>CM034305.1:85657400-86280381 GCA_019925795.1 Dendrobium chrysotoxum | reverse complement strand
TATAAATATTAGAGCATATATATGATACTTATAATCGGATTATATAGTCATTAATTATTATTGTAACATATTCTAAGTTAAAGGAAATTTTTATTTATTATGCATTTCTTTATTGCTCTCTTCTACGATATATTTATATGCACTCTTATATCATCATATTAATCAATTAAATAAAGAATATTTTTATTTTTGTTTTTCTAACCATTATTATTTGGTTTGATGTTATTATTATTGATTATGGATATAAAGGGAGCATGAATTGTATTTGAACAAGCAACTTGCTCTCAAAATATTTATAAACTATTAAAATTATTAAAGTTATTTAGAATTTATTGAAATTATTCATTGCCATATAAATATTAAAATATAAGTCTAATATTTATAGTAGAAATCTATATCATAATTAGCATAATATATCCTCTTTATTGAGGATATTCATATTTAGCATATTTCATTTATTGCTCTATTTTTTTTCCTTTTATATAGCATGTTTGCATTAATATTATAATTGAATCTAATGAAGTGATTCAATATGAACAAAATCACAATAAGGAAATGAACTTAGACATTCCTTGGCTGCCACAAGCCTATATATTTGAGCGATTCACACATCAGTTCAACACCATTTATTAGATATTTGCATAAAATTTGCATAGTTTCTTTCTTTGAGGTATGAATGAGAATCTATTACTCACTCCTCAACCTTATCATAATCAATATATTTGATGTGTGGAATAGCCTTATAATACATGCTTTAAATGAATAATGAAGCCCTTGATATCTTTCTTTTTTTTTTTTTTCACTTAGCTTCAAGTACCTTGAACGAACATGCTTATGTGACAAAGAATCCAAATCCATGATACTATCCTTTAGCTGCAAAAGCCAATATAAATAACAAAGTTCGTAGATGTACAAGAATAAAGTTGTATGTCAACTGTTCAGTTCAAGATCAAACACAATCATTGCTTGTTTACAATAAAGATGTTAGTTAATATGAGCAATGTTTTGATTACCCGTATAATACCTAGATTTGAGATCCCTAGGACATCAAGGATGGCCTGACAAATGAAATTCTACAAGGCAACTAATATACAAGTACTTACAGGGGATGATCAGGATAAGGCACTATGGTGGTAATCAATATATTGACCATATTGTGCTTCTTTGTTGCAAACAAGCACTAGCTGCATTTTATCTTGATCTCATGTGCTAGCATGAATGTTCAACCTTATTCTTGTATCTCTACGAACTTTGCTATTTATACAAGGCCTTTGTACCTGAAGGATATTATCATGGAGTTGGGTTGAATTTTTTATTAGATATGCATACGATCAATGGGTACTTGACACGAGTAGAAAAGAAGCTATCAGTGGCTTCAATATTCTTTGAAAACATGTCATATAAAGTTAATACACAAAATATACATTGATTATTATAAGGTTGTGGAGAGGGCAATGGATTTCCATCCAAAGGTACTGATTTGTGGGGGCAATTCATTCTCAAAGGAGTGGAACTATGCAATGTCCAGGTAGATTAGTGATAAATATATGTTGTACAACTTAAGCCAGTGGATTTGTGGCAGCCAAGAAGAAAACGAAAACCTACAAAATGTGGATATATCCTATATTATAAGAATAAAGCTGTTTGTAGACATACAAGAATAAAGTTGTATGCCAATTGTTCAGTTCAAGATCAAACACAACCATTGCTTGTTTACAATAAAGATGTTTAATATGATCAATGTATTGATTACCCCCATAATACCTAGACTTGAAATCCCTAGAGCATCAAGGATGGCATGGCAAATGAAATTCTGCAAGGCAAATGATATAAAAGTACTTACAAGGGATGCTCAAGATAAGGCACTATGGTGGTAATGAACACATTGATCATATTGTACTTCTTTGCTGCAAACAAGCACTAGTTGCATTTGATCTTGATCTCGTGTGCTGGGAAATGAATGTTCAACCTTATTCTTATACATCTACAAACTTTGCTAGTTATACAAGGCTTTTGTACTCAAAGGATACTATCATTGAGTTGGGTTGGATTTTCTATTAGATATGCATGCGATCAATGGGTACTTGACACGAGATGAAAAAAAGTTATCAGTAGCTGCAATATTCTTTGAAAACATGTCATATAAGGTTAATATACAATATTTGTTTATTATGATAAGGTTGGGGAGAGGGCAATAGATATCCATCAAAAGATACTAATTTGTGGGGGCAGTTCATTCCCAAAGGAGTGGAACTATGCAAGGTTTAGGTAAATTAGTGATAAATATATGTTGTACGGCTTAAGTCGGTGATTTAGCAGCCAAAAAGAAAAAAAAAACCCAACAAAATGTTGATTTCCTTCATGCCAAGCACATGAAGTCGATCAGTGTGAGTTTATGGATAAACTAAACTTTTTCATTTTCCCTTATTTTGGATCCAAATTTGACTTGTTTACGAAAACCCTATTCGGGTTTGTGCTTGAATTCAATTTAAATATTTGTAGTAAAAAAAATAAATATTTGTAGGAGAGTTGAAATTCTATTCCTTCAAAAATATGATTGTTTAAACTCAGCTCATTAGCTAATCAGACAGGGCTTTATTAAGTCTATTAACAAATAACATTATCAATAGTTAACTGAAATTGTTACAAAAACACAAATACATATAGATATATACTACTTAGAAATAATAGAATCCTTCCTCTTCTTCCACTTCCAAAATATACACTTAAACCTCCCTTGTTGGAAATCTGTAACTGAGTTACTGGACCTATGGCAACAACTCGACCACACTTCTGCCCTTCTACCAGTTCTCCGAATTGCTTTCATGGCTGCATCCTTATCAATGTAACCCAATACTGTTACTTTGCTAGATCTCATGTCCACTTCCACACAGGTTACACCTGTTGAATGGTTTAATTGATTTCAGAATCCACAGAATTCAGAAAGCTACCGCATATTAAATTAATATCTGAATATTTGTAAATACATAATTTTGATAATTTATTTAGAGAATTTCAAGTATTATTGTATGAAGAAACAATTAATGGAGGGTGAGAAAATAGCTTACCCTTTAACTTGCAGAGCACTTTTCGAACTGTCTTCTCGCAGGCTTTGCAGTGCAAGCTTACTCTGAGCTCAACCTTCTGAATGTTTCAACATATCACAAACGATAGATGGCTTTCTAAGATGAAAGCAATTGTAATATATAGCTTTATTTGTTGGGATAGCTTAAATTGGCTAGATTTATTTATTTATATTATGATCATGACACATAAAAAAATTTTAATAAAAAAATATTATAATAATTTTAAAAATAAAATAAAAACTTTCGAATATATTTATATGAAATGTCTATTGCACAAAACTGTTAAAGCTTGCTAGGAGCTCCTTACACATTTATTTTCCTAAAATTGGACTCATATTTAACCTCATTCAGTCAATTTTTAGTCAAGCCAACAATCAATTTAGAGTCTGTTTGAAATGGCTGCAGTATTTTTGTAAATGTGATAATAAAATTATTATAAGCAAAAAAAAAATTTTAAAAGCTGCTATAAAAAGTAGTTTCCTAATATAAAATTTCTTGAAAATAGCAAAAAATCAATAGTCAAATAAAAATTGTAATTGCAATATGAAAAACAGAGCAATAAGAAAGCTGTCTGAGTCTCAGCTTTCTAACTGCTTTTCAAATAGTTTTTTAATAGAAAAATTTCTAGAAAGCTGCTTTAGAAAATAACAAAAAAGTTATCTCAATAAATCTTCTATCTAAACCGTTGCGATGAACAAAAGAGAAGCAAGAAAACTCAAAAGAAGTGTAACAAAATAAGTTTTTTTTGCTAATAATCATATAATGAAAAAATCTCTAGATGTGTTTTATGATTTATGTAAATCTATATATTATACTAATTTTAAAATAAATTCAAAATTTTGAACTCCTTTAAACCAAAATTTGTGTCAGGCTATCCTGCCCGAAACTGATCACGATGAGGCTCAAAGCCCTTAGATCTTTTCTAAAGTTTCTATAATACTAATTAATAATATATTGCACTAATCTCATAGCATATCGAAGAGCTTTCAATCCTATCATAACTAAAATTTTGATCATAATATCTTGACATCATTTTCTCTATGATCAGCCAGTCTTCAAATTAACAAAATTGCCACATAAAAGAACCCAATAATAAACAACAAGAAGCAAATATAAAACAGGATGAAAGGATGAAGGATGAGCGAGCGAACCTCCATTGAAGTTGGAGCTGCTAAAGCCTTCTGAGAACACAGAATGGTCTCCAGCGAAGCTGGCCAAGCTTTTTGTAGAAGGAAAATGGTGGTGGTGAAGCTTTGGGATTAAGCAAAGGTGTAACAGGTAATCATTTAACTGGAGCTAAATCGCCCTTGCATCCATCATTGCTACAAGTAGTAGTAACGTGCTTGGTATCTTTATGAAAAATGGTGTGATAATTCCATCTTATTCATTGAATGCAAACACTTAATAATAGCAAATTTATTAATATTAAAATTTCAGAAAATATTTAAAAATAATTTATTAGGAGATCAATTGACTTGTGAAGAAGGCTCGTAGAAAATTGATTGAGGATTTACAAAGCTACCAAAAATCCTAAGAGATTTGTTATATTGCAAACATACATATAACAAACAACAACAACAAGCCTTTGTCCCACTATGTGGGGTCGGCTACATGAATCATTTTTCTCTATTGTGTCCTGTTAAAAATCAAATTCTCATTTAAATCTAATAAAAAAAGATCATTTCTAATATTTTCTAACCAAGTCTTTTTAGGTCTCCCTCTACCTTTCTTAAAGTAAGTCAAATATAATACCTCTACTTTCCTAACCGGGTCATCGGAAGGCCGTCATTTTATATGTGACCAAACCATCTCAGGCGACTCTCTCTAATCTTATCTTCCACTGGAGTTACTCCAACCTTTTCACATATATGCTTATTTCGGATCCTATCTCTAAGGGTAAAGCCACTCATCCACCTGAGCATCCTCATCTCTGTAACACTTGACTTAGTATTATGCTTCTCTTTTAATGGCCAACATTCGGCACCATAAAGCATTATAGGTCTCACCACCATCTTATAGGATTTTCCCTTAAGTTTGAGGGGGACTTTTCTATCACACAACAAGCCCGATGCATTCCTCCACTTCAACCATCTAACTTGAATTCTGCTAATAATATCCCCAACACTCTGAACAATAGATCCAAGATATCTAAAACGTGTACTATTATTAATGACTTGATCGCCCAAGGTCACAATCCCCTTACTAGATCTATTACTACTAAAATTACACTCCATATATTCCATTTTAGATCTACTCAAGCGAAAACCTTCAGACTCTAACGTTGACCTCCATAATTCAAGTTTACCTTCAACTCCCTCTCTAGTCTTATCAATAAGAAGAATATCATCAGCAAAAAGCATACACCAAGGTACATCCTCTTGCAAATGTCTAGTGAGAACATCCATGACTAAAGCAAAAAAGATATGGGCTTAAGGTTGATCCTTGATGTAATCCAACCGAAATAGGAAAATACTTGGTCAAACCACTTTGTGTTTGAACACAAGTAATAGCTCTTGCATACATATCTTTAATGATTTGAATATAAGCGTTATTAACTCCTTTCTTTTCAAGAACTCTCCATAGCACTTCTCTTGGAACTTTATCATATGATTTCTCTAAATCAATAAATATCATATGTAGATCCTCCTTATTCTTCTATATCTCTCCATCAAACCTCTCAATAAATGTATGGCTTCCATAGTAGGCCTACCTGGCATGAATCCAAATTAATTTTGAGAAACATTAGTATCACGCCGCAACCTACGCCATAACTCGCTCTCATAGTTTAGAGTATGACACATTAACTTAATTCCTCTATAATTCACACAATCTTGTGCATCACCTTAATTCTTAAAAATAGGAATTAACGCACTCATTCTACACTCATCTGGCATCTTTTTAGCCTTCAAAATAGTATAAAAAGTTTAGTAAGCCAAAAAACTTCCTTCATCTCCTAAGCATTTCCACACCTCTATTGGAATATCATCAGGTCCAATAGCTTTTCCATCCTTCATTTTCTTTAAAGCCTATATGAATTTGGTTTTATTAATACGCTGATAAAAACAGAAATCTTTATTTTTATTTAGGGTGCTAAGATCACTAAAGTCAATCGTATTTTCACATTCTTCATTAAAAAGATTAGTAAAATATCTCATCCACCTTTGTTGAATATCATCTTCTAAGAAAAGTAATTTTTGATATTCATCCTTAATACACTTCACTTGAACTAAATCCTTGCTACTCCTATCTCTTTGTTTGGCTAACTTATACATATATCTTTCTCCCTCCTTAGTATCTAATCTATTATATAAATCCTTAAAACCTAAGATCTTTATATCGCATATTGATTTCTTATATTTCTTACGTGCCTCTTTATATCTTTCCCAATTATCAGAATTTTTACATTTAAACCAATTTTTATAACAAATCTTCTTATTTTTTTATCTTTTCTTACACATTTGGATTCCACCACCAACTATTTTTATTATTAGGAACTTTTCGCTTTAATACTCCATGCACATCTTTTGCAATAATCTTAATATCACTAACCACTTTTTCTCGCATAACATTAGCATCCTCATGCACAGACATAATCTTGATCTAAAATCTTACTTTCAAAAATATTTTTATTAATATTCTTTAAATGCCCCCATCTAATCCTGGAATAATGTTTTACTTTATTATTTATTTTCTGTCCATTTATCTTAAAGTCCAAAACTAATAATCGATGTTGGGTACATAAATTTTCACTATGAATAACTTTATAATCTTTGCAATATAAACGATCTAATTTTCTTATAAGAAAATAATCAATTTGAGTTTTACTATATCCATTTTTATAAGTGATGAGATGCTCATTTCTTTTCTTAAATAAGGTATTAGCAATTCAAAAATCATAATTTAAAGAAAAATCTAATATGGTCTTACCACCTTCATTTGTCGTTCTAAATTTATGACTCCTATGAACGCTTTTAAAATCATCTACCTCTCTACCAACATGTCTATTTAAATCTTCTCCAATAAAAACTCTTTCTTCTAAATGTATCTTTTGTATTAATTCTTCTAAGTCATTCCAAAATTTTAATTTTGACCCATATCCAAACCTACTTGAGGAGCATAAACATTTATAATATTAACAATCTTAGCATCAACAATAATCTTTAAAGTTATAATTCTATCTCCAATTCTATTAATTTTTATAATATTATCCTTCAAACTTTTATCTATAATCACACCTACATCATTTCTAGTACGACTCCTACCCGAATACCATAATTTAAATCCTAAACTATCAATCTCCTTAGCCTTCTCTCCAAACCATTTAGTTTTTTAAATGCACAGAATATTTATCTTCCTATGAATCATGATATCTATTAATTCCATTAATTTTCCTGTAAGGGAACCTATATTCCAAGTTCTTATCCTAATTTTAATTTCATGGACTAGCTTCTTTGCCCACATCTGTCCTTGATGTGGGAACCCTTGCCTATTTAACACTGTACCCGGGCACCGATGCAGCAGCCCTTGCACACTTGTCACTATATTCAAGCCATACAGTGCGTCGCTTCCAAGGAACGCCTTAACATTAACATAATTTTTTAAATGATTCATGTCATAATTATTCGACAAATTTTATACTGACTATCGACTACCTAACGCAACCCTCCACTTTTCTTATCCAGGACTTAGGACCTAGGACCTAGCAACGACTGTGATATAGACATCTAACAAAATTGGGAAAAACTAATAGTCAAATAAAAATTATGATTACGCTCTGATAAGGGATGAGCAATCCATCTTTAAATTGATTCTTTCAATATAATATTTAAATATAAGAATTTCAATTAAAATATATTTATGAAAAACATATGTACTCTAAATATTAAAATCAAACTTATGCTTCATTTATGATAATTTTCTACTTTGGTAAAACTACAGAAAAAAAATAATATTTTAAATTTGTTGTAAAACATAATTTTTTAGTGTATTTCTTTTTTTTGAAAAATAATAAAAAAATAATAGTTAAACAAAATCATGATTACGATCTGATAAGTAAAACAGTAAGAAAACTATCCCAAGCCTTCAACATTTTCTCAAATCAATAATAGTTATATTTATCATTCATTTGAATGAGATCATTAAATTAAAACATTTAAATTAAGGGCACTACATGCACATACATAATGTGAAATGCATGATCACTTCATCAAAGGCTTTTCTTGCTCTGCATGAAATTCCCTTTCAAGGATCACAAAATGGTTGACTGAAATAGGACCATTATATCATGAAGTAGTTCTTCAGAAAATACGATCATAGGCCTGAGATTCGATATCCTGAAGAAGAAGCCCCGGCGCTTGAGCCTGTTAGAATAATCCTTAAAACAACAGCTCAGAGATAATTTAACTGATGATCATCTTGTTGAGAAATTCAGCCTGGTCAGGAAAATACTTCATCAGTTCATCCTTCGTCACCCATACATGATCTTCACACTTTCCAACGTTTACTTTGGTAACGCCAATAACTTGTGATTTGAAAAAGAATCTCTGTCAAGAAGAACAAAATAAGTTTTGAGGGAAAAAATTAAAAAAAAAATGAAAAGTAGCTTGAAAGTATGAGCATTAGGCGTCAGCATAGTGTGTCAGTTACTCGATGAAGACAAGCTTGACGTGCAAAATAGTTCAGAGCTTTAGTAACTGTGGGACTGACTGAATCACTGCCTAATAGAAATTGATGAGATTGAAATATAATAGTGATTTGGTAACTTGTAGCACCATTGCAATATAGTGATAGAGGATTGACAAATCTTTCTGGGCTAATTCCAGATGATTAATTCAGTTTATTCATATTTGTTACATTATTAAGACTGCAGCTTGCAGTAGGGGTGTCAATTATTGACCGGATCTGACCCAAAAAATTCAGTTTTGGCTTGACCTGTTTAATGACCCATTTAACAAACGAGCTGAGTTCAAGTACAAATATATGATCCATTTGAAAATTTGATTTGGGTCCAGATCAATCTGCCAACCCGGATTTGACCCGTCCCTATCTCGAACTAGCTAGTCTCACCCATTGACCCTATGCAGTGCATTGCCTTTGACTCGCGCACCCCCAGCGCTAGCACCCACACCCGCAATGCTCACACCGAACTCGCCCACTTGTAGCCACACTCGCGTCGCGCGGTCCCGCTCCCGCCCTCGCTCACCTGCATGCAGTCGCGCACTTGCGGACCTCCCTCGCCCGCTCGCAATTCCCAGTCGTGCACTCGCACCATCAGAGCTCGCCCTAAACTCGCGCACCAGCACATGTCGTGCTTGAGCAGTCCTGCACGTGATTCGAGTTGTACGCTAGTGTTGCGTGTTGCGCTCTCGCATACGCTGGTTACGTGTCCGTTAGGTCAACTGTTCAAGTAAGCCGAGTTACGTGAAGATTATTCTCACAAGAATATTGATTTCTTACTTAGGAGATTAAATTTAATTAATTTTTTTCCTTTGAAAAATATAAATTTGATTTAAAAAATAAAAAAAAGTAAAAAGAAATATGCTGTAGCAAATCGCTCGTTCAATAGACAAATTGCTACAGTGCTTTTATTTTTTATTTTTTAAAATTTGTTAAATGCTGACTGGGCAAGTAAGTCGTCCTTTGAACGCGCTACTATGCCTTTTTTTAACAACATACTTAATCACATATGAAATTGCAAACAAAACAAAATTAAAAAAGATGATAAAGGTTTGACTTCTTGCTTGCATATTTTATCTAGGACGAACCAAATTCTAAGACGTTATTAGCTCTCTAAATGACGCTCTGAGGTTGAGGGTAAAATATCCGCTGCCAAAGCATCTCAATTCAACTACTAAAAAGATGCCATGGTCTTGATGTGCTTGGGGCTTCACTTACAGGTTGCCTACTTTGAGCTCAAGGACTCTGTTAATGTTAACAACCAAAGGGATTACGCAAAAAAAAATCTATTACATGTGACGATTGTTGCCCTTCTAATAAAAATAACCCATGATATAACTAGAAATCCTATGCGGACGGTTCAAAATGCATCTTAAAAAAAGGTGCCAAATATGGTCCACACAGCTTGAAAACTTATGGTTGAAGACCAAGTGGTCTTCATTCATGACAGTTTTTACTTTTTTAACTTTTGCATTATTAGAGCACAGCAGCACTACCTCTAACAGAATGACAGACAATCACATGACACAATAAATCACTACCACTCACATACAACAAACCATTTTCATCTCACTTGTACACGTGTAAAGCTCCCTAAAGCTAACTCTCTATAAACAATTGTATTGCTACAGTGAGTGGTGAAATGAATATACTATTTGCTATATACTGCATTCTCTGTTTCGTTGTCTTCTCATTGCAGGTTGAAGATCTCCGTTGCAGGCAACAGACTTTCTACATGATATCAGAGCAGGCGTGACCTAGTGACCTCCTCATGGCAAACTCAGCTACGGCACAGATCAGGGATCCATCCGCAAATGTTCTTCCTGACACATCCAACATTCCCTCATCCCTGAAATTCATTGTCTCCAACCTCTAGAACATTGTACCAACTCAATTATCCACAGACAACTACTCCCTTGGACGATCTCAGATTACCAAGCTCCTTCGAGCAAACGGCTTCGCTAGCTTCTTGGATTCTACCCTTACACCACCTACCCCTCTCACCCAGCAATCAGATGGAACCACCATTCCCAATCCAGCTTATACCCAATGGTTACTTACAGACCAAAATTTGGCTGCAGCCATATGCTCCACAATCACCCCATCAGTACTCCCATACATTCTCCATCTCGAATCAACATCCGCCATTTGGGCCTCCCTCAAGTTCAGGTTCCAATCCACAAACAGATCCAATGTTATGAAACTCAAGGTTATTCAACTAAAGAATGAGCTTCATAACATCTCTATGAAAAACCTAACCATGACCCAATATTTAATTGAGATCAAAACTATGGTAGATCAAATCGCTGTAGCTGGATCTACAGTGGATATAGAGGATATTATCCTCTACATCTTAAATGGCCTTCCAAACCACTATCAAGCTTTCAAAACATCAATAAGAACCATGCTCACGCCGATTAGTTTAGACACCTTATATTCATTACTCATGAGCGAGGAGATTAATAGCGCTGCAGAAGCAGGGACGGCTCTATATTCGTATCAAGGAAGAGGCAGAAGAAGTCAAGGCTGATTCCCTCAAAACGTCAACCCCACCACCCGACCCCTATCAGCCAAGCACCTATCTGCCAAATATTTAACAAGAAAGGTCATTCTGCCTAAGTCTGACGGCACCTCTTGAACATTCAGTATGTCCTGCAACAGTCTCAAGCTCCCAACAAAGCCCTGCTCGCATCATCGGAACAGCCTTCAAATGACTGGTATCTTGATTCGGGTGCTTCGTCCCACCTCACCCACTCGCTCGACAATCTCTCTCTATCTGTTCCATACCACAGAACAGACGGCATCATAATCGGAGATGGTAGATCGGTTCCCATAGCCCATTTTGATGCGGGTTTGTTACCAACCCCGTCACGTAAGCTGCATCTCAACTATTCCACATACCAGCTATAACTCATAATCTTCTATCAATTTCTCAACTAACCAAAGACGACAATATTTCCATTACTTTTGACCCTTCTGGCTTTATCTTCAAGGACCTGAAGACACACAAAACTCTACTCCAAGGACTATGCCGTGAAGGATTGTACCCCATTAACAACACTTCCCACAGTCCACACAAATCGGCACTTACATCCATCGGCTCTACTTCCACAACATGGCATAATCAACTTGGGCATCCTCACAGCCGAGCTCTTGCAACCATCTCCAATCACAATCCACAGCTTCATATACCTAAGTTCTTCTCTATCTGTGTCACATGTAAAGCCTCAAAAGGCCACAAGCTAGTTTTTGAAAATTCCACAAATAGACAAACTACTCCATTAGCTTTAATTCATTATGATGTATGGGGACCCTCCCCGGTTATTTCCAATCAAGGGTATAAGTATTACATTGTTTTTGTTGATGACTTCTCACGGTTCATATGGTTGTTTCCAATGATATATAAATCTGATGTCACCAACATTTTCATTAACTTCAAAACTCTAATTGAGAAGCAAACATCCCACCAAATCAAAAGCCTAAGAACTGATGGTGGCAAAGAATACCTTAACCATCAACTTACTCATTTTCTCAAATAGCATGGCATTCATCACTAGATATCGTGCCCATACACCCCGAAATAGAATGGTCTTGCTGAACGCAAGCATAGACACATTCTTCATACCACTTGCACCCTTCTTCATACAGCATCTGTACCATTTAGCTACTGGCCTGATGTTGTTCTCACCGCAACCTATCTTATCAACAGAATGTCGTCCACTACTACAAATAATCTCTCCCCGCTTCAACTTCTCTACAATATCACCCCATCATATTCTCACCTACGAACGTTCAGCTGTGAATGCTTCCCATTAACTCCTCCTACCCTTTCGCCACAAGCTTGAACCTAAATCCATATCATGTATCTTCCTGGGATACTTGGATTCCTACAAAGGATACAAATGTCTAGATCTTACTACCCACCGTATACACATATAAAGACATATCACCTTTGCTGAAAACTCATTTTCCTTTCACAAATCCCAACCATCCCCGAGCACTCACTCTACACCAATACCCCCATTCCTATTAACTCCCATCTCCACCACTCAGACATTACAATCGGACCTCACCTTAGTATCCAACAATCCTCCAATTCCACCCACATCACAGGCTACATCACATACACACATACAGCCACCATACTCATCATCTCCAAGTCACAATTCTCCTCCACCTCCAAATCCAAATCCACCTGCACCTCAGCCTCATCACCCTATGATCACCAGGTTACAAACAGGTTCACTAAAGCCCTGCAATCGACTCAATTTACTACATAAGCAAACTCCATCGGATCCCACCACCTACTATGATGCAATCAAATGTTTTGAGTGGCAAAAGGCTATCGCAACAGAATTTTTTGCATTGCAGAACGTAGACACTTGTACAACCACCTACGAATGCCTCCATCCTAGGGTGCAAGTGGGCTTATAGAACCAATCATCACTTTGATGGCTCAGTGGCTCGATATAAAGCAAGATTTGTAGCATAGGGAAACCATCAAGAGCGCGGTCTCGAGTACACTGAGACATTCAGTCTGGTAGCCAAACTTCCTACAATCAGAGTCATGCTCACAGTAGCTCTACATCATAACTGGCCAGTCCAGCAACTTGACGTCGCCAACTCATTTCTTCACGGACATCTTACAGAAACAGTCTACATGGCTCAACCGAAGGGATATGAGGACTCAACCCATCCAGATCACGTTTGTCTCTTTCGCAAGGCAATCTACGGCCTCAAACAAGCACTGCAACAATGGTACAACACGTTCACCTCTTACCTTGTCTCTCTTAGTTTCTCTCACAGTAAGTCAGATCTATCTCTACTCATTCTTATTCAATCTCAAACTCAAACTTAGCTCTTAATATAAGTTGACAACATTCTTATCACCGGCAACAACCAATCCTCCATATCGAGCCTCTTGCACCAACTTAACAACTAATTTACAATGAAACATCTCGGGTTGGCTAACAACTTTCTTGGCATTCAAATTAGCTTGCATACCAATCAATATTTCCTCTCCCAACAAGCATACACCCTCTCCATCTTACAGCAAGCAAATCTCACTCATTGCAATTCTCTGTCCAACCCAACCTGCACCAAAATACCACCCAATATCCTAGTTGACCCCCTCCTCTCAGATCCCAATCTGTATAGGAGACTCACCAAATCCTTGCAATATTTAATGCTAACACGCCCTGACATTGCGTATGTTGTTAATCTCCTCTCTCAACACATGCACAACCCTCTCCAACAGCATATTTACCTCCTCAAATGCTTTCTTCGTTATATCAAAGGCACGCTCCACTATCTCTCGCAAATCAACCTCTGGTTATTGCTCTTTTCTAGTTACTACACTCATCTCGTGGACGGTCAAGAAATAGCACACGATAGCCAGATCATCAATCGAATCTGAATACCGCGCACTGACAGCAGTCACAGCAGACATTCTATGGCTTAGCCGTCTCTTGCTGGACTTCAGAATCCCACTGGATCAACCATTCGATCTATATTGCGATAACACATCAACTATCGCACTGGCGAACAACCCAGTTTTCCATGCCAGAACTAAACACATAGAAATCGATCAAAGATTCATTTGCGATCATATACACAACAACAACATTAGGCTTCTTCCCATCAGCACGGTGGACCAAGTTGCAGACATCCTCACCAAACCGCTCACTACACCAAGATTTCATCTCCTCAGATCCAAACTGATGGTCACACCAGATCCATCAGTTTGCAGGGGCACATTAGAGCACAACAGCACTACCTCTAACATAATGATAGACAATCACATGACACAATAAATCACTGCCACTCACATACAACAAACCATTTTCATCTCAGCTGTACACGTGTAAAGCTCCATAAAACTAACTCTATATAAACAGTAATGCTACAGTGAGTGGTGAAAATGAATATACTATTTGCCATATACTGCCTTATCTGTTTCGTTGTCTTCTCATTGCAGGATGAAGATCTCTATTGCAGGCAACAGACTTTCTACATGCATGAATCTCAATTTTTTGAAGTCTTTGGGCTAGTATTCTAATAATAAGATCAAAGAATATATAATGGCATAAGGGAAGCACGTTCTTCGAGTCCGAAATTTTTTTATGCACTATTGTAGCCGACCCCATGTAGTGGGATAAAGGCTTGATGTTGTTGTTGCTGTTGGTGTACTGTTGTATTACTGTTTATAACAATAACATTTTACAGAAGGAACCGAATTCTCTTCAGCCAGGGATCTCACACTAACCTTGTCCAAGGCATGAATTCAAGAAATTAATTAGTCATAATTTCAAGAGCCCACCAATCTAGAAAATAAAGAATTTGTTAACATGTCAAAGGCAACTGCTGAAAGTATGAGAATGCAGTATCTTCATAGTACAAAGAAATTAAATTGGAAAGTGGAGAGGCAATGCCTAATAGTATATTTAAGGGATGTTCGGTTGTCTGAAAAAGGAATGCATAATAAAATGAATACTTTGGAGTTGTTTGGATGGAATGCATGACTTTACTTTTCTTTCCTTCTTCTTTTTGGTTTGAAGTGAATGCAATGTAAAGTGTAAAATGGTTGTGCCTAGAGTGGCCGACAGTGATTGGCGGTGTGTGGTGACCAGCGGTAGGTTGTGGTGGGCGGTGGTCGGTGGTGGCTGGCAGTGGATGATGGTCAGCGATGGTGGCTGATGGAGGGTGGTGGGAGGTGGCCAGCGGTGTATGGTGGCGGTGGCAAGCGAGGTGGCGGTGGAGACGGTGGCCGTCAGCGGTGGTCAAGCAAGCTTTGGAGCGGTGTAAACGGTTCTCTCTAAAAACTGGAACTACAATGGAATACACTGCATTTACTTTACTTTACCTTGGATTTACTTTTCATCCAACCAAACACCAAACTTTTCAAGACACATGCATTTACTCTACTTTACCCCTAAAGTATTTAAACCAAACATCCCCTTACATAAAACAATCATTATATATTCTCTTAAAGTACACACTAGCTACTGTTACAAAAAAAAAAAAAAAGAAATATATGGTACCTTGAAGCAAGGAGAATCAGGGGAGATTTCTGTTGGTTCTATAACCATGTGCGCAAAAGGAGCATTCCCAACAAAGTATGTATGATCAAGCCCACCAAGCACGGACTTTAGTGCTGATTCAGCACACTGTAAAATCAGCATTATAAACTTTTTATGGTTATTCATTTTCTAACAAATTTCAAAAGAAAAATATTATAATCATCAACAACAACAATAGCAATAATATCAAGCTTTTCTCCCACTATATGGGGATCATCATCATCATCATCACCACCACCTAGAAAAAAAGTAACGAGAAAAAAAGTAACAAGAAAAATCAAGTTATTGAATATGATCTTACCAATCTCAATGTGTCTTCATTTTCATAAACTTTTTCAGGAAAGTGCCAAACAGGTTTCTTGTTAGGAGCTCCATACGTGCTACCATATAGGAGAAGATATAACCTTCTATCGAGTGCTCTCTTTAATGACCTCAACAAAAAAGCAAAAACAAAATACTAAGAAACAACAGTAATGTACAAAAAGGACAAAAATGGATGCAACTAAAAACAAGCTACTTAAGTCATAAGCCTGCTGACTTGTAATGTTTTATTTTATTAAATCATATTAATCTATAAGATATTATAAGATAAATGTTATTACGTGGTTCGAGCTCATAAAGAAGAAAAAATGATGGTTCTGTAGCATTCGTCTCCATTAACATACATTAAAGGAACACGAGATACCCACAGAAACAGCCTCCTAGATAAACTTTCATCTTGGCAACGTGGGTCCAATCATACATTCTCATCTCGCTTCGCCTGTGCTGGTGCAAATAACTTAACCTGATCAACATCTCTAGATTCTAGTCCAAAAGACCTAACGTCAAAGTTAGATTTCTTGAAATTTTCATAAAATTGGATGAACTTGACGCATTGCTCAATGTTTGTACAGTTATCATGCTCTGAGAAAATGAAAGCACTTCAAATTACCTCTTTCTAGTGGAACTTTCCAATTTAGTTTGAAATGAAAAAAACCAAAAAAAATCTATTCTATCTTGAAGCTATTTTTATATCAATTCATAGCCACCTTAAATATGCTCACATCTCAAATTCTATGCATGAAATTTTACAGAAGTTAATAACAATCTAACGCAAAGAAAACTATAGACATCGTCAAATTCAAAGCCTATGTGAATGGTCATAAAATCAGCAGACAATCCAATGAGATGCTACTCTCCATTCTCCAACCACCAAGCTTAACAATATACACATTAAAAAAAAAGGTTATAAAACTGTAATAAATGTCCAAAGCCTGTGAAAATAAAAGAACAACAACAACATCAAGCATTTATCCCACTACGTGGGGTTTGCTACATGAATCATTTTTCTCCATTATGTCCTGTTAAGAGTCAAATTCTCATTTAAATCTAATAAAGAAAGGTTATTTATAATATTTTCTAACCAAGTCTTTTTTAGTTCTACTTCTACCTCTACCTTTCTTAACACAACTTAAATCTAATACATCTACTCTACTAACCGGGTCATCGGAAGGCCTTCATTTTATGTGACCAAACCATCTAAGGCAACTCTCTATAATCTTATCTTGTACTGGAACTACTCCAACATTTTCACATATATGCTCGTTTTGTATCATGTCTCTAGAGTAAAGCCACTCATCAACCTGCGCATTCTCATCTCTTTAACACTTAACTTAATATTATGCTTCTCTTTTAATGGCCAACATTATACACCATAAAGCATTGCAGGTCTCTCCACCATCTTATAGAATTTTCCCTTAAGTTTGAGGGGGACTTTTCTATCACACAACAAGCCCAATGCATTCCTCCACTTCAACAATCCAACTTGAATTCTACTAATAATATTCCCAGCTATTTCACCATCACTCTAAAATAGACCCCAAATATCTAAAACGTGCACTCTTATTAATGACTTGATCGCCCAAAGTCACAATCCCCCAACTAGATCTATTACTATTAAAATTACATTCCATATATTCAGTTTTAGATCTACTCAAACGAGAACCTTTAGACTCCTAGGTTAACCTTTATAATTCAAGTTTACCTTCAACTCCCTCTCTGGCCTTATCAACAAGAAGAATATTGTCAGCAAGAAGTATACACCAAGGTAAAACCTCTTGCAAATGTCTCGTGAGAAGATCCATGATTAAAGCAAAAAAGATATGGGCTTAAGGCTGATCCTTGATTTAATCCAATTAAAATAGGAAAATACTTGGTCAAACCACCTTGTGCTTGAACACAAGTAATAGCTCTTGTAACATATCCTTAATGACTTGAATATAAGCATTATTAACCCCTTTTCTTTTCTAAAACTCTCCATAGCACTTCTCTTGAAACTTTATCACATGCTTTCTCTGAATTAATAAATATCATACGTAGATCCTCCTTATTCTCTCTATACTTCTCTATCAAACCTCTCAATAAATGTATAGCTTCCATAGTAGACCTACCCGGCATGAATCCAAATTGATTTTGAGAAACATTAGTATCACGTCGTAACCTATGCTCCATAACTCTCTCCCATAGTTTTAAAGTATTAACCATTAACTTACTTCCTCTATAATTCGCACAATCTTGTGCATCACCTTTATTTTTAAAAATAGGAATCAATGCACTCATTCTCCACTCATCTGACATCTTTTTAATCTTCAAAATAATATTAAAAAAATTTAGCAAGCTAAAAAATTTCTTTATCACCTAAGTATTTCTACACCTCTATTGGAATATCATCAGGTCCAACAGCTTTTCCGCGCTTCATTTTCTTTAAAGCCTCTATAACTTCGGTTTTACTAATACGCCGATAAAAACAAAACCCTTTATTTTCATTTAGGGTACTAAGGTTGCTAAAGCTAATCATGTTCTCATAATATTCATTGAAAAGTTTAGCAAAATAGCTCATTCACCTTTGTTGAATATCCTCTTCTAACAAAAACACTTTTTGATCTTCAGTCTTAATGCACTTCACTTTAAAGAACAAAAAAGGTAAATAAGAATAGGAAGGAAAGGAACATGATTAGATATTACAAAAAATACATTAGAAAAAATATGCAAGGAGGGGAAGAGAGCATTTCTCTCCAAAATTTATTACTATTAGAGGAATGTGAATTCAGTTAAAAAAATACACCCAAGGTAGTGAATGATGTACTCATTCAGGTCAGAACTCAGCATTTGCTCAGATAGGATCTATGATATTGGTTTACAGTTACAAGAGAACAACCCAATGAACTCCAAATAGATCCTCATATTGTAATGGGAAAAAACAAGTATTAGTTTATAGTAGCAATTAATTTTTTTAGTGGAAACATAAGATATGCACATGAAAAATGCATAAGATATGCTCATTCATTACACATGCAAATATATATAGAACAAAAAAAACCCATGAACTTACTTCTGGTCATTGGCCTTGTCAGCTTCAGTGATCCGTGGGGCTGGCACATAATCAATCTGGTAGTCACCTTTTCCCCTGTTAACCATAGTGGTAAATTTGCCAGATTTTAGATGGTTGATCTCCAAATGAAATTAAAGTTAAACTAATTCAAATATTAGGTCATAATAGAAGCTTGAAACTCTTTATTATATTCGTAAGAAGTCATGAAATTAATAGAAAGAAGCACGAAAAGAAACATAGGTTTGATGTTCCGGAAATAGAAACACAACGATCAATGAACTTAAGCTATACTCTTCAAGCTCGTGAAATTGTACACCTTCTTCTCCTTCTGATTATTACATGGGAGTAGCCATAGCTTATGTGCTTTAGGAAACGGATTAATGGAGGATTGACAGAAGATATAAGAAAACTGTCAAAAAGTTCAAATAGAACTTGAATTTCAAGTTGATTACATTAGAGAGAGTCAAGAGGTGAACCCAATAAGGAGAAAGGTGCAAAAAACAAGCTTCGGAACTTTGGCATATATAACGAAGAGTTAAAGATAAACCAATAGAGTGACTGCATTAAATTAGTGGGAATCAAATAGGAAGAAAAAATAGTATACAATAGGACACATTTCTATAAGCACAAAATAGTTTTACTAGAACAAGAATAACATTACATGCAATATCAAGCCTTTATCCCACTAAGTGGGGTTGGCTACATGAATCCTTTTTCTCCATTTTGTCTTGTTAAAAGTCAAATTCTTATTTAAATCAAATAAAAATAGTCATTTCTAATATTTTCTAACCAAGTTTTTTTAGGTCTACATCTACCTTTCTTGAGATAGGCCAAATCTAATGCATCTACTCTTCTAACCAGTCATCAGAAGGTTGATGTTTTATGTGACCAAACCATCTAAGGCAACTCTCTCTAATATTATCTGTCATTGGAGCTACTCCAACTTTTTCATGTATATACTCATTTCACATTCTATCTATAAGAGTGAATCCACTCATCCATCTGAGCATCTTCATCTCTGCAACACTTAACTTAATTTTCTGCTTCTCTTTTAATGTTTAACATTCTGTGCCATAAAGCATTGCAGGTCTCACCACCGTCTTATAGAATTTTCCCTTAAGTTTGAGAGGTGCTTTCCTATCAAACAACAAGCTCGATGTATTCCTCCACTTCGACCATCCAACTTGAATTCTACTAATAATATCTCCATCTATTTCACTATCAATTTGAATAATAGACCTGAGATATCTAAAACGTGTACTCTTATTAATGATTTAATCGCCTAAAGTCACAATCCCCCACTAGATCTATTACTACTAAAATTACACTCCATGTATTCAGTTTTAGATCTAGTCAAACAAAAACCTTTAAATGCTAACGTTGACCTCCATAATTCAAGTTTATATTCAACTCCCTCTCTAGTCATATCAACAAGAAGAATATCATCAGCAAAAAGCATACACCAAGGTAAATCCTCTTGCAAATGCTTAGTAAGAACATCCATGACTAAAGCAAAAAAGATGCGGGCTTAAAGCTGATCCTTGATGTAATCCAACTAAAATAGGAAAATACTTGGTCAAACCATCTTGTGTTTGAACACAAGTAATAGCTCATGCATACACATCCTTAATGATTTGAATATAAGCATTATTAACCTCTTTCTTTTCTAGAACTCTCCAGAGCACTTCTCTTGAAACTTTATCATATGCTTTCTCTAAATCAATAAATATCATATGTAAATCGTCGTTATTCTTTCTATACTTCTCCATCAAACCTCTCAATAAATGTTTAACTTCCATAGTAGACCTACCCGGCATGAATCCCAATTGATTTTGAGAAACATTCGCATATCTTAAAAATAACAAAAAAATAAATAACTTTAATAAATATGAAATGAATTTTATTTTAATTGCACAAAAATAAAAAAAAATATTTAATTTTATTAAATACATGTTGTAGAAGAAATATTAACATGATATTATAAAATTTTGGCTTAAAGTTGAACTTTTGATCTTTTAATAAGAAAATTAACATTGCAAGAAAATCATAAATAAATAGAGCATAATAAGAAAAATAAAATTAGGATGAAGTAACTATTACTTTAGTTAAGTCATATATTTCAAAATAAAAGAGAAGAGGAGGTTTACCTAAATTTATTTATGTAAGATGCTTTGAAAGCTAAAACCTTTTAGTTAGGACACTTGTTTAGAACACGCTTGTCTGTTTTTTTTTTTTTTCTTTTAATGATACACTTAGATGGCATTTCTAACATGTGTCGAGCATGCGTCGTGCAAGTCCATCCGTATGACACAACATGTTTCATTATTATAGAAAGTCGATGAATCACAGAAGCCAGACATAAAGGATTAAGAAAATGTAAATTGAAAGTTTCGCCAAATTGATTGATTAAAACTAGAACATAACCATTTGGAAGAGCAAACACAAATACTTTGTAAATTAGTAGATAAATGCTCTCTGACTCATGAAATGCAACAAAATCCTACAACTATCTGAATTTACCTTGCTTCCCCCCTCCCCAATACCTCGTCAGGGTACTTCCTCCGGTACTGCTGCCCCCATCGAAGACTAAATGAGCGAAAAATAGAAAAAGTATTACTCATCAAATGTCATGTAAATATGGAACAAACGACAGAGTGGGAGATTGTATACGAGAATTCCTGGAAAGCATAGACGACGGGATCGATCTTTGGAATGACGACAGGCAATCGCTCAAAAAGAACGGCGGCGACTATCTTCTCCTGCGAAGCGGAGGTTGCTGGCGAAGAAAATGGTCGAGATCCCAGGGATCGGAGTAAGGAAGTTGCGGATCTTCGCATTTTCCGAAAAGTCTGGAGCAAGAGAACTGGAATTGGCGGGTAACAAGTAAGTAGAAATGAGTAGATAGAAATGAGCTTAGTTTGAGCCACAGCGAAGGACAACGGAGCGATTCCGCCGGCGAGAAGCCGGTAATTTGTGAGAGCAGACTAGGATAGGAAATAATTTAGGGGAGTGAAGTATCACTCTAAACCCTAATGATAGGTAATAGGGCTTTCCTGATGGGCGTCTCATAATCTCAAATAAGACTTAATTAAAAAAATGATAGTTAAGATATATAATAAATTAAAAATGGTAGGGAGAAATATTAATTTGCAAATGCCATCAAATGGACAGGGAAAGATATTAATATGCAATTAAGATCACGTTGCTATATGGAACTCCATCGGGCTTAGTTGAGTTAGTGGGTGGACGTGATTGGGAACCTCCTAACCCATATTCAATTTCTCTCTCATGCGGCACGACTCCTTAAATGGAAAAAAAATAACTGTGTGCCTTGCACCTGTGGGGTTGGTTGCTGGTAGGCCCGCCGACGTCGAGGAATTAGTTATGCCGCTATGCGTTTCCTTCGGGAGTGACAGCGGGTAAATACCCCCATTGCAAAAAAAATTAAAATCAAATTGCTATATGGATGATTAGATATTGTCATGTAAACAAGTTATTATCCTCGTGAGTCCGTGACTATACATTAATTTTTCAAATTTTTTTATATTGAAGCTTTCTTCTTTTAATCAAATTATTATTTTTTCAATAAATTAGATTTTTTAAGTTCCAAATTTTCTTCTAATTTTTTAGAAATATTTAATATTTTAGATAAAATATTTTGAACTTAAAATATTTATTATTATTATATAAGCTTTTTTTAAAATAATGTTATAATTTTATTTATTTTTATAAATTATTTAATATTATTAATAGAATTGTTTATTTTATTTTTTTAATTTATGTTAAACGTGTAAGTGTTAATAAAATAATTGTAAATAAATCTTTTTTTAGCTATAAAGCAATTTTAGTATTTTGAATAGAATTTTCGGAATTTATTCTTTGATGTTATTTTCATTTACAAACTGCTAATGAAAGGGAGAGGTACCGTATGAGCTCTAATCAAAATTAATCATAAATAAGAGCAAATTTACGATAATATTCTGAAGCATAACCACAATTATCATAAATAAGAGCAAACTTCTGAAGAAAAGGCTACCCCACCCTTCATCCTTCTGATACTGTTAAAAATGAAGGTAAAGAAGGTATTTTGACCTAAAATAAATTTTCCGACATATTTATTTAATAAAACATCAGATTTTCTTAAAATATTATAAAATATATAAAATTAAAATTTTTAAAAAATATTTATCCAATTATATATTATGACGCATAGATATTCAATTATTCCGAAGAAAAACAAAGCAGCCATCAGATTGAAGCATCGCATCAGCTGCACTTAGTGGAGTCGAAGCCAACAAAAGATAAAAGGCAACGCATTCGGTCTTTGTTTCGGGATAAAGCCTGTAGCCTGAAATAAAATAATAAACGGTTTTTTAGGGAGTTGCTTCTTCATCTGCATAGAAGAAATTCGCACGCATTTGCGTGTTGGACTCATCAACGAATCATGCATCCCTTAAATTCTCCTGCGGCGAGGAAGCAGAATTGCTGTAGATTTGAGATTTCCTTGGGATCCATTCTTGTCGATGGTTTGGTGTTCACGAGAAGGAAAGTGAAGCAGAAGCCAAGCTGGGAAAGGCCGGTGAGCTGTCGGGGATATTGGATTGCATAAATGAGGTCACCGCAGCGATCGCGGCGGCAGCTTCATCATCGTCGTCGGTGGAGATGAGCGAGTCGGCGTACAGAGTCGATACCATTTCCAGGCTCGCTCAATGGCGGATCGAAGCCCTTTCTTCTTGTACATATCGCAAGTCTAACCCCTTCAAGATCGGCCTCTGGAACTGGTTCTCTCTCTCTCTCTCTCTCTCCCACACACACACACACACACACACTTACTTTCTCTCTCTATTACGCTAGGTGTTTCGATTACTTCTCTTTTTAAGTCTAGAAATTTTTCTGCATATCGGGTATGCATGCTTGCGTTTCTTCGTTTGTTTTAGGTTTCTTCATGCTGGATAGTCAAATACTAACTGGTTTGGATTTGTTTTCCTGCAAATTTAGGGGCTGTTTGGATGCAGGATTTAGCCTATATCCTTACTTGAATACCTACAGAATCTTAAATCCCGATTCCTTCTCCGTGTTGCTTAAATCCCGGATTTAGTAAATCCCACTGTTCGGCGGATTTGTGGAATTAGGCGAAGAAGCGCGCCAAGGTAGAATGATCGTTGAAGAGGCGGAGAAGCTTCGGGACTCTTTCAAACGATACTTCTCGCGAAGCACGCGAAGTGGTGACGAGGGAAAGCAAACCGCACGCAGGCCTAAGGCTCTAGGCATTGCATAGACAAAGATCAATGAGAGAAATTAGAGAAATAGAGAGGCACTAGCAGAGAAAGAATAACTCCTCCTGCCAAATTCCGTTTTCGCTCCTATCAGCTTTGCTTATTTTTTTTTTTTTTAATCTCTTTACAGTAATAGTAAATCATGTGAGAAAGAGAATAATGAGGAAATTCAAATTTATCATATGATTTTAGATGTCAAATAAAATTTCTTTATATTTTATTAGTTTAACATTTAATTAATTAATAATTAATTCTGATATTATAATATAATAAATATGATTTAATTAATTTAATTAGGAATGTTTTTGTAATTTAATTAGGATTTGTAAAAAATTTAAAATTAAAATTAATCATATAAATTAAATATAAATAAATTAGTTTTAATAATCAATATTAATCAATTACTACTACTACAACAATATCCTCAAGCTTTTATCCCACTATGTGTGGTTGTGGTCGGCAACATAAATACTTTTTCTCCCTTTTGTACTGTTGAGAGTCAAATTCTCATTTAAATCTAATAAAAAAATGTCTTTTCTAATAAATTTTAACTAAATTTTTTAGGTCTGTCTTTACCTTTCTTAACATAGGCCGAATCTAATAAATCTTCTCTCATCACAGGATCATCGAAAGACCAACGTTTTATGTGATCAAGCCATCTAAGGTGACCATCTAATTTGATCTATCACTGGAGCGACTCCAACCTTTTCACTTAATGCTCGTTTTTCATTCCGTCTCTAAGAGTAAAGCAACTCATTCATCTGAGAATCCTTAACTCTGTAATACTTAGCTTAATTTTATGCTTCTCTTTTAATGGCTAATATTTTGCACTAGAAAGCATTATAGGTCTCACCACCATCTTATGAATTTTTCTTTTAATTTGATTACTTTTCTATCACACAACAAGTCCGATGCATTACTAATCAATTACTAATATTAATAAATAATTTGATTTTGTTAAATTCTAATTTGAATTAATAACTTCAAATCCTAAAACAGGTAATGAAATAGTTCATCAAAATTTAATCAAATTTAATCTCTATTTGATCAAACAATTTTTTGAATTTACCTCATAATTTAGCAAATTCTAATCCAAAGTTACTAAATCCTACTTGTAGCCAAACAACCCCTTGGATTGTGGAGAGGATTTGCTGATTTTCATACGCAACTTGGAACTCTCATTTTTTGCTTGTATACTTTTCTATTTGTTGACTGTAAACGTCTTTTCTGATATTCTGTGCGATATCTCTGTATTAGTTTTTATTTTTATTTTTTTTTGGATATTTGAGCCAATTAAGATAAATTCACATACAATACATAAGCAGCTTCGAATTCAAAATATTTTGATTGATAGTCAAAACTCCCAATCAATAGATCAAGATGAGTTACATAGTTAATTTAGTTTTATATTTTTGTTAAAAGTACTTGATACGTCATCGAAAAATTATCTTGATCGGGCACGAATCTCGAGGAAAAACTCAAGTTGGAAACTTCAAAAATTAATTCAGAGACCGTTTAAACTCCGATTTCAGCAAGCTTATAGTCGAACTGAGCGTCTCGGAAATGCGAACCCAACGACACCAAATTCGACTCAATCCGAGCCCAAATGAGTCCAAATCAAGTATCCGAAGCACTGTTGGAAGCATCGAACAGCAATTTGAGTTACCAAACGGTCTCCGATTTTGACGAGCTTATAGTCGAATCGAGCGTCTCGACGAGACAAATCCAACGAGCCCAAGATCGCAGAATTCTGATATCATTAAGACCTTCCAATGCTTGATAAACGGTTCACGATCAAGGGATTCAATATCGGCCGTTCATCCTGATCACTCCTTATTTGCCCATGATCCCTCATCTATTTACGGGCTATGCCACTCCAGAAAAACTATAAATAGCCCCTCATTTCTCTTAAGAGGGGACCCAAGCCAAGCCAAGAAGAGAAGGAAGAGAAGAAGAAGAGAAGAGAAGTCTAGGAGGGAATAACTCCTCCTCGACCACCGCCGGAACACCGCCGGAACTCCGCCGGAACACCGCCGGAACACCACCGAAGCACCACCAGGCGCCCGAGGGACGCCGGAGCTCTGCCCCACACGGGAGCAACGTCGGAATTCTGCCCGACGCCGGAATTCTGCCCAACGCCCGAGTGACGCCGGACTTCTTTCCAAGTGACGCCGGAATTCTGCCGGACACTCAAGTGACATCGGAACTCTGCTTGTCCTTGTAACTGATACTCATTGTAATCTGATCGTCCTGAATTTAAAGGACGGATCAGCCTCGTGTACTTCAAACGACACTAGTGGAACTCTTTCAACTGGGCGTGGCCCCGTGGTTTTTTCCCTTTCCAGGGTTTTCCACGTAAAAATCCTGGTGTTACTATTTCGATTCTGTTTGTGTGCTGAATATACGTACAACGCTGAGACGGAAATATTAAACTCTATCGCCGCGTATATTTGAGTCCGCAACAGTTTGGCGCCGTCTGTGGGAATCTTATCCCACAACTTCAAGTATTGCTACGATGGTCAACAGGCGTAGCAGTCGCCTCATAGGAGCCTCCCGCTCTCACTCTCATCAATCCAGGAATCAGTCTATGAATCATAGACGCCCGATATCTGCCTCTTTATACCCCGGGGGGCAAAACGCACCTGGAGAAGGGACCTCGGGACCCTCCCTAGAAGAGAGAATTCAAAAGATGGAAGAATCTCAAAACGAGATCCTACAACTCTTGCGAGAGACTCGACAACCGACCCTAGCACCTCAGGAGGAGGTTCTTCTCCCTCGAGATCCACCACGTGTCGAAGCTGTTCAAATCGAACATCTTCAAGACGAGATTCCTCTTCCTCCACTCAGGAGGCGTTCGCAGTCACATCAAGATAACGAACTGGCTGATACAGCAAGTTCTACCCATCCTTCGCACACAGGTCGGCAACCTCGTATTCCTTTGGACCTCCCCGAAGAGTTAGCCCGACCACACATTGCTGAGCTCCCTCGCAATACCCTTCGCCACGAACTACGACGATTGGTCCGAGAAGAGTTCCCTGCACGAGGCATAAGGCAACCCCTTCGTCAGTGGGACTTGCAGGAGTCATCACCCTTGACAGAAGCTATTCTTCAACACCCTATTCCGGCTGGCTTTAAGCTACCAAGCGTCGAGTCCTACGATGGGACATCTGACCCGTACGAGCACATCGACCATTACAGGACCATCATGCATATTCAACGAGCCTCAGACGCACTCCTTTGCCAGGTTTTCCCTGCCACTCTTAAAGGACAAGCTCGAACATGGTTCTATTCACTTCCAGCCAGAACGATCCCCACATTCGTCAAATTGGCCAAAGTATTTGTCGAACAGTTCGTAGCCAATCGAAGAATCACTAAGGATTCCTCCCACCTATCTGGAATCCGTCAGAATGAGGGAGAATCGTTGAAAGAGTATTTTCAGCGATTTTCTACTGAGGCTCGACAAATTCCGGGAGTAGATCCCGAATTATTGAGAGGAGTCTTTCTTGGTGGCCTCCGTCCTGGCCCCTTTTATTCAGCTCTTATGCGAGATACGGTTCATTCATACGCCGACCTGATTCATCGTGTGGAGGCACAAATCTCCGCAGATGAAGCCATAAATGCTCACAGAAAGCAGTTCGAGCAGACAAATGGGAAGCGCAAAGGTGCTCCTGGGATGGATAATTCTTCCTTACAACAGAAAAAGCAAGGGAATAGCAATATACCTCCTAGGCCCCCATTACCACAACGAGAACCTCGGCAGGAGAAAGAGTACACTCCGCTCAACACATCTCGAGCAAATGTGTTAATGGCGATTCAAGATCAGGACAAAGTGAAATGGCCGCATCCTTCGAAGCCAAATACAGGAAATCAAGATCAGTACTGTCACTTTCATCGTAGTCGTGGCCACACTACTGAAGCATGTTGGCAACTTAAGGATGAGATTGAAAGACTTATCCGCCAGGGCTATCTTCGACAGTTTATTGGGAACCCACCTACCCGAGAAGAAGCTCGCCCCACTGGGGGGCAAAATCAACAACAAAGACAACCATTAAATAATATTCAAATGGTTGGTGAGATTGAGTAATGCTGCAACTTAAACCTTTGTGTTAGTAATACTACTTGTCATGTGTCACCATGTATCTCTTCTATGATCAGTAGGATGTCACTCTAATGTCCTTAGTATTTCTACCAAGTCAAATGATGTGGTTGTCCCTATATGTATCTCTTTTATTGTACAAGGGAATTATTGTATTGTCTTACAGTAATATAATGTGTTGTTCGTCCAGTTTTGATATTGTCTCTTTCTTTAAAAAAGAATATAAATGACAATGAAAAACTACTGACAAATATAGTCTCTTTATCCTTGATTCAAGAAATACACAATCTTTATTGTGTCTCAATCACTGGATGATCAATCCCAGGGGGATTCGATCTGACCTCTTCCACACAGGTTAACATCGTCGAGCAAAGGCTCCGATATACAACCTCGGATAGGTCTCACATCCTTGGTGGATTCTCTCGACCTCTTCCATACAGGTTAACGTCGTCGAGCAAAGGCTCCGACATACAACCTCGGATAGGTCTCACATCCTTGGTGGATTCTCTCGACCTCTTCCATACAGGTTAACGTCGTCGAGCAAAGGCTCCGACATACAACCTCGGATAGGTCTCACATCCTTGGTGGATTCTCTCGACCTCTTCCATACAGGTTAACGTCGTCGAGCAAAGGCTCCGACATACAACCTCGGATAGGTCTCACATCCTTGGTGGATTCTCTCGACCTCTTCCATACAGGTTAACGTCGTCGAGCAAAGGCTCCGACATACAACCTCGGATAGGTCTCACATCCTTGGTGGATTCTCTCGACCTCTTCCATACAGGTTAACGTCGTCGAGCAAAGGCTCCGACATACAACCTCGGATAGGTCTCACATCCTTGGTGGATTCTCTCGACCTCTTCCATACAGGTTAACGTCGTCGAGCAAAGGCTCCGACATACAACCTCGGATAGGTCTCACATCCTTGGTGGATTCTCTCGACCTCTTCCATAAAGGTTAACGTCATCAAGCAAGGGCTCTGACATACAACCTCGAATAGGTCTCACATCCTTGGTGGATTCCCTCGACCACTCCTATACAGGTTAACGTCATTGAGCAAGGCTCCGACATACAACCTCGGACAGGTCTCACATCCTTGGTGGATTCTCCCGGCCTCTTCCATACAGGTTAACGTCGTCGAGCAAAGGCTCCGACATACAACCTCGGATAGGTCTCACATCCTTGGTGGATTCTCCCGACCTCTTCCATACAGGTTAACGTCGTCGAGCAAAGGCTCCGACATACAACCTCGGATAGGTCTCACATCCTTGGTGGATTCTCTCGACCTCTTCCATACAGGTTAACGTCGTCCAGCAAAGGCTCCGACATACAACCTCGGATAGGTCTCACATCCTTGGTGGATTCTCCCGACCTCTTCCATACAGGTTAACGTCGTCGAGCAAAGGCTCCGACATACAACCTCGGATAGGTCTCACATCCTTGGTGGATTCTCCCGGCCTCTTCCATACAGGTTAACGTCGTCGAGCAAAGGCTCCGACATACAACCTCGGATAGGTCTCACATCCTTGGTGGATTCTCTCGACCTTTTTCATACATGTTAACGTCATCAAGCAAGGGCTTTGACCTACAGTCTCAAATATGTCAAAAAGGATGTCTCTCACATTCGTTCAGACTAATAATACATCAAAAGCACAAAGCATGTCTTACAGATGCAAGAACAATTTAGGTCCCTCTAGGGGACAAATCCTCATTTCATATACAATATCATTGGAGTTACATAAATTCAGATTCAAATATACATTTCTTCTCACCAGAAGTTGAATCAAAAGGTACACTAGCGACACTCATACAAGCTAGTATCATCCAGCAACAAGTAACTTTAACACAGTCAAATATCCTTGGTGGATTTAAGTGACTTCTCCCTTACTGCACGCAAGCATCTCCTACAACTGCTCCTTTAAAGAAAGGACATAACTGGATCATCATCAGACCTCCACTCAGTTGACAGTGTTAGTGTATTGCCAGAATATTGGCATGTCACACTACTTCGACCTCTTGATTCAGTAATATCTGATGTTGGCACACTTCAGTATGGATGAATATTGCCTTAACACAATGTTACTGGACGCCGGCCATCATCTGCCCGTCGCGGGACATTCGTCGGACTCATGCCCGACGCCGAGCTTCCTCCCATTGAAGGACTTCTGCCCGTCGCGGGACATTCGTCGGACTCATGCCCGACGCTGAGCTTCCTCCCGTTGAAGGACTTCTGCCCGTCGCGGGACATTCGTCGGACTTCTGCCCGACGCTGAGCTTCCTCCCGTTGAAGGACTTCTGCCCGTCGCAGGACATTCGTCGGACTCCTGCCTGACGCTAAACTTCTACCCAACGTCGGACTTCTGCCAGTCGTCGGACCCCCGTCGGATATCTACCCGACGCTGTACTTTTACGTGACGTCGGACTTCTGCCTGTCGTCAGATGTTTGTCAGGCTTCTACCCAACACCAAATTTCTACCCGTCGTGGGACTTCTTCTGGCCGACAGATTTTCGTCGGAGTTCTACCCGACGCCGTACTTCTTCCCGCCGCTGAACTTCCACCCGGCCGCTGATCGCCGTCGGACTTCATCCCGACCTTCGTCAGACCACCGCCCGGTCGCGGACCGCCATCGAACTTCAGCCCGACCTTCGTCGGACCACCGCCCGGCCGCTGACCGCCGTCAGACTCCCTCCGACTAAATCTCACCTCCACACGATCTCTTAAAGAAGAGAAACTCTAACTTCTGCGCAAAGGGAGGGGCGCCGAGTCAAGTAGGGAAAGTCACCTACTCAAAAACAGCGGAAGGCCTCAAAATGCCAGAAACTAGAGAAGAGAAGAGAGAAATTTCTATCTCCTGTACAAGAGGAGGGGCGTTGTCTCAAGTAGGGAAAATCACCTACTGAATAACAACGGAATGCCTCAACTGTCAGAAAGCCAGAATGAGAGAAAAAAGAGAGAAAGCCGCTAACTTCTGCGCAAAAGGAGGGGCGCCGAATCAAGTAGGGAAAGTCACCTACTTAGAAACGGCGGAAAGCCTCAGAATGCCAAAAGCTAGAAGGCCAGGAGAGGAGGAAGAGAGGAGCATTTTGACCCCTACCCCAGGGGGTCTATTTATAGGATGAAAAGAGAGGGAGTTATTGAAGAAAAAGGAGGGAAAAATTTAAAAATTGGAGGGAGAAGGCTTCTAGAAGAAATTCCGAATTTTTCTGAATTTTTCGGAATTTTTTCGGAATTTTTTGGAATTTTTTCGGATTTTTTCGGATTTTTGGGATTTTTTATAATCCATGCGGGCCCCACAGCAAAAAAAAAAAAAAAAAAAAAAAAAAAAAAAAAAAAAAAAATTTTTTTCTAACTGCTGGAGCGCGCCAAGGGGCGCGCCCCTTGCCCGCGCGCCCGCGCGGGCGCCGCCGCCGGCGGCTGCCGGCGGCCGGCCGGCCGGCCGGCCGGTTCGGCCGCCTACGCGTTACCGGGCTCCGATTTTGGGCCCGGACGGTCCAAATTCGACGTTTTTGGGGTCCCCGGACACGTTTTTCGACGTTCCGGATTCAATTTTGACACTTTCGGAGCTCAACGAGGCCTCTACAATCAAGTTTGAGCAAAATAATATCTTTTGGAACGCAATTTTTCGCAATTCGGCAAATGTAAAATGTCAGAACAAGTATTTTCGGACTCCTGGAGCTTCGACGTCCGAAAATAGGGGGGCAACTGATACGTCATCGAAAAATTATCTTGATCGGGCACGAATCTCGAGGAAAAACTCAAGTTGGAAACTTCAAAAATTAATTCAGAGACCGTTTAAACTCCGATTTCAGCAAGCTTATAGTCGAACTGAGCGTCTCGGAAATGCGAACCCAACGACACCAAATTCGACTCAATCCGAGCCCAAATGAGTCCAAATCAAGTATCCGAAGCACTGTTGGAAGCATCGAACAGCAATTTGAGTTACCAAACGGTCTCCGATTTTGACGAGCTTATAGTCGAATCGAGCGTCTCGACGAGACAAATCCAACGAGCCCAAGATCGCAGAATTCTGATATCATTAAGACCTTCCAATGCTTGATAAACGGTTCACGATCAAGGGATTCAATATCGGCCGTTCATCCTGATCACTCCTTATTTGCCCATGATCCCTCATCTATTTACGGGCTATGCCACTCCAGAAAAACTATAAATAGCCCCTCATTTCTCTTAAGAGGGGACCCAAGCCAAGCCAAGAAGAGAAGGAAGAGAAGAAGAAGAGAAGAGAAGTCTAGGAGGGAATAACTCCTCCTCGACCACCGCCGGAACACCGCCGGAACTCCGCCGGAACACCGCCGGAACACCACCGAAGCACCACCAGGCGCCCGAGGGACGCCGGAGCTCTGCCCCACACGGGAGCAACGTCGGAATTCTGCCCGACGCCGGAATTCTGCCCAACGCCCGAGTGACGCCGGACTTCTTTCCAAGTGACGCCGGAATTCTGCCGGACACTCAAGTGACATCGGAACTCTGCTTGTCCTTGTAACTGATACTCATTGTAATCTGATCGTCCTGAATTTAAAGGACGGATCAGCCTCGTGTACTTCAAACGACACTAGTGGAACTCTTTCAACTGGGCGTGGCCCCGTGGTTTTTTCCCTTTCCAGGGTTTTCCACGTAAAAATCCTGGTGTTACTATTTCGATTCTGTTTGTGTGCTGAATATACGTACAACGCTGAGACGGAAATATTAAACTCTATCGCCGCGTATATTTGAGTCCGCAACAGTACTATTACTGCTTTGTAATTTCCGACCTTGGACACCAATATCAACTGTTCATTTTCTGAAGTTGAATTCTGATTCGATTTTATTTGTCAGAACGGCTTTCAGTTTTCTTAAAGCACCGATGAATTGTTTATCTGCTGCTTTTGGATTTTGATGATCTGAACCACAATTAGGTACTTGACTGTGGAGAGAAATAAACAATTGTTTGTGAAACTGTACCCCGAAGCATCAAGTGTGGCAAGGGTGCAGCCACCGATTGCCTCCTTTATCATCAAACTCGTGTCCTGCTCTGCTCCTATCCGCAAAGCCCTTGCTCATCCAGGTCCCCTATTTTCTTACCTTTTTTTCAGTTCTTTTATATTCCATTATTTTAGGTGTTCGATGCTAATATTTATTATGTTATTGATAACATAAGAACCCCAAATATGAAAAGCTATGTAACCTGAATTTAAGCCATTTTTACGCAGGAGTTTGTGACAAACAACTAAAGAACAGTGACGATTTTATCTGGGGAGTAGACACAACATTTGTGGGAAAGTTCATCATCGACGTGGAATTCCTAGATCTTAAGATTGTGCCCCAACCAGTAAGAAAAGTTTTCTTCGTATCAGATTATTCTCCTCCTAAATCTGGCACAATAAGTTATCATTGCTACATAGTTCAATACTTCAAGTAGATTTTCTCATAAAAAAACTTTTTTTTTTTCATGATAGATTTTATAAACTTGATCAACGTTGAGTCTTTCTTACAAAAACAATTTTTTGTAGAGCTTGCAAGATGCACAATGTATCAGAGTTTCTGCGCATTTCAAAAAAATATGGCACCAAATGGGCTCCTATGTTGTGTTTTTCAGTGGATGGAACTTTGTATATGCTATTGTCATGCTTAAAATTTATTTAAAATTATTCTTTCTTTATCCATTCCTTTGTATGAATCCTACCTATCAGATAAAGAAGGATTATAGTTTAAAAAAGGAATATCATTAATAAATGGTTTCTAATATCTAAAAAACACGGGCACACTTGATTAGTAAAGTGAGCTACAAAAATATGCCGTCAATGAGCCTATAACAGAAGTTGCCGATGTTAAAGTTGTCAATATCTAACTTCTAATTTTGCCTTATTGGTGTTCCTAGGCTAAGTTGAAGGGTTTTCCTTGGTCAAGTCCAAGTGCTTTTGGTGTTAAGCCATGAGAATGTATTTTATTTAACTGCTTTTGTTTTTGTTTTGTTTTTTTGTTTTAAGTGCAAAGCATGTCATTTTGTATGACAATTTATATGAATATCATTCTAATGTTGATAAATTTTGATAGTAAAGAAAGTGTTTCATAATTATCAAAATGCAGTACTGTACATAGCACAAATTTTAGTATTTTGAATTCAATAGTTTCTTGTGTTAATGTTATGCCTTGGAAGTGAAATCAGCAAGAAAATAGAACACAAACAGCAGAAAATTGAGAAATGGTTGATGATTTAGTGATTACTGCTTCAACACAAAAGCAAGATACAACGATCTACAATTTGAGAGGTAGATCAACTCTCCAAAACCACTTAGACGCCGCTAAGAAGCCCTCAAAGAATGAAAAACTACAACATAAATCAAATCACACATGATCCCCATAAATCCTAGAATAATCCTTAAATAAGCTCCATTAATTCCCTCCAAAACAGCCCTCTTGCCTTACTTAATTCCCTCCCCTCTTTTGAATTCAAATCCTCTCATTATTTCTTTCCTTAACCCTTCTCAAGTCTTTACATATGGACTTATTTGTTTGCTGGGCCCCACAAGGGGGGCTGAAATTCCCTCCCAGTTTTTGCTTACTGGCTCGGTTCAAAGGAACCGAGCAACTGGCTTCCGCCAGTTACGCCCACGAGCGTAAAGTTAACGCCCTTTATTTTGAATGTGTTTGAAACTATCTATCATCTATTAACAACCATGATGATTTGATCAACACTTATTTATGAGTTATACAGGCGAAGAGGGTCTTATATAACCTATTGACATTTAAAAAACTCTTAATTCATAATGTGAAGAGGGTCTACTCAATCCATGAAGGTTCTGCCAATAGGAGGTCTAAGTGTTGATTTGCATAGCCTTCTTTGATGTAGAGGCTATTTATGTTATTCGAACCTGTGGCCTATGGAGGCACTTTAATCATTGTTTTGGGCTTGTCATTTGAGTTAATCTTGCAATACACAAAAATGTCATCCTTTGTGTTGGATTTAATGTGCTTTTAGGAACACCATCAAGACCCTATTGCAAATTATATTTGAGCCCATGGATGATAGAGATGCGAGATTGGATTTGTAGATTCTCTTGATATAGGTTTCTACTGGACTTGGTTGATCCTAGAGAAAGGCCGAGTTTGATCAAGTCAAGAGAGAACATAGAGTAAAAATCTTTTAAAGAATCCAACAAGGAATCATAGAGGTAGTATTTTAGCCAAAAGTATAAGATTGTGCCATGCCCACGCTTGACCTTTGACTCCTTATTTATAGATTAGGCTATGATCAGCTGTATAAAAAGGGTAGCATAATAAAATTATAAGAAAACTACATGATTGAGGTCGATAATGCTAGCTATGTAGTGGTAGAGTTTGACTTGTAATTGTCCACCAGGTGGTAACTTTGGACTAATTTTGGGTTGAAGGCGACTAGCCTTGATGAGTTTTTCGGCAAGAATCTCTAGTAAGCTTGGTGAGTATTCTAGATGAGTTTGCAAACCCTCTTAGGAAAGTTCTATAGATGAGTTTTAGGGATTGAATGGATCTCCTAAGTGGCTCGTGTCTTTGAGTACCACGTTGATTTATGATTGGCGAATTTATGAACCGAGTTCAAACTCTCGTGATTATTTGATCAACCTGACCAAGTAATACAAAGGATAGGCGAGATGGCAAGGTGAAGGCAGACAAACAGTAAAAATGATACCTTGGTAACTACTTGAGAATAATAATGATGGAAAAAGGTGAATACAACCTTTTGTCCTTTGGCAGTTATACTACTTTTGAGGCTACAGCACTAGTAATAGGAAACACTAACTAATACAAAAAGGTAAAACCAACACAGTTAATTAGTAGTCATACAATTATGACATAAACACAGAGATACAGTAGTTGATTAGTTGAAGATTGCTGCGGTGCGATGTATTGCATCTGATCCCTTCTTCTCTGGAAGAACTCAACTTGAGTTCAAAGAGTTGGCTGAGCCCTTTTCTGGCAGATGGTAAGGATAAATATTAAAATTTGAAAGTGGAAAAAATATTCAAGTCAGTGGGAAGAGAAACGATATATGCATTGTCAGTAATGCATTTAAAACTAGGAAATTTCACAATTTTCTGGGTTTTAACTTGGAATAATGCTCCATTTAGCGTTCTTTCCAAGGTGCATCATAACAAGATCACTTCATTGAAGAATTTAGAACGCCTATGCTAACCTTTTGTTGCTGGCCTTAGTTGTAGGCTTACAACACGATTTGAACTACTCTCCTTGTGCTTGAGAACAACTTTCTGGGTATGCATGTGATTGAGAGTTCATTGAGAATTGAGACTGAAATTCTTGGTGGTTATTGAACTAGACAAATTCTTGGTGGAGTAAATAATATTCCCATTATTTTAATGCTCTAACAATAACATAGAACTTTTGTCATAAGTAGACCATTTTTGCGTCGTCGTTCTCATTTTTTCACTAAAAAGCTCAAGTAGGTTTTTTTTTTGGTGAGACAAAATTGCTCCAATTCTAATAGCAAAGGCATTGGTTTCTACTTGAAATGGCTTGTCAAAGTTAAGGAAAACTAAGACTGGGGAGGAGCATAATTTTTTGTTGATCTCAACAAAGCTCTGTTGCATAGGCTTGTCCCAGTCGAAAATTTTCCTTTTTCAGATAATCCGTTATTGGTCCCATTATTGAGTTGAAATAGCGTATAAATCAATGGAAAAAAGTTGTGAGGCCGTGGAAGCTACAGATCTCATTGAGAGAAGTTAGAGTTGGCCATGATTTGATCGACTTAACTTTGGCCAAGTTCGTCTCTATGCTAGTCACACCAATGATGCATCCCAGAAAGTGCACCTTGTTTGCTGAAATTACACACATAGGGTGGCTAAGGTATAACTTTTTGGCCTGTGTCACTATAAGGATGAGTATAGATGATTAAGACATTTGTCTGATGCATGGCTTAATATCAAAATATCATTGAAATAAGTGACACAAAACTTATCAAGAAAGGGTCCGGGCTTGACGCATTATGTAGACTTAATGGCATTACATGCCACTCATAAAGCCCCTCATGCATCTTAAATGTGGTTTTCCATTCATCTCCCGCCCAGATTTGTTTTTGGTGGTGGTCACTTTGAAGTTCAAGTTTAGACATACGGATGCCCCATTCAACTTATCCATCCCCTCCAATCTGGGCATCGAATAATTGTATTTAACCACAATCTTATAAATGGCTTGGCTGTCTATACAAAGTCTCCAATTGCCATTACCTTTTGGAACTATTAATATAGGTACGACACATGAATGTTTATTAAGCAAATCATCCACAATATCCTATGAAAACGTGCTTGGTGGGGGTCATTTTGTAATGAGGTGAATTCAACAATTTGGCTCCCATAACTAAATTGATTTGGTGTTGAATTGCTCGCAATGGTGGCAACTGCTCTGGTAGCTCCTAGGTCAAATTGTTGGACCATTTGAACTACTGCTGTTGGTAAGGGCTAATGTGAAAGTTGCTTGCTGTTCTATGAACAACAAAGAGGTGAGACTGCTCTTTAAATGCCGCCACCAATTGTGACCCTGATACACAAGTGAAAATGGGCTTTGTCTGTAGGTGGCGGGGACGGAAGCAACCACATCTTCGTGCCCTTCTAGTCAATCCATACACATTGGCACAAGACATACCTTTCTGCCTTACTGAGGATGATGTGACATACATTCGTGTGTAGGACATCACACAAAACATCATACACGAAGTTCTTACCAATTGAGAAGGTCACTTGACACATATGCTTGATTTGAACATTAATGCCCTTATGATCCAACTGATTTAGTAAGGGTTTGACTGCTGTGTAGCTTTCAGCCTTTTAGCTAAAGGGATTTAACGACATCATTGGAGAGGATATTTTTAGTACATCTGCTATTGGTAAGGAGATCGAAGACTATGCCCGTAATCATGCATCGTGTTTGAAAAATGGCATGATGTTGTGAACATTCAGTTGCTTTGGAGCTAGTAACACTTCGCATGAATGCAAGATAGAGATTAACCTTCATCACCCGAAACTTCTTTGAATTCCTCTCGTGTTGGAAGTGGACCGAACTGAACTTCATAGTCCTGTTCTCTTTCAAGCAACTTAACTTGGTGTTTCTGTTGAATCGTGTTCGATTTTTGGCCTGGTTGAAAACATCGAAAGCATTTGGAAGGACCGGTTTTAGAATAAACATTAGCTCGATTAATTCCAGCTTTAGGTGCGACTTCCAGTTCTATTTGTCCTTTAATGGCAGATGAAGGTTGGGATTGAAGGGGATTCAGTTTGCATGCTTGAGCTAATTTCTATCCAATTTCCCTCATTTGTTCGTCTTGTTGTCTCCAGTTATATGAAAATTTGAGGTGACCAACATAATATGTGAAGTTGATGGTCTGAGATAAAAACCAAATGGAATTCAATTTTAATTGATCTTGTATTGCGTCTTCAAGCCGCCAATATACCAAGTAATGAGCTGTTTTGTGTACTCACTAAGATTGTTGTGAGCGTGTAATCCGTAGAATTCTTCAGTGTAGGTTCTAATAGGTCGGGAACCCTGCTTGCATTACTAATATTGTAAATACAACATTTGCTCATAATCTATGAGGATAAAGTGATCCCTCAACCGTTGTTTCTTTTGAAACTGTTAGAAGTATAGAGAAAGAGGATGGAAGAGCTACAGAAAACATAAGCTGAAGAGAAACAATGAGCTAAAGCTTTATCTTAGTGTATTCATATTCAGTACCAGAATTACATATTAGTGAGTATGGTGTTTGCTTATATAGAGTAAGGAGACATGTAATACCCATGGGATGAGTGGCTGAGATGCAGTGAGCCGTTAGTAGTACAGGTGCCGAATGGTGGCTGCCGCAGGGAATCTTCTGAGTCTAGCAGAGGGTGAAGACATGATGATTTTGGCTACCTGCTTGTTAACACATTGCTTATCAACGCCCCTCAAATTGAGGATCCGCTTGTTGGAGAGTCAATTAGTCACGTAGGAGATGAAACCGAGATGACGGCAATGCTTTCCTAAGTATGTCAACAGGTTGATCTATGGTATGATGTGACGAAAGACAACATCTTGTAGATGAATGCAATCTCTGATAAAGTGGTAGTAAATTTCGACGTGTTTGGTGCGAGTGTGAAAAATCGGGTTATTGGCAAGGGCCATGGCAGAGATGTTGTCACAATGAAGCGGTGTAGGTGATGACAGGTTGATGTGGAAATTTGCAAGGAGACGTCGAAGCCAAATGTTGTTCGAGGCAATGGAGGCGAGGGCGCGATATTCAACTTCGGTGGAGGATTTGGCGACGGTCGGTTTCTTTTTCACGCTCCAGGAGATGAGAGGGGTGCCTAAAAAGGAGCAGAAGCCAGTTTTCGATTTGTGATCAAAGGGATCAAAAGCCCAGTCCGAATTAGAGTAGGAGTGAAGAGTAAGATCTACTCGGGTAATTGGTAGACCAAGATGTAATTTGCCCTTTATGTATATTAATAGACGCTTCAGCTGTCGGAAATGCTTGGTGAGAGGATTGTGTATGAATTGGCATAGGAGATTTGTAGCAAAGGCAATGTCAAGACGAGTAATGGTTAGATATTGTAGTGAGCCGGCTATTTGACGATATAAAGATGGATTTTCACAAGGGAGATCACTGACAGCTGCTGTGGAGAGTTTGAGAGAAAGAGGAGTGGGGGCGGGTTTGCAGTCAGCTAGACCGAACTTGTTGAGTAGGTCTTGGGCATATTGGGTTTGATGGTGGAGATAGTTGTTGGGTGTGGAGGTATCTTGGATGCTGAGGAAGAAGGATATGTGACAAAGGTCTTTAAGAGTGAATTGTTTTTGTAGATCTGTAATAAGAGTGGAGAGAGATGGTGGATGATTTCTTGAGGTCAGGATGTCATCAACATAACATAGATAAGGAGAAAGATATAGGTGGAGGAGTTGGAGTAAATGAGTAGAGAAAGATAGAAGGAATTGCGAGAAGGTGGAGAACCATTGGCGTGGTGCTTGCTTGAGGCCGTATAGAGTCTTGTAAAGTTTACATACATAGGTAGGATGAAGGGAGTTAATGAAACATGCAGGTTGTTTCATGAAGGTTGCCATGAAGGAAGACATTAGAGACGTCGAGTTGATGAACAAACCAACCATGGTGAAGAGAAATGGCAAGAAGTACCTGGATTGTTAGCATTTTAGCAATTGGGTTGAAGGTTTTAAGATAATTGACTCCATACTCTTGTTTGAAACCTTGGGTTACAAGGCAGGCTTTAAGACGATCGATTGATCCATTGGGATTGAGTTTGGTTTTGTATGTCCAATGGCAACCCAGAATTGGTTGTTCATGAGGTGGAGGAACAAGAGACCAAGTCCCTTGACATTGAAGTGCATAAAATTCAGTGTACATGGCTTGACGCCAGCCAGGGTGTTTGGAAGCTTGGGTGTAGGAAGTGGGTGTTTGAATTTGGTGAAGTTGGGAGGTGAGATTGAATATTGCTTTCGGTTTGAGGTGGCCAGTTTTTTGTTCTAGTTATCATGTGATGGGTATTGGGTAGTGGAGGATTAATTGGGGAGGGAAGTGATGGGAGAGATGAGGAGGAAGGTTAGCTGAGCTGAGCTTGGGATGGAGGACTGGGTATGTTAGATGATATTGGGGAGGAAGAGTTGAGCTGTAGTGGTGTATGGGTGGACGGTCAAGGACTAGGCTGTATGGTTGTATTTGGAAGTGAGTTAGGGACATTGGAGTGTAGTATTAGTCGTGGAGGTGTAAAGATTTTTTGTTTTGGTAAGATGGGTGGGGAGGGATAGGGAAAAACAATTTCATCAAAAATGACATGATGGGAGATATGAACTTTTCCTGTTTGAATGTTGTAGCATCGATGACCTTTGTGAACATCCGAGTATCCGAGGAAGAGGCAAGGTGTGGAGTGAGGAGCTAGTTTGTTTGGGGAAAGCAGGCGTAGCCAGGGAAACCATAAACAACCAAAAATTCTAAGGCGAGCATAAGTGGGAAGCTTTTATTTTTGGTGTTTGTGGAGGGTAGTCGGTTGATTAGGTAGAGAAAGATAAGCAAAGCTTCAAACTAGAAAGAGAAGGGCAGATGGGCCGCATGGAGAAGGGTGCAAGTAGTTTCAATGAGATGTCTATGCTTGTGTTCATATATGTCATTCTGTGCAGGGTTATATGGGCACCTTAGTTGATGTGTGATGCCTTTTTGAGTGAGAAAGGTAGTTAAGGAGCGAGAGGGATATCATCCACCACCATCAGAGCAGATGATTTTAATGGAAGAATTGTATTGTTTTTCCACCGTTAGTATGAAGTTAATGAGGTGAGTGTTGGTTTCTGATTTGTTATGCATAGTATATATCCAACTAAATTTAGAAAGTCAACAATTAGGATAATATCGATAACTATTAATGGAGGGTACATGTGAGGGACCTCAAACATCTGTGTAAATTAGCGACAACATTTTGGAATTACACACTTCTTTTGGAGCAAAGGGTAGCCTATGAGATTTGGCTATTTTACATGAAGTACAACTAGTAGAAATAGAAGATAAACAAATGAACTTTAGTAAAAGAGTTTATGTAAGGTGGAGTGTTTAGGATGACTTAACCGAGCATGCTAGAGTGGTAGGGGACTGATTTGAGTAGTGAGAGCTGAATTGACAGCATAGAAGTTGGATGAGGAGAGTGGGTATAGACCATAATAGCTGTGAACTTGAGCCGTCGAGAGGTCCTTAATAACAAAGCCATTGGCATCAAAGGTGGCGGAACAATTATTATGGGAGGTTAGTTTTTGAATAGATAGAAGATTATAGGAGAGGGAGGGAACATGAAGAAGTTTGTGAAGGAGAAGCTTATGATGGGGAACTGGCGTCGGTAGGTGTCTGTTGTATTTGTTTGTGATGGGTAGATTGGCACCATTACCAACCGTGATTGAGTCATTTTTGGAGTAGGGAATAGGTTAATGAATGTTAGAGATGTCAAAGATGAGGTGGCCTGAAGCTCCCGGGTCAAGGAACCAATCTAAGGAGGGTTGTTGCTGTTGTGTATAAAAACCAGTTTGTTGATTGGGAAAATTTGGTTTGTAGGTGGTATTAGTCTGATGCCAGCAGTTGGAAGCAGAGTGACCTTGTTTAATGTAGATTTGGCAGATGATGTGAGTGACAGATGCAGCAGTAGATGTTGAGCCTTTGCTGTCTAGAAGGGAGGAATGGAGGATGAGAACTGGAATAGTTGATGTTGTGATATCGTCCTCGTTTGTAGTGAGAGGACCTTCCCCGAGTGGCAGAGAAGGCAATTGAGGGTGAATCGAGCTGGGAGATTTTAAGGTTCTCGGTAGTTATGTTGATCTCCTCACTGCATAATAAAGAGTAGAGGTCATCTAGGCCGATGGGTGTGAGCTTGATTGTGATGGATGTTTTAAAGGATTGGTGGGTGGAGGGAACTCCATTGAGGATGTACAAGATGACATCCTCTGTGTCGTGGTGGGATCCTGCGGCTGTGATGTTATCCACCAAGATTTTGATATGAGATAGGTATTGGGTCATGGAGAGATCTCGCACGGAGATATTGTGGAGCTTGTTTTTGAGTTGGATGGCTCAGGATCAATTGGTTGGTTGAAGGCGCTTCTCAAGTGTGATCCAAATGTCATGATAGGAATGGAGATTTAGAATGTATGGAAGGATGGCTGGTGAAATACTAGAGTATAAGGCTGCAGAGAGGTTTTGATACAGTAGTTGTCAGGAAGAGTAAGCTGGATTTGCTACAAGTTTGTTAGAGGTAGGGAGTAAAAATTTAGGCAGACAGCTGATATCCCTTGTAAGGTATCCTGAAAACTGATTAGCTAAAAAGAGTTTGAGAATCTGAAGTCGCCAGATTGGATAGTTGTCGCTAGTAAGTTGTATATGAACAATAAACTTATATTGGACATAAGAAATTTGAGGGATGAGGGAATGATGTTTCTTCCATGATGGTGGTTGCGATCTGAGGAGTTGTAGTGGTGTTAGAGTTGCTGGAATCGGCCATGGAGGAAAAGGAAGATCAGGAGATGCTTGCAAACCTTAACAGCTTTGTTCTGCTCTAGTACCATGTTAGAAGTATAGAGAAAAAGGATGGAAGAGCTACAAAAAATGTAAGCTGAAGAGAAACAATGAGCTAAAGCCTAAAGCTTTATCTTAGTGTATTCATATTCATTACCAGAATTACATATTAGTGAGTATAGTGTTTGCTCATATGGAGGAAGGAGACATGCAACGCTCATAGGATGATACCTCAGAATCTAATTTGAAAAAATTATTCATTTATCTTTTAAGGAATAACAACCAGAGCTATATAATATCATCTATCAGTAATAAACAACAAAATAAATTCTATAATTTATAACATCAATATACAAATCTGTATTCATTCTTAAAAATTATATATAATATTTAGGATCTATACAATCATCACATATCTATTCTTTCATGAGTACAAAAAAATAGCTAAAATAAAAAGAACCTGAACCTGAAGGAATCCTAACCAACCTCATACTCCTGATCCTCTACCCTAACTTGAAATCATTTAACCACATATAATGAACTAAAAAGTCTAATAGGTCACCAAAACCTACAGATGAATTCAAAGGACGGTAACGGAGCAATATGTATGTCAGGGATCAAATCGCATTCATATGATCATTGAATTAATGCAGAAACAGTAAAATTCACATACAGTAGTAGTAGAATCTATAAACAGTAAAATACTATGGTACAGAAGCCAGTAAAGCAGTAAATCAATACGAGTGTAAAATTTATAAAGTAATCGCCATATCCATAATACCAATCAGTATAGAAATTGAATAAAACATCAAATTAAAATATCAGTAAAGACTATTGAAATCAAATCAATATAGTAAAATCATATAGGACTGTATACATGCTATCCAGTTATTCTATATCAGTATTAAATTGGTATATCAATCACATGCTCAATATATCCTGTATATTGTATGCTCAATGTATATATCATGATTTTTGTATCAATAAATCAATAACAATGTTAATAATAAATTCATACAGTAATATGAATAATGTCTCAATAATATTCATTTTAGTAGTCATACTAAATAAATAAGAATTCTGGCTATTACGGTATTTTTCAGTATTGTATCAATGTCAGTAAACTATTGGCTTAGTAAACAGAGTAGTCACTATTTGCCCATCAGCACAGTAATCATCTCCTTATAACTCTTAATTAATGTATCACGTGAATCAGTAGAGGATAACATGAAATTATAGTATTTAAAAAAAAGACCATCAGCCCACCATCCTGTACAGATTAATCAGTCTCTAATCAATGGGTCAACCAGTCTTTTACACATACATTATTATTATAGTACTATAACAGTAATAACAAGCAACGATTACTCAATCATATATTCAAATTCATTTTCAATGCATTGTAGTAAATAAAACATAATTGAGATTATTTCAGAAAGTGTCAAAATGTCTTAACAGCAGACAACAAAAATCATACTGCATAAAAATTCACATTTTTCAGAATTTAACCAAATTATCAAATAGTGCATAAAATAATATTTTGAAGCTTTAGTTGAACTAAATCACTATTTTTAGATGTCAAAATAAATTTCTAAGTAGGCAAAAATTGTTGTATTTTCAAAATTAAATAGTAAAAAATCTCAAATAAATACTCAAAATGTTCATAATCTCAATATCTATAATAAATAAAAAATTACAAGGTTAATGTTTTATTAATACGAAATTATTCTCGTTTTTTAGTAACAGAAACACAAATTTGATCTGAAAAATATCAAAAATACGAAATCATTGAAATTAGAAATAGAGTAAAGGTTTCTTACAGCGAGACAAACAAATTTTCAATTTGGCTCGACAGACGAAAATCGCTCCGCGACCTCTAAATTCTAGCTTTTCCTTTCTCTCTCTTCTCTTTCTCTCAAAATTTTCTCACACGTCTCCGTTAGCCGAAATGTTAAGAGAAAACGAGATTTAAAAAGTTATTAGTAACGCTTTAAGATATTTTAATATAATATAATTATTTAATATAATAATATAATTTAATTAATTTTTATTATAAAATTCATATAAATCTATTTGGGGCATTAAAAATTATAGAAACATATCTGTAAAATAGATAATTTTATTTAAAAAATATCGTGAAATTGCTTTGCAAAACGGATATCTGACGGTCCCAAAATCCTCACTTGTACTGATAGGTGCCAATTTCTTAAGGATTTTCACCAGCGCCTAAAAATTATGAAAAAATTCGTGTAATTAAAATATCACTATCTCAATATTATGGCAAAGATGGTTTGCAATTTGGAGTTATCTTGACTTCAGAAAAAAAATATTTTCCTGGGTCAAAAATACGGGTTATTACATAGGATGGGTGGTTTAGATGTAGTGAGCCGGTAGCAGTACAGGTGCCGAATGGTGGCTGCCGCAAGGAATCTTCTAAGTCTAGCAGAGGAGTGGAAACATGATGATTTTGGCTGCCTGCTTATTAACACATGGCTTATCAAAAATTAAATTTTTACACTACTTTTGCATTCCTGATGATGAGCTTGGTAGACTTGTAGCCACCAAGTGCTGAAACCTGCTTTCAATTTGCTCACCAATTACTTCACTTGTTTGTTCGATGGGATCTTCATTTAATTGAAGAATGATTCTACAGCTTGCTTCTTATCCAAATAGTATTCAATGAGTGGATATTCATCGAAGAAGGTGATATCTACTTTTCTCCATGGGGCTTATTAAAACCCTGTCGTCTTAGGTGATTATGATTAAAACTTGCATGCTCCACACCAGAATCTAAATCGGTGGAATTAGCCGTCCAGTGAAGTTTTCACTCGTCACAGGAAAGGTAAAACTCATTATGAGTTGACAAATCAAGAACCCTTGGGGTCTCCTTGAATTCTGATTTACCACAACAGTACCTCCTTGAACTGATATGGTGGCCAAATTCATTGGTTTGGTTGCCGAAAAGAAGATGGTGTTGGGGATGGAAGTAAACACCACGATGAAACAAAAAAGAAAGTAAAAGCACCAAAAATAAAGACATCAGGATTTAATGTGGAAAAATTCAAATTTGGGAAAAACCACGAAGCCACACCATACCAAGAAATCCACTATGAAAATGAGGAGAAATATGTACATATTTCTCTTCTCTCTCACTCTCTCCTTGCTTCTCTACACTTTTGCACCGTTCTCACTCTCTAAACACAAGAGAAAGCAATAATCATACATCAAGGGACACCACCCTCAAGAAAAATGAGAAAGAAAACTGTCCAATCCCCTTTGAAGCGCTCCAGCACCAGTTTGGAGTGTTGCGGCGCTCAAGCCTCTATCATTGGTCCATCTAACGATGTTGCGGTGCTCAAAACCACAACGTTGAATCTAAGGTGTTACGATGCTATGTTCTCTGTCGTTTCTCATAGCAAACACTACAGCACTAGGGTACTCAAGAATACAGCGTCGGAACGCTCGGGTACACAACACCAAAGCATTGTACGAAAAAAATTTTGGTTACAAAGCACTCAAACCCAAGTAGGGGGTAAACCCTTGCACACCCCAGCGAGCACAAGAAATTGAATCGAGGTCCATGACTGCAGTACAATTCGATTTATCTACACGAACATATTCCATACAGACTAATAATCTTCCACTTAGAACTGATTACGATCAATCCTTCTCCTGATCTGCAACACCAATCATATACCTATAGTGTGGCTCAGCCTTGCTCTCATCCTCTATGAAGACCAACTGAAGCTACACATAGCTTTAGTTTATCAACTATCACTGTCTTCGTTAGCATGTCTGCAGGATTCTCGGTCCTGTGTATCTTCTCCAAAGATAACTGACAATCTTCCAAAAACACCCTGATGAAATGATATCGAAGCTGAATGTGCTTTGTTCTGGCATGGAATGCAGCATTTTTGGCTAGATGAATAGCACTCATGTTGTTACTATACAACTTCTCATTCCTCTGCCCCTTGCCAAGTTCTGCTAAGAAACTTTGCAACTAAATAATCTCCTTATTAGCCTTAGTGATAGCAATATACTCAGCTTCTGTGGTTGAGAGCGCAACAATCTTCTTTAATTTGGAAACTCAACTCATTATAGTTTTTTTTCAAAGTGAAGATATAACCTGTTATGTTCCTTCTACCATCAATATCTCCATCAAAATCTATATAACATCGTAGATCAATTCCTGCACCACCAAAGCAAAGAACTTTATCAACTAATCCTCTCAAGTATTTGAGAATCCACTTAACTGCCTCCCAATGAAGTTTGTCTGGGTTACTCATAAATTTTTTGACTACTCTCACTACATATACTATATCATATCTCATACAGATCATAGTATACATCAAACTTTCAACAGCTGAAGCATATGGAGTCCTCTTCGCCAGTTCTTGCTCTGTTTTAGATTTATGTAATTGTTCCTTGGATAACTGAAATTGACTATCCAAGGGAGTGCAAATTGGCTTTGCCTTTCTCACGTTTAATCTTTGAAGCACATTTTCAACATAATAAGCCTAAGACAACTTTAGTATACTTGTACTTCTATCCCTACTAATTCTCATACCGAGAATTTTTTTGTTGGACCCAGATCTTTCATTTCAAACTCATTTGATAATTATTCATTCAGACATTTTATCTTTTTCATAGCTGACCCTACAACCAGTATATCATCTATATACAAAAGCAGAATAATATAATAGTTATCAAAATGTTTAAAAAAATAACAGTGATTTGTCGGCACTTCGTGTACCCATTATCAGACATAAACTTGTCAAATCTCATATACCACTGTGTTGGTGCTAGCTTCAGCTCATATAAGCTCCTTTTGAGCCTACACACGATATCTTCATTACCTGTGACCTCATATCCCTGAGGTTGCACTATGTATAACTTTTCATCAAGATTACCATGAAGAAATGCTATCTTCACATCCATCTGCTCTAAATGTAAATCATCCGCTGCTACTGTACTCAGTATAACTCTGATTGTAGCCATCTTCATCACTGTAGAGAAAATTTAAGTAAAGTCTACTCCTTCTTTCTACTAAAACCCTTAATGACAAGACTGACCTTGTAGCGCTTGCTACCATTAGGTTTCTTTTAGCTTGTAAACCCACTTCTTTTGCAGTGCTCTATTGATATTTGGTAGCTTTGTTAACTCTCAAGTTTGATTCAACTCAAGTGAATGTATTTCATCATTCATGGCTTACTCTCACTTCTTTGAATCATCAACTTGAATGACTTCATCATAACACTCGGGTTCACCACTATCTGTAGCAATAGATAGTACAAGGAAGGAATATACCTTTGTACTGGCTTTGAGATTCTGGTGGATCTTCTAATTTCAGTAACAAGAGTCTAAGGTACTCACTGTGCTTCATCAGCTTTATCTTCTTGATTGTCATCATTATAACATCCCATAATCTAAGTGAAAGAACATATTTTCTATTCTCTATTTTTTCCGTTCATTTATCAACTAGATCAATACAGACATCCAGAGTTAATTCATTTTATTAAAAAAAGCAAATATAATACTAAAAATATAATTCACATTACTACAGTTAATAATTATAATCCACAACTAGAGTCCAAAAGAATATATACAATAGTCACACTGACTACAAAAAATACATGAACCAAAAGCTAACATAAAAACTATACTAGCATCAGTATAAAGCTTCAAGCGGGTTACTCTTTACCTGAAATCATTTAAAACCATATATAATGAGCTAAAAGCTCAGCAGATCATCAAAACATATAACTGAATTAAAAGCACAGTAAAAGAGCAATATGTATGTTAAAGATCAAATCATAGTAGTAGTAGTCATATGATCATTGAATAAGTGCAAGAATAGTAAAACTCAAATGCAGTAGCAGAATACGGGTTATTACAATCATCCTCTATCTCAACATACTTGGAATAATCTTCAAGAGTCTCATTTATATCCTTATACATTTCATTTTCATTGAATTTGACATCTCTGCTTATAATAAATTTTTTATTATGATAATCTCAGAATTTATAGCCAAATTCATCCGAGTTATATCGAATAAATGTACACTTGATCGATTTTGGATTAAACTTACTCCTAGATCCTTGATCAATATGAACATAGGATGAACAACTAAAGACTTTGAGGTGAGATAAACTTATCTCTTTTCCACTCCAGGCTTTCTCAAGTAACCACTTATTCAGAGGAACTGAAGGACCACAATTGATCAGATAAACTGTAATATTCACTACCTCTACCCAAAACTGCTTGGGTAGACCAGCATGTAACCTCACGCTCAGTGATAGTTCTATTCATGCGCTCTGCAACACCATTCTGTTGTGGTGTTCTTGGAATAGTGAACTCATGCATGATCCATTCAAAGTACAATACTCCTTAAACTCCTTATCACAATACTCATCACTATTATCTGATTTGAGACACTTGAGCTTCAAACCTATCTCAATTTTAACCATAATCTTCCATTTCTTGAAAACATCAAACACCTTCGACTTGTTTTTTAATTACACACATACCTTTATGCTGTGATCATTAAAAAAAGTAACAAAATATAATGATCCACCTGTAGAAGTAACTGGAATAGGACCCTATACATCAATATGCACTAACTCCAACTTCTTTGACTTGACTTTTGAACTAGTATTTAAAAATCTCACCCTATTTTGTTTGCCATATATGCAATCTTCACAAAAAATTAAATTTAAGATTTTAAACTATGAAGCTTTCCTCTAGTAAGAAGTGAATTCATATTTTTCTTACTCATATGATCAAACCTTTGATGCCAATGACATCTATTAATATCTGAATCAGCTACTCGAAGAAAATCTGATCTCTTGTTGATAACATACATGGTGCATTTAATATTGCCACGAGCTATAATCATAGCCCCTTTTGTCACCTTCTACGAATCTCTTATGAATGATGACACATGCCTGTGTTTGCAAGCTGACGCACAAAAATTAAACTCTTCTTCAAATAGGGAACGTGCCTAACATTCTTAAGTCTCCAAATTGACCCATCCGACATTCTGATATCAATGCATCCCTGTCTAACAATGTTGTTGGGTTTGTTGTCTTCTGGATACACTTTATCCAAATTATCTTGAGTATAATTCTTGAATGCCTCTTGTTAAGACTTGTATGAAAAGAAGCACCTGAATCTATAACTAAAGATTCAGAATTGTCTAGAGATAAAATCATAGAATATGACTGATACTCTTCTGCAGATACATTTGTAGAGTAATTTTTGTCTTGACCTCCACCACTGGCATTCTTTGGAGCTGTACAGTATTTCTTCAAGTGACCCTTTCCCATAGCTTCAGAACACAACATTCCATCTAGCTAAAGTAGACTTTCCTCTCATTGATTTAGATCTCCCTCTACTAGGATTTCTTTCTAAACCCCTTCCTCTTGCTTTAACATTCAGAGCAAAATTTGAAGATTCACCATTCGCCCTCTTGCGAACTTCATTAAGCACTAATCCCACAATATCCTTATAGTTCAGCTTTGAACTTCCTAAAGAATTACTCACAGTAGTAATAAGCCCATTCCAGCTTTCTGGCAATGAAGATAACATTAGCAATGCTACATCATCATCAAACTTGATGCCAACTGAACACAACTGACTCATCACAGTGTTCAGATTATTTAGGTTCTCTGCTATTGGAGTGCTTTCCAACATCTTCATGTTAAATAACTTCTTCATCAAAAACACTTTTTTTTAGGCTGATGGCTTCTTATACATCTTAGTGTGACCATGAGATCGATTGTAGTTTTCTCATTTACAATGTTGAATGCAATAGATGAGGAAAGTGAAAGTCGTATCAAATATAGTGCAGTCTGATTAAGAATCTCTTATCCTCCATAGTCATTGAATCTGGTTCTTGGCGATTCCTTCCAATGGTAAATACAACTTCTTCTGATACAATATATCTTTAATTTGCATCCTCCATAATGGGAAGTTCGAACCGTTGAACTTCTCAATCTTGTACATTGCTTCGTTGGCCATTACTCCCACTCGAACTGAACATCCTCACTCTGATACCAGTTGTTAGGGATGAAAGTAAATATCGCGATTAAAAAAACAAGAAAGTAAAAGCAGCGGAAATAAAATGACACTGGGATTTAACGTGGAAAAGCCTAAAATTGGAAAAAAAAAATCACATAGCCACACCACACCAAGAAATCCACTATGAAAATGGGGAGAAATAAGTACAGATCTCTCCTCTTTCGCTCTCTCCTTGCTTCTCTTTTCTCTTACACGTTCTCACACTCTAAATACAAGAGAAAACAATAACCATACACGAAGGGACGCTACCCTTAAGAAAAATAAGAAAGAAAATTGTCCAGTCCACCTCAAAGCATTATAGCGCTCAAGCCTTTGTCATCTGTCCATCTAACGATGCTGCGGTGCTCAAACCCGCAGCACTGCACAACGCTGCGACGCCCTAGGGCGCTGCAACGCTGTCATTTCTCCCAGCAAACTTTATAGCATTAGGGCGCTCGGGTACACATCGCTAGGGTGCTATACGAAAAAAAAAATTTGTGTGCAAAGCACCCGAACCCAAGCAGGGGGTACCCCCCCCCCCCCCCCACACACACACACACACATCCCAGCGAGCACGAGAAATTGACTTGAGGTCCGAGGCAATAGTATAATCCAATTGATCGACACAATTAGATTCCACACAGACTAACAGATGACATAGCTCTTGATGCTACAAAATTCCTACATGACCTTCATCATGAATTGCTGAAATTTCGTTACTGTGGCTTCTAGTTTTTGCTTAAGAGTTTATTGTGAGTCTTGTAGTGTAGTACAGCTTCGTTCATCATTGTGTGATTGGTTGTTGCCATCTGCAGTTATACAAGCTTTGGTACCAGAATAATGCATAGGTCTGGGGGAGATGGGAAGGCAAGGGCGAGAACATAGGGAACATGATGCCTTAGTAACAATGGGAGAGTAGTAATGATAGTAAAGGTGAATACATGTTTTCCTCAAGTAGCTATACTACTTTTTGATGCGGTTAATCTTAAATATAATATACCTTAAGAATAGTATATCTATTTTGTACCTATTTTCTAGAATTTTCTATAAAATTATATTACTATGTATATATAACTACTGTCGGAGGAAGAGAATATATGAAATATTTTTTGGAATTACAGTTTTTGTTGTTCTTTTCTCTCTTGTATTGTTTGCATCTTATTCTTCAATGATTTTTGCTATATTAATTGGTATCAGAGCTTAGACTCATGAAGAATGGCGGACTTTAGAAGTTCACTCGAAGACGAATATTGAAGAAGTTTTGACCGTGTACCTCAGCCGATAACCATACAGGTTGTTCGAACCCACCCACCGCTGGCTACCATACCAATGAATGAACCCCACCGCTGTCAACCATACCGCCAAATCAATCTCCACCGATGGAAACTATATTGTAGGACAGCTTCCCATGCGATATGCCCGTCTCCCGCCCGCATGCTCGTCTTCCATCCGCACAAACTCCCAATCCTGCATGCCGCCAATCCCGTGTCTGGCATCCAACCTGATCCCGCACTCGGCACTCCCAGCCCAGCCTCCGCGCTACTTCGGGCTGTCCGCACGACCCAGACCTACCAATCCCACATCCATCACCGCACGACCTGCGTCCCAGCTCAGTCTCACGCCCGACACTCCCAGCCCTATTCTACGCCTGGCATCCAAGATGCTCACGATCCGCGAGTCTACCTCCACATGCCCATTTTCCCGCGTGCCACCAACCCTCTAGTGGTGGAGTATGATGTGGTGCATCTTAAATATAGTATATCTTAAGAATAGTATACCTATTTTGTACCTATTTTCTAGAACTTTCTAGAAAATTCTGTTATTATTTTATATATAACTGCTGTAGGAGGAAGATAATATATGAAATATTTTAGGAATTACAGTTTTTATTGTTCTTTGCTCTTTTGAGCTGTTTGCATCTCCTTCTTCAATGATTTCCACTGCATCACTTTTAAGACTGCACTACTACAAGCAGGCAACACTAACACAAAAGATAAAATAATCACAGTTAATATTAATTACACATTTAAGATAAACACGGATATAGAATTTAATTAGTTGAAGATAGCAATGCTGCGGTGTACTACATCAACAAGACGAATATTTATGTACACTTTGCAGTGCCATAACCTGCATACCTTTGTAGCTTTTGTCTTATATTTAAGGTTCTGATCATCAAGCATATATCTCCAAGTAAATTACAGGCTACCAGGTTTATTCTCGATCTTGGCCCTCAGTTAATTAGCAAGACTTGTCATAAAACATCGTAACGTTTCCTTCAAATTTTGAAATGCGCCTTGGTATTCCATTTTTTATGTTGGGATAGCGCTTAAGATTGTGATACTGTCATATCTAATGGTCCAACTCTATGCCCTACCACTGTAAGATTGGACAATCAAATCAATCCATCTGATCAATTAACTAAAAATAAATGGTTTTGAAACACAGGGTGGAGAGCCCTCATCCATCTGGTCCGGTTACTTTAACGAAAAACATTCTCTCTCCACTGCTCTAAGCTCCCTTGTCAGGATGCTAACTGATAGCATTCGCACTGATATCACCATCAATTCTAGCAGTGGTAGCATTGGCGCACACAGGGCTGTACTGGCCACAAGGTCCCCTGTCTTCCGGAGCATGTTCTCCTACAATCTCCAAGAGAATGAGCTTTCTACTGTGAACATCTCTGACATGTCATTTGAAGCGTGCCAAGCCTTTCTCAACTACATCTATGGCAACTTCCAACCTGATGAGTTTCTAACTCACCGCCTAGCTCTTCTCAGAGCTGCAGACAAATATGACATCTCTGATCTCAAGGAGGCTTGTCATGATAGTCTCTTAGAAGATATTGATGCCATGAACGTGCTTGAGAGACTTCAGACGGCCCATCTCTACAGACTTCCAAGGCTGAAGACTGGTTGCTTGAGGTATCTGGTGAACTTTGGGAAGATTTATGAGATCCATGATGACTTCAATTTGTTTCTGCAGAGTGCAGATAGGGAGCTCATAGCTGAAATCTTTCATGAAATTCTGGCTGCATAGAAGGGCTTCTATGGCCAAGTCTCCCATCATTTGCTGGACTGTCAGCGTGTGACGTTTGGCTTTACTGATGATTGTTTGATGTATATATGGGTTAGTGAAAAACGGACAATACAAAGATACTGTACAGGATTACATTCCACTGCAGTGCATTCTTTGATTCTGGGTGTCAAATTTTGTACTGAATGAATTGGACTAATGTTCCAAAGTAAACATATTCAAAAAACCACATTGTTTCTGCAATATATTAAACTTTTAACGAAAATTGCTTTGGTAGATGACTCATTCACTGCCTGCTTATTCATATTCTGGGTCTTTTAAGGAGACCTTTAGAGATACAATTTAAGAATTAAAAAATCCCACAAGACGAAAATCTACATTTCTTCCAGCAATCATTCTAAAAAGTAGACCAATAAGAAAGTATGAGTTACTAAATTCAGTGAATGACCAAACTCGCAGAAGCTTGCAAGCTGTTCTAAAATGTATAACATCTAAATATGCTAAGATATAATAATTGAACTTAAACTAAGATTTCATTTGGGACAGCTTTATACTATTATTTTTTCATCTGTTTTCAAGAAAATTTTATATTAAAAATATCTTTATAAAGGAATAAAAAAAATCCTCCAAAACGAAGTCTTAAATCTGTTTGAGATTGAATCTCCACTTGTATAATTCAAGCAAACTACAAGCTTCAGACTGAGGCCTCGTTTGAGACGGTTTTTTTATTGCTTCTTAAAATAGTATTTTAGCATAAAAATTAAATTTTTATATTAAAAAATTATTTTAAAAAGTATTAAAAAAACCGTTCCAAACGTAGCCTAAATCTGTGATAAATGAATTAGATATTGGTGCTAATGCCTTACACTCCTCCCTATATGTAACGTGAGAGATCTACGGAGTAATATTGTAGTAATGAAAGTTGCTGATCCCAGGCTGAACTTAATAGAACGCAAATTACTGCCACGATTGGTGAGAATCTCTGGCACAGACACCTCATAATCCTTCTCAGCAATGCATTGCAAGGCGTCAATGCCCAAATTTACCAACCAAACATCCACAACAGCATCTTTGATGAATTTTTTTCTTCTATTCTTAAGTTACTGTTGATAACTAAGTTCTTTTTCTAGATTAATAAGAGTTAATCTAGTGTGTTATTTTCTCTTGTGTACTCTTTCTTGCAAATTATTTTGTTGAATAACTATCTCACTCACATCACTAAATTTTACGGAAGATAAAAGTAAATAATATTTAAATTACAGCTCCTTTTTATGCAGTCCAATTCACCCCTCCACTCTTGGGTTGCCATGGCGTTCTCAAAATGCCCCATAAATATAGCCAATATCTGAAACACTCCATCGAACAACCCATATATTGATTTCCTTAATCATTGATTATTATTTTAGCATGTAGGTGCCTAAATGATTTTAGAATTAATTGATCTTGAGCTCGTTGGATTCATCTCATCAAGACACTTAATTTAACTATTAGCATGTGAGATTTGGAGAGTATTTGGTCATCCAATTAATGCCTTGAAATTTTTAGTTATAATTTAAGTGCTTGATCTAGGATCATTCAGTCTCGGATCATATCATTTTTTATATTGTAGGGTTTGCCTTGTTTAGACGTTTAATTTGATTATAAGCTTGGTAAAATTAGATTTCGATCATCTTGAATTTAATTTTGGAAGTATTCAATTGAAATTTGCATCATGATTTTTTATGACGTATCAGTTACTCCTATACTTTTGGATGTTAAAGCTCGTATTGTCCGAAAATATAGACTTAAAATTTTCAAAAAGTTTGTGATATAAAATTATAATTTCAAAAAAAACTATGAGACATGATTACTCAATAGATGTTAATGTGGGTCTCTCATCAGAGTTGTGAACCAAGTAAAATCTCTTTAATTATAAATTCAATATTTCATTAATTTAGTATGTCAATCAGAGTAAAAAAAAGGTCAGGAAATTTTGCTAAAAAAATTTAAAATTGCTTTAAATTAATTTTAGATGCTCTATTGGGAGTTGAAAGTGTCAAATTTAAATCCAAAACATCAAAATTGTTCCTACGACTCCAAAAAAGTTTGAATAAAACTATATGAGCAAGAAGTTGGGCAATGGTGATCAAAACATTGGAGTTGGGCATTAGTGGTTGGATGCCTATAATAGGGCAATGATGGTCAAAGATCTATACTTAGGAAATAATAATGGTTGGGGGATCGTAATCGAGCGATGATGGTCAAGGGGCCCTAGTTGGGTGATGGTGGTTGGGAGACGATAGTAAGGGAACCATAGTTAGGCAACAATAGTTGAGGGAGCAAAGCTAGGTGATCGTGGTCAAGGGTTTTGGAATCAACTAATAGTATTTGAAGGACTGTAGTTAGGCGATAATGTTCGAAAGAGTGCAGTTAGGCGATAGTAATTGAAAAACTATAGTCAAACAATGATAATCATATGACTACAGTTAGACAATAGTGGTCAGAAGATCATAGTTGAGTAACGATGGTTGTAGAGCCACGGTTAGGCGATAGTGGTCAAGTAATGAATCAATGGCAATCGTCAATTAGTACTCCAATGATGATGGTTGATCAATGATTGTCCAACGATGGTCTGACGATAGCACTTGAGTGATGATTTAACATTGGTGCTCGTGATAGTTAAGCAATGGTCTAACAATGGGGCTCAGGGAAGCTTGTGGATTCTTCAAGAGTCTAAACTCTCTTGAATCAGAAGCCAAGGTCCAAGCTTCCTTCCATGCAAAGTATGTCGGCTTAAATTTTTTAAAGTGGCATACCCTTTTGCTGAGTATTTGTAAAAGCCCAGGAAAAGGATTATTAAAATGCAGCAAATTCAGATGATTCTCGCAGTCCGATCTCTGCAAAGAATAATTTCTCTTAAATTAAGACATTCACTTTTAATTTTGAATGATCATAAATTTAATTTTTAAAAATTTTTAATTCAAATAAAAATCGAAGTCAGGTCCAATCAAATTATTTTTTGATGAGATATTAATATATATTATTACTTTTCATAACGCGAGATCGTTAAATTCGAAGATGTCGACAAGGATATGATAAGGATCAATATAATATCTCCACGCAACTTGGAAATTATCGAAAATGGGTGAAAGGATTTATGATCAATAATGAATTTTTTTTCTTTTAATATCATAAATTTTATAATTTATCAGCCATGAATTCAAAAAAAATATCTAAGATTTTTTTGCAAGTAAAGAAAAAGCAATCGGTTCAAAGCCGCAACTTGGAGCCTCCTGCATTCAACCAGTTAAACAAACACAATTTTTTGCAAGCATGTCGGCAGGATAGCTTCTACGCCATGATTGCGCGCAGAAATTCTTCGCAAATAAAGCTTAAAATGATAAAAAAAACAAGCATGAGGTTCGTGATTGAACGATAAAGCTATGTATTTCTGGTTTCGTTAAAAGACCAACTACAATTTTCAATTTACCTTTCCATTCATACGATGGCCTATATTCTTCGGCCTTTCACAACAGAAAATTATCAGAAAGAAAAATCCCTGATAGAAGCTTCAATCTAGTTCCCGGAAAGCCACAGCGCCACCAGATCTCTACTATTTACAGATTACACAAACCCCAATCAAAACCAAAGTTTCTACCAACACTGATCAGTCTCCCACCTCCGCGACGTCCGAAATCTATCATTTCGCTGGATCCCCAACCTTACCCGCCCGATCGATCGATCATACCTCTCCTTCTCCTCCGAATCCGATAGCGTCGAGTACGCCCGCTGGATTTCCACAAATTTCCTGGTGTTGGCATCGCCCGCCACGTCAGGATGCAGTCTCTTCGCCAGTGATCGGTACGCCGCCTTTATGTCCGCCATGCTCGCCGCTTCGCTCAACCCCAGCACGCCATACAGCCCTCTCCCAGCCGTCGTCGCCGTCCTCTCCGCCACCGGAGCAGCCATTGCCACGGCCGCCCTCCGCCGCGCCGGCTTTGTGAAAGCAACGGAAGGTAATCCCACTACGCTTGCAATCGCAGACATCGAAAGAACCAAATAGGAAGAATATTGTCGCGAATTTCGAATTCCGTTGATTAGGGTTAGCTATACTTTATATAGGCCTACGCCGGAACGTCCGGTCCAAAGAAACCCGGACCGGGCTAAAATTAGATTTCTTGTTTCAGTTCGGGACTCGGTTTGTGGGCCCACCCGCGGTGGAAAATAATGAAGTAATGCTGCCTTCTGGAAGGGTGGTTTTTCTGGTGGGCCCGCCGCGGAAATGCTTTTTTGTTTTTATTTGGTAAAATCCGCGGCGGAAGTGCAATGAACAGCTCATAGAGTTCAACAGGATGTAACATAAATAAATAAATAAATATAAATTTTCATCTGTCATAATTTCTTACTTCTTTAACTTTTATATCACAATTATGATTTATATTTAATCATTATTTTTTATTACTTAAAAATAAAAATTATGTTAAAAATATACTTTTACAATAATTTTAAAAAATTACATTTTTATAGTAATTTTATAATTACTTTATAAAAAAAATATAACTCTTCCAAACGGATCTTAAGTAAATATATATATATATATATATATATGACATGATTATTAATTATTATTTTTGAACATTAAAGCTCCAAAGGCGAGAAAGAACTCAACCCATTCATTAGGCCACCTCTATCTAAATTATTAATTTATTATTTGATATATTATTAAAAATATGAAATATTTAATACAGAAATATTAAATAAATAATCAAATATGTAAATATATTTATAAAATTGTAGGATAATTTCAACATATAATTTGTAGTTAAAAAAAATTATAAACCTGTTTTAGTTGCTATAGTGTTATTGTGATTCCACTCTAACTCTTATAATTTAAAAATAATAATAATAAAATTTATACAATTTCAAATAGTAGCTATTCTATTTTAAAATCTATATCCTAAAATCTAAGTAATAATGAAGAATGTTCTATTTCATTCTTTTCCTCATCGTCCTTTGGCTTCTATTATCAATTTCTTTCTCCATCTTACTCTCATTCCTTTATCAAATTCCTCCTCTTATCTACTCCATTTGACTTTGTCCCCCTCTTTTCGCTTCTTTCTCCGTATCCTTCTTCATCTTATGTACTCCCCCTCATCTTTCTCTTTCTTCTTCATTCTATTAAACAACCGATTATAATTTAAGATTTTTTGATAGCACATTTCAATATTTTCAACCAATGTAGTCATTGTGATATGTAAGTATATCTCAGAGCTATATTGAAGATCTTCTCAATCACTATATATCCAAGGATGAGATTTCATTCATATAAGAACTATTTGATAAGTGTTAAAAAAAGGTTTCACATAATATTATGAAAAAAATAATCATCATTTTATTTCTATAAAACTTGTTCATAAATCTTCACAATATGTAATAAGAGGGGTATTATGATTTCTTTACATGAGCTGGTTATGCACATAGAATATAATTGTTTCCAAAACCTTCGGGATCAATAAATGAGCTAAAACTAATTAATCTGATAACTTAAGAGTTTAAATGCTATACTAGCTTTCTTATGATGATGAAAATCACTAAAAAAGTTAAATATTAGCATTGACATTGCCATTTTTTCCTGTAATTCCCATATAAGTAAAATATTATCTTAAAATCAACTAGTTTCAACTCTGCATAAACTTTAGCAAAAATCAAAATTAATCTCTTTCAACTTCAATATGAGATTGACTTATTTGAACTCATTTAAAAAATATCCACTCTAAGCACAAATGCTCAATTCACTAAGGCTTCGTTTGGGACTGCTTTTTTAATGCTTCTTAAAGCCGCTTTCTAGTATACAAATTTTAATTTTGTATTAAAAAACTGCTTTAAGAAACAGTAAGAAAGCCATCCCAAACGAAGCCTAAATTTATGGTAATCCTTTCAAGATGTTTTCATTATTTTAATCCAAATAACATATCTAATAACCAAAAATGATTCCATGTAATCGCCAATAAAATTAAAACCCTTGTTTGGTCATGACACTCTAGTAGCGTTAGAAGATTCGGTGGGGCTAAGTTGTAGAAGATGGGCGGTGTTGCCATAGAAAGAATATTCAAACATGTGTTAATTGGATTTGCTGTGGCCTAGGGGACGTCTGAAAATGAGAGCAGCTTCTAGAAACCGAATAATTAAGCAAGTGGCTTCCATTCTTCCAAGACTTCACAATGGACTTTTATTTTCTTTCGAAGTTTTCTTTCTATTTAGATATCAATCACAATATTTCATACGTTTCTGTCCGGCTTTACTTGGAAAGTTAGTTGAAGGGATGCTTAATTAGTATATTTATATTTATATCAGCCTAATTGTTTGCTTATATAAATTATTTATTTTGATAATGCTGTGCATCAAAATATAACTTTACAATATATAAGATATGATCTCAAAATGATAATAATTTTATAATGTCTCTTACAAATTTTATATATACGAACTGAATTTTTATACAAAGCTAAGATATTAAATTCTCTATTATCATATATTTTCAAGTGCATAATAATTGTTGGCATTATTTATGTGAAAATACAACCAATATTTTGTGAATGTATGAAAGTCCATCACCCATGATGAAAGCTCTTTGGTCTCATTTTAGAGGATTGTATGCATAAGATTGAAGAACTTTAATGCAAATCATATAGCTCTGCGAGGAGGATGGACAACAAAGAGCACTATCACAATACGATGAATTTCTCTCACCATAAAATTAACAATTATTTGAGGCTGATACATTTGATGCCACCGAAGCAGCATTTCCTCATGCTTCAGCATCCCCTCCCCCACAACCTTATCAAGCTCCCTCTAATGCTACTAGTGCAATCCATCATTCTTGTGTCAATTGGCCAGCACATAATTCTTCACCAGGCATTATGGAATTAAATAAATATCACCTTATTAATATTTCTCATGATGTTATAAGATATAAACTATGGTATATGGTTCAAGAGGAGTTCCTTTTAAGGAAAAGAAAAACTTATCTCTTAATGCAGCTTTCAAGAATCTCTTCTCTTGACTGATATAATTATCGAGCACCCAATTTCAATGGAGTTTTACTTGTAATTGATCCATATGATGGACTTTTAAGTCCTATGAGCATATCGACTATTATAGGACCATCATGTACATTTAGCACGTTTTTAATGCAATCCTTTTTCCTCGTAACTCTTAAGGTCAAACTCACACAAGATTCTACTCTCTCTTGGGTAGAACTACTTATAATTTTGTTGATCTAGCCAGACATTTTATCGAATAATTCATCATCAACTAAATAATCATCAAGGTCTCCTCCCATATTTCTAGGATTCAATGAAATAAATGAGGGACTATTAAGAAAACTTTAATTATTCTCTTTTGAAGCATGCAAAATCCCGGGAATGAATCCAAAGTTACTATAAGGTGTTTTACTTGGAGATCTCCACCATGGTCCTTTCCCACTCCTCATTGATGTGAGAGATCTTTCATTCCCACTTCGATCATATTCATGAATAAAAGCACTAGTAACTATTGATGAGGCCATCAAAGTGCATCAAAAATAATTCATATAATCCTCAAACAAACCTACGAAGTCACTATAAGAAATTAATCGATCTCTTAAAAAAAGTATGAGCAATCAGGAGATTAGAGATACTCTTCTCATTAAATTTATCTTTTAGTAAAATTTGAAGATTTCAAATAATGTCCAAGCCATACAATTGACTTAGTTTCCTTTGAGGGGCAAGCTCATAAATTTGAATTACTCTTACACGACGATGGAGAGTTCATCATTTCCAACAAATTGATTATAAATATCGGTTAAATTTGTACATAAGAAAATATATATTTCAAAGGAACATATAAAATTACTGGATTTACCTGATGTCAACACATAGTAAATATCCAAACTCTTACACTAGTTTCCAATGATCAGGTTCTTACTCTTGAAGTTTGATGCAAAAATATAAATTTCATCTCATCTTCAACACATTTCAAATGATTACAAAAACTTTAGTGCCAATGCTGATACTAGGTATTAACAATATTAATGCTAGACATTGATTTCAAACTAAAACTTAAACTTCTTCATGAATTGGACTACTTTCATCAACTTCATATTTTGTATCAACAGTATTGTAATAAGTTTAAACAATAACTATCTCTCTATTGGGAGATACTTGGAGATTCAAAATGAGATCAAAAATGTTTTTAGATCATAATGTCCCAAAATGTAGATAGTCGACCATCTTTCAAGAGGAAGATCAATGGTCATTGTAGAGATTGAAAATATTGGGTGTTACTCACAACTCTACCTATAGGATGATCAGTAGATTCAGTACTCATGATAGAGAAAATGCTAAAGCTTGTAAAAGGACAATAATCTTATACCAAACGATGTTGAACCTCTTTTAGGAGTTGGAGCAAAAACTTATAAAGAAAAGAATGAGATATATAAATTTTTTGTATAACTCTGAAGGACAATTCTTTACTCTTGAGGGAGCGTTGATGCAATGGGATGCCAAACACTTATGCAGGATAATATTTTACTGGAGCTTGCGAAGGGGGCTACGCCAAATGGCTCGAGCTAGAGCCAATATCCATTAGTGTTACCATTGATTGTGGCTAGCCACCCTGGTCTGGGCTGGTTCCAGTTCGGGCTTGGATATGTTTGGTTAATTATTTTTTAGGTTCTCGAGATCAATTTTTGACATTCCATATGACGTTTTTTAGAGCCAAACGGAACCTCTATGACCAAATTTAGACAAATTAAAAGAATTCAGACAAAATTTAGCAATTTTCATTCTAATTGACACACCAACTTTATAAAAAGTTGATATTATAATTAAAAAAAGATTACACTTGATTCATGATCCTGAAGAGAGGTCCACATTAACACCATGGGAGCGATCATGTCTTGTAATTTTTTTGAAATTATAATTATGATTGCAATTATTTTAAAGATTTAACATATACTTTAAGACGACACAAGCTTCGATATTTAAAAATAGGAAGCAAATGATACATCTCTCCAAAATTTACTCGATTAACACAAATCTCGAGATAATATTTTAATTGAAAACTTTTTGAATTAAATTAAGGATCACCCGAACTTCGATTTAACAAGCCTATAGTGGAATTGAAAGGTTCTAACTAGATGAACCTATTGACAATGCAAGTGATCAGATCTGAGGCCAATTGAACCATATCAAGCATTTGAAGTATAATTGGAAGTTTAAGAACATAAATTGAAGGACAAAATAGTCTCCATATCTTCATGCTTATAGTCAAATCAAGCGGTTCCACGAGATGAATCCAGCAAGCCCAAGAGCATTCGATTTTGACATCATGAGGCACTCAATTAATTGATAAATAATCTATAATCAAAGAATCAATATGAACTTTCTAACGGATAAAAGGTTTTTAATTTTGGTCAAATCTACTGAAATGCATCTCTTAAATAATCATAAATAGAGTTTCATTTTATATGTTAAGATTGTTCAAAAGCTAAGAGAGCTCAAAACTCTATTTTATTTTATGACAATCATCGGTGATAATCATTGTCGCCAATCACCACCATCGTTACCTTACTTTTGTCATCTTACTATTGTTGACTAACTACTAACATCTAATCACATCATTTTTTTTTTTGGAAATTAGCGGCAGCACCCAAACACACATACACGAGATCGAACCCAGGACTTCTTAGTTGAGAGCCAAACTCCAAACCAACAAATCAAGGAAAACTGTGTAATCTCATCATTATACTTTAACTCTATAATCTCTATAATATAAATCAAATCATTATTTTTAATTATCTATTCCCATAATCTTCAGTGGTGAAGAAGAATATATTTTAAAAACTTTTATTCAAACGCATTTCTAAATTTTGTGAATACTCATCACGAAATCAATCATAATCCATTCGAGAAGTTTTCCACTACAACAACCCAAAATCCCTCATATATCTACAGCACTGCACATTATAATAAACCCTAAATAATTAAAAGCAAAATAAAAATAATTATCAAATCATAGTGTATAAAATATGTTAACCTTAGCCATGCTCCAATATTCTATACTGTTCCTGTGGCCCTTCGCCGAGACTCTTCTTTGACAACGACGCAGTTCTAGAAGATGAGCTGCTCTGAACATTCTTATGGGACCACTGATACGCATAAGTTTTTTATTTTAATTTTTATTTTAATTTATTAAAAAAATTTACTATAAAAATGTTTTGAACTTGAATTATTGAATTTTTATATTTATATGTATTATGATTAATTATTAAGAATTTAAGAGAAAATATAAATGATAGTATTATTATATCAAAAATTGATTTATTTTTTCATTTATTAGTCGGGCACGTCGCCATCATGTATTGAGTATTTCTTCTACGAGTACATTAATTATAGTGTTCTCTTTTTCTCTACCTTTTGTTGTCTCTTCTGCCGACTGGTAGGGCTATGAAAATGAGAGCAGGATCTAAGGGTGGAATTAATAAACCTTTGGCTGTGAAGAAGTCTCATTGGAGTTTGCTTTCTAAGCTTGAAATAGGACTGTTTGGCCAATAATTTGAGTGTATTTAATATTTTAAATGTAAGGGTTTTAAGTTTTAAAAAATTATTAGAGAGTAGAATAAATTTAAAATATTTTTTGAGGGGATTTTTAATATCACAATAGCCCAATTTCTTAAGAATTTAAAATTCATCCAATTTGTCGACATAGCTGTCTCACAATCTCACTGCACTTAGGAACCCATTTTTATTACTGTCTCTATGCCTCACCTCACGACCTATTAGCGTCATCATGCTCACAAAGTTGTCATCCCTGCATATGTCTAGCGCCAACCTCACAACCTCGTGACCATGCTGCCTCTCCGTGCTCACGACCTTAGAAACGGTATCTCTATTTCCCCTCTGTCGCTGAAGCACTCTCCATCCCAGCATCCTCACCATCCTCTCCAATATCATTGACCGTCTTAACTTCATGGGAGCATCATGTACCCAAAATATCTAAAACAATATTAAGAAAATATATCAATACAAAATTTAATTTTTTTTACTTATGATCAAACATCAAAAAATAATTTCGTGAATTTATTTTAACCCAAAGGACAAATTTATAACTTGCGGTCAACAGTTGGGTCTTGTTTACAAAGTGGGCTCTCGGACTCACTCATCAATTTTTAAATCAGAATTTTAGTAATAATTGGGCCAAAATCTATTAAAAGTTGAGCTGAGATTAAACAACATCACTAAATTGTAGGAAATGGTGACCCCCAACTAATTAGTGCTCATTGGAGAAATGTTCTTCTTCATTAATTTGAAGCTGTAACTTTAGCTATTTCTTTCTCGAGCTTTCACTTTCTATTAACAATAATCAAAATTCATAAACAAATAAAACAAATGCAATGAACATTTAAATGGTTGTTAAATACTTCAAATAAAAAAAAATCAGGAATAAATGTATCCTTAATAGATTTCCTTGAAATTTGAAGCAAAAGCAGCTCATTAACACAGATCGCTATCATGATATTAATCTCCATAGTTAGTTGGCATTCACCCTCAAGAAGGTCACCTATAAAAGTAGAAAACCCAACGCTCCTACCTAGGAGAGATTATTGTGTACGGTCACCGAACGTGTCCAGAGACCAATAAAAAAACGTCACATCATTACCGAGCACGGTACCGCTCGGTACCGACAGCAGTACCGCTCGGTACCGAGCAATACCGCTGTCCGGATAGAATAATTTTTCACTACCTAGACAATATACACTCATAATACCATCCTGATGATCATTGATCACTAGGGAAAACTGCTCAACAACACGATTACCACCACTATGCAAAGAGAATTCTCAATAGCCAAGCCATCATTGGAAGTATGATCAGTCAAGCAAATACTCTAACAAACTCTCCAAGAGTTTCATTTGAGGTAATATTTTTAGTCTAAGGAGTCTTTCCTCAATAGGTACTTCAATAATAACATCACCATATTGGTACTTAGTACAAACCAATAGAGACTCATCAGCTTGACTTGGCATAATCAATATTCAAGATCCATCAAAGTTCTAATTCTCCATTGATTCATTTGTGCTGCTAACAACATCAACAATAAAAAAACATATTGACATGCTTGACTGCAACCTCTCTATGAGAATAATTATGATTATTCATAGGAGTTTTCAAATTTTTTTTTTAGGTTGAAAATTAAAATAAGAAGAAGCTTCATAACCTAAAATTTTACAAATGGAGTGTAAAGACTAAAAAAAATCAATTACAACATGTTGTTAATAACCATTCTGATTTGAGCTTATTTAAATGTTAAGTAACAACCATTTGAGTTACATTTATTTCCACCAAAACTGGGTTATAGAAGATCATGAAAAAGATGTTGCATTTTCATTTCTTAAACAATTTTCAAAAGTAGAAGCGAAAGCCATCAAGCTATCACAATCAACCTAATGAACTTTAGGAAGAGGGAATCAATCCCAATTGGTGTAATAATAGACTCCTCATAAACATAAAAGATAAGATTCATTTAATTATCATCATTGAAAAATAATCAATATAATAGATTTAACAAGAGAATTATCAAGAACAATCATTGTCAAGCCCTAGGTGAATATTGATATGACTTGGATTCAAATGGCCAATAGAGAAGGCACTAGCAAGACAAATCTTTATGTGACAAAACATAGGCCAGCAGAGAAGGAACTCTAGAGTTTATGATAATGAATCGACTTTTGAATCTACTCAATGATGGAAGGCACAAAGAGAATTTACTTACAAAGGAAAAATAAAATATGCTCGTTATATAACTAATTTGCACACATATCAATAAAATTACAAATGTATTTTATACCAATCAGGAATTAATCGTTAGGTGAAAAAAGACTTTCGTCTCAATACATCCAAAATAATTTCTTGGTTAGAAAATATGTTCCAAGCCCATAAAGGAGTTGTTGATGCATCTATAATGGGAGAATGAGCCATAAGAGCAAAAGACCATGGCAAGTAAAATATAACATGATCTATTGGGCCAAAAACACAACACGATAGTTTTAACTTCAAATGTATGGGCCCATGAAATTGAGCCCATAGTTCATTTTTAAGATAAAATATTATATTGTAAAATATAAACAAATAATCTGCCTTTAAATAATAATAATTTTATTTTATATATTATATTTACGTGAAATTTAAAATGAATTTTTAGGCTTTATTTGGAGAAGCTTTCATGCTACTTTTCTTTTTATTTTACAATCATAATTTTTATTTGAGCATTATTTTTTTTTTCTATTTTCAATAAATTTTTATGTTACAAAACTACTTTTTAAAATAGCTTTAAAAAAGTAATTTTCTTTATAATAATATTACTTGTATGGTCAATAGAAGACATTTATTTCATAAATGTAATCATCACTTAAACTTCACTAAAAATAAATAAATGAGGTCACACGCTCTAGTTTAGTTAAAAATAAAAATTAGTAAATTCAAATATGCATTTAAAAAAATAACATAAAAAATATAGCATATGAAAAATGAAATTTTCAGCAGCAATATGATTATTATGATAATCATATGTATATAGTTGGGGTAAAATTTTTTTACGAATATCAAGTCTCAATCCCCCACATCTAAAATAAATCAAAGGACAGTTAGGACAAGGTGTGCTCGGTGGACAACCGAGCATTTGATCAGTGCTTGATCGAAGGAGAGGAGGAGGAGGAGAATCATGTAGCACTGATTCAGCTCGAGTAACACAAACAGATCGACAATCAAATTACAGTGAGTGAATGAGAGTTGTTCAATACTAGAATTTTAACTACTCACCCATTAGTTCAAATATATATATATATATATATATATATATATATATATTATGGCCAAAGAAAAATTTCATTTTCTTTTTATTTTGATGAAAAGTAAAATATTTAGTCAACTTTTTTATCTTAGAAGCCACGTTTTTTTAAAAAGAATGAACATTGATTGCGAGACTAAATATTTTAATCATAAAATTTAATGAAAGTGTGGCTAACCAACTTTTCTTTGATCACAAACATTTCGTACAAGCAATAATAACTCATGAAAATTATCATTAACTATTAAAACGACTTAGAAAAATACTTTCTCACATTGAAAAAATAAATAAAATGATATGTAATTACACTATTTAAAAAATTATGATCATATCTATAATTTATTTTAATGGGTGCATGAGAAATTCAGAATGGGCCAACAATTCATACAATTTTCATGATGATGATCATAAAGCAAATAGATATTAGAAATTAGTTGCAAATGCTATGACAAGGGAAACACAAGAGGAATGTTGTCTTGTGAGCCCGTTAAGATTTCGTTTGGGATAATTTTTTTGCTGCTTTATAAAGCAATTTTTTTGTATAAAAATTTTTTGAACAAAATTTTTTTGTATGATTTACTTAATATTAATTTTGTTAGTATGATCAAAATATTGTATGGTTGAAGATTGACTTTAGCATAGGAGGCTATCATGCAAGTATGCACATACTCAAGAAAATTGATAAACTTGATATTATTATGGGATTTCAAAATTTTGATCATCACTTGATCATGTATGTGAGCATGCCAACATTATAAAAAAAACTCGATTTGTTTTATAATAAAGTTTATTCTCATTTACTAAATATTTTGATTCTTTTTTTTGAGACTTTTGAGCCAATTAAAGTAAACTCACACATATATCACATACGCAAGCTTCGAATCCAAGATCTCTTGGTTGGTAACCAAAGCTCTCGACTAACAAATTAAGATGAGCTGAATAATATTTTGAATTATTATATATATATATGAATTTATTTGTTCTGATAAGTACTAATGGACGGCGAAAAATATTGGTCGATCTATGACGTTGGATAATTTTTCTAAATATGTTCAAGTGATGCTTTTTTTTCTTAAGAAAAAAATGGATATAATTTTGTATTCTTAAGATTGGATTGATGAGTTTGATTGTACAAAGATTGCTTGTCTTAATAAAACAGGATCTCATCATTCTCCTTTGATAGTTCAACTTTCTAAGAACATAATATATATTTTTGGTTAAAACAACTCTTTTTTGGCATTTTGTTCAGCAAAATCTTTCTTGTCCTATACCAGTTGTTGTGCATACTTTCAAAAGCATAAAAGCAAGCTTTAAGATGAGGAGCAAGTTCTCCTTTGATAACCTGTTAGAAAAAGTTAAGAAAGCTGATATTGAAGTTACTAAGCTTGAATTGATTTATCAGAACACTGGTTTATTAGCTGATAAAAAAATTTTGAATGCAGCTTCTGTTATTTTTTTTTATTTTTTTTGGAAAAATTGAGGGCTTAGCCCGATCTATTAAAAATCAAAACAGGTATAAAAGAGAAAAAAGGGGGAAAGAACAAAACTGGGAAGGATCTAACAGGAACAAAAGACAAACAAAAATGACAGGACCTATTGGCCTGAACTCAAAATTACATGTATGAATCATAAATCGCGAGTCAGCTATTCCCTTGGTTGCCCGGAGACCTTCCAAAGGGAGTGGACAGGCATCATCATCGTCCAGGCCCAAAATTGACCTGCCAAAGTGTATTTGAGAGGCACCATTCTGTAAAATTTGAAGCAGATAGCTTGAAAAACAACATTGACGAGTAGGCAGAGAGAAGCCACAAAATTAACTGCATGGTTGCCAACAGAGAGAGTATATCAGAAGAGCTCCCATACAACCAGACAAAACAGATAAAACAGCCTCCATAAAGCAACAAAGTACTAAAGTCCCCACGTGATAACTTCCAGTGATCAGCCTCCAGAAAACAGCCAAAACGAACAGGGCTAGCTGGCTTAGCTCAGATGTAACCTTTCCTTCACATACACACCAATTTTCCAACCATATATCTTAAGATTAATAGCTTTAGCAATCTTTTTAGCAAGAGTGGCAGCACACATGACAGTGGAATTAAATCTCCTGATGTTTCGTTCGATCCACAAGTAATAGACAATAGCATTAAGGAAGAGAAAGATGCTACTTTTAATGTTTTGAGCTTCAGGTAAGCCACCAACATGATGAAAAGCTTACAGTAGGTCTAAAGTAAAGTTTTGAAACGAAGGAATTAACCTTTTCAACACCAAAAAAGGAAATTCACATTCGAACATTAGGTGGGAGAGAGTTTCAGTGAATCCATGACAAAAGGTGCATAATTTATCTTGGACTTAAATGTTCATTTTAGCTATTTTATTTCAAAACCTGGATATAAAGGAGAAGTTTTGGCATAAAAAATCAGAACTTAAAAGATTAATAGATTGAGGCACATGAAAGCTCATTCTATTGTTAAGAAAAAAGAAATTTAAATTCGATTCATCAAATTCACGAGTAGGATGGTTTATGGATTACGTATTAGGAATATGTGAAGCAATTGGTTATTAATTTTATAAAAAGTAACCAATATCATATAACTGAAATCAATGAAAGGTAAAAGAGAACAATATATTGTAAATCATATAATAAAATATATGTATCAATACTTATTATATGTATCGACTATTAATCAGTCTATAATATATCACATCACAACCAACCTGTCAATTATAATCACTGTGTTAGAAGCAGTAACCAATAACCAGTATCAATAATAATAATAAAAACAGTGCCAGAATAATATAAGTATTAGTAAAATTAATAATATTAGTATCTGTTGACCTTGGTTTTCTTCCAGGCTTGGTCAAAAGAGTTGACTTGGTCAAATTGACCAAGCTAGGGCCTAAGACTCTCTCCCCTATGTTCAATGGGTCAAACTGAGTCTGCTGAGTCCAGAACCAGGCCCTGGGTCAACCTGGTTGACCCAAGATGACCCATATCCTTCTCCCTTGGCCCCAAACCCAATCCAGGGCTCTCCAAGCCCTATTTTCTCCTCCACTGGACTCAGTGGGTCAGGTTTGACCCATTGAGCCCAGGTCTTGGTCCTGGGTCAACCTGGTTGACCAGGTCAACCCAGATTGACCCAATAAGCCTTAATGGGCCTAAATCAGACCCTAGCCTACTCAAGCCCATTCCTAGGGTCCACCCAAGCCTCCCTTGACCCTAATTGATTAGGTTGACCAAGTCAACCTTTGACTTGGTCAACCCAAGTAATTAATGGGTCAATATGACCCATTAAGAGCTATTTAGGCCTATTCAAAGCCCTAAACACTTTCATAATTCATTCAAAACCCAAACCATGGCCCTAGGGACTTGATTACCTCCTAATCAAGCCCTAGATTAGATCTAGACCGTTCATAATAAGTCTAGGGCATATAAATAGGAATCCTAGGGTTTCTTTTGAGGGATCTTGCTCCTATTCTCTCCCAGAGCTCCCTAAGCCCGAAGCTTTGCTTGTGAGAGCTTCTTGAGTCCTTTCCCACCTTATCCCACTAAGATCCACCGACTAGAGGCCGCCGGCGACGAGATCGCCGGCCAACCGAGATCAAAATCATTCCAAAGCTTCTCCCGTCCGATCCAAGGCATTTCAAAGCTCGATTTCAACAGAAGAATTATACGAGGACAGTCTACAAGCTCAACAAGCCCAAGATCTCCCGAATCCACCATGTGGATTAGGTAAAAACCCCAACCCTAGGTCACAACACATAGGGTTAATTAGCATTGCGTAAAGTGCTTTTTAAGCCAAGGGATCGATCCCACATGAATTCTATTCATGCATAGAGTCTTGGTTTAAAATTTCATCAAAAATAACTTACCCGATCGAGAGAACGAGCCCAAAACTTGTTATAGGGCTCGGGTTCTGCTTCCGTTCGCTGGGAAGAAATCATGGCCGTTGATCCAGTAATCAGCGGTCGAGAGCTGGTCGTTCCGAGGTTTTGATCAGCCGCGGATCTTGATCTCGCGGTTCCACAGACCGTCCGACGAGATCTAAGCCGCTGGTTCCAAACCGCGGGAGATCAGACGGCTCCCCGCGGTTGCTAACGCGGCAAGTGAAACCGCATTCTCTGCGATTTGATTGCCGCAATGATCGCGACAATCATTACGCCGCCAGGCAATGATTGCCCGCAGACCGCGGGACGAATCCTGGTCCGCCACGTGGCCCACCGCCGCGGAATTTTTTTTAATTTTTTTAAATTATTTTAAAACCTTTTTTTAATTAGAATTATTTGGATAATTAAGTTAAAATTAATTTTAATATTTAAAAATATATATTTGCTAATTGTAATTAAGTTTATTATTATTATTATTATTATTATTATCATTATTATTATTATTAATGTTATTATTATTATTATTATTATAATATCAATATTATTATTAATAGTATTATTATTATTTTATTAATATTATTATTATATTAATATTTATATTATTATAATATTAATATTGATTATTATTATTATTATTATATTAATATTATAATTAATAATATTATTATTATTTTAATAATATTATTATTATGTTAATGTTTATATTATAATCTTAATGCTTATTATTATTAATATTATTATAATATTAATATTATAATTAATAATAATATTATTATTTTAATAATAATATTATTATGTTAATATTTATATTATTATAATATTAATATTTATTATTATTAATATTATTATAATATTAATATTATAATTAATAATAATATTATTATTTTAATAATAATATTATTATGTTAATATTTATATTATTATAATATTAATGTTTATTATTATTATTATATTAATATTATAATTAATAATAATATTATTATTTTAATAATATTATTATTATGTTAATATTTATATTATTATAATATTAATGTTTATTATTATTAATGTTATTATAATATTAATATTATAATTAATAATATTGTTATTATTTTAATAATAATATTATTATGTTAATATTTATATTACTATAATATTAATATTTAATTATTATTAATATTATTATAATATTAACAAGTATTATTAATAATATTATTATTTTAATGATAATATTATTGTGCTAATGATTGTATTATTATAATATTATCATTTACTATTATTAATATTATTATAATATCAATATTAATCTTAATAATAATAATATTATTTTAATAATATTATTATTATGCTAATATTTATATTATTATAATATTAATATTCACTATTAATTTTTATTATTTTGATAATATTTTCATTAGTAGTAATATTATTATTTTAATATCATTATTATATTATTAATGCTTTAAAATTATCTTAACCATTATTACATCATTATTAATATTTTAAAACCCTTTTTTATTATTATTGTTTAGTAATGATTTTAAAATCCAAAGATTTGATATTTACTTTATCTTTAAATTTAATAATTATTTTTAAATATTAATTATTTTAAATCATTTAAAAATTACTTTTAAACCTATTTAACTTCAAAAATTCATAACTCTCTCATTTTAAATCTGATTTTGACGCACAATACATTGAATTTTTCAGAAAAATATGAATTTTAATTTAAAAATATTTTCTGTATGTGATTCTGTCCTTTCTGGATATTTTCTATATTACTTTGTTATTTAGTTATTTAAATATTATTTAATTAATATAATTGATTATTTTAAAATAAAAATTATTTTAAAATTCCTTGGTGGCTGGTAGACCTCCTATGCTTATGAACTGAATTAATTTCAATTATCTTATTTTTTAATTTATATTATTATATATTTATAATATTTATGTATTTTAAAATTAAGTATTATTTAAATCCTCTAATTTTGGGAGGTCTACCTCTTTAAAATTTTAAACATAGGATCTATATATGAATAACATTCATGTGGGAGAAAGATTAGTGGGTGATTGGGCCACAATTATTCACTAATCACTTCATTAGGATTCTTTACTTAGTGCTTTTGTAGTCTTTTGAATATATAGGATGCACAAGCACCTAGCCTAGGCTCTCCTAGATCTAAGGACATATTTGGTGTATTTATATTTGCTGCATTTCTCTTATGTTATGCTCAGGGTTAGTTAAGACATTGATTTAAACCCATCTGACGCAGTGACACCTTAAGGACAACAATTAAGGACCCATCTAGCAAACTTAGAAAAATTCCAAGAATTAGGGTTTACCTCTGATTGACTTGAAATTTGAAACACTTAAACTTAGTGACATCCTAAATCCCTCAGAATTTTCTAGAAATTTTTAGGACTCATTAAACCCCTTAATTGATCAACCATAATTTACCCTTTAATTAAGACCTCATAACTTCAGAAAATTCTAATAAATTCATTTTAAATCAAAAAAATACCCATAATATACCAAACTCTTCAGAATTCAGTCCCTAATCCATGAAAATTAAAAGCCTATTGATTGGGCCTCAATTTGAACTTTAATTTAATTTTAATTAAAAATCACATTTTAATTAAATTAAATAATTAAAAATAATTAAAAATTCTAAATCTTTCCCAAAAACTTGGGAACACTTCTTTGGGTCATTACTGACCTTTGGGGGTGATTCCAAGCAGTTTAGAATTGATTTGGATCAAAATCCCTAAAACAACCCTTTAATTAAATAATTTCGATAATTCACTAAATGACCCAAACTTTGAAAATTCATAACTAATTATAGAAAACTCCAAATTAGACAAAAGCAATATAATCACATTAGGGTCTAGTATTTATTAAAAATATTAAGGTTCCAGAAATCAACTTAAATCAAAAAGTCAACAATCCGGCCAAATTTAGTTTAAAAGACGACCAGAACTTTAGAAATTCATAACTTTGGATAGAAAAATCCAAATTGAGCATGCTAACTATCTAGCTGATCGGGTTAAGGTCTATTATTTTATAAAAATATTAACTGGCCACAATGTTCCTTTAATCAAAAAAGTTAATTTTGGACCCCTTAGCCCAATGTATAGGTGGACCTCGAACCTCCTAAAAATTCACTAATAAAACTTAAACTCCAAACATCATTACCGTATGTATTAAAACTGAGCCACACATTAAATTACTTAAAATAGATCCTAATTCCCTAATATTTAAACTTTAAATAAGATCCCTTTTCAAACCCACAACCAACCTGAATAGTAGGCAACTTCAACTAACTATCCAACTTAGGATCTATCTCAGCTACACAACCTTCCACACACACTTAGATGATTTGTTAGGGCACCTCTTCTAGACCTAGGCTAGGTCGGTGTTTACTTTTCTATTGTGTGCCGAGTTTTCTGAGATTTCACTGCATGTTGTGATTGAGATGATGTTGGTGTGTTTGCTTACTTTTATTGCACTTTGGGAATTGATGTGATTACACGATAGACTACCCATATGTTAGGATCAATTTTGATACTAACAATATTTTCTATAGGTGGCCATGCTCATGCAGCGCTAATAAAAGGGGGGGCAATAATTATCATTTAAATGCTAATGATGTTTTATGCAGGTGCTTCAGAAATTGCTCGGCCCCCCTAAGTAAATGAGGGCTAATTAAAATCATTGACATAAATTACTACATGTGCTTCAAAATTGCTTAGCCCTCAAAAAATTAAGAGCATGGCCAAGTGTGGCTGTGATGAGTACTTTTATTTCTATATAAATTACTTGGGATAATATAAACTGCTTGGGATGATTCTCACTAGGATAACCTTGTAGGAGAGTCTAGAATTTACTGCTTTGATTTAATGTAATCATTTGTAATCTGGTATAGAGTTGTGAAAGTTTATTTTGAGTGGGGATACAAGAATCCAAAGGTTGGATTCCAAAGAGGAAATGACACCTAATATGAGGATAGTCTTTTTCTATTTGGAAACCCAAATTTGAATCATTCTACTACCTGAAAAATCCAAGGAAGAGGAGATCCAAGGAGTCCAAGGAAGCTGAGATCCAAGGAGTCCAAAGAAGAGGAGATCAAGAAGATGAAGATCCAAAGTATCCCACTCAAAATAACTTGCGTCTGTTCTAGGATTAGAAATCTGAGTTGTTGGCAGTAGTGCCCGGCCACTTTATTTTCTGCAGATCCTGGGTTGTAATTAAGGGCAGTTGGCCTATGGACATTTATTAATTGGTTTGGATAATTTTGATGTGTTTAATTTATGATTGTGTGCCTCTAGGGTTACTTGATTTTCTTAGTTTATTGGCGATCTGCATGCCGCTTTTATTTTAGCCTGGATTTCGTTAGGCTCTTTAAGGACTAAAATATTTTCTACTTATAACTAATATCTAAAATTTTAAGGTTTAAATAATTTAGCAACCTAACGATCTAGGGAACTGCCGGAATCGTCCGAGGTCGCATGCATATTATTGCATTTCTCTCTCTCCTTTTATAAGACACTTCCCCGCCTGCGGGTAGAGTCCGGATAATCTGACCTATGAGGATGAGGTGCCGGACCTGGGGAAGCCCAGTCTAATTCTAAAAATTATTTTCATAAGCCTTTTTAAAATCTTGTGCATATTTGATTTAGATATTTTAACCAGCATGCATTGCATTAAAAATCAATTAAATTAAAATTTTAATTGTATTAGTTCTAGGAGCAATAACCCTACATAAGTCTTGGGCCAATTAGGAAATCCTCTAGACGTCGGCTCTATGTCCAAGAACTATAACCTACCCACCCATCTTTCATAAAAATGATCGGACTCATAGTTTTGAAGCGATTAGGTGGTTAGCTGGCTCCCCAATCCAGGCCGGGGTAAGTCCAGATGTTGCATTGCATTAGCTAGGACATGGGTGTTGGTGTTGTGCGTAGAACACTAAACCCATTAGATTTAGGATTCAAGGCTACTACTGTTTTATAGTATGCCTCATTTGTAGGTAAGTCTTCTATCATCCAGAGACTATAAACCCTACCTATCCGCGTTATATGGATGATGTCACCTCCATCTTTCTCTCATGTATGAGTGCACGAACCTTTATTTTATCCAGTTTCTTCTCACTACCTTAGTCCCTCCGGATGCTGATATGAGCCGTGTATGTTGACTAAGCCTAGTTGAACCTTTCTTTCCCTTTGAGTAGGATTTTCTAGTCTTCTCCCTATGTGCCAATCCTAATTTGGGAAGAATAATGTAGAGTCCTTAATCGAGAGTTTTCTCAGGCCCCAGCTTGAGATGTAATTAACCACGGGGGCTTGCGCCCTTGGGAAACCGAATCCCACTTTCAAATAAATCTCACTCGAGCTAATATATCGGGTGGGGGAAACCCATTGTGATGATGAGGTCACATATATTATTACCCATCGGGGTGTGCTGGTGAGAGCCACTATCCTCAATGATTAATCGTATGTGTGATCGAATCTGCCCTCCCATTGGCCAAATACTGTCTCTCCTCACGGGGCGGTGGTGTTCTGTGTGTCCTTTCAGAGGTCCACAGTATTAGTAATAATATCAGATATTTAGATGTTAAGAGTATCACAGGTAATCAGTCAGTGAATCTGTGTGCTTGCCCTTATAACTCCCGATCAGTCGCACCCTATAACTCCCAATCAATAATCACGTGGATCAGTCGCTCTGACTCATCCTTATGACTCCTAATCTGCCACCAGCTCCTTATGACTTCTAGTGAATCATGTGGATTTGTAGGGTATCACATGAGATTATCATATCATATATCTGAAGTCAGTCGGTACATCATTTCACTAATACCAGTATTATATTCAAGTACATATCATTCACATCAATATATTCCATTTTTAGTATGCTCTTTTCCTACTTATTCACATAGAAATTCATATACACATATTTAATCGATAAAAATATAATAAAATCATATCAAAATATTCAGAATGATCAAATCTATAATATATCAAAAGTTACATGATGAAAACTTATAAAATTAGAAGATAATAAATTTTTATCAGATGTATGAGAGATAAAATTCGTAAAATCAAAACCATCAAAGACAGGAGTAAGAAATTAGTCATTTACAATGAATAGAATAAAATATATAAAAAGAATTGCAAATAAAAGTGATTCAAAGACTATAGTCGGGGTGGGGGAGATGGTGGTCGAAGGGATCATAGTCGGTGGGCGACGTTGGTTGGAGGGACCCTAGTCGGCGGACAATGGTGGTTAGAGGGACCGTAGCCGGTGGAAAATAGTGGTTGTAGGGACCGTAGTCGGCAAGCGATGGAGGTCGGAGGGACTGTGGTTGGCAGGTGACAATGGTCAGAGGGACCATTATTGATGGGCGATGGAGGTCAAAAAGACCATAGTCGGCGGGCGACAGAGGTTGAGGGACCGTGGTTGGTGGGTAATGGAGGTCTGAGGAACCTTAGTTTATGGAAGAAGGAGGTCAGAGGGACCATTATCGATGGGCTATGGAGGTTGGAGGGCCTATAGTTGACATGTGATGGTGGTCAGAGGGATCATAATTGGCAAGTAATGGGGGTCGGAAAGACCATAGTCAGTCGATGGTGGTATATGGGATAGCAGTTGATGGGCCATTATGATCAGAGGGACCATAGTTGGCATGTAACAGCTATCAGAGTGATCGTAGTTGCCGGGCGATAGTGGTCAGAGGGATCGTCGTTGGCAGATGATGGTGGTCGAAGAGACCGTAGTCGACGGGCTATGGTGGTCGGAGGAACCATCGCCGGTGGGTGACGGTGGTTGGAGGGACCATAATCAACAGGAGACAATGGTCAGAGTGGTGTGTTTATTGTAGCTTGGCAGAGGTCCAGTGGCGGTCGACGGCCAAACAGAGGTTCGACGGTGATTGACAAACGAGTGAAGGTCTGGCAGTGGTCAACAAATTGTGGTTCAACAGTGAATAGCGAATAGGTGGTGGTTCAAGGATGCTAGGTGGCCGAGTGAAGCTCCGACGGTGGTCTAGTGGCGGCAGGCGGTCGCGTGGAGGTCTGATTATGGTTGGCAGACTAGCTATTGTCCGGCGATGATCGATTGCCAGAAGGAGGTTCAATGATAGTAAGCAATCGACAGATGGGCGGTTGTACTTGCGGTGGTAGGTGACAAGACAGAGGTCAGGCGATGGTTGACAGAGGGGCAGTGGTTCTGCGATGGTTGGCATACGGACGAAGGTCTGGATGCAGTTGAGAGATGTACGATGGTCTAATAATGGTCGACGGACAGGCGGTGATCTGGTTACGGTTGATGGAATGGCAGTGTTAATAATTAGAGGCCATGTGATAATCTGATGATAATTGGTAGCCGGGTGGTGATCCGGCCTTAAGATGACAGTCAACAAATAGGCAGTGGTGCAATAACACATATGTTGACTGTCAAATATTTTTTCTGGAGTTAGTATAAGTTCAAATCATAAATCATCTTTGCCATAACATTGATATTATAGTAATTAAAGTACAAATTTTTTTCATAATTTTTGAGCACTTGTGAAATCCTTAAAAAATTGAAAATTGATGGTACAAGTGAGAATTTTGGGATCGTCACGTGTCCGTTTTACAAACTGATTATACCAATATTTTCTAAATTAAATGATTTATTTTATGAATATTTTTTTATAATTTTTGAAGCCCCAAAAATTTTTTTTATGAATTTTATACTAAAAGAAATTGATCAAATTAATTATATAATATTAAATTATTATTTTAATTAAAATATCCTAATCCACGGTTAAGATTTATTAAAATCATTTGTTTTCTTCATTCGGCCCAAATAGAAACTTGGTTTGAGAAAAATAAGAGAGAAAGTTAAGAGAGAGAAAATGAAACTTGGGATTTGAAGGCCGTAGAGCAATTTTTGGTCGTCGACGTTGTTGGGAGATTTTCTCATCTCGTTGTAAGAAATCTTTACCCTATTTCTGATTTTAAGGATTTTATATTTTTGATAATTTATGTTTTCGTTACAAAAAATAAGGATAATTTTGTATGGATAAAACTTTCACCATGTAATTTTTTATATGTTATAGAGATTGAGATTATGAATATTTTAAGTATTTATTTAAGATTTTTCACCAGGTGATTTTAAAAATACAATAATTTTTTACTTCTTAAAAATTTATTTTGACATCTAAAAATAGTGATTTAGTTCAATTAAAGCTTCAAAATATTATATGTATTATTGGTAATTTAATTAAATGCTAAAAATGTTAATTTTTGCTCACTAGAATTTTTTATCACCTACTGTCAAGATATTTTGACACTTTCTGAATTAAGCTCAATTATGCTTTATTTGCTGCTATACATTGGCAATAAATGTGGATATGTGATTGAGATTACTATTATAGTACTGTGATAATAATTTATATGTAAAAGACAAGTAAAGACTTGTTGACCCTTTGATTGGAGATTGATTGACCTGTACAGGATGGTAGACCAACAGACTTTCCTTTAAATACTATAATTTACTGTTATCCTTTACTAATTCACGTGATACATTGATTAAGATTTATAAGGAGATGATTACTATGCCGATGAGCAAAGAGCAACGACTCTATTTACTAAGCTAACGATTTAATGACAGTGATACAATACTGAAAAAATATCGTGATAGCCATAATTCTTACTTGTTTAGTATGACTATTGAAATGAATATTATTGAAGCATTATTCATATTACTGTATGAATTTATTATTAAAAATGTTATTGATTTATTGATACAGAAAGCTTGATATATTCATTGAGCATGTAATATACATGATATATTGAGCATGTGTTTAGGATATTGATTTAATACTGATATAGAATACTGGACAACATGTGTACATTTATCTATGATTTTACTATATTGGTTTGATTTCAACAGCTCTTACTGATATTTTGATTTGATGCATTATCCAATTTATGTACTAATTGTAATTACATATATGACAGTTGCTTTATAGATTTGATACTGGCACTGATTTACTACTTTACAGACTTCCGTACCGTAGTGGTTTATTGTTTATAGATTTACTACTAATACATATAAATTTTATTATTTCTTTACTGATTTAATGATCATATGAATACTACTGTTATAATTTGATCATTGACATGCATATTACTCCTTTACCGTGCTTTGAATTTAGTTATAGATTTTGGTGACCTATTAGGCTTTTTAGCTCATTATATGTAGTTAAATGATTTCAGGTCATGGTAGAGGATCATAAGTGTGAGGCTGGTCAGGATTCTTTAGGTTCTATTTTTTATTTTAGTCATTCTTTTGTACTCAGGACAGAATAGTTATGATATGATTATATAGATCTAAGCAGTGTATATGATTTTTGGGAATTTAATACCGATGTATAAATTAATATTTTGATTGATAGTTTTATTTCTACTACTATTGAAATTGATAAAAAAAAATTAGATATCTTTAGTTATTATTTATTAAAAGATAAATGAATAATTCTTTTAAATTAGATTATAAGAAATCATAGGTGGTCCGATATAGGTAGACTGCCAGGCGGAGGTCAGAAGACAACTAGCTGCTTGGCGAAGTTCTGGCAACGATAGGCAATCGGTGGACTGGTGGTGGTCTGGCTAGGTAGGCGGTTAGGCAAAGGTCCAACAGCGGTCAACAGAGGGGCAGTTGTCCTGCCACGATCAACAGATGGGTGGCGGTCCGGTGACAGTCGGCAAATAGGCGATAATCCGATTGATTCACTGTACTGATATTAAGCATGTGATATACTAAGCACGTAATATACTGATTTGATATTGATATAGAATATTTTGATAATATGTATACACTCATATATTATTTTACTATATTGATATAATTTTGACAATTTTTATTGATGCTTTATTTTTACTATTTTATACGATTTCTCTACTGATTGATAGTATTGATATAACATCAGCTTTAGTGATTCATTACCTGTGCTAGTTTATTAATTTCTATATTATACTGCTTTACTGGATTTCATATCGTACTATTTTACTACTTTATAGACTTTACTGCTACTAAACAATAATCGGAACTATCTAGTTTTTTTATCAATATAAATAGCAGTAAAAATAAAACTATCGATCATAAATTATCAATATATTCATCTGTATTCATTTCTCAAAAAATTATATACATTACTTAGGATTTATAAAATCATATCACAATTACTCTATCATGAGTGCAAAATAATAACTAAAATAACAAGAATATGAACCTAAAGGATCCTAATCAATCTCACACTCTTACTCCCTTATCATGACCTAAAATTATTTTATCACATATAATGAGTTAAGTTTCCAACAAGTAACTAAATCCTATAACTGAACTCAACGCAAGACAAAGGAGTAATATGCATGTCAACAATCAAATCATAGCAGTAGCATCCATATGAATATTGAATAAGGACAGAAATAGTAATTCTTTCAAATTATATTATGGGACATCACACGGGCCATGGTCGGTGGCTAGACGGTGGCAGATGGAAGTTTGTCAGCGGTAGTGCTTGGGTGGAACTCTAGAATCCTTGAAGCCTCAGAGCTCTCTTTAATCTCCAGCCAAAGGGCCTCACCATGAAGAGAGCATGTAACTATTTATAGATTTTTTATGAGTTGCATGTTTCGTAAATATGATGAAGATCTAGGATAATTTTGGAGTACTTCATCAGACGGCTCATATTGATTCCCTCAATCATAGAGCATTCATTCAACATTTAATTTCCTTGATGAAGTCGTAATTAAACGTTTTTGAGCTTGTTGGATTTTTTTTGTCGAGCCGCTCGATTCGACTATAAGCATGCTATGTTTGGATATCATTTGATCATTCAATTTATGATTTGAACTTTTAAAATGTGCTTCGACCCTCCGATTTGGACCTATTTGTGCTCAGATTAGACCGATTTTGACGTCGTTAGATACATCTCTTCAAGACTTTCTGTTTGACTATAAATTTGCTGAAATTGGAGTTTGGACGGTGCTGAATTTAATTTTGATAGTTGTCAATTCATATATGCCTTGAAATTCGTGTCTGATCAAGACGATTTTTGGTAACGTATCAAGAATAATTTTATAAAGACAAGTTATCTTATATACATAATTCAGCCATCTTAATTATTATTTTATATTTTTTTAAAATTTGAATTGGGCATTATACAAAACATCTCGAATACACAATGCATAAATTATTATTGTTTTGGAGCTTTAACCATAAATCCACACATATGTAAGCTAGCACCGTAACTTAGGATAAGAGAAAGAGCGAAGTCAGAGTATTGCTTTCCTGAGAAGAAAAACATCCGTAGTCATGAGCCAAAGAATAAGGAACCCGATGTGAACAATTTTTAAAGAGAAATATTATACGCCTAATTAAAAAAAAAGATTGCATTAAACGAATTATTAATTAATTTTTTTTAAATTAATATGAATTTTATTATCTTAATTTTATTGGACCTCTCTAAAAAATTGATCCTCACATTTATAATCTATTTCTCGCTCTTTTTTCGGCAATGGATCCAATACCTTCTCACTTTTTAAAGAAAAAGAATAATATTTAAAGAATATTGCCAAATTATGAAATTACTGAGCAGGTTCCATCAAAAATTAAATTCCGTATAAAGGGGTTCAACTCAATAAACATATGATTAAATTTATTGAAAAAATAATTTGAATGACTTTAAAATCCTTGAATTTGTTCTGAAATGAGTATAATATATAAGTAGTTTTATTGCACTCATCTCAAAATAAATTTAAAAGATTGTGAAGTCTATCATGATGAAAATTTTGATCAAGATATATTGTGTTGGATCTAAATGTGTTCGTAGATGATATCTGACTCTACTAGGAGGCTAACTCTAAGAAAATGACCTAGGAATCTGTGTAAGAATAAAGAGAAGGATTCACTATTGATGATCTGTTGTACAAGGGCTTAAGATTCCAAAAGATCACCAATGATGTTCATCATTTATTTATAAGGATATGATGGCTATATAAAAAGCTATATTCATAAATAAATAAAAAATGCAATACGTTACAAACTCCTAACGTGGATTACCCTAACACGGGTCTATCACGTCCAAGGATTTATATTGGAAGAATTATATCTGTCTTTCATTTTTTCCATTTAACTATAGCTTATCAATTTCTTATGAATAATGAAAAGAATTATGTATGTTGTATGGAGTCTCGTATTATAGAATCCTTATCTTTTCTTAAAAATATATAAACCCACGTAATGAGCACATAGCACTGTAAGTAACGAAAAGCTTACAAATGGAATTAATGCAATAAAAGAGAACAGTATGTTATAAATCATATAAGGAAATACATACATCAATGTATCTATACCGGTTATCTGTATCAATAATCAATCTATAACATATCATATCTCGGTTAATTCTGTTTCATTATTTCATTATAAACTTTAATCAATTAGTTAGTCAATCGATCTTTATCACTCAATCAATTCCATTCAATCTTATTATTCATTTAACTCACATCAATCTGTTAGTTACAACCCAACATTAATAATAATATTCAATATCAATAAAAAAAATTGTATCAATAACAACATCAATATCAGTAAGCATAATTAATATAAAAATCAATAATTAGTGTCAATATCGATATCAGTAATTAGTATCAATATCAATAATCGGTATTAATACTAGTATCAGTAATAGTAGCAATTTCAATATCAGTGTTGGTATCTGACATTAAGATGATGGCATCTTGAGTTTTTGGGTATCACGTGCAATCAATTATATCAATGAATCAGTGTTCTATTAGATATTCATGTGAGGGTATCTTAAGGGTATTTTGCTCATACACTTATTACTCTCAATCAGTTGTCCCTTATGACTCCCACTCAATATACTCCTTATAACTCCCCTTGAATCACGTGAATCAATCACCCTGACTATTTATAACTCCCAATTAGTCTCAATCTTCTTATGACTCCCATTAGTGAATCATATGAATCAATAAAGTATCATGTGGGATTATCATATCATATATCTAATATTAATCAGTACATCATTTCACTAGTACTAATAGTAAAATCAAGTACATATCACTCATATAAAAAAATTTCCATTTTCAATATACTTTTTCTCCTACTTGTTCACATAAAAAATTCATATATACAGATTTAACTGATAAAATGCAATAAAATTATATCAAATCATTCAGAATGATCAAATCTATAACATCTCAAAAATAACACAATGAAGACTTATGAGATCAGGAGATAATATATTTTTGATAGATTTAAGAGAAATAAAATTCATATAAATTAAAACTATTGAAAATATGAGTAAGAGATTAGTTACTTATAACGAATAAGATAAAATCCATAACAGGAATGACGGGCAAATACGACCCAAAGATCTTTCTCTCTCCTTTCTCTTCTTCTCCTCCTTCAATTTCTTCCTCGCCAAACAACCAAGTAAGGGAGGTGGTGGGGTCAAACAGAGATATTATAATAAATATATATAAAAACACTATTAGTGGCTTAGTACCATATTGCTCGACTTCAGCATTTTCATGTTTTTCAAATAAATTCATTTCAAAGTTTTAGGTTATTATAGAGTCGCCTTCTGATTGGCTAGAAGGGTTGTATGATCCTTGATAGTTTATCTCGGGTGAGTTTAGTACTGCTAAGTGTGTATTGATGAGTTCATTAGGGTTGGGGTGTATTGAGCAAGTATTGAGCTAGAGGAGTCAGTGACTGGTGGATAACTTGAAGTCACCGACGAATTGTGCTAGAGACATGAATCGCCTATGAGAATAAGGCAATTGAATTGATGTTGCGGGGATGGCAAGTTTCGTAGTCACATGATTGCAATAGGATGAGCTGAGCCGAGGGTAAATAATGGCACTCTGCCGTTGATGATGGCAAGAAGCTTCGATGGATAATTAGCCAAGGCATGTTGCAAGTCGAGTGACCCGTGAAAACCCTTAATTTTTCCTATAGGGAGTAGCTTCTTTCTTCGTTTTCAGGCGAGTTCTTTTGTGAGGCCCACTAGGTGCAAGTTCCTTTATGGCAACCTGTCGACTACATATGAGATACTTGAAAATGAATATGCCTATAAACATTTTTATTTTTTATTTTTTAAAATTTATTAAGCATAAGCATTATACAAGTGTTGTGAAATTAAAAAAAAAAATCAACAGGTGGTCAGAAGATGGGCAGTCATGTTGATAAATTTAACTTAATTTATCGTCAGTTAGTTTAAATATTTATGAAATCATTTAAGAAATTTATTCAAAATAATAATTTTTTAAAATATGTTATATAAATTTTAAATATTTTCAAATAACTTTAATCAGATAAAAAATGGAATACCATGGAAGTCAAATAGTGAATAACTACTTGTTAGTTATCCTTTACTTGACGTTCCACATGCACCGCATTTGACTATCATTTATGATTAATCCTTTGCCACTGCTGCGTGTTGTTTAAGACAAAAATATGTATGAATTTGGGTCATTATTATTTATAAATAAAAATAAACTTTTAAAATAATAATAATTCTATTTTTTTTCAAAATGAAATTATCATTTTGTTATATTTTTTATTCGAATGCATCTTTCTAAAAATAATAGCGAATATTTGACTAATTGAGGATTAAGAGGGGTATAAAGTCGAATTTCCCGACCCAAATTAGCCTCCTCGCGGGCCGCGATTTCTCATCGGATCGGTTTCTATCGGCTGTTTTATTTAAAGAAAAAAAAGTTTTAGCTAGGGCAGTAGGTTTTCCGGCGAAGGACGGCTAGGGAATGAGCTGTTGCCGGTGAGCGTAAAGATGGTGAGCAGGAAGCCCGTTCTGCTTCTGCTTTGCTTCACAGTCCTCGCGCCCATCGTCCTCTACACCGAACGTCTTGCTACCTTCTCCAATTCCATTTGTAAGTTCATTCAATTGCACATGAATGTGCGAAAAATAGCCTTTCGATGTTTTGGTGAGTGGGGATCTCATTGCAGTTTCTATGCTTTCTTGTTTTTGGGCTCCAGGGAAGAATGATTTCGAGGAAGAAGTCTCAAATCTGGTAAAGGAAAAATGAGTTGGCAAAGATTTTAAACTTCTTGTTACTTGATTTGACATTTTCCCCTTTGTTAATCAAAGAAAACTAGTAATCTTTTTTCGATATTTTCTTTGGATTTGCGCGCAGAATGTGAGGAACGAAGCCTCTAGACTAAACGCTGTCCATCAGGTAGTGTTCTTGTTATGTTTTGTTCATGTTGTTAATTATATTATTTCTTTTGTGAATTGTGGAAAATTTGTGACGTTTTGGTTGAAATCTAATGCAGGAACCCTCGGATGCGCTTGAAGAACCAATTGGAATATTTTTTTCTGATACTTCCAGTAATTCGGATCAGATCTCAGCCGGTGGACTGGTTGAGACGAACATTGGAGGTAGGTTTCACTTTCCCCTGTGTTATTTTCTTGAAATTAGGGTTTAGTTGGATTCTTATGTGAAATACTTAGTGGAATAAGGAATTGGGAATAGGATTTTCTGAAAAAAATGAGTGATTATGATTTTTGGAGTTTTATGTTCTTTTTGCCATTTCGTAAATTTCCAGAACACAAAACCCGTGTGTTGTCAGCTGCTGAGGAGGTGATTGGCGTTAAGGAGGGTGTGATCAAACCTGTAACTGATAAAGAAAACCATCCTGATGATATTCGAAAACCCCAATTGGAGGATGGGAAAAGAGAGGATGCTGCTAAGAAGACCAATAACACAACCCCTATCTTAGAAGAGCAGGTAATACGTCGACTAGTGTGACGATTGGTTTGTTTGTTAAAGAAATTAATTAAGATTTTCTTACTCAAGCTGTCAACAGCGGTCGTTTGGTTTTTATATATTGCCCATGCAGGATCTGGGAAATTTTTTATTTAATCTGATTGGTTTTTTTTTTTTAATGTCACAGTATTGTTTCTTGGGTTTCTAGATTTCTATTGTTCATTTCTCTGGAATGAGTACTTTAGCTAGTTTTCCAAGAAAACTTCGTATTTATTCATAGTTTTTTCTCATCAGTTCATGTGCTAGTTTGATGACTCAAATTTGATTTCCATCATGAATTATTTAGAGCAGGGAGCTCATAGTAATAAACATGGGGTGACCATCTTGTGTCATTGTTTTGATGAAGGAGTACATATGGCCATCTGAGCCTTGAAAACTTGGTGTTACTATTCTTCTATCTTTCGTTTTGTTTTTTTTAAACGATATGATCATTTCACTAATATTTTATTAATTGTAAGTAGGACACAAGCTCAATTATGATAGGACAACAGATTGCAAATAAGGATGGCAAGGACTAATTACAGATAGAATTCTGCATAGAAGCTAGGGGATTTTTAGCATAAAAGATGGCATAGGCAGGGATTGAACTTGTAACTACTAACTTGAGATCCAGGGAGCATGAATCTGTTTTAGAGCATACCTAGGATTTTGATTTGGCCACATAGTTTTGATTGAGGATGTTAAACCAACTTGTTTAATTTCATTGTTGATGTTATTGGAGAAGTTTTTGTTGTAGGGAACGTGGTTCTTCACTTGTTTAGAATTATATCATCACTTTGATTAGAATTTTCTTGACAGATAAAGAAAAAAGACAGAACAAACAAGATGGCAGCAAAAACTGATGTTCAGAATCATCAAACGGCAATCACATATAAGCATAACTCTAAGCCAACAACATCTGATGCTATTGTTCGTCAGCTTAAAGATCAACTAATACAAGCACGAGTATATCAAGGTCTTGCATCAATTAGAAGCAACCCACATTTGATTAGGGAGCTTCGTGTTCGGATAAGGGAAGTGCAACGAGCACTTGGTGAAGCTACTAAAGACTCGGAGCTATCAAAGAAGTAGGTGCTTTAAATTTTAGCATTCATTACACTAATATACTCTTCATCAGAGTGTTGGCTTTAAATAGATCTTACTTGGCATTGTGTGTTCTAGTGCTTATGAGAAATCAAGGGCATTGGAGCAGGTTCTAGTGAAGGGCAGACAAATCCAAGATGATTGTTCTGCTATCGTGAAGAAGCTTCGTGCAATGCTTCAGTCTACCGAAGAACAGCTTCGAGCTCATAGGAAGCAGGCTATGTTTCTTAACCAACTTGCAGCAAAAGCCCTACCCAAAGGCTTGCACTGCCTTCCCTTGAAGCTTTCAATTGAGTACTACTCTTTAAATACAAGCCAGCAGAGCTTTCCGAATCAAGAGAACCTTGAAAACTCTGATCTCTATCACTATGCGCTTTTTTCAGATAATATATTAGCAGCAGCGGTGGTTGTGAATTCCACTGTGATTAACGCCAAGGTGAGCACATGAAACCACAATCAGTTTTGGTGTTTTTGTATGATATTTTCCATGAAACTTAATTTCCTTAACTTGCAGAAATCTGGGGATCATGTTTTCCACATTGTAACTGATAAGCTGAATTATGCTGCAATGAAGATGTGGTTCTTAGCCAATCCGCCCAAAAATGCTACTATTCAAGTTCAGAGTGTTGAGGAGTTCACTTGGCTAAACGCAAGCTACAGTCCCGTTCTAAAGCAGCTTCATTCTCAGAACATGATTGATTATTACTTCAAGACTCAGCGTGGTAATTCTGACCCAAACCTGAAATACCGAAACCCAAAATACCTGTCAATTCTTAACCACTTGAGATTTTACCTTCCTGAAATCTTCCCAAAGCTTGAGAAGGTTGTGTTTTTGGATGATGATATTGTGGTGCAGAAAGATTTGACAGGACTTTGGGCAATTGATCTGAAAGGAAAGGTTAATGGTGCAGTAGAGACATGTGGAGAGAGTTTTCATAGGTTTGATAGATATCTCAACTTTTCAAATCCTATGATTACTAAAAACTTTGACCCTCGTGCTTGTGGGTGGGCCTATGGGATGAATGTGTTCGATTTAGCTGAGTGGAGGAAACAAAATATCACAGAAATCTATCACTTTTGGCAAAGAATGGTAAGCACAAATTCCTCCCACAGCTCCCCTTATTTTTATGTTAGGCTTTTGATAGCGCTTCTTAGTTAAGCTGCTTCCACGTCTTAAAAATTGCATGGATTATACTTTTGCATTGTTAAAAGATCACAAAGTAATTGACATCTTTTAAATTTAAAGGATAATGCTACATTAAAACACTCCTCAAATAGAATCCCATTTTTTTGGATTTTATGGATTCTTGTGCATTTTTTATTTACATGCTTACATAACTTGTATAAAATGGTTTTTAAGCATCTTCTCTTCGAAGATTTTTTTACCGCTCCCTTATTGATCCTCAGTGTATATATATATATATATGGACTATTAAGGGCTTAAGTGCGTTAGTGCTCTCTGCAGAACCAAGATAGAAGCCTGTGGAAGTTGGGAACTCTTCCTCCAGGTCTGATTACTTTTTGGAAAAGAACATTCATCTTGGACAGGTTCTGGCATGTGCTTGGCCTCGGTTACAATCCTAATGTGAACCAAAGAGAAATCGAACGAGCAGCAGTCATTCACTTCAATGGAAATCTGAAGCCTTGGTTAGAGATTGTCATTACCAAATATCGCAACTATTGGTCCAAGTATGTGGATTATGATCAGGTTTATCTAAGGGAATGCAACATCAGCCCCTGAGTAACAACAACAGTATGACACATTTCTCCTGAATTTCCCCGCTTATATTCTTTCGAATCCCTTGTTTCTTTGATCTAGAATGAAATCTTTTAGTTTCCATTGAGCTTGACCTCTTACGAAACTTATGTGCAGATATATTGTACATGATTTAGAGCTAGTTGTGCAACTTTTTTGCTGTAGCATCTCAAGGATAAAGTATTTTTTTGTCTCCTAACATAATTGATAAGCTCATGTCTTCGTGCAGTGTATATTTCATTGAGATTGGATCCTTAGGAAGGTATTCCGTTAATATCACCAAGTAAATGAAGAAGCTTTCAAAAATTTAATGCCCGTTGATGATAGCTGGAAAGAATTAAAAATATGTGATCGTCCCCACATTGCCCAGCTGTTCACGTGAATTCCTTAGCTGTGTCTGAAATGGGGTCCGCACATGCGTTATTAGGTTAGCTGTCGGTGTCAAAGCCGTGCTCTTTTTATCATCCATCCTCTAGTTGTTTCTTGTCGGCAGTGGCGTTTCATTTCTGAATCTTAGGGGTGTCAATTCGAGTCTTATTGATCCTAAATAATTCTGAATCTTAGGGGTGTTAATTCGAGTCGATGGGTTGGGTTCGGGTCAAATCCGAGTTGATTTGGCTCTAAACAGGTTAACCCGAACTCGACCCAATTTTGCAGATGGGTCAGTTATCTCAACCCAGACCTGACCCGTGCAGGTTGCCGGGTTGACACGACTTGACCCGGACTTACGAGATTTGGATAAAAAAGTGCGAGCTGAGCTCCCGTCGCCAATCGCTACTTCCAGTTTCGATTCATAGCCGGCGGCGCAGCGGCAGCGGGCACTTGACGCGAAGCGATGCGACGGGCAACGCGGGCGACGTGACGTGAAGGTCGAAGCGACGCGATGCGTTGGGCAATGCAGGTAGCCGGGTAGTCGACGAGGGCAGGGCCCGTTTTCGGGTCATTTTCGGGTTTCCGGGTCAATCCGAACCTGACCTGATTTTTGAAACGTGTCGGTTTGTTGAACCCAAATCTGACCCGTGTCACAAACGGGTCGACCCGAATTCGGATTTTTTTGGGTTAGATTTGGGTCGGGTATCGGATCGTGTCAAAAATTGACACCCCTGATTTTGATGTTATCGTAAGTAGTTTGTGGGGATTTGAGCTAATATTTATTCTCTTAGTTTAGTATCATAATCAACATCTTTGCACTAGCATTTGGTTTGATCCATATATTCGAGGGTCAATCTCATGAATACTCAATTTTTATGTCCATTTTGAAAATTGTTTAAAATGTAAAATTTATTTGCACAAATTATATCTAATGCTATATTAGATGTAATATTTTGTTATTAATTTGATCTATAAGTTATATTAGTGTACTTATATTCTTTTTATATATATATATATATATATATGACGAAGAATAAAAGATACATTAAAATTCAAACTCTTTTTCACATTTTTAACTTCTATTGATGCGAATGATATCCCTTATAATTATGATATGAGCAATATATATAGCATAATTCATATTATCTCTGAAAAACAAAATCTATCCTTTATGATAGTCTTAGCATTCCCCTTCTACTCTTTTATTTTCATTTAACAATGCATTCTCTGTTTAACGATCTTTATTTTTTCAAACATCCCTCCTTTTGGCTTGTTAAATATAATATGTTATTATAGAAAAGGAATACAGCTCACCGCGCGCAAGCTAATCAAAAGGTTGAAACATCTTAAAATGATTTTGAATGATCATTGTGCTGTTATACTCAATGTGCTATGATGAGGAACATTCCAAAAAGCTTAATCACTCGTCTTCTTAGCTTGATATTTGGTCACCCTAAAGAGGTACAGTGACCCAGTCGATATCCATATTAACATTTTCATTTCTGTTGCACCTAATTTTCTTATCGCCGCTATTGTTTTATAAAATTTATCATTATGCCTTTATAATATTCTTTTATCATATAGCACATCCTAAAAAATTTTATATATAACCATTTTAAATATTTTTTTATTTAACATTCTTAATGACTTCATTTGAGATAATTTTTTTTATTTTTTAAAGCAAATTTATAATATAAAAATTTTTAGAACTAAAAAATTTTATACTAGAAAGTTACTTTAAAAATCACTAAGAAAATCGGCCCAAACAAAATCTAAAATTGCACATCTAATTATAACTCAATCTTTATTCTAGTAATTTTAAGTCCTTTATTTTCATAACCATTATATGTCATTAGAAATCTTGCTGATTAGAACTGCAAATAACTATATTATGATACCTAATGTTGAATATATTTTTTTTTATTGTCCTCATTTGTAACTTCAATGAATGATTGTTATATTTGGTTCTCCAAAAGTTATCTTAATTTAGAATATTTTTTTTCATAAATATTTAGATCAAAATATTTCTTTTCCAATAATTTGATACTCTTAATTTTTAAGGTAGCACTAAAAAGTATTGTCAACTAAGCTACTACAAGATATCTTATAACCCTCCTTATCTTGAAACAAATCTCATAACATTTTATTATTATACATCTTTTTTCTTAAGTAGCGTTAGTTTTTTATAAATCTATAACATACTAAATTATTTAATTAATTATATTATTTTCTTAAAAAATTCTTCCTCAAAACTCTCATCTGATAAAATGACTGTTTTTAACCTTAGTTGCACTACAAAGCCATATCTTTAGTCCTAAGTCCATGAGGCTGCAGCATCAGAATTATCCAATAAATTAGTTCGAATGGAGGCCCAACCAAAGCCCAAACTAGTCATATGCCTATTCCATAGGCCCATTTGGCATAACGTGGTAAAAAAAAAAAGGCTATACGAAGGAGGACTTGGGCTTTGTTTTGGACAGCTTTTTTACTTCTTGCTAGAGCAAATTTTTAGTTAGAAAGTTGCTTTAGAAAACAGTAAGAAAACTATTCCAATCGAAGCCTTTGTCTTTGTTCGGGCAGTTAGAGAGAAGATATAGGGGCGGATTTAGAGGGGACGTGCCCCCCTCCGAAAAAAGTCGTTTGGATACAAGATTTATGTAGGATTTGAGCGGGATTTGGCGAAGAAGCGTGCAAACGGAAGAAAGATGGCTACCTTGTCAACGAGGAAGCTTGCGTCGTCGTTACTTCCGATCGAACAGGCGAACGACGTGGAGGTGGGATTTCGGACCCGACGGGAAGGAACATCGTCGAAGGATGCGAAGAAGTTATTTAGCGACTTGTTCAAACCTCTACCTGTACACGAAGGAGGCAAAGGAGAAGAGCACTGAATAACAGAGATGGGAAAAAGCAAACAGCTTCGATTTTTTAAATCTTTATTTATTCTTTTTTTTGTGTGAAAAAAGCTATTTATTCAAATAATTTAAAATTATCATATTAGAATTATTATCTATTTTTTAAAATAAATTACAGTAGTATTTAAATATATTTATTTTTATTTAATTATATCAGATGCTCTTGATTAATTTTTTTTATGTAATTTATATTTTTATGTTAACAATCTAATTTTTTTAAATTGTCGATGTCAATCTGAAGCCCGAATGAAAAATGTTAAAGGTATTTTTAAAACTGACAATTAGTGACTGTTCAAAAAAATTTTCTAATTCCACCACTTAAAAGATATATGCATAATAAATATGTGTATGGATATGTCTTTAGAAATTTTATCTGACCAAGCATGATTTTCGATGTAATATTTGAGTTTGAAACCTATGGAAATCCAGGATCATCCTAACTCTAATTTTTTTTTGTAAACTTTTATCGACGAACTAAACATCTTAACAAGAAAAATCAAATGACACCAAATTTTTTTTATCCGAGTCTAAATGACCACAATCGGACATTTGAAGCATAGTTAGAAACTTTGTGACATTAATTTAATAACTAAATATTCTCCAAAGTTTACGTGCTCAAAGCCACAAGGATTATCTAGATGAGACAAATTCAATGGCCGTAAGATAATTTAAAATTTATTATCATTAATACGCTCAAGTATATAAAGAATATTATATAATCATAGTAATCAACATGAGTGATACGATAGAGTGTTTTAAGATTTTGACTAAATTTATCAAAATATCACCAAAAAATTATAAATAATCCTTTATTCTTCATATGAGTGGAGCCTGAAGCTAAATCTGGCCTTAGATTAAAACATAATATTATTTGACATTCGATGCTGATGATTACTATCAATAAGCGCAGTCAGCCAACTATGGTCTCCGAACAATCATCTCCACACTATGATCATATTGAAATCATATCAGATCGCTTAAATGGCTAATTCTTTTCATCGATATAAATGCAAACATGCACATCATTGACACAAATTTTAATTTCCACCAACTTTAAATCACATCTTATTGTTAACAATATCGATACAAGTTATCTCTTGTAAGGCTGATGCACATCGTTAGCCCCAACATTGCTGCTTGTTGACTTTTTTTTCTGTCGTCATCAACAACATCGACGCATGTAATAACAAAAAAAATTCATAAACCGAATATAATTGAAAATAGGAAAATCTGTATAGCAGCGCTACGACGTTGTGCTTTTAAGAGCAACAACACTAGAAATCGCCACTATGCTCGAAAGCACAGCGTCATAGTGCTCCAATACAGACTTACATATTTTCAATTAAAATCCTTAAATGAAAATTTTGGGTTGCTATAGCACTTGTTATTGCCAAGAAACCCGATACACATTGCCGACATCAACTCTAACTTACATCAACATGAAGATTCATACTAAACTTCACAATCATTTTTCTCCTCTCAATGGAGATTGATCAAATACACCTCAAACTATCCATTAAAGCAACTCCAATAACTCAAGATTCCTCCAACTTCCAACATGGGATTATCTTCCATTTTGGGTATCAAAAAATCATCTGTCCCGCCAACTCGACCCAGTTCCAGTGTTGGCAACTAATTGGAAGGCTGAAGATCGTTGCAAACTCAACCCGACATATAAAGCTGAAGCTGTTTGACAACAAAGATGTGCAAGATCAGCTGGGGGAAGTACAACAAGTTGCTATAACAATTCTTTTTGATCAATTTTTATTAGAATATCTTAATAAAATATTTTCAATAAAAATTTATTATTAAATCTCACTGCTATCTATTAATGTGCAATCCTCTATTAAAAAGAGCTAAATTTGATTCAAGTTTAAATATAAATAGTTAATTTGGAGTTAATTAAAATCATTCAAATTTTAATAAAAGGTTCTTACTGAAGAATAAGAAAATATAAATATAACAGAAAAAATTAATTAAATATTTTGATAAAATTTTTTATCACGTTGAATTCCAGAATTATACATATAATTTAAGACAAATATAATATATAAAAATAATATTATACTTATTTTAAAATAAATAGATTTTAAACTTATAAAATTCATCATCAAATTTTTCAATATGATTTATTTTTTGGGAGTAGTTTTTTTTTTTTTTTTCAATATGATAACATATAAATGAATCATTAAAACTTATCTGTCACCTTCTCCCGAATATTTGGGTTTTTAATTAATCTTGTTGTCCGAGAAAACCTCTCTTTCCTTCTATAACTAGCTCCTCTCCATCCAAATCTAGCCAAGGCTTCCCCTCTAGATCTGATTGAAACCTTGATTTAAATCGACGCCCACTTGCATCGATCTCAATGGATGGACAAGGCCACAACACGCCGCTGCCGCCCTTCGGTTACTTCCCCTATTTGTCTGACTTTGCCGCCGACACAGACCCCTATATGTATCTCTATCCCGACCAGGTAGTACAACAACCACAACCACGACCACGACCACGTCGAAGCTACTGGGCCGATCAATACCGCGAGATAGAGGAAACCACAAATTTCAGGAGGCAAAGGCTCCCTGTAAGTACCATCAAGAGGATTATGAAGACTGACGACGACGTGAAAATGATCTCCGCCGAGGCTCCTGTGTTATTCGCACGTGCCTGCGAGATGTTCATCCACGAGATCACCCACAAGGGATGGGCTCACGCCCAGGATAAGAATCGTCGGACTATCAAAAAGGAAGATATCGTTGCTGCAGTAAACCAAACAGATTATTGTGACTTCCTTGTGGATATAAGAACCACAGAGGAGCCCAGGGACCAAGATGCTCCTGATCCCATGGACCAACTTGCTCCTGGTCCGCTTGATCCACTGAACTACTATTCGATGCGATGATTGAGGTGGCCTTACCTTATGCTGCTGCCCTTCTCCAGCTTTCATAGCTAAATTGCCTTTTTTTTATCTAAACTTAGTTTATATCTGAATGTCTAAATAAATGTGGAGATGTTCTATGTTTCTAATATTAGTAATATGTGCTTTGAGCTTCTTGAAGGAATGTTTTAATTGTCTAAATAAATGTGGAGATGTTTTATGTCTCCTGAAAATTTCTATTATTTATGTGTATAGGTTGATATTTGCATTATGTTAATATATATATATATATATATATATATATATATATATATATATATATATATATATATATATATTTCTATTGTTATAAAAATTTTAACACGTAATTGCTATATTTTAATAAGATATAAAATTAATTGATTTTAAGATTATTTCTATTCAAGCATTTTAATTAATTAAAAGCACATTAGGTGAATTTAATTCGTAAGGCTTTTTTATACAAATACATATGATTTATATTCATGTGTATGATTTAGGCATTTATTATTCAATATAAAATAAAATTGTTATGTATATCAAATGGTTTATACTATTAAAAACTATAGAGAAGATATATGCTTAATAAATATGTGAATATGTCATTAGAAAATTTATATGATCATGAATTGAAGGTTGATGTAAAATTTGAGTTGGAAACTTACAACAACAACAACAATAACATCAAGCCTTTGTCCTACTATGTGGGGACGGCTACACGAATCTTTTTTTTCTATTATATTGTGTTCTGTTAAAGCTCAAATTCTCGTTTAAATTAAACTTATACTAATATTTGAGTGATTATTTCAGAACTTAAAAAGCATCAACTATGAGTTGGAAACTTATAGAATTAAATTCAGACTCTAAATTTTTTTTTTTTATAAACTTGTAGAAGAATTGAACATGTGGATGCGATAAGTCCAACGATACCAAAAGTTTTATTATTTGAGTCTAAAAAAGCAAAAATCAAATATTTAAATCATAGTAATAAACTTTATGACATTAATTAAAGAATTAAATGATCTCTGAATGTTACGTACTTAAAGCCAGAGTGAATATCTTGATGCGAACATAGTTTAATTCTTGAACACGGTGCATGTATGTGTGTGTCCGTGTATCGAATAAGCAAATGATAACCTAATAATAACACTAAATATAAGGCTTTTTCGATTTAATAAATATAAGGCTTTTTCTATTACTAATTAAAGATGAATAATTAAAAAGTTTGTTTTATATAAGGCATTACACTCACAATTTCATATTTAATTTTGTTGGTTTAAATAGATGAATAAATGCTATTAAATTGTAATTATGGGTAAAGATGATAAATTGTAATTATGGGTAAAGATGGTAAATTGTCAACAAAATTATTTCAATATTCATATGCAAACAATTTTATATTGAAATAATTTTGTAAAACATCAATAATGATATGATTTTGAAACCTCAGTATAAGCAACAAAAGCTATTAATATAAGAGTAAATCATATATAATTTTACAGAGTTGAGACTCCATTAATAAGTCAACAAAACTATACTACACCAATGTTGAAGCTAGTGGCATAATATGTCGCCTATAAATTTATTAACCAAGAGCTTTTGATTAATACACACATTAAACATAAAGAAAAATGATGAATACTAAGAAAAAAATTTATGCAAAATTTCAAATTTCATCTATGTTGTTTAAAATTTAAATAGATAAATAAATATAATAAAAGTCTAATTAAATATACAAAAGAAAAACAAAAATCATACAATAAAACTCTAAAAAAGCCTAAGAAGAAAAATTGTAATTAGAGATACGTAATTGGGATGAGAATTTGGAATTGACCCGGCACTAGTTGACCCGATCCGAACCCGATAAAAAGGGGTCACTTTGTCGGGTCTGACCCGACCCGCTTCGAACCCAGATCAACATGATAAGACCCGCCAGCCCATCAACATCTTTACTTCCGACCTGGTTAGGGTTCAAGTAAGATCGTAGTCTGACGATGGAGGTCGGAAGGACCATAGTCGGCAGGCGACGAAGGTCAAAAAGACTGTTGTCTGGCGATGGAGGTCGGAAGGACCTTAGTCGACCCTTCTACGGGCGACCATGGTCAGTAAGACCTTAGTATGGCAACGAAGGTCGGAAGGACTGTAGTCGATGGACGACATATGTCAGAAAGGTCTGGTGACCTAGGTCGGAAGGACCGTAGTTGGCGGACGATGGAGGTCAGAAAAACTATTTTCTGGCAATGGAGGTCGCAGGGACCGTAGTCGGCGACGACAGAGGTTAGAAAGACCGTTGTCTAACGATGGAGGTTGGTAGGACCGTAGTCGACGGGCGACGGGCGACAGAGGTAAAAAAGATTGTAGTCGGTGGGTGACAGTGATTAGAAGGACCGTAGTCTTTGGGTGACATTTGTTACAAAGACCAATATCTGGCGACAATGGTCAGAAGGAATGTAGTCCGCAACTGGGTGGAAGTCCTACGTCAGTCGGTGGCTGGGCAGAAGTCCGACGATAGTCCAACGACGATTGGTGATCCGACAGTGGTCGAGGAGAAGTCTATTGTCAAGAGAGCTCTAGTTTCTCTCCCTTCATTCTCTTCCTTCTCTTTCTTCTGGGCATTTGAATGTCTTAATGATATCAGCATTTGATGATAATGGGCTCGTTGGATTCGTCTCGTCGAGCTGCTCAATTCGATTATAAGCATGTCACGTTTGGAATTCATTGGGTAATCCAAATTATGGTTTGAACCTTCCAGAGGTGCTTCAGGTCTTCCATTGGACCTATTTGGGCTCGGATTGAGTTGAATTTGGTGTTGTTGGGTTTGTATTTTTGAGATGTTCAATTCAACTATAAGTTTGCTTAAATCGAAGTTTGGATAATCCTAGATTTAATTTCGGAAATTTTCAACTTGATTTTGCCTCAAAATTCATGTCCGATCAAAATAATTTTTTGATGATATATCTAATATAAAAATGAATTATTAAAACTCACTTTTCTCTTTCATCGATTAATGTTCAATTCTATATAAAATAAAGCTAAAGTTGATTTAAATTGAATTAAATTAGTTAATTTGGAGTTGAATTAAATTTATTCAAAATTCAATAAAAATTATAAATATAATAATAATTAATTCTATTAAAATTCTACATGGTCATGATGATTTCAGAGCTATTATATATACTTTACGATAAATATAATATATAAATAATAATATTATACCAACTTTAAAATAATATATTTTTAATATTACCAAATTCATCATCAAATCTTTATTTGATTGTTTGGATAAAACTTTTTCAATATAAAAAATAAATTATTAAATCTTATCCGTCACTTTTCTCTCTTAATGTCCGGTCCATATTTTTTTCTTGCGCCATATTAATGGCTAGCCTCATTGCAAATTGCAAAAAGTCCGAGTATTTGGGTTTCTAATCTCTTTGCCCAAAAAACTCTCCCTTTCTTTCTATATAACTAACTCCTATTCTCCATCCTAATTCCCCTCTAGATAAGACTAAAACCTCAATTGAAAACAACGCCCACTCACATTAATCTCGATGGATCAACAAAACCACAACATGCCCCAAGCAATCGATGACGCCGGCTCTGTGCCCAATCCTATCGCCATTGCAACACCCTACCACGCTACCTATCAACATCTCTACGACCAAAAACAACAACAACAACTTCGAATCATATGGGCCAATCAATACCGCGAGATCGAGCAAAACAAAAATTTCAAAAACCACAGTCTCCCACTAGCTCGCATCAAGAAGATAATGAAGGCTGACGAGGACGTGCAGATGATCGCCGCCGAGGCACCGGTGGTCTTCGCACGTGCCTGCGAGATGTTCATCCTCGAGTTGACCCATAGGGCATGGACTCACGCCGAGAAGAACAGGCGTCAAACTCTCCAAAAAAATGATATCGCCGCTGCAATCAGCCGAACAGGCATTTTTGACTTCCTTGTGGATATAGTACTGACTACCGAGGGAGGAGGGGAGGAATGAGGCTGTTCCTAAGGCGATCCCTGGTGGGGCGATTGATTAATTACACTACTACGTGCAACAATAATTGAGGTGGAAAATTGAGTGCCCTGCTGCCTTCTATGAAGTTGCTGGCCTTACACTATGCAAACATAGATTGCATTTGAGTGTCTAAATTGATGTGGAGATGTTTTATGTTCACTATTATTATTATTATATGTGCTTTGAGATTCATAATTGAAACAGTTCCTTACTTTATAATATTAAGCTTGTTATGTATCTCCACGAAGAAATTTTAATGTCTTCTGCACACTTCTATTATTTATATGTATAAGCTATTATTTATATAATATTAACGTAATATTTTTTTTCTCTATTATCATAAAATTTTAACACATGATAGCTATATTGTAGCAAGATATAAAAATAATAAATTTTTAGATTATTTATATTCGAGCATCTTATTGAGATAAAATTAATGAATTTAATGAGTTAGGCTTTTTTAATATATCTATATATGATTTAGACATTTTTTTTTCTACATCAATTTAGTTTATATTAATTTAAAATTAGATAGAAGATATATGTATAAAATAAATATATGGATACATAATTAAAAAATTCATTTGATCAAGCATGAATCTCAATATTGTTGCTTGTTGGCATTTTTGCCTATATTCACCAATAATATTGATACACGTCATTGCCAATAAACACTATGATTTATACTAAATCTTGTACACTATTATCTCCTTACCTCAAAGGAGAATGACCAAACACACCTCAAAAGGATCTATTGAAGCAACTCAAACGCCTCAATGCTCCTCCAACTTTCTAAATGCAATTCATCCTTCATAATTCATATATGCTACATTGTATTAATGTATTCTTTAATTATATAAAAGGACAACATTTGTAATTAATAACATACATTAATAAAATTATTTCCATTGAATTAGGAATTGTATTTTTTTCAATAGAAACGGGTACTCTGTTTATTAGTTTTAATTAAAAAAAAATTCCTTAAGAAACCGGTAATAAAAAAAAAAATTCTCTAAGAAACCAGTACGGTTTCTATGAAAGTCAATTATTAATTAAATTTATACTCACTAATTTATAAAATATAACTTAGAATTTTTAAAATACTAATATAAGAAAAAAAATTATTAACCAGAATTGAATATTTAAGTTTAAGAAGATTATTAAATATTAAATTTTTAAAAATAATTAATAATATAAAAATAATAGTTAAAACATTTTATAACTTTAAAATTTTAATATTAAAGTTTATAACTTTATATTAAAGTTTACAAACATTTAATAAATTGGAATTTTATAAAAACAAATAAAAAATTAAATTTAATTGATATTAAGTAATATTACTTGTATAGAAACCGGTACTGATTTCATAGGGAAATTTTTTTTTTTTTTTTATTAAGAAATCGGTACTTACCGGTTTCTAAAGAATTTTTTTTAATTAAAACCGGTGAACAAAGTACCGGTGAAATGGATAATTAAGTTAGGGTTTTTATAGAAACGGGGTAATTGAAATCCGTATTTAGTATTTTTTAGATTTTTTTTGTTTATATGTTCCTTAAGCTAATTTAAACTTAAAATAGGCTCCTTTTAATAAATTGGCCTCACTATAACCCGGCCTCCTTTCTTCTTTTACACTCCTCTTAAGGAGAGATTATTTTGTGCGATGTCTGAACGCATCCGAAGGCCAATCCGGACGCACCCGTATCATCTAATGCATTATATATTGGATAATGTGACACATTCGAATTAACCTTCAGACGCATCCAAATACCGCACGCAATAATTTTTCCCGGTTAAGTGTGCCCTGAGCTACAAAATTCCTCCTCCAACGTGCCTAGCCTATTTAGATGCTCATAGCTGGTGCTCGACCATTTGCCCCATCTATATTTATGCTAATTTTTTATGAGATATAATTATAATCGACTGCGTTTGCTGATTATAATATTATGGAGAGCACAATTTAGCACGATTTAATTATTCAATTCAACTTGATCATTAAAATTTCATGCAAAATTTCGAATTTCATCTATGTTGTTTAAAATTTAAATAGATAAATAAATATAATTAAAGTCTAATCTAACGGAGAAACCATTTGGAAAGATCGATGGTTTGGCCTCGCCATCGACGCAGACGATGTATGTCTTCCGACGGGTTTTCTCCAACAAGGAGATGGCGGCAGAAGAAAGGAAGATGGCCAAATCCCGACGGGTTTTCTCGGATGAGGAAGACAGCCAAATCCCAAAGGAAAGAAGGAAGATGGCCGCACACGATGCTTTAGTTCTTCCTTTTGTACACTTATTCGGCCAAATACCGTAAATTCATCGTAACAACAGCAACGGAAGCTTTCTCCCTGCAAAGGTGGTGATTTGGGTTAACCCGGATTGATTCGGGTTGCCAGGTCAACTCAAACCCGACACGATTTGGAGTCAAATTAAATTTGTAAAAAAATCAATAAAAATTAGATATATAATAATAATTGATTTTATTAGAAATTCTATAGGATCATGATGGATTTCAGATTTATTCTATATATAATTTATGTCATTACAATAAATATAATATATAAATAATAATATTTTACCTACTTTAAAATAATCTGATTTTAATATTATGAAATTGGTCATCAAATTTTTATTTGATTGTTTGGATAAAACTTTTTCAATATGATAAATGAATTATTAAATATTATCAATCACCTTTATCTCTTACCTCCTAAATGAGTTATTAAATCATATCGGTCACTTTTCTCTCTTAACCTCCAATCCATATTTTTTCTTGCCCCTATTAAAGGCTAGCCTCGTTGCAAATTTGCAATATGCCCTAGTATTTGGGTTTCTAATCTCCATGCCTGAAAAATTCTCTTTCCTTCTATAGAACCAGCTCCTCTTCTCCATCCAAATCCAGCATCTGCTTCCCCTCTAGATTAGAAAAAGCCTCAACTGGAAACGACACCCACTTGCATCAATCTTGATGGATCAACAAAACCACAACATGCCCCAAGCAAACGGCGACGCCGGATCTCTGCACAATTTTGTCGCAGCCGCAACACTCTACCAAGCTACCTATCAACATCTCTATCACCAGAAACAACAGCAATAACAACTTCGAACCATATGAGCCAATCAGTACCGCGAGATCGAGCAAACCAAAATTTTCAAAAACCATAATCTCCCACTAGCTCGCATCAAGAAGATAATGAAGGCTGACGAGGACGTGCAGATGATCGCCGCCGAGGCGCCGGTGGTCTTTGCATGTGCCTGTGAGATGTTCATCTGACCCACAGGGCATGGACTCACGCCGAGAAGAACAAGTGTCAAACTCTCCAAAAAAATGATATCACCGCTGCAATCAGCCGAGTATATATTTTTGACTTCCATGTGGATATAGTACCGACTACCGAGGGAGGAGGGGAGGGATGAGGCTGTTCCTAAGGCAATCCCTAGTGGGGCGATTGATTCGTTGCACTACTATGTGCAGCAATAGTTGAGGTGGCAAGCTGAGTGCCCTGCTGCCTCCTATGATGTTGCTGGCCTTCACTAGTTTGCACAGTCAAATTTCTTTTCTTATGCAAACTTAGTTTGTATTTGAGTGTCTAAATTGATATGGAGATGTTTTATGTTCACTATTATTATAATATGTGCTTTGATATTCGTAATTGAAACAGTTTGTTTGTCTATAATATTAAGCTTGTTATGTATATCCACGAAGAAACCGCAGACTTCTATTATTTATATGTATAAGCTATTATTTATATGATATTATCATAATAAATTTTTTTCTCTATTATCATAAAATTTTAACACATGATAGCTATATTGTAACAAGATATAAAAATAATAGATTTCTAGATTATTTATATTCGAGCATCTTATTGAGATAAAACTAATGAATTTAATGCGTTAGGCTTTTTTAATATATCTATATATGATTTAGACATTTATTTTTCTATATAAAATAAAACTATTATTCACATCAATTTAGTATATATTAATTTAAAATTAGATAGAAGAGATAAATACAAAATAAATATATGGATACATAATTAGAAAATTTATCTGATCAAGCATGAGTCTCAATACAATGTTTGAGTTGTAGACTTGCTGAATTAAATTCATGATCATTTAAACTCTTATTTTTATAAACTAAAAGAACTGAAAATTTTGATGAGATAAATTCAATTACATCAAAATAAATTTTATTGAGGTCTAAACAAGTCCATATTAATTATTTGAAGCATAGTTAAAAACTTTGTGATATTAAGGTTGGCTTTTTATGGTCTAATAGCAACGATTGCCTAATTTTAACTTCTTTACTATTATTGCATGACTAGAGTCTCTTGACCATCGCTGCCCAACTGCCATCTCTAGCCGACTTCGTTACTACTAATGTCAATGCATGACATTGCCTATAAGATCGATTTGTGTCATTAACATAAATGTCAATATTTTCGAGCACTATGCCTATATATATATATATCTATATATATATATATATATATATATATATATATATATATATATATATCATATTTATATTAATTTTTTAATAATAAATTAAATGAAAAATTTTAGTCTTAAGTTTGAATTACTAAAAACAATAATAACTAATTTTATTAGAAAATTCTATAGGTTATTATATATATACTTTATAATAAATATAATATATAAATAATAATATTATACCCATTTTAAAATAATCTGATTTTAATATTACGAAATTCATCATCAAATTTTTATTTGATTGTTTGGATAAGACTTTTTCAATATAATAAATGAATTATTAAATCTTATCCGTCACTTTTCCCTCTTAACGTCCGGTCCATATTTTTATTTGATTGTTTGGATAAAACTTTTTCAGTATAATAAATGAGTTATTAAATCATATCCATCGCTTTCTCTCTTAACGTCCGGTCCATATATTTTCTTGCGTTGTATTAACGGCTAGCTTCATTGCAACACGCCCGAGTATTTGAGTTTCTAATCTCCTAGCCCTAAAAACTCTCTCTTTCCTTCTATATAACTAGCTCCTCTTCTCCATCCAAATCCAGCATCTGCTTCCCCTCTAGATCAGAAAAAACCTCGACTGAAAACGATGCCCACTCACATCAATCTCGATGGATCAACACACCACAACATGCCCCAAGCAATCGGTGACGTCGGATTTGTGCCCAATCCTGTCACCGCTACAACACCCTATCAAGCATCTCTACCACCAGAAATAACGACAACAACTTTGATCCATATGTGCTAATCAGTACCGTGAGATCGAGCAAACCACAGATTTCAAGAACCTCATTCTCCCTTTTGCTCGTATCAAGAAGATAATGAAAGCTGACGAGAATGTGCAGATGATCGCCGCCGAGGTGCCGATGGTCTTCGCACGTGCCTGTGAGATGTTCATCCTCGAGCTCACCCACAGGGGATGGACTCACGCCGAGAAGAACAAGTGTCGAAGTCATCAAAAAAAAAAAAATGATATCGTCGCTGCAATCAGTCAAACAGACATTTTGACTTCCTTGTGGATATAGTACCGACTACTGTGGGAGGAGATGATGGATGAGGCTGTTCCTAAGGCGATCCCTTGTGGTGCGATTGATTTGTTGCACTACTACGTGCAACAATAATTGAGGTGGCAAACTGAGTGCCCTGCTGCCTTCTAAGATATTGATGGCCTTCACTAGTTTGCACGGTCAATTTTCCTTTCTTATGCAAACTTAGTTTGTATTTGAGTGTCTAAATAGATGTGGAGATATTTTATGTTCTCTATTATCAGTAATATGTGCTTTGTACGCATATCACCTTGGTCTTTTGATTGGAGATTAGACTATCAATTAAGAGGTCTTGAGTTAAGTCTTACAATGCAATGTGTTTGTGGTTTTTAAAAGATCAGTTTGTGAGAGTTGATAAGTCATTTTAGCTTGTTATGTATTTTCACGTAAAAACTTCAATATCTCATATAAATATTTATTAGTTGTGTATTTTTTAATATTTGTATAATGTTAAAATGATAAAATTTTATTTTTTTATTGACATAATTTTTTTAGGAAAGAACAACTATATTGTAATAAGATATAAAATAATAGATATTTAGATTATTTATATTCAAGCATCTTATTCATGTATATTGGGTGAATTAAATGAGTTAGGCCTTTTTCTATGCACATACGTATGATTAATATTCATATATATGATTGACAAATTTATTATTCAATATAAAATAAAATTATTATGCATATCAATTAGTTTATATTATTAAAATTTAAAGAGAAGATGTATGGATAATAAATATGTGGATACGTCTTTAGAAGACTCATCTGATTAAGCATGAATGTTGATGTAATAGTTGAATTCGAAACTTGCACATTAATTTCAGGATCATCCAAACTCTGATTTTTTGTAAACTTATAGGCGAACTAAAACATCTTGGTGAGATAAATCCAATGACGTTAAATGCTTTCTTACCCAAGTCTAAATGAACCAAAATCAAATATTTGAAGTATTGTTAGAAATTTGGTGACATTAATTTAAAGACTAAATGATCTCTAAATCCTATGTGCATGCTTAAAGCCACAATGAGCATCTCGATCCGAGGAATCTAATGGGCATAGGATAACTTAATTTCAACATTAAGAAGGTGCTTAAACACTAAAAGAATATTCTATGATTAAAGGAAATCTACATGGGTCATCAGACGGGTGTTTTGAGATTTTAGCTAAATTTATCAAAATATCATCTAAAAAAATTATAAATTGTCCTTATTTTTAACATGACTGGAGCTTGGAGCTAAATCTTGCCTTGGAGTTGGAGTAAACATTATTTGACGATCAATGATAATGATCACTGCCAACAATCGCAGTCGGCCTATTATGATCTCTTAACAACCATGGCCTAACTATAATCTCATGACTATTGTTGCATGATTACAATCTCTTAACCATCATTACCCAGCTACCATCTATCATCTATCATCAACTTCATTGCTAAGAATGACATAGATGTATGCATTACTTATAAGGCTGATTTATGTCATCGAGATAAATGTTGACATCATTCATCATCTCTAAAGATGATGCACGTCATTGAAACAAATATTAATGTTCATGAACAGGGGCGGAACTAGACTTAATTTTCAGGAGAGCCAAACTTATAAGGCATATATATCGGGGGTCCAAGGGGGTAGTGCCCCCTGGCGGGGTTTGACCATTCATGTAATTGGAAAAGCTATGACACATATATTTGGACTTCTGAAGCTTCGATGTCCGAAAATAGGGGGCAACTGATATATCATCAAAAAATTATCTTGATCGATCACGAATCTCAAGGAAAAATCAAGTTGAAAACTTCAAAAATTAAATCTTGGACCATCTAAACTCTGATTTCAGTAAACTTATAGTTGAACTAAACGTCTTAGAAATGTGAACCCAACGACACCAAATTTGACTGAATAAGAGCCCAATTGAGTCCAAATCAAAGACCCAAATCGCATTTGGAGGGTTCAAAATATAATTTGGATTACCAAACGCTTTCCAAATGTGACATGCTTATAGTCAAATCGAGCAGCCCAAAGAGACGAATCCAATGAGCCCAAGTTTGTCAAATTCTGATATCATTAGAGCCTTGAAATCCCCAATAAATGGTCGACGATCAAGGGATTCAATATTAGTCGTCCATTCAAACCACTTCTAATTTACCCTTGATCTTCCTCCTATTTACTGGCCATGCCACTCTCAGAAAACTATAAATAGACCCCCCATTTTTCATTGTAGAGGAGGAGAAAGGGGACCAAGTAAGGAAGAGAAGAAGAGAAACTTGAGTTCTCTTGCCACCAGACTCCTCCTCGACCACCGCCGCACTTCCCCCTGGCATCTGAATGACGTCAGACTTTTGCCCGTCCTCGGACTTTTGTCGGACTTCTACCCGACACAGAACTTTCATCTATCTCTGGACTTCTGCCCGTCGCTAGACTTTTGTCGAACTTCTAGCCGACGCCGGACTTCAATCCATCACCAGACTTCTACCGTCGCCGGACTTTTGTCGGACTTCTATCCGACGCTGAACTTCCGTCCATCTCTTGACTTCTGCTAGCCCCCAGACTTTTGCCCGTCGCTGGACTTTCATCGAACTTCCACCCGACGCGGCACTTCAGTCCATCATCAGACTTCTGCCCGTCGCAAGACTTTTGTTGGACTTCTACCCGACATCGAATTCCCCCCCGGTATTTAACTGAAGCCAGAATTTTGATAGGGACGTTGAAATTCTGCTCGGCCACCAACTAATGATGTACTTCTGCCCGTCCACTGACTGACATCGAACTTCCACCTAGCCACCGACTACAGTCCTTCTGACCTCTATCGCTAGACAACGGTCCTTCTGACCTTCGTCGCCCGCTGATTATGGTTCTTCCGACCTCCGTGGCCAAAGGTCTTTTTGACCCCCGTCGCCCACCGGCTACGATCCTTCTAACAAAACGAACACATCAACAATGATTCTTCCTAATTTCACCATGTAACACACTCTGTATGATGTATATTTGTTACATCAAGCCAATGCTTCCCCCTAATGAAGGGCCTCATTTGTAATCAACTGTAACATTAGTGGATTCATTCAAATTGGGCTAGGCCCCGTGGTTTTCCCCTCTTTTTAGGGGTTTTTCACTTAAAAATCTTGGTGTCTATTATGAATACTGCACCCTCTCTTTTATCTGTATGTGTGCTGGATCTTCGTACAAAGTTAAGACGTTAAACTCTATATTTCTCTATCACTGCAAATATTCAAGGACGCAACAAGTAAAATATTAAAAATTTACTAAGATTATGTTTGAACATACCTAATTATATTCTATTTTAAATTGTTTCATGCTCAAATACCATCCTTATAAACTAGGAATAAATATTTTCAATAATTTCACAATATACTTAATACTATTGATACGGCATCATAAACTTGCCTTGATCGGATACGAATCCCGAGGTGTCTCAAAGTTGAAAACTTAAAAAAATAAAAATAAGGACCATTTAAACTCAACAAATTTATAATCAAACTGAACGTTTTGAATAGACAAACCCAACAACACTAAAATCGCTCAAATCCAAACAAAAATTGGTCCAAATCAAGGGCTCAATGCCAATTTAGAAGCCTCAGAATATTAATTGGATGATCACTATCGTTGTTCAGTAAATTTTTGTACTAAAAAATTATTTTAGAGACAGACAAGAAAATATATATATACATATAGATGCAAAGATGACATATTTATATTATTTATTTAATAAAAAATTATATGAAAAAAAAAAAGAAAGGGATCAATATTTTGGTCTTAAATTTGATTTAGTAAAATATTAAATTTTCACTAAGAATATGTTTGAATAAATCTAACTATAATCTATTTTGAATCTTTTCATGCTCAAATACGCTCTTTATAAACTAAAAATAAATATTTTCAATAATTTCACAATATACATAATATTATATTATTAAAAAAACATAGCATCAATATTTATTTTTATTTAATTAAAATTTTATTTGGCTATAGTCGAAATTAATATAGGGCTAAATTTAATTTAAGTTGAAATTACAAGATTTAATTTCTAGTTGATAGATAGCCCTCTTTGAAGGATAAAAAAAATACATACATAATTGAAAAACATCATATGAAGATATTCATCAAAATCTTGATGAAGATAGATTTTAGAGTTCTTAGCTATGATTTTAAATGAGTGATTATTTCACTCATCCTAAATAGATTCAAGGATTAAAAAGGCCATCATAAATATTTTTTATTTAAAATATCTTAATAAGACAATTTTAATATAAAAATGAATTATTAAAACTCACTTCTCTCTTTCATCTATTAATGTCCAATTCTCTATAAAATAAAAGCTAGGTTGATTTAAGTTGAAATTAAAATAGTTAATTTGGAGTCAAATTAAATTTGTTAAAAATTCAATAAAAATTATAAATATAATAATTAATTTTATTAGAAAATTCTATAGGGTCATGATTGATTTCAGAGTTATTTTATATACTAGTATAAATGCACGTGCACATGGTGCACGTTAATAAAAATTCTAAAAATAAAGAACGATATAATAAAATTTAAAATGAATTTATGGCATGCTCTATCAATCTTTATCTATCAAAAAATGAATATATAAAATCATTATATGAAAATCAAACAACTTTATCAACATCCAAACAGCCGATCCCATTAAATTATTAACAGAAGCAAATTATTCTACTGTGAGATCTGTAGGAACCAAATATCTGAAACGATCAAGCAAATCTTGAGAGATACAATATAATTAAAAGATTTAACGAAAGCCAAACTAAACTAAGAATGATGTATAATTGCAGTATGAACAGCACCAGCTTTAACAATAGCTGGGCATGTCGTAGTTTGGTGGCAGTGATGGACATTTCTCATTCATGTGAGGAGATGGCAGCATAGTATTGTATCCAGGTAGTTCCAAACTGTATCTTCCTTTAATCTGATAGAAAGAAAGCTTCAATCTCTTCTTTGTTGCACCACACAGGAAGTCGGCTGTAGTTGTTCTCAAAGAAATTTAGTGTATAATCATCTTTAATCTGTGTTATAAGAGAAATTCAGCAGTATGAGACTTTGACTTATATATGTTGATTCTATTAATTCTAATCTTAAATTCTCAAGCATCACAACTTCAAAACAGTGGAAGAGATTCCAAGTCAACCAGTACCATACTTAATGTAATAAAGATCCTTCCTAATTACCCTTATTAGTGAACTGATGGTAATCCCATCCATCAATTTTATATTGGGTTGCTTAAATTGAATCAACTGAAATCAAAGTAGTTTATAAAAAATTATGTGACTTCAGTTCCAACCTACCAAAACGAGAGCGCCAGTTCAAATTGAAATAATTGCAAGGTGCATCATTAAAACAAACAGAGTCTATTTTGTCACTGATGTGAAAGGATATCAATACTCTACCATGCACTCATGTCATGACAATGAGCAATAGAATATGCTTAGATGGCAGGCAAACAAGCAAAATCTGACATATAACACTATCTAATACTCTAAATTTAATTTTGGGTTGTTTAGAAGCATGACTGATTTAAGTATAATTTCATATATCTTATACCCGGATTTTGTAAACCTTAAGGGGTTGTTTGCTTGCAAGATTTAACCAAAATTTAGCTAATCTTGCCAAACATGTTTATTCTGGGTCATTAAATCTTATAGTTCTTAAAATCCTATTTTCTCTCTGTTATGCGTCAAATTTAGGATTTAGTAAATCTTGGAAGAAGCAGGATTTAGTAAATCCTTAAGCATGTCATCTACAGTTTCTTCTTCTTTCTAGCTCGCTCTCAACTCTGATGGCATAGATTCTCATCAGGCCATCAACTTTACCTTCTATTCTTCATTTTATCCTAATTAGAATTAATTATATCCTAGTAAACTTTAAGAATATATAATCAACAATATGATTAATCAGTTAAAATTTTTTTTAGCCAACCATTAAAGCAACTAAGTAAACCCTTCTTTACTTTCTAATTATCTTAGTTTAAAATATTAACTTCTAAATCACACATCAATCAACCTCTGCAAATCAAATCACCTTAAAATTAAATTTTAATCTTAAATCCTGAAAATAACAATCAAACAGTTTATGAGGATTTTGCCAGATCTATTTGTTGTCATGGAAAACTGTTTACAAGATTTAACAGCCCCAAGATTGACTATATCCAAATGTACCAGATTTACTAAAATATACTTGAGTTAAATCGTGCTTATCACCAAAAGTTCTTTGGTTTTCAATATCTTTAATCATAGTTAAATCCTCGCAACTATTTCAATGCAAGTAGCAGGATTTACTTCATCCTTAATTCCTACACCTTCAAATCCCTTACATCCTGCTATTCGCCGGATTTGCTAAATCCAGGATTCAATAAAAATATACTTAGATCGATTTTCCTTAAATTCATTCCATATCCCATATAATTATTGCAACCAAACCGCTAAAAAGATTAGCGTATCGGGAAATTTCAAGAATCTAATAACAGAATCCCTAAGAACATATATGAGATATTAACAAAACTCTTGCTTAATGGAGGGCGGCCGGAAGCAGTAGAAGCAGATGCAGCCAATTCTACCTCCTGCGCCTTCTTCGCCTCCTCGATCTTCTCAGCAATCTCAGCATCGGTGTAACCCTGGTCGGCTAGAGCGTCCTGAAGTACGAGAAGGCGCAGTTGGACCTGACGCTTCCGATCGTGCTCGAGGAGATCTTTATTGGGTTTCCGGACGCCGCCGACTCCCTCGGGCTGCGCGGATCCGTCGGCCGTGCTGGTGTCAAACCGGAAAACTGTGGAATTACGCCGAACCAAACGTGCCCATCTCCTCCCTTTTGCTCAACTCAACGTTTGGGAAAGAAAAAATAATACACGTTCGGTGGGAAAGAGAAAAGTGGAAATAGGCATTAGCGAGAGGGAGAAGCTGTATTCGATTCTGAGGAAAGCTGAAGAAACCAAACTTTTATAATCCGAGCATTCGGCTGTGGCGATGCTTTGATGAAATTTTTTTTTAATATTTCAGGCGCCATTCGCTTAAATAACCATTCAGATGTGAAGAAAAAGAAACGCTTTGGAGTGAAAGCTGAATAATTGTTCGACTGCGAAGAGAAAGAAACGTGCCGATGCCGAAAAAGAAAAAAGAAACACTCGGTTGTGAAGAAGAAACGTTTGGCTAAAGATGAGAAGTCCGTTCGACACATTCAAACATGCAGTTAATTAGACAAGCCGGAAGCGTTGGACAACGAAAGCTTGCCATTGAAATGGAAGGGTGGAAGCGTTAACTTTTTTTTAACTACTCAACAGTGAGAATGCTGGGCTATTGGAACCGAAAAGGAAAGCGTTTTAAAATGAACGGTGTAGATATACTTTTATGTTTATAAATGAACGATCAGGATTTGCTATGAGTGGAATCCCAAGCCACTTTTATATAGTAGTATAGATATATTATGATAAAAATAATATATAAATAATAATATTATAACCACTTTAAAATTATCTGATTTTAATATATATTATGAAATTCATCATCAAAATTTTCATATTTTTGTTTGATTGTTTGGATAAAACTTTTTCAGAATAATAAATGAGTTATTAAATCATATCCGTCACTTTTCTCTCTTAACATCCGGTCCATATATTTTCTTGCGCCCTAATGGCTAGCCTCATTACAACGCGCCCGAGTATTTGGGTTACTAAACTCTTTGCCCCAAAAAACTCTCTCTTTCCTTATATATAACTAGCTCCTCTTCTCCATCCAAATTCAGCATCTGCTTCCCCTCTAGATCGGAAAAAAACCTCGACTGAAAACGGCGCCCACTCGCATCAATGTCAATGGAACAACAAAACCACAAAATGCCCCAAGCAATGCCGAATCTGTGCCCAATCCTATCGCCGATGCAACACCCTACCAAGCTACCTATCAGCATCTCTACCACCAGAAACAACAACAACTTCGAACCATGTGGGCCATTCAGTGCCGCGAGATTGAGCAAACAAAAATTTTTAGAAACCACAATCTCCCACTAACTCGCATCAAGAAGATAATGAAAACTGACGAGGACGTGCAGATGATCGCCACCGAGGCGCTGGTGGTCTTTGCATGTGCCTGCGAGTTGTTCATCCTCGAGCTCACCCACAGGGGATGGACTCATGCCGAGAAGAACAAGTGTCGAAGTCTTCAAAAAAATGATATCGCCACTGCAATCAGCCAAACAGATATTTTTTACTTTCTTATGGATGTAATAGAGACTACTGAGGGAGGAGGGGAGGGATGAGGCTGTTCCTAAGGCGATCCTTGGTGGGGCGATTGATTCGTCGCACTACTACGTGCAGTAATAATTGAGGTGGCAAAATGAGTGCCCTACTGCCTTCTATGATGTTGTTGGCCTTCACTAGTTTGAACAGTTAAATTGCTTTGTTTATGGAAACTTAGTTTGCATAATTGTATTTGAGTGTCTAAATAGATGTGGAGATATTTTATGTTCTCTATTATTAGTAATATGTGCTTTGTATACATATCACGTTGGTCTGTTGATTGGAGATTAGACTATCAATTAAGAGGTCTAGAGTTAAGTCTTACATATATAATGTGTTTGTGATTTGTAAAAGAATAACTTGTGGGAGTTGATAAGTCATTTTAGCTTGTTATGTATTTTCAAGTAAAAACGGAAATATCATATAAATATTTATTATTTGGGTATTTTTTAAATATTTGGATAATATTAAAATGATAAAAATGATAAAATTTTATTTTTTATTGTCCTATATTGTAATAATATTTGTATAAAATGAAAATTTTATTTTAATATTTGTATAATATTAAAATGATAAAAATTAATAAATTTTATTTTTTTATTAAAGAACAACTATATTGTAATAAGATATAAAATAATAGAATTTTAGATTATTTATATTCAAGCATCTTATTCATGTATGTTGGATGAGTTAAATGAGTTAGGCCTTTTTTACGTACCACTACCAAAAAATAGGGCTATCGCAGCACAAATTTCATCCTATATCAGCGGTTTTAACCGCTACTTTTTTCCTTGCAGTGGTTTTAGGACCGTCGCATGATCGCTATCTGCAAGGACATTCCACATCAGTTTATGAACTGATGGGGTAGTTTTGTCGAATCGCTTAATTTAGCAACAGTTATAGCCTCTTCAAAGTTTCAAATTTACAGTAGTTATAACGGCTACCTCCTGATAAAAATAAACTGATTTTTCTGTATGCTGATAACCGCTACATTCCTGATAAATATCTGTTGAAGGAGCCTGCATCATAATAGATATCATATAATAAACGACAAATAAAATTATATGAAACAACTTGAGTGGACGGTTAGTTTAAATCAATCATTATAAAAGAGCTGAAATCCTGACTCAGCTGTTAAAGAAATGGCACAATGATAGCTGAACAGGATAGCTTAGAAAAAGCAAACTATTGCATCATCAAAAGATCTATACTGCACGTATAATGCTGTAGATAAACCAATAAATAGAAGTTAAAGGTTTTATATCATTCACTCTTTCCCATTCAAGAATCTATGAATAAAGCACAAATTCCATTTCATATAACAGGAAATAATAAGACTTGTTATAGATTTATTCAACTGTGTGCACGTGCAATAAAATTAATATATATATTATATAGTATTTTAATGAAACTAAATATAAAGAAAGAAAAGGGATCAAATAGATTCAAGGATTATAAAATCCATGTTGATTCAAGGATAAAGCAATCTGTTTTTAATTCTTGATTGCTATACTGTTTTTATTTCTTAAGATTTTGACAAATCTTTATAGAAAAATACAGAAAATGGTTCTTTCCGTCCGACTCCGTACAGATTAATTTCTCTTCAAACTGTGGTGCATTGAACAAGGGAAGAATGGTCCATGCCCTTAATAATTCCCAGGAAAAAAAAGAGAGCAAGGGAAGAATAAATGTATTATTAGTAAACATGTAACTTTTGTTGAGAGGAAATTTCCAGTGTCGGCAACTAATAGGAAAGTTGAAGATCGTTGCAAACTCAACCGGACAAAGCTGAAGCTGTTTGACAACAAAGATGTGCAAGATCAGCTGGGGGAAGTACAACAAGTTGCTATAACAATTCTTTTTTGATCAATTTTTATTAGAATATCTTAATAAAATATTTTCAATAAAAATTAATTATTAAATCTCACTGCTAATGTGCAATCCTCTAAACCTGAAAATGACCCGGCGTTATTTGACATGACCCGGATCGAATCCGGTTTTGCAAACGGGTCAGTTTGTTCAAATCGAACCCGACACAGATTTAAGGGATATGGCTGAAGAAGTGGCGCTACTTCCAGTTCTGTCGAGGTGGCGAGCTGTCCCGGCGAAGCGGCAGTACTTAGGCCGGCGAAGGAACGACGTCGAAGGAGGCCATTAGGCCGGCAACGGCCTTGAAGGAGTCGATGAGACGCAGCAATAGCGGCAGACAGGCGGTGCAGCAGGCCTGCAACAGCGACGCGGCAGCGGCAACGACAACGACGGCGTGCTTCACGCGAAGAGCGGCAACGGCCTCTCCTTCGAGGCGAAGAGATGCGATTCGCGTCCCACGACTGATGCGGACTAAGCGACTCGACTTGACGCGTCGGGTCTTTTCACGGGCAGGGCGGGCAGGCCGGGGCAGCAGACCCGAGCAGAACACATTCGAGGTTAGTTTCGGGTCATTTCCGATTTTCCGGGTTAACCCGAACACGACCCAAAACTTAAATGAGTCAGCTATCGAACCCAAACACGGCCTGTTTGCTAATGGGGTCGACCCGAACCCAAATTTTTTCAGGTCGGATTCGGATCGTGTCAAAATTTGACACCCCTATTGGCAACTAATAGGAAAGTTCAAGATCGTTGCAAACTCAACCGGACACAGCTGAAGCTGTTTGACAACAAAGATGTGCAAGATCAGCTGGCGGAAGTACAACAAGTTGCTATAACAATTCTTTTTGATCAAATTTCATTTGAATATCTTAATAATATATTTTCAATAAAAATTAATTTTTAAATCTCACTGCTATCTATTAATGTGCAATCCTCTATAAAATAGAGCTAAATTTGATTCAAATTTAAATATAAATAGTTAATTTGGAGTTAATTAAAATAATTCAAATTTTAATAAAAGGTTCTTACTGGAGAATAAGAAAATTTAAATATAACAGAAAAAAATAATTTAATATTTTGATAAAATTTTTTATCACGTTGAATTTCAGAATTATACATATAATATAAGATAAATATAATATATATATATATATAAATAATATTATACTTATTTTAAAATAAATAGATTTTAAAATTATAAAATTCATCATCAATTTTTTCAATATGACTTATTTTTTGGGAGTAGTTTTTTTTTTCCAATATGAGAAAATATAAATGAATCATTAAAACTTACCTGTCACCTTCTCCCGAGTATTTGGGTTTTTAATTAATCTCGCTGTCCAAAAAAATCTCTCTTTCCTTCTATAACTAGCTACTCTCCATCCAAATCTAGCCAAGGCTTCCCCTCTAGATCCGATTGAAACGTCGATTCACAGCGACGCCCACTCGCATCGATCTCGATGGATCGACAAGGCCACAACACGTCGCTGCCGCCCTTTGGCGACGTCCCCTATTTGCTCGACTTTGCCACTGACACAAACCCAAATCAATTTCTCTATCCCGAGCAGGAATTACAACAACCACAATCATGTCGAAGCTACTGGGTTGATCAATACCGCGAGATGGAGGAAACCTCAAATTTCAGGAGGCAAAGGCTCCCTTTAGCTGGCATCAAGAGAATCATGAAGGCTGACGAAGATGTGCAGATGATCTCCGCCGAGACGCCTGTGATATTTGCACGTGCCTGCGAGATGTTCATCCTCGAGCTCACTCACAAGGCGTGGGCTCACGCTCAGGAGAGGTATTGTACGACTATCGAAAAGCATGATATCGTTGCTACAGTCAACGAAACAGATTATTGTGACTTCCTTGTGGATATAAGATCCACATAGGAGGTCATGGAGTCAACTCCTCCTCCGGCGATCCCTGGTGGGCCGTATGATCCGCCTGATCCATTGTACTATTATGATCCGCTGTACTACCGCAATAATTGAGGTGGCCTTATCTTATGCTGCTGCCCTTCTCCATCTTTCGTAGTTAAATTGCCTTTTTAATCTAAACTTAGTTTATATCTGAGTGTTTAAATAAATGTGGAGATGTTTTATGCTTCTAATATTAGTAATATGTGCTTTGAGATTCGCAACGGAATGTTTTAGTTGTCTAAATAAATGTGGAGATGTTTTAATTCTCCTGAAAATTTCTATTATTTTTTTGTATAGGTTGATATTTGCATAATGTTAATATATATTTTTCTATTGATATGATATAAAATTAATTGATTTTAAGATTATTTCTATTCTAGCATTTTAATTAAACAAGTACATTAGAAGAATTTAATTGGTAAGGCTTTTTTGATACAAATACATATGATTTATATTCATGTGTACATTATTCTATATAAAATAAAATGGTAATGTATATCAAATGGTTTATATTATTAAAAACTACAGAGAAGATATATAATTAATAAATATGTGAATATGTGTCATAAATCATTCGTACGTGCATAGAAAAATGCCTAACTCATTTAATTCACCCAATATACATGAATAAGATGCTTGAATATAAATAATCTAAAAATCTATTATCTTATATCTTATTACAATATAGTTGTTCTTTGCTAAAAAAATTATGACAATAAAAAAATAAAATTTTATCATCTTAACATTAGACAAATATTAAAAAAATACACAAATAATAAATATTTATATGAGATTGAAGTTTTTACGTAAAAATACATAACATGTTAAAATAACCTATCAACTCTCACAAAATGTTCTTTTATAAACCACAAATACATTATATATGTAAGACTTAACTCAAGATCTCTTAATTGATAGTCTAATCTCCAATCAAAAGACCAATGTGATATGCGTACAAAGCACATATTACTAATAATAGAGAACATAAAACATCTCCACATCTATTTAGAAACTCAAATACATACTAAGTTTGCGTAAGAAAAGAAAATTGACCGTGCAAACTAGTGAAGGCCAGCAACTTCATAGAAGGCAGCAGGGCACTCAGTTTGTCATCTCAATTATTGTTGCACGTAGTAGTGCAACGAATCAATCGCCCCACCAGAGATCGCCTTAGGAACAGCCTCATCCCTCCCTCCCTCGTTAGTCGGTACTATATCCACAAGGAAGTCAAAAATGTCTGTTTGGCTGACTGCATCGACGATATCATTTTTTTGAAGGCTTTGACGCTCGTTCTTCTCGGCGTGAGTCCATCCCCTGTGGGTGAGCTCGAGGATGAACATCTCACAGGCACGTGCGAAAACCAACGACACCTCGGCGGCGATCATCTGCACGTCCTCGTCAGCTTTCATTATCTTCTTGATGCGAGCTAAAGGGAGATTGTGGTTCTTGAAATCTGTGGTTTGCTCGATCTCACGGTACTGATTGGTCCATATGGTTCGAAGTTGTTGTTGTTGTTTCTGGTGGTAGAGATGCTGATAGGTAGCTTGGTAGGGTGTTGTAGTGGCGACAGGATTGGGCACAGATTCGGCGTCGCCGATTGCTTGGGGCATGTTGTGGTTTTGTTGATCCATCGAGATTGATGGGAGTGGGCGTCGTTTCCAGTCGAAGTTTTTTCCTATGTAGAGGGGAAGCAGATGCTAGATTTGGATGGAGAAGAGGAGGTAGTTATATAGAAGGAAAGAGAGAGTTTTTAGGGCAAGGAGATTAGAAACCCAAATACTTGGACATGTTGCAATGAGGCTAGCCGTTAATACGGCACAGAATAATTTCTCTTCAAATTGTGGTGCATTGAACAAGGGAAGAATGGGCTATGCCCTTAATAATTCCCAAGGAAAAAAAGAGCAAGGGAAGAATAAATGCATTATTAGTAAACATGTAACTTTTGCTGAGAGGGAATTTCTAGTGTTGGCAATTAATAGGAAAGTTGAAGGTCGTTGCAAACTCAACCGGATACTAGCTACTCTCCATCCTAAACTCAAAAAAATCTCTCTTTCCTTCTATAACTAGCTACTCTCCATCCAAATCTAGCCAAGGCTTCCCCTTAGATCCGATTGAAACGTCGATTCCCAGCGACGCCCACTCGCATCGATCTAGATGGATCAACAAGGCCACAACATGCCGCTGCCACCCTTCGGCGACATCCCCTATTTGCTCGACTTTGCCACTGACACATACCCCTATCAGTTTCTCCATCCCGAGCAGGAAGTACAACAACCACGACCACGTTGAAGCTACTTGGCCGATCAGTACCGCGAGATGGAGGAAACCTCAAATTTCAAGAGGCAAAGGCTCCCTTTAGCTGGCATCAAGAGGATTATGAAGGTTGACGAAGACGTGCAGATGGTCTCTGCTGAGACGCCTGTCATATTTGCACGTGCCTACGAGATGTTCATCCTCGAGCTCACCCACAAGGCGTGGGCTCAGGCCCAAATGTGGAATCGTGTGACGATCGAAAAGCCTGATATCGTTGCTGCAATCAACAAAATAGATTATTGTGACTTTCTTGTCGATATAAGAACCACAGAGGAGGTAATGGAGCCAGCTCCTCCTACGGTGATCCCTGATGGGCCGTATGATCCGCCTGATCCGCTGTACTACTATGATCCGCTGTACTACCGCAATAATTGAGGTGGCCTTACCTTATGTTGCCGTCCTTCTCTAGCTTTCGTAGTTAAATTGCCTTTTTTTATCTAAACTTTGTTTATATTTGAGTGTCTAAATAAATATGGAGATGTTTTATATTTCTAATATTTGTAATATGTGCTTTTAGATTCACAAAGGAATGTTTTAGTTGTCTAAATAAACGTGGAGATGTTTTATTTCTCCCGAAAATTTCTATTATTTATGTGTATAGGTTGATATTTGCATAACGTTAATATATTAATATGTATATTTTTTTCTATTGTTATTAAATTTTTAGCACATAATTGCTATATTTTAATAAGATATAAAATTAATTGCTTTAGGATTATTTATATTCAAGCATTTTAATTAATCAAGTACATTATGTGAATTTAATTAGTAAGGCTTATTTATACAAATACATATGATTTATATTCACGTGTATGATTTAGGCATTTATTATTCTATATAAAACAAAATTGTTATGCATATGATCAATTGGTTTATATTATTAAAAGCTACATATGTTGCGGGCTAGAATATACGTGACTAGAATATACGTGACGATAGAGTTATTGTTTTACGTCTTAGCGTTGCAAGGATATCCAGCTCACACATAGAGAATAAAAAAAAATTTTACGTGGAAAACCCTAGAAAGGGGAAAAATCACGGGGCTTGGCCCAGTTGAAAATGCTTCAACTAAAACTTGAGTAGGTTACAGTGGGCTAACTCGCCTTCGAGGGCGATCATATTACAAATGTCAAAGTTGTGGTTAAAATCTAGAAGTTCGGCGTTACTTGAAAATTCGGGCGTCAGGTTGTGGTTTGGCAAAAGTTCGGGCCTCAAGTGGTGTTCCGGCGGAGCTTAGGGTACCAGCTGGTGCTCCAGCGGAGCTCAGGGTGTCAGGTGGCTGTCTGAAAGAGCTCAGGGCATCAAGCGGTGGTCTGGCGGAGCTTAGAATGTCAGGTGGTGGTCCGGCAGAGCTCAGGGAGTCAAGCGATGGTCCGGCGGAGCTCAGGGCATCAAGTGGTGGTTTAGCGGAGCTTAGGACATCAAGCGGTGCTCCGGCGGAGCTCAAGGCGTCAGGTGGTGGTCCGGCGGAGCTCAAGGCATCAAGCGGTGGTCCGACGGAGCTTAGGACGTCACGTGGTGGTCCGACAGAGCTCAGGGCGTTAGGCAGTGATCCGGCGGAGCTCCGGCGGTATTCGAGGAGGCCAGGAAGCAAGAGCGATCTCTGATCTCTCTCTTTTTTCCTTAGGTTTCGGGGTCCTTTCTCAAGAGGAGAGGGGGCTCTATTTATAAATTTCTAAGAGTGGCATGACCCATAAATAGAATGAAGATCAAGAGTAATTAGGGAGTGGTTTGAATGAATGGCCGATATTGAATCCCTTGATCATGGACCGTTTGTTAGCCTTTTGAATGTCTTAGTGATATCAGAATTTTGCGATCTTAGGCTCATTGGCCTTGTCTCGTTGAGCCGCTCGATTCGACTATAAGCATATAATGCTTGGAAACCGTTTGTCAAACCAAATTGTGGTTTGAACCATCTAACAGTGCTTCGGGTCTTTGATTGGGACCCATTTGGGCTCAGATTGAGTTGAATTTAGTGTCGTTGGGTTTGTATTTCTGAGACGTTCAGTTTGACAGTAAGTTTGCTGAAATCGGAGTTCATATGGTCCCAATTTTAATTTTGAAAACTTCCAACTTGATTTTGCCTCAAGATTCGTGTCTGATCGAGATAATTTTTTGATAATGTATCAACATAGAAAATATATGTTTAACAAATATGTGGATTTGACATTAGAAAATTTGTGTGATCATACTTGAATGTTGATGTAAAATTTGAGTTGGAAACTTACAGAATTAATTCATTTTATGTGATCATGCTTGAAATTCGTCAAATAAGTTAAAATCGCTGCAAAAGCCCCTATAAAGTGCTGCAAAAATTCATTTTTTTGGTAGTTAATTAACGCTTTCAAATACATCAATCCAGCTATTTTGTCTCATGATCCATTAATTTATCGTATGCTCCTCTCACACTAACTCTGGACTGTGGAAAAATTATTTTGTGTGGAAGCCGAACGCCGTCCGGATGCCTACACCCGCGGCTCGGTACTGCTCGGTACCATGTACCGAGGCTCGGTGCCGCTGCTCAGTATTGCTGACGTGGCTCATTCTGATTGGTATCTGGATATAAAGATGTGTTCGGCGTCTGACCCCACTTCTTCCGCACTTCTCTCCAACGAGCACCAAGATAGAAACTTTTCCCTCCCTGCTCCAATTTATATTCCCATGAGCCCTAGTGGAGTGATTATTTCCTACTTCAATGAATATGGAGGGCTTCACTGTAACGGTGTAACCCGTCCCCTTTCTTCTTTTACACTCCTCTTAAGTGAGCACTGAGATATAAATTCCTCGTCCAACATGCCTAGTCTATTTAGTCGATCATTTTTTATGCTAATTTTTTTATGAGATATAATTATAATTGACTGTGTTTGCTGATTATTGTATTATGGAGAGCACAATTTAGACTATTATGAAGGGCACGATCTGATGATTCCATTCAACTTGATCATTAAAAAATCTTTATTAGAAGCTAAACATAACAATGAATAGTTTATGTAACTTCCTCTGTGTCGATGAGCTCCATAATACCATAACAGACAAGAAGATATATATATATATATATATACATTAATTTTTTTAATAATATTTTATATGAAAAAAAGAAAGGGATCAAAATTTTAGTCTTGATATATCATCAAAAAATTATCTTGATCAGGCACAAATCTCGAAGCAAAATCAAGTTAGAAACTTCAAAAATTAAATCAGAGATCATCTGAACTCTGATTTCAGCAAACTTACAGTCGAACTGAATGTCTCAAAAAGACAAACTCAACGATATCAAATTCGACTCAATCCGAGCCCAGCTGAGTCCAAATCAAAGACCCAAAGCGCATTTGAAGGGTTCAATCCATAATTTGGATTACCAAATGGTTTCCAAACATGACATGCTTATAATCAAATCGAGTGGCTTGATGAGACGAATCCAACGAGCATAAGATCGTCAAATTCTGATATCATTAAGACATTCAAATGCCTAGTAAACAGTTCACGATAAAGGGATTCAACATCGGTCGTCCATTCAAACCACTCCCAATATGCCCATGATCTTCTCCTTATTAACTCGTCATGCCACTCTCAGAAAATAATAAATAGATCCCTCATTCCTCATGGAAGGAGGAGGAAGGGGACCCAAGCAAGTAGATAAGGAAGAGAAGGAAGAGGGTTCTTTTGCAATCAGACTGCTCCTCGACTACCGCCAGACTTCCACCTGGCGGATGATTGATGCCGGACTTCCGCCCCTCACTGGACTTCCGCCCGTCGTAGGACTTCTTCCTGTCATCGGACTTTTGTCATACTTCTACCCGATGCCAAACTTTTGGCCGTTGCCGGATTTCTACCCGAAGCCGGACTTCCACTCGTCGTCGGACTTTTGCCCATCGTCGGACTTTCGTCGGATTTCTACTTGACACCAGACTTCTGCCCGTCATCAGATTTCTACTAGAAGCTGGACTTCCGCATGACGTCGAACTTCTGCACGCCGCTGGACTTTCGTCATACTACTACCCGACGCCAAACTTCTGCCTGACACTGGATTTCAACTCGACGCCGGACTTCCACCTGTCGCTGGACTTTTGCCCATCATCGGACTTTCGTCGGATTTCTACTCGACGTCGGACTTCTGCCCGTCACAGGATATCTACCCGACGCCGGACTTCTGCTTGTCACCAGACTTTCATCATAATTCTACTCAACGCCGGACTTTTGCCCATCGTCGGATTTCTACCCTACGCCGGACTTCCGCCTGTCACTAGACTTCTGCTCGTTGTTGGACTTACGTCAGACTTCTTTTAGATGTCAAACATCCGCCCATCGCTAGATTAGCCGACGCCGGACTTCCACCAGTCACCGAACTTCCACCCGTCGTCGGATTTCTACCCGATGACGGACTTTCCACCCATCCCCGGACTTCCACCCATCACCGGACTTCTTTCCATTGCAGGACTTCTACCTGATGCCGGACTTCTACCCATCACCAGACTTTTGCTATTCGCCGAACTTTCGTCAGACTTCTATCCGACACCGGACTTTCGCCATTCACCAGATTTCTATCTGACACCGGACTTCCGACCTCTGTCGCCCGCCGACTATGGTCCTTCTGACCTCCTTCACCAGACAACAGTCTTTCTGACCACTGTCGCCCACCGATTATGGTCCTTCCAACCTCCATCGCCAAATAACAATCTTTCTGGTCACTATCGCCCGTCGACTATGGTCCTTTCGACCTCTATAACCAGATTGAGGTCCTTTCGACCTCCGTCACCACATAATGATCTTTTCCGACCACTGTCGCCCACTGGCTACGGTCCCTCCGACCACCGTCACCAGATTATGGTCATTCCGACCTCCGTCGCCCGCCGACTCTGGCGAGGCCCCATAGTTTTTCCCTTTCAGAGTTTTCCACGTAAAAAACTATGGTGTCTCATATGAACGCTACATCCTCTTTTTTATCTGATTGTGTGTTTGATCTTCATACAAAATCAAGACGTTAAAATTTCTATTTCTCTACAGCCGCGAATATTCAAGGACGCAACAAGTCTTAAGTTTGAATAAGTTAAATATTAAAATTTTACTAAGAATATGTTTGAATATATCTGTAATCTATTTTCAATAATTTCGTAATATATATAATATTATATTATAAAATAAAATATAGCATTAATATTCATTTTTATTTAATTAAAATTAATTTGGTATAGTCGAAATTAATGAAGAGCTAAATTTATTTTGAGTTGAAATTAAAAGATTTAATTTCTAGTTCATAGATAGCCCTCTTTGAAGGATAAAAAAAATACATGCATAAGAGAAAAATATCATATCAAGATATTGATCAAAATCTTGATGATCTTGATGATGATAGATTTTAGACTTCTTAGCTATGATTTTAAATGAGTGCAATACATAAATAATTAATATCTCACTCATCTTAAATAGAGTTAAGGATTAAAAAGGCCATCATAAATATTTTTTATTAAAATATCTTAATAAGACAAATTTTATATAAAAATGAATTATTAAAACTCACTTCTCTCTTTCTTCGATTAATATCCAATTCTCTATAAAATAAAGCTAAAGTTGATTAAAGTTGAAATTAAAATAGTTAATTTACAGTCGAATTAAATTTGTTAAAAATTTTAAATATAACAATAATTAATTTTATTAGAAAATTCTATAGGGTCATGATGGATTTCAGAGTTATTATATATATATATATATATATATATATATATATATATATATATATATATATATATATATATATATATATATATATATATATATATATAATAATAATAATATACCCATTTTAAAATAATATGATTTTAATATTATGAAATTCATCATCAAATTTTTATTTGATTGTTTGGATAAAACTTTTTCAGTATAATAAATGAATTATTAAATCTCATCCATCACTTTTCTCTCTTAACGTTCGGTCCATATTTTTATTTGATTGTTTTGATAAAACTTTTTCAGTATAATAAATGAGTTATTAAATCATATCCGTCGCTTTTCTCTCTTAACCTCCGGTCCATATATTTCTTGCGCTATATTAACGGCTATCCTCATTTCAACATGCCCGAGTATTTGTGTTTCAAACCTCCTTGCCCTAAAAACTCTCTCTTTCCTTCTATATAACTAGCTCCTCTTCTCCATCCAAATCCAAAATCTGCTTCCCCTCTAGATCGGAAAAAACCTTGACTGGAAACGACACCCACTCGCATCAATCTAAATGGATCAACAAAACTACAGCATGCCTCAAGCAATCGGCGATGCCGGATCTGTGCCCAATCCTATCGCCACTGCAACACCCTACCAAGCTACCTATCAACATCTCCACCACCAGAAACAACAACAACTCCAAACCATATGGGCCAATCAGTACCACGAGATCGAACAAACCATAGATTTCAAGAACCACAATCTCCCTTTAGCTCGCATCAAGAAGATAATGAAAGCTGACGAGGACGTGCAAATGATTGCCGCCGAGGTGCCGGTGGTCTTCGCACGTGCCTGCGAGATGTTTATCCTCGAGCTCACCCAAAAGGGATGGACTCATGCCGAGAAGAACAAGCGCCGAAGTCTTCAAAAAAGTGATATCGCAGTTGCAATCAGCCAAACAGACATTTTTGACTTCCTTGTGGATATAGTACCGACTACCGAGGGAGGAGGGGAGGGATGAGGCTGTTCCTAAGGTGATCCCCGGTGGGGCGATTTATTCATTGCACTACTAAGTGCTGCAATAGTTGAGATGAAAAACTGAGTGCCCTGCTGCCTTCTATGATGTTACTGGCCTTCACTAGTTTGCAAGGTCAATTTTCTTTTCTTACGCAAATTTAGTTTGTATTTGAGTGTCTAAATTGATGTGGAGATGTTTTATGCTCTCTATTATCAGTAATATGTGCTTTATACGCATATCACCTTGGCATTTTGATTGGAGATTAGACTATCAATTAAGAGGTCTTGAGTTAAGTCTTACATATGTAATGTGATTGTGGTTTGTAAAAGAACAGTTTGTGAGAGTTGATAAGTCATTTAGCTTATTATGTATTTTCATGTAAAAACTTTAATATCTCATATAAATATATATTATTTGTGTATTTTTTAATATTTGTATAAAGTTAAAATGATAAAACTTTATTTTTTTATTGTCATAATTTTTTTAGCAAAGAACAACTATATTGTAATAAAATATAAAATAATAGATTTTTACATTATTTATATTCAAGCATATTATTCATGTCTATTGGGTGAATTAAATGAGTTAGGCCTTTTTTTTATGCACGTACGTATGATTTATATTCATATATATGATTGACAAATTTATTATTCTATATAAAATAAAATTATTATGCACGTCAGTTGGTTTATTTTATTTACAATTAAAGAGAGGATATATGGATAATAAATATGTGGATACGTCTTTAGAAAACTCATCTTATTAAGCATGAATTTCAGGATGTAATAGTTGAGTTGGAGACTCGCACATTAATTTCAGGATCATCTAAAAGAATATTATATGATTAAAAGAATCTACATGGGTCATCAGACTGATGGGTGTTTTGAGATTTTAGTTAAATTCATCAAAATTTCATCTAAAAAATTATAAATAGTCCTTATTTTTAGCATGAATGGTGCTTGAAGCTAAATCTTGCCTTGGAGTTGGACTAAGCATTATTTGACGATCAATGATAATGATCACTGCTAACAATCGCAGCCGGCCTATTATGATCTCTTAACAATCATTGCCTAACTATAATCTCATGACTATTGTTGCATCATTATAATCCCTTGACCATCGTTACCCTACTACCATTTATCATCAACTTCATTGCTAATAATGACATAGATGTATGCATTACTTATAAGGCTAATTTATGTCATCGAGATAAATGCTGACATTAGTCATCATCTCTAAAGATGATGAACGTCATTGAAACGAATATTCATGTCCATGGACTTCATCATGTTGGGGATGTCTCGAAAAGGACGTTAGGATTTAATGTGGAATAACTCGAAATCAGGGAAAAAAATATGGAGCCACACCACACCAAAAAATTCACTATGAATACTAGGAGAAAAAGGTACATATCACCCTTCTCTTTCACTCTCTCCTTTCTTCTTTACACTCTTAACGCATACAAAACAAAAGAGAAAGATAAGTAAGTAAACCAAGGGACACCGCTCTTAAGAAAAATGAGAAAAAAAAAAATTGTTCAGTCTACCTCGAAGCGCTGCAGCGCTCAACCTCTGTCATTTGGTCCATATGACAATGTTGTGACCCCCAAAATACAATGTTGAGATGCTCTGTCTTCTGTTGTTTCTCCCAACAAATTTTGCAGCACCGAGGTGCTCAGGAACACAATGCTGGGGCGCTCGGGTACATGGAGGACCCCCACCCTCCCTAGTGAACAAGACAAACTGAGATGAGATCCGTGAAATAATACAACCCAGTTGATCAACACAATTAGATTCGACATAGAACTAACACGTCACATGTCATTGTTTACAATATCGATTCAAATCATCTATAAAGTAGATGCACACCATTAACATCAATCATCATTGCTTGCCATTTTAATGTCTGCCACCAGCAATATCATAGACACATGTCATTGCCAAGAAGCCTGATGCATGTTATCAATTTTATTGGGAGATAACAAAGCTTGCAAGATCATGGATGAAGGCACCACCTTGGGATTCGAATGTTTGATGGCTGCGTTAAATCTCTGCAAAGCGTTAGGTAATATTATAGCATTAATATTCAATTTAAATTAATTAAAAATTAATTTGGGTATAGTCGAAATTAATATAGAGCTAAATTTAATTTAAGTTGAAATTAAAATAGTTAATTTGGAGTAAACTTATTAAAAATTCAATAAAAATTAAAAATATAATAATAATTAATTTTATTAGAAAATTCTATTGGGTGATGATGGATTTCAGCACTGGCCCAACAATTAAATTCAATTTTTTTTAAATTATATTAATATAATAATTAATATATAAAGATTAAATTTAATTTCTAAACTAATCCACCCTCTGCCTCCTTGGTTTCATTTTTTTTTTTCCGATGACATGGCTGCGATTTCTCTCACGTTGTCTCTATCTCTTCTTTATCTCCCCCCTATCTCCCTCTCTTTCTCCTGGGCTCTCTCTCTCTCTTTACTTTCTCTCTCTCTCTTTTACCTGCCCAAGATTACCGCACTCATTATAGCTTTTTTTGTTGTTGGAAATTAGACATAACAGCTGTAATTTATTACTTTTTTGAAAATAATAAGGCAGAGATGTGTTACATAAAAAAATTTGATAAAATTATTTTATAATAAATTAATTAACTAATAAAAAGTTTTAATAAATCTTAATAAGTAAATTAATTAATTTAATAAGGTTAACTTCAAATTTTTTTATTATTTATGATTTTCTTTAACTAAATATGAATCATTATGCCAAATTAATTTAATAAAAAATTAATTTAGAAATAGGTAGAATATTTTCTTATAATTTAAATATAATAAATCTAAATATAATTTAAAATTAAGACTCAATTCAATTAATTCAAATAAAACATTCCTAAATATAAAATTAATTTATTTGAACTCATTTCGTTAACATTCTTTATTTCTTAATGAATAATAAGATAGAGAGTGATATATCTTTTCTTTTTAAGATGATCAAATATATATATTTGGTTGTATTTTTTAATTTTTAATTAAAAAAATATCTCATGATTTGTGATTACATTAAAGAAAAATGATATTTTTATAAAAATTTAATGACTAATATTAATTTATGCCCCCCCTTAAAAATTTTTTTGTCTCTGTCCCTGAATTTGAGAGTTATTATACATATACTTTATGATAAAAATAATATATAAATAATAATATTCGACCCACTTTAAAATAATCTGATTTTAATATTATGAAATTCATCATCAGAATTTTAGTTGATTATTTGGATAAAACTTTTTCAATGTAATAAATTAATGATTAAATCTTATGGGTCACGTTTCTCGTTTCTCTCTTAACGTCCGGTCCATATCTTTATTTGATTATTTGGAAAAAACTTTTTCAAAATAATAAATGTGTTATTAAATCATATTCGTCACTTTTCTCTCTTAACGTCAGGTCCATATATTTTTATGCGCCCTATTAATGGCTAGCCTCATTACAACACACTCGAGCTTTTGGGTTACTAAACTCCTTGCCCAAAAAACTCTCTTTTCTTCTGTATAACTAGCTCCTCTTCTCCATCCAAATCCAGCATCTGCTTCCCCTGGAAAAAATTCTCGACTGAAAACGACGCCCACAACCATCAATCTCAGTAGATCAACAAAACCACAACATGCCCCAAGAAATCGGCGATACCGGATCTGTGCCCAATTCTATCACCGTTGCAACACCCTACCAAGCTACCTATCAGCATCTCTACCACCATAAACAACAACAACAACAACAACTTCGAACCATATGGGCAAATCAGTACCACCAGATCAAGCAAACCAAAATTTTCAGAAACCACAATCTCCCACCAGCTCGCATCAAGAAGATAATGAAAGCTAACGAGGACGTGCAGATGATTGCCGTTGAGGCGCTGGCGGTCTTCGCACATGCCTGTGAGATGTTCATCCTCGAGCTCACCAACAGGGGATGGACTCACACCGAGAACAACAAGCGTCGAACTCTTCAAGAAAATGATATCGCCGCTGCAATTAGCCAAACATATATTTTTGACTTCCTTGTGGATATAGTACAGATTATCGAGGGAGGAGGAGAGGGATGAGGTTGTTCCTAAGGCAACCCCTGGTGGGCCGATTGATTCCTTGCACTACTACATGCAATAATAATTGAGGTGGCAAACTGAGTGTCCTACTACCTTCTATGATGTTGTTGGCCTTCACTAGTTTGCACAGTTGAATTGCTTTGTTTATGCAAACTTAGTTTGTATTTGAGTGTCTAAATAGATGTGGAGGTATTTTATGTTCTCTATTATCAATAATATGTGCTTTGTACACATATCACCTTGGTCTGTTGATTGGAGATTAGACTATCAATTAAGAGGTCCTGAATTAAGTCTTACATATATAATGTGTTTGTGGTTTGTAAAAGAACAATTTGCGAGAGTTGATAAGTCATTTTAGCTTGTTATGTATTATCACGTAAAAACGTAAATATCATATAAATATTTATTATTTGTGTATTTTTTTAATATTTTTATAATATTAAAATGATAAAAATAATAAAATTTTATTTCTTTTATTGTCCTATATTGTAATAATATTTGTACAAAATGAAAATTTTATTTTATTATTTGTATAATATTAAAATGATAGAAATGAAAAAAAAATTATTTTTTTAGCAAAGAACAACTATATTGTAATAAGATATAAAATAATAGATTTTTAGATTATTTATATTCAAGCATCTTATTCATGTCTATTGGGTAAATTTAATGAGTTAGGCCTTTTTTTATGTACAACTACCAAAAAATAAGGCTATCGCAGCACAAATTTCATCCTATACCGGAGGTTTTAATTGCTACTTTTTTCCTTGCAGTGGTTTTTGGACTGCTGCATGACCGCCGTAATTGCAATGCTCTGCAAGGACATTCCGCAGCAGTTAATGGACCGGTGGGCACTACCAAAAAGAAGGCTTTTTCGCAGCTGTTCTTTGTGGCGGTTTTAAAACCGCTGCAAAATATCCATTGTAGCAGCGGTTTTAACTGCTGCAAGACATTCCCCCACATTTTAAACAAGCGGATGCGCAAACGCCTGCCCTAAGTCTTCGTTTCGCGCAAACGCCTGCCCTAATCCTTCGCGATCGCGACTGGGAGTGCTGTGCCCTAGTTTCTTCGTTTCGATCGGAGGAGCAGGATCGGTGGAAGCCCGAGCTCGCTCGTCCTCGTCTACTCGCTCGTCCGGCCGGTCGATCGCGAGCTACTCTTCCTCTTCATCGCCGGTTTGCATTTCTTTTCTTTTCTTGCTTGGCTTTGTGGATTCATTCATATGCTTGCCATTTTTTTTGGTAGTAAACCTCACATAATTTCTTTGAACATAATATGAATTTATAGGACAAATGATATTATATTCTTCTTACAAAGGAAATTCAATTGTCAAATGTTATTAGAGGACTGCCTTTCCTTGTACTCCTCTTCTTACCTAGTTGAGTTGAACAAATGCTCTCTTCTTTGCAAGCATTATTTCCTTATGCATTGCAAGAGAGCTAAATAAGTTTGTATTGGTAATCCTTAAGTTATTCCTAATATCTTAAAAAGTGGAGATGAAGGTGAGGTATTTTATCTTCTATTGGGATGTGGCATAATCTCAGAGGCATGGAGTACTAGCTAAGTGAATTTTTTATTTTAGCATTTCGTAAAAGTGGGTCAATGAGGGAGTAATGAGTTAGTGGAATGTTGTTTGAATCAGCTTAGGCTTTTATTTTATATTTCTACAGGCTTTAGAAATAAGATTGAGACATTTACTTAATAGATTTAGAGAAAATCTTTTACTTAAGTAGGTTTTTCTAATATTAGATGAGTATTAGGTGCATTGTTGTGTAGTTGGTGCACCTAATACAAACTCAATATTTATATATATGCACACATTCTTCTTCACATCATTTCACACCTAAAATAAGGAGTGTATTTGAAACCAATTATTTTTTTTTCACAAAAATAATGTAAGAAATTATATGACATGAGGTTTAAAATAAAAAAAAGGAGCTAACACTTAAATCTCATCTATTTATAAAATTAACCAAGAGACCAGCTACCTAATTTATAATAATACGACTTAAATATTTAATAGCATAATACTTCAACTAGTATTTTTTCTTCTTCTTCATTCATTAACTATAGGGTTGCGATTGTTAAAGTGTTGATTGACAATAATATAGGCGAGAGTTGCATTCAGATAAAAATTTTCCCAATGTATTTTGTCCTGACTTACTACTGTAGGTATGCCTAATAATTTTTTTTTGCACCCTTATCTTGATGTTGAAGATTAAATGCTAATGATGATGATGATCACTTGATGCACTCCTTATAGAATTTCTCAAAGAAAAATTATGGACCCTTGCAAAGAACTTTTGTGATGTTGTTTGTTGTCATGCTTCACATTATAAAAGTGCTATGTGTGGAAAGAATTTCTCTTTTCCATAAATTTGAAATTGGCTTTGTATGAACATGATTTGTTCATACATCATGACCTCTTTTATGTAATCTTTTGTAGAATTTATGTCCAAAATGGAGCTTCTTGAAGAGGTGTAATATCATGATCTCTTGTTATGAAAAAGGAAAAAAAAAAGAAACTACATTATAGAAAAATTATTTCTAATTTTCAGAAGGATACCATATCATCAGCTTTATCTGTACCATGAAATTATGTTTGGAGGGCTTAATCATATGACTGAGCTAGTTTTTGACTCGGATTGAGTTAATTTGTTACTCGGACCGATCTTGATTCAGGTCTAGTAAAGAGCAAGATCTTTGTCTATCTGGTATTAAAATGTGTTTGACAAATATGTATATTAGTATATTTTTATATGTGTCTATTATTCTTTGTCATTGCTATCTTTATGTTGAATAACGAAGCTGCACAAACATGTTTCCTAGATATATACAAATATAATTTTCTATTGCATGTGTAGGAAAATTTGCTATGATGAGTTAATTGGTAATTTTTTTTCTCAGAAACTGCTAGGAAATTATTTTCTCAGTTCTGATGGATAAGAGTTGGATATCAAAACCGAAATGGAGTACTGATTATATAGAAGGTGTTGAAATTTTTTTGGAATTTGCAAGTCAAAGTAAAAGTTCAGCACAAAAAATTCTATGTCCATGCAAAGTATGCATTAACAGATATTTTCATTATGTAAAAGATGTCAAGTTGCATTTACTCTCCAAAGGATTTTTTCCTGGATACGTTGTTTGGAATCGACATGGAGAGGAACATGCTTTTGTAGCTGAAGTTACAAGATCAGAAACATATAGTGATACAGGTAATGTTATTGAAGTACAAACGCAAGGTGAGCAGCCGAGAACAAATGATATAGAAGGATTGTTAAGAGACACGTTCTGCTCGGGGAATGCTAATTTAGATGATGAACATAATGAAAATAACATAGAACTGATAAATGATGATGCAATGAAATATGATGATTTATTGCTAGAAGCAGGAGCAGAATTATATCCTGGATGTAAGTCATTCACGAAGTTATCCTTCATCCTACATTTATTTCGTCTAAAGTGCTTACACTCTTGGTCTGCAAGATCTTTTGATCAATTGATTGAGTTATTAATTGAAGCTTTCCCTGATGGTTCATTGCTACCTAAGAATACATATGAAGTAAAGAAGATAATGAAAGTGTTCGATCTTGGATACACAAAGATAGATACATGTCCAAATGATTGTTGTCTATTTTGGAAAGATAGATCTAATGAAGAGGTTTGTCATATTTGTGGTTCTTCACGGTGGGCAGGTGCTAAAAAAAATACAGCTAGAGGAAAGAAAAATCAAATGAAGTCTGCTAAGGTTGTTCGATACTTCCCATTAATTCCGCGGCTTCAAAGATTATTTAAAACAAAAAAGTCTGCTGAAGAGATGATTTGGCATGCCAAACAGAGAAATATAGATGGGTTGTTACGACATCCAGCTGATGGAGAAGCCTGGAAATCCTTTGACTCTAGATATCCTGATTTTGCTTCAGATCCACGTAATGTTCGTCTCGCATTAGCAAGTGATGGTTTTAATCCTTTTAAGATTATGAGTAGTACATACAGCATTTGGCCCATACTTTTGGTTCCATATAACATGCCTCCTTGGATTGCAATGAAACAAACGTCTTTCATTCTGTCTACTATCATACCAGGGGAAAAGAGTCCAGGAAACAATATTGATGTCTATCTTGAACCACTAATAAATGAGTTGCATGAATTATGGCATGGAGTGATATCCTACGATGCAGCATCCAGAAAATCTTTTAACTTACGAGCTGCATTAATGTGGACGATCAATGATTTTCCGGCTTATGGTATGCTTTCCGATTGGAGTACTAAAGGCAGATTTGCTTGTCCTTGTTGTGCTGAAAACACAGAGTCTTTATGGTTATATAGAGGAAAGAAATTCTCGTATATGGGTCATCGTCGTTGGCTACCAGAGAATCACTTATTTCGTCGACAGAAACAATACTTTGATAATACAGAGGAGATCCGTAAAGCACCTAGAAGGAATACTGGTAGAGATATTTTACAAAAATTACAGAATGTTCAATTTCCGTTGGGAAAATCTAGAAGCTTGAAAAGAGAGCGTAACGTAAACCTGAATGAAAATCATATTTGGAAGAAAAAATCAATTTTTTTTGTGCTACCTTATTGGGAGTATAATTTATTACCACACAATCTTGACGTCATGCATATTGAAAAAAATGTATGTGATAATTTCATTGCCACTTTACTTGATCTTGAGAAATCTAAAGATAACTTGCAAGCACGACAAGATTTGGTTGAAATTGGAATTAAGAGTGAGTTGCATCCATAAATTCTTGAAGATGGTTCTTATTTTTTGCCCCCAACTTGCTTCACAATGTCAAAAAAAGAGAAATTGATGTTTTGTCAGGTTTTGAAAAATATGAAAATGCCTAAAGGTTATGCATCTAATATCTCAAGGTGTGTTAATGTTACTGAATGTAAGATTTTGGGTCTAAAAAGTCATGATTGTCATGTGCTGATTGAAGAAATTCTACCCATAGCTTTGAGGTCATGTTCTCCATCCGATGAAATTATACATATTGTTGTGGAGATATCAAAATTTTTGAAGTCAATTTGTGCCAAGGTTATCGATCCGAACGAGTTGGATATATTACAGAATAATATTGCAATAACATTGTGTAAAATGGAAAGATCAATACTCCCGTCATTCTTCACGATCATGGTTCATCTACTTATTCACTTGGCCGAGAAAGTTAAATTAGGTGGTCCAGTTCAGTATAGATGGATGTATCCATTTGAGAGGTATTTCAGTAGTAATTATTAATTTATGTTACTATTATTACGATTTACATAATCTTCACAATGATTTTTATTATTACAGATTTTTCTTAGTATTAAAGGACTATGTAGCTAACAAAGCACAACCTGAAGGTTCTATTGCGGAGGGTTATATTGCTGAAGAAGGGATAACTTTTTGTTCCAAATATCTAGATAGGTTTCTTATTTTGAACAAAGTCGTAACAACAGCTGAGGAACAAGTTATTTTTAAATTTTCTAGTGGTGGTACTCCATTGGGAAAGGTGACTTCATTCAACTTAGATGATAATTCATTGGTTCAGGCACATAGATATGTCCTCCGACATTGTGATAATCTTGAATGCTATAGACAATGTTTCAAAGATAGAGAGCGGAGAAAGCGACGCGTACATACACATCTAACAATATCAGATTTAGAAAAACTTATCAATGAAAGATTTCATGAGTGGTTGCATGACACAGTATGTTTTATTATTTTCTATTTCTTAAACATCATAATTGACATTAAATTGAAGTATTTAACTTAATGATTTATTTTTTTCCCTTGTTAGGTATCAACTTCAACTGATTTGGAAATGTCAGAAGAAATCAAAGCACTGGCTAAGGGCCCAAACAAAAATGCAAATAGATACAAGGGTCTTCTCATTAATAGTTATGTTTTTCACACAAAAGAAAGAGATGAAGGCAAAAAAACACAGAATTTTGGCGTCGTTAATACAACAGAGATTGGGAACTTTAGTTATTATGGAAACATTAATGATATTATTGAGATTAGTTACTCTAACATATTCAAGGTGATATTATTTAAATGTGATTGGGCAAACACAAGTTCAACGGGCATAAGACAAGATGAATTTGGTTATACACTTGTAAATTTCTCAAGGCTAATTCATACAGGTCAAAAAGTTTAAGATGATCCTTTTGTTTTCTCTTCACAAGTGGAGCCTGTATTCTACATTCAAGATGCTAAGAATATGAATTGGAATTTTGCTGTGAGAGTAAAACCACGAGATGCATTTGAATGTAAGTCTATAAAATATTACTCTTTATTTAAATGCTTTTTTACTTGCAAGAGATTTTGATGTTATTTAAATTTTTGTTATTAGTTCTTTTATCCACTGTATGTTTGGAGATATATGTGCTTGTAGGATATTTTGAAATATCTACTGAGTCGTTAAAGAAGAGCATATACATAATTGTGACCTTTCTATGATATCTTCCCTTAAATTAGTTTGTAACAAAATGAGACATAATTGCACCAGTTTTCTATCCAAATCAAATCTCAGCTAACACACCAACCATATACGTACTGCTTTTGATGATAAGCCACATATTCAGAATGAAAAGGAAAAAATATGCTTTCAAAGTGTGTTGTGAAATCATAAAGATATTGAAATTTATGCTAGAGTGTGCTGTTTGTTTTCCTTTGTTATTGATGCCCTAGAATATCTTATATATTGTTCTTTACTATATATTGTTCTTTATAAATTGTTCTTTACTCATGTTACTTACTTTTTTTATTCAGGAAATGACAGGAGGCAGCCTTTTTAGCCGAGCAAAAAAAGCAATATGCCGAGGTGGATCAAGTAGAGGAGGATCAAGTAGAGGAGAAAGTAGTAGGGAGACTGGAACCCCTTCTACTCCAGTCCACCCAGATTCACAGGAAGAGATTGAGTGCAGTAGGACTCAACAGACTCCACGCCAATCATTTTGCAGCGAAGCTCCTGCCCCAGAAGAGGGGGTTTGGCTCATAGGTATGATTTTCTGTTATTTCAAAATTGTTATGCTATTCATGCTTATTTTATTCATTTTGCCTTGTGAAGATGAGCAAGGAAATCCTATCAGGCGTAGGGGGCGGACAACATGTGCTGATATACAAAATATACCGCCAGGGACACGAATTCACATAGAGGTTAATGAAAATTACATCCCCTGTAACATTCCTGAGTCCATTTTGTTAGGAACGTATCTTGGGGTTGTTGCAAGAGATCCTGTATTGGCTCCAATAGCTTTCCCTGATTGGAGAAATAAGGGTATGGAGCCCTTTAAGAAGAAGATGTTGGCTGAAGTTGAGGTAAGCAAAATTCATAGTAAATTTAAACTTTTTCAGTTATGTATCATTAACCATAAAATATTGTCAACTGCAGTCTAAATTTGAGTTTCCTGGCCATATACGTCATTGGATTCTTCAATCCCTTGGTGTTAAATGGCGTAATTATAAAACTACATTAAAGGCTGAGCACTGGGACAGTAGACCAATTGAGGAAATTATGGAGAATGTTCCACATGGAGTTGATCAAATGCAATGGTGCCAACTTGTTACACAATGGTCAAAGCCCGAGGATCAAGTAAGTACTAAGATTAAGCTTGTTTGTTAAAAAACTATTACTATCAAGTAAGTATTAAGCTTAAGCTTGATTGTATCATAGGAAAGGGCTGCTAAAAATTCTGCAAATGCCAAAAAACAAACTTGTCCTCACACAATGGGTCGTGTGAGCTCAGTTCGGAGACAGAAGGAAACGGTATAAATTTAACTTTAGCTAATTATAATAATTAAATGATTCATTTGCTAACTTATGTTTTTCTTATAATTTTTTTTAGTCTATTAAGGACAGATTACAATTATGGAAAATTAATAGAATGCACAAAGATGGGACCTGGTCATCTGAAGATGCTATGCAACGATGGGTACATATATATAGTGATTATAAATTCATTTTTATAAATAGTTCTTCAATAGATTTAACTATATGTAATTGTAATGTAGACGCAGGCATGTAATCTTCTTGCTAAAGAAGGGCTGACACCTGAAGATGGGAATATTGAAGCTAATGAGAGAGTTTTTACTATAGTTATGGGACCAGAACATTCAGGTCGAGTTCGGACCCAGGGATTTGGTGTCACGCCGACTAGATACTTTCCTCAAAGCAATAGTGAAGAAGGTGGTGGTAGCGGCAGCAACTTTGGACAGATGGCTAGTCTTAGAGAGGAGTTCAGGTCTTTTCGTGACAATCAGATGAGAGAGTTTGGCTCAATTCGTGATGAGATGAGACAGTTTATGCAACAATTTCAAATGAATCAACCATCTCATGGAGGATCAGAAATGGTATGAAAAAAAAAACTTATGTAATTTTAATGTAAATTGCTTGATTATTATTAACTCATTGTCTTCTTAATTTTGTCAGGGTGGCAATGACAATTCATCTGATGCCTGACAGTCTGCTGATGAGCTCTGGTGTTAATTGTGATACTTCTTGGTGTATGGATATTTTCTGTATTTTTGAACTTATGTTTTTTTTTTATTTTGAACTCTAATGGTTGTTATTTTGTGCTCATTTCCTTTTTTGTTATATTTGAGGAACAGTATTCCCTAGAAATGTTTGTTAAGTATGACTTGGCATTTAGTGATTTCCTACCAAGAAAATATTTTGAGTTAATATATGTACATATCTTAAGAGTGTTAAATTCCACAGTATTTATATTGCTACAATTGTTATTTTCTTTCTCCTGATTGAAAAAAATTGTGACAACTAATGACAACTATTCATTTTGTCGTGTTTTATCACTTTCAAATTGAAAAAAAATGAAATTATTATTGTTTTAATAACTCTATATTGGAAATGATTGTTACAACGGCCAAGCTCTAACTTGGATTTGTGTTTTCTTTGATGCCAAACATCCTCATTAACTCATCAAGTTTTTAGATGGATTTGTGTTTTCATACACAAATATAAAGTAATGTGATCTAATGGAGTAATGATTTGTGTATAGAATGGATTGTGTATTGATTATTTAGTTTTTGTCACTATATATATATGTGTAGTTTTCCTACAGCATTAAAAGTTCTGAAATTACAGTGGAAATCAAACATTAAGCTTCAGTTTTTAAAAAAAAAAATCCTGAACTTTGTGGCGGTTAAAACCGCCACATTACTGGCGATCGAGTATTATGCAGCGGTTTTAACCGCTTCTATATTACAGAAATGTGGCGGTTTAAACCGCTGGAATTCTGGGCAATCATTATCTCTATGCCATTTTGTGGTGGTTATAACCGCAACAATTCTGTAATATAGAAGCGGTTAAAACCGCTGCGATAAAAAGCACTTCGCAGAACTACCCTGCCGGTCGCTAAACCGCCGCGGAATGTTGTTGCAGCGCATCGCAATAACAGCGGATATGCGGCGGTTTTAAAACCGCTGGAATCGATTTTGTGGCGGTTATAACCGACGGTAAAAGCCTTAAATTGTGCTGCGGTAGCCCTTTTTTTGGTAGTGGGGGTAGTTTTGTCAAATTGCTTAATTTAGCAGTGGTTATAACCGCTTCAAAGTTCCAGATTTACAGCGGTTATAACCACTACATTCCTGGTAAAAACGAACTGGTTTACATAATTGTGACAGTTATAACCGCCACAATTCTGTATGTTGATAACTGCCACAAAGCTCGAGAATTTTTTTTTTTTTTTTTTTTTTAAAGCAGAACCGAAAGATAGCATATGCTTCTCTTCATTCAAGAATGAGGTGGCAATTCAAATACAATAAATTGTCAGTAACCGGCTAGCTTAAATCCTTGGTGTGCTTCAATAATTTCCACTATAGTCATTGCACCAAGCAAGAAAAAAACTATTTCACCCACTTCAGCGGATGCTCTTGTTAATTCAGTAATATCAATGTCTGTTGAAGGAGCCTGCATCATAATAGATATCATATAATAAATGGCAAATAAAATTATATCAAACAATGTTGCTAAAATCCTGACTCAGCTGCTAAAGAAATGGCACAATAATAGCTGAACAGTATAGCTTAGAAAAATATTGGCATGCCCGCAAATCTCTTCTCTAAATAGAAAAGTGGTGGTAATCTTATACTTCGTTTGGGATAACTTTCTTATCATACAACAATGTAATTTTCTTTTTTTTACTTCTAGCAACGTGCACTGTGTGCACGTGTAATAAAACAAGTATATATATATATATATATATATATATATATATATATATATATATATATATATATATATATTAATGAAACTAAATATGAAGAAAGAAAAGGGATCAAATAGATTCAAGGATTATAAAATCCATGTTGATTTTGGTGATCTGTTTTTAATTCTTGATTACTATGCTGTTTTTATTTCTCAAGGTTTTGACAAATCTTTATAGAAAAATATAAAAAATGGTTCTTCCTGTCCCGACTTCGCACAAAATAATTTCTCTTCAAATTGTGGTGCATTGAACAAGGGAAGAATGGGCTATGCCCTTAATAATTCCCAGGAAAAACAAAAAAAAAAGAGCAAGGGAAGAATAAATGCACTATTAGTAAACATGTAACTTTTGTTGAAAGGAAATTTCCAGTGTTGGCAACTAATAGGAAAGTTGAAGATCTTTGCAAACTCAACCGGACATATACAGCTGAAGCTGTTTGACAACAAAGATGTGCAAGATCAGCTGGGGGAAGTACAACAAGTTGCTATGACAATTCTTTTTGATCTATTTTTATTAGAATATCTTATTAAAATATTTTCAATAAAAATTAATTATTAAATCTCACTGCTATCTATTAATGTGCAATCCTCTATTAAAAAGAGCTAAATTTGATTCAAGTTTAAATATAAATATTTAATTTGGAGTTAATTAAAATCATTCAAATTTTAATAAAAGGTTCTTACTGGAGAATAAGAAAATATAAATATAACAGAAAAAAATAATTAAATATTTTGATAAAATTTGTTATCACGTTGAATTTCAGAATTATACATATAATTTAAGATAAATATAATATATAAAAGTAATATTATACTTATTTTAAAATAAATAGATTTTAAAATTATAAAATTCATTATCAATTTTTTCAATATGACTTATTTTTTGGGAGTAGTTTTTTTTTTCAATATGATAAAATATAAATGAATCATTAAAACTTACCTGTCACCTTCTCCCGAGTATTTGGGTTTTTAATTAATCTGGCTGTCCAGAATAATCTCTCTTTCCTTCTATAACTAGCTACTCTCCATCCGAATCTAGCAAAGGCTTCTCCTCTAGATCCGATTGAAACGTCAATTCACAGCGACGCCCACTCGCATCGATCTCGATGGATCGACAAGGCCACAACACGCCGCTGCCGCCCTTCTGCGACGTCCCCGATTTGCTCGACTTTGCCACTGACACAAACCCCTATCAGTTTCTCTATCCCGAGCAAGAAGTACGACGACCACGTCCATATCGAGGCTACTGGGCTGATCAGTACCGCGAGATGGAGGAAACCTCAAATTTCAGGAGGCAAAGGCTCCCCTTAGCTGGCATCAAGAGGATCATGAAGGCTGACGAAGATGTGCAGTTGATCTCCGCCGAGACGCCTGTGATATTTGCACGTGCCTGTGAGATGTTTATCCTCGAGCTCACCCACAAGGCGTGGGCTCACGCCCAGGAGAGGCATTGTACGACCATCGAAAAGCATGATATCGTTGCTGCAGTCAATGAAACAGATTATTGTGACTTCCTTGTGGATATAAGAACCACAGAGGAGCCAGCTCCTCCTACGGTGATCCCTGGTGGGCCGTATGATCCGCCTGATTTGCAGTACTACTATGATCCGCTGTACTACCGCAATGATTAGGTGGCCTTAGCTTATGCTGCTGCCCTTCTCCTGCTTTTGTAGTTAAATTGCCTTTTTTATTTAAACTTAGTTTATATCTAAGTGTTTAAATAAATGTGGAGATGTTTTATGTTTCTAATATTAGTAATATGTGCTTTGAGATTTTCAAAGGAATATTTTAGTTGTCTAAATAAATGTGGAGATGTTTTATTTCTCTTAAAAATTTGTATTATTTTTTGTGAATAGGTTGATATTTGCATAATATTAAAATATATTTTTTCTATTGTTATAATTTTTTTAGCATGTAATTGCTTTATTTTAATAAGATATAAAATTAATTGATTTTAAGATTATTTCTATTCAAGCATTTTAATTAATTAAAAGCACATTAGGTGAATTTAATTCGTAAGGCTTTTTTTATACAAATACATATGATTTATATTCAATATAAAATAAAATTGTTATGTATATCAAATGGTTTATACTATTAAAAACTACAGAGAAGATATATGCTTAATAAATATGTGAATATGTCATTAGAAAATTTAAATGATCATGAATTGAATGTTGATGTAAAATTTGAGTTGGAAACTTACAACAATAACAATAACATCAAGCCTTTGTCCCACTACGTGGGGTTGGCTACACGAATTTTTTTTCTCCTTTTTTCTCCATTATATTGTGTCCTGTTAAAGGTCAAATTCTTGTTTAAATTAAACTTATACTAATATTGGAGTGATTATTTCAGAACTAAAAAAGCATCAACTATGAGTTGGAAACTTATAGAATTAAATTCAGAATCATCCAGACACTAAATTTTTTTTTTTTTTTTATAAACTTATAGATGAATTGAACATGTGGATGAGATAAGTCCAACGATACCAAAAGTTTTATTATCTGAGTCTAAAAAGCAAAAATCAAATATTTAAATGATAGTAATAAACTTTATGACATTAATCAAAGAATTAAATGATCTCTGAATCTTACGTTCTTAAAGCTACCGTGAATATCTTGATGCGAACATAGTTTAATTCTTGAACACGGTGCATATATGTGTGTGTCCGTGTATCGAATAAGTTAATGATGACCTAATAATCTATACTACTATATAAAAGTGGCTTGGGATTCCACTCTTAGCAAATCTTGATCGTTCATCTATAAATTTTAAATTAATCTATAGCGTTCATATATGACTCTACAAATTCTATCATTTATCACTTCCTATAAAATATTTATTTTTTATGACTCTACAAATTCTATCATTTATCACTTCCTATAAAATATTTATTTACATTTATAAAACAAAATTAATATCTAACGTTCAGTTTAGACGCTTCATATTCATTATATTTCGGTTCTAATACTTTGAACGAATTAAATTTTATTTAATGAAGGGGCGTTTACACTGCTGAGCAGTTAAAAATAAATAACATTTTTTTTCGTTCAAATTTCAATTAAAGTAGTGGTTTCTAATTCATCATAGTTATTGCTGCCAAACGGTTCTCAAATTAAATACTTCCCCTTCGGCTTTACCGTCGAGCATTTTCCATATTATGCGAGCGTTTCACTTCTCTAATTAAAAAAAAAAAAAAAAAACCTAGGCAAACGCAGCAACACTTCATCTCTCACTCTTGCTGATTATTTCCGCTAATCCCCCACTCTCCCTTTCGCTATTCTGCCAAATCCCGACATCCTCGCCTCCGGCCTTCCTACCTCCCCGAAAGTCTTCCCGCTCACGTAAGAACCGACCTTGGCATGAGGTCGTCGCCGGTTTGCCGTTCTCACCAAAAAAAGGTTGGAGAATCCATCATTTGTGTTTCTTTTCCTGCTTATTTTTTGGGTTGAATCTGCCAGTTTTTTATTCGTTTCTTTCTCAAGCTCTTCTCTTCTCCGATTTCTCCCGCGGTATTTCCAAACTTTGTTCTCGCTGCTCTCTCCTGTGATGATTTTATCTCCTACTCCAACTTATATAGATATATAAATAGTTAATGCCAAAGAAAAGGACCTTCTTTTGTGCATTTACACTAAAGTTTCTTGTCATTTAATTTACTACACGATCATTGGCCAGCCTTCGCTGGAGAATCTCGTTAGCAAACCACCTCGCCGCATTGTCTTGTCTGTCGCCGAGCATTTCACCATTCGTGAAGGTATGATTTCTTGTGGATAGATCCGAGTATTGTAGATTATTTTATATATATTAATCAATTTTTAAGAAAATGACCTTCATTTGTCTATTTTTAAGATAATTTCAACGGAGCACTTGAAAAAAAAAAATTTTGTTGCTTTCTTTCATTTGTCGGTTCGTTCACATGAAGATGTTTATTTTTGGACTTTTTTTTTCATTGCTTGCTTTCCGGTGAATCATAAGAGTTTGATAAAGTTTCAAGCAAAGCTTTTTCACTGAATCACCACGAAAGTGATGATCTTTTTCTATAACTTGAATGCATGAACTTTGTGCATCAAAAAAAAAAAAAAAACTTTGTGCATCCATGAGTATGTGCATAAATTTCCATTATTTATTTATTGTATATTCTGATCTTTGTGCTCTTTCCCTCTTTGTCAAACTTGAATGCATGATTTAATAATTTTTTTAATTATGATTATTGTCCATTGATAGGGCCAATGCTCAACAACCGAAGCTCTTTGTGAGAATGATTGTGATTCTTATTTTTGATGAAGGTCTTGATCTTTATGGTCTAATTTTTGACATCATTTCTCTTCTCGAGCAGGTCAATCTCGCACACACTAAGAAATGAACTTTTTGCATTTTACTAGCAAAAAATTATCATTTGGGCTGTAATTTTTTCTTCTACATTTATGGATCTCTAATTCAATATATTTTGATATTCACGGTGCGTTCATTTCCACAGTAGTGGATGGTGTCATTGGCAACAATATTAATATAATTTCGGCCCTTTTTGAATACCTAATATGATAATTTAATCTCATTCAAATTTCATTGATTTAATATTTAAATTAAATAATTTATCTTATAAGTAAGACTTAAGGATAAGTTGCTTTTAAATTTTATGATTACAATATTTAAAATATTTCAATTTTTTATTACTCAGTATTTTACTAATATTATTAATAATTGCAATTATTTATAGGGATAAAATTAATTCTTTTATCTTTTTATAAAACAAAATCTATACTACTATATAAAAGTGACTTGGGATTTCACCATAGCAAATTTTGATCGTTCATTTATAAATTTAAAATTAATCTACAACATTCATGTATGACTCTTCAAATTCTATCATTTATCACCTCCTATAAAACATTTATTCATTCATTTATTTACTATCATTGTTTTAAAATTTATACTATATTATACTACTATCAAATCCTGATCATTCATTTTAAAATAAATTAACTTTAAATCCTAATCGTTGAGCCAACTAAATTCCATTAAATAAATGAGGCGTTATCATTGCCTGGTCGTTACAAAAAAATTCAACACTTTCTCTTACACTTCTTAATTAAACAAGCCATTCCAATTTGTCATAACTTTTCGCTGTCGAACGGTTCTCGCATTAAACAGCTCTCAGTTCCCTTCGATTTCACTGCCCAACAGTTTTCATTTATGCGAGTGTTTTACCCAATGGTTTATTAAAAAAAACCTAAGCAAAGCCACTTCCGCTAATCTCTCTCTCTCTCTCTCTCTCTCTCTCTCTCTCTCTCTCTCTCTCTCTCGCTATTCTGCTGCGTACTCCCGTCTTTGCGTCCGGCCTCCCGTCAATGCCAAAGTCCTCCCGCTCGTGTAAGAACCCACCTTGGCATGAGGTCACCGCCGGCCTATCTGCCTCGCCGAAAAAAGGTTTCAAAATCCACCTGATTTGTCTTCCTTTTCCTGTTTATTATTCAGGGATGAATCTACCATTTTCTCATTCTCTTCTCGCTAATCAGCTACAACTCTTCAACGTTCTGACTGCTTTGATAAATGAAATAATCTAGACCTGCTGAACCTGCTAGGTCTCTACAAGATTTACTTCACCAACGCTTTCAATTCTTGCTTGCAATGTGGTCGCAAATTTCTTCTATTCCTCGCCAGCTCGGGCACTGCCTGCCCAAATTGTAGGAGAAACCGAGTGGGCGCTCACTGCTAGCTAATTCCAGTAATCTCTCATACACTGATTCACAGAGTCATATGCATCTCTGCCTATATGATGCTTTTTCGTTGAAAATTTCGAGATAACTTATTTTTCAAATTTCTTCCCAACCTTTCAAACTGTTGCACAATTGAAATCCACTTAACAAACCTTACTGTTTGGAGATCATTATTTCTTTAGCATTACAACTTTGTGGATTCATGCAGGTAATGGTTGGAACTTATTCTGGACCCGAAGAGCAAGTCAGTAGGTATGTTAATACTTCTGAATTTGACCATTAATAAATTTTTGCTCTCTATTCTTATAAATTATTCCACTTAAAAGACTTTTTGTATTCATGTTGTACTTCATTATTTTCTTACATTATATTCTACCCCTTAAAATTCCTTATGTATTCATGTTATTATGCTTTCTAACTTCGCCTATTAAATTATATTTCATTTCTTCAACTGTTATATACCTATTAAATTAGTTTTTTATCCCTCTAACTTCACCAATTTCATTCATATTTATATCTAGCTCTCTCAAAAAATCCTTCGTCATCTAATTAGATTTTTGGTGAGAATGAGTTTTAAAAACTATTTAATTTATTTTGAGATGAGTGCAATATGAATTCCTCACATATCTTATAACAAATCTAACTCATTTTAGAGTCATCTTGATCAAATTTTCACATGACTCCTTTGGCTAAATTTTTTGCATTCAAACGTGGGTGAAGCAATACTAAACAAATAAACAAACACTTAACCCTATTCTCATATAATTTTTGCTCTTCTCATTATTAAATAATTCAACACCAAATCATGTTCATATTTGCTGGTGTAAACAATCTACTACTTATAGTTAAGGGATGTAGAAAGGCAATGAAAGTATCAACAAATAGGATGAAATCAACTACAAAAGAGTTCAATGATTTCATTGACTACATACTTGAAGAGCTCAATGGGGAAAATCCAGTTCTAACATAGGCTATACATTTGGATTTGATTTTTGTACTCCTTTTTTACCAACTTTGAGACCACCTCCCTCGCTCTTACCCTTGCCATCAAACTTCTTTTTGATCTTTCTAAGTCAAAGGTGTGTGTGTATATATAAGCTGAATATTATTCTAACAATTAGTTAATTGTTTGCAAACTATACAAAAAGTTTTATTATCAAATGATATTAAGGAATTTGTAAATCTATGCTACTATATAAGTTTGGATTGTGGTTCTTCTCATAGATAATTCTGACCTTTCCTTTTTAAATTTAAATTAGTTCTCTACCATTTGATTTCGCACCTCTTCAAATTCCACTTCGCTATTAATTCTCTTCATGACGTCGTCTTGTCTTTTTTAGATTCGCTTGCTTCACATGAAGAAGACTTTTGAAAGAGTCGCGAAAGACGCTTATTTGCTTTTGCCAATGATGTTGTTATGTTGGACCGGAAGTCACAATGAGAGCTCATCGCAAAGGTAATGATCTTTTTCTCCTACGTCCTTCTTTGGTTATTTTCCATACATTTATCTCTTTGGTTTCGTGTGAAGAAGATTTTTAAAAGAGTCGCTAAAGAAGCTCATTTGTCTTCCTCTATGATATTGTTCTTATCGAATCAAAAGTCACAACAGAATTCAAGATTATGCAGTTAGAATTTCAGTCATATCATTTTTATTTTTCTTGGCAGAATACAATAACGAAGATAGTTATCTCGATGTTGTTTTAGATATGTTGGGTTATACATGCATAAAGTCTACATTTAGTTTGAATGATCTTTATTCAATGATTTGGTGTTTATCTATTGAATTACTTGCCTGATTTTTTTTTATCTGCTAGGATTGTTTGTTGCTAAGAATAATTGAACTTAGGCTCTAATTGTGTAGGTTACAATTCATATTTGCTAGCTAGCAATATCATTATTTTGCACATGTTTAATCTAAATTGAGGCAATGACAACACTTAATATCTTATGTTTTTTCCCCTCAGTGATTTGATGAAATAATTTTTCAGCATAAACATGAGTTTAGCTTATGGGGAAATCATCAAGGACACCAAACTTGTTATTAAGTTAATTTGATTGAATTAATGAAAAATGAATAAGAAACATAACAAAAATAATTGTCATAGCTTAATCGAAGTTCAAAGTTATAGAAAATGATCTTGTTCATGGTGGTTTGATAAAAGAGATTACAATCGTTCTAATGGTTAGAGGCCATTTTATGGCCAACTGTATCAATATTTTACTGTTTTCTGCATTGCTTTTTATTTCATTTGATATTATAAGGGAAGCACTAAACTTGAAGTAAAAAGTCATGATTTGGGAGTTATTATATGGTGTATTTGAGTTGTATTTTCTTACTAGCATTTAGTCAAGGTTGCTTGGTATTTTAGCAATAGTTTTATCATTACTTAAAAAATCTTGTTTATGTTTAGTAGCATTTCATTCTATCTAATTCTATTATATGCTACTTTTTTAGTTTAAAAATAATAATTCTTATGAATCTTATATATGAAATATTTTAATATAATTTTCATATTTCTTGTTGCATCTAAGCTACTTGTTTTATTTCATTGCTGGGATTAAAAAATGGCTATCAAAGAGCATATATGTGAAAAGGTTAGAGTAGCTCAAGTAAAAGATAAGATTAGAGAGAGTTGCCTTAGATGGTTTGGTCACATAAAACGGCGGCCTTCCGATGACCTGGTTAGGAGAGTAGATGTATTAGATTTTGCCTATGTTAAGAAATGTAGAGATAGACCTAAAAAGGATTGGTTAGAAAATATTCAAAATTACCTTTCTTTAATAGGACAACTTGAGAAAAAGATTCATGTAGCCGACTCCACATAGTGGGATAAAAGGTTGATGTTGTTGTTATTTGTATCAATGAAAAAACATCAATACAACCAAACAATGCATCTTTTTTTCTTGGTTGTCCATCTGCATTGCATTATAATTCTCTTTATATTTATCGACTTTGTTTAGATTGAATTTCTTATAGCGATGACTTCTTAAAATATATATTTTTTGTTGTTGATAATTTTTTTTATTTCCTGCAATAAATGTATATAAAAAAATTACAAAGCAAGAAAGATTAGCTTTTCTACTAAAAAATAACAATTCTTTAGACATAAAATATTTGCATTCAATTACTTAATTAAGATTGGCTAAATAAATTTAAACATGTTGATAGAAAAGGTCACCAAGTGGATATTTGGTAGAACTGTGCCTTATCTTCTTGCCATCTAAATCAGCAGCCCGTTCAAGAACCTGCTCATCGGAGGTAGTAAGAAAACAACAATACTACTAAATGAAAGTACTGTGATATCATATTATGTGCAAATACAAATGATGACATGTATCATCTATGAGAGAGTGAGAGAGAGAGAGAGATGGGGTTTGAGGAAAATATAATTTATCCTACCGATTAGATATTAAGCATTAAGCTTCTAAATTTAAAATCAGCACTATTAATTTGTGTTTTTTTTTTATTTAAAAACTTCTCTGCCATATATACAATACTTGTTATAGGTTTATCTTTATTAATTGGAACCACTTGCTATTATCTTTTCTTCGCATGCAATCCTTTTAAGAATAACACTATTTACCTTGAAATATATTGGTGGATCTACTTATTCAATATTCCTTTTTTTTTGCAGGAGAAAACTAGATTAAAAGTTGAGGAAAAACTCAACAAGTGCAATAAAGAAGGCTGTTAGATTTGTGTGATCTACTAGATATTTATACATTAAAGATTATCATGAAGATCACTTGTAAGTGTTATTGTATATTTGCGTTACACTTATGTATCATTATTGTTATGCTTGAATTTTATAATGGAATTGCAAGCTATATTTCCCCGTAGGATATTTTAGCAAGACTAATGAAATTTTTGGAAATTCTCCATATGTTACTACAGAAATTATACTCTTCAAGAAAGTTATGTGATTTCACAGTTGTTCAAATTCATGCTATTAAATGATTATGATAAAATAAAACTTAATATATTTTTATTTTATTTCTTTGATTAAATTCAGAAAGGTAAAAAGTGCAAATAAGGCATTAAAAAAAGGGCAAAAAAGCACTTGGATGAAGCATTGACAGATAAAGACTAATTTTTTTTATTCAATCTTATCTTATTATCCAATTTAAAGAAATTATAGGTGATTTGGTCCAATTGATGCCTTAGTTGGATAATCTAGCCATATAATAATATAATTTTTTTGATTTATTTATTAGGCAACATTTTTACACTCTTTATTTATGCATGCATAGAGATAGCGTCTAATATAAAGTTCATGACATGCTTTTAAAAAAATTTAGCAATTAATTATTTTTATATTACATTTATTAAATTGACATTTTATTTTCTAAATATTCAATATTGATTTTTAATTTAAAATATTTAATGCGTATATTAAAGTTAAAACTTAAAATAATTTTATTGACGGCTTTTCATCTCTTACAATTTAATAGCATTCATTCATCTATTGAAACAACAAATTAAATATGAAATTTTGACTGTTATGTATTAATTAAAAAAACTTTTTAATTATTTACCCTTAATTTGAAATAAAAAAATATTTACACTTACTAATTAGAAACATAAAAACGTGGAATTTGAAATGTTTATTTATCTATTAGAATTCTATAATTTCACTCATGGGGACTGTGTTAATGATAGGATAATCTCGGATAGCTTATTTAACAATGTTTACATAACACAAATAAGGTTCATCCTTGATTAGTTTTCATTTTGCTTCATCAACAATAACCAATTCTTGAGAATTTTTAATTGTTAGATGATATTATCAACTAAACTTTCATTAGCTTGTTGAAGTATTGCTAAAATTAATTATATTGTTCAAGATTGGTTGTTCCTTCTAATTTCATTTCATCATTTTTATATTTTTCTTTGGTTCACTTAAATGATCATAATTTATATTTCCTATCACTTATTTAGCTCATGCAGCCTTTAGACTTCTGCATTTTAGAGGATCGGTTTTATGCAAAAAAAATCATTTTACCTTGAAAAACAAAATCTTTTTTCATAAATTTCTTTATTATATAGAGAATAAGGAAATTTATACTTTAACATTTCTACAATTTATATGAAATCATGGACGAATTTGCTACAATTTTATTATTAAAAATATTATACTTTAAATTAAAAATTAGTTAAAAGTGAAAAGTTCTGTAAATTAAACTTATGCAAGTAATATCAATAAATTTACTTATTCATGTAATTAAATAACTATAATATTATATTTGATAAATTTTATTTTCTTACACTTAATGAACGTTCAATTATACTAGCCAATGAAATGTTCAAGAGTGAAATGCTCTGGTATAATTACACGTGAATAAAATTATAATGTAGCTATAATTATTCATGAATCTCTCTTTTTTATTTTTTAAAATTTATTCACGTGCACATGGTGCACGTGCATTTTACTAGTAACATAAAGGTCCAAATTTTTTGTTTCAATATATTAATAAATATAAGGCTTTTTCGATTTCTAATTAAAGATAAATAATTAAAAAAAAGTTTGTTTTATATAAGGCATTACATTCACAATTTCATATTTAATTTTGTTGGTTTAAATAGATGAATAAATGCTATTAAATTGTAATTATGGGTAAAGATAGTAAATTGTCAACAAAGTTATTTCGCTATTCATATGCAAATAATTTTATATTGAAATAATTTTGTAAAACATCAATAATGAAATGATTTTGAAACCTCAGTATAAGCAACAAAAGCTATTAATATAAGAGTAAATCATATATAATTTTACAGAGTTGAGACTCCATTAATAAGTCACCAAAACTATACGACACCAATGTTGAAGCTAGTGCCATAATATGTCGCCTATAAATTTATTAACCAAGAGCTTTTGATTAATACACACATTAAACATAAAGAAAAATGATGAAAACGAAGAAAAAATTTTATGCAAAATTTCAAATTTCATCTATGTTGTTTAAAATTTAAATAGATAATAAATATAATAAAAGTCTAATTAAATATACAAAAGAAAAACAAAAATCATACAATAAAACTCTAAATAAAGGCTAAGAAGAAAAATTGTAATTAGAGATATGTAATTGGGATGAGAATTTGGAATTAACCCGGCACTAGTTGAACCGATCCAAACCCGATAAAAACGGGTCACTTTCTCGGGCCTGAACCGATCTGCTTCGGACCCGGATCAACCTGATAAGACCCGCCAACCCATCGACATCTTTAGTTCCGACCTGGTTCGGGTTCAAGTAAAATCGTAGTCTGACGATGGAGGTCGGAAGGACCGTAGTCGGCAGGCGACAGAGGTCAGAAAGACCATTGTCTAGCGACGGAGGTCGGAAGGACCGTAGTCGACCCTTCTACAGGAGACCATGGTCAGTAAGACCTTAGTATGACAACGAATGTCGAAAGGACTGTAGTCGACGGACGACATAGGTCAGAAAGTTGTTGTCCGGCGACCTAAGTCGGAACAACCGTAGTCGGCGGGCGATGGAGGTCAGAAAGACCGTTTTCTAGCAATGGAGGTCAAAGGGACTGTAGTCGGTGGCGACAAAGGTCAGAAAGACCGTTGTCTAACGACGGAGGTTGGTAGGATCGTAGTCAACGGGCGACAGAGGTCAAAAAGATTGTAATCGGTGGGTGACAGTGGTTAGAAGGATCGTAGTCTTCGGACGACATTTGCTACAAAGAAATATCTGGCGACGAAGGTCAGAAGGACCGTAGTCGGCAATTGGGTGGAAGTCCTACGTCAGTCGGTGGCCGGGCAGAAGTCCGACGATAGTCCGACCACGGTTGGTGGTCTGATAGTGGTCGAAGAGAAGTCTAGTTGCAAGAGAGCTCTAATTTCTCTCCCTTCTCTTCCTTCTGGGCATTTGAATGTCTTAATGATATTAGCATTTGACGATCATGGGCTCGTTGTATTCGTCTCGTCAAGCTGCTAAATTCGACTATAAGAATGTCACATTTGGAATTCATTTGGTAATCCAAATTACGGTTTGAACCTTCCAAAGGTGCTTCGGGTCTTCCATTGGACCCATTTGGGCTCAGATTGAGTCAAATTTGATGTCGTTGGGTTTGTATTTTTGAGACGTTCAATTCAACTATAAGTTTGCAGAAATTGAAGTCAGGATAATCCTAGATTTAATTTTGAAAATTTTCAACTTGATTTTGCCTTAAAATTCATGTCCGATCAAAATAATTTTTTGATGATATATCAAATATAAAAATGAATTAATAAAACTCACTTTTCTCTTTCATGGATTAATGTCCAATTCTCTATAAAATAAAGCTAAAGTTGAATTGAATTAGTTATATTGGAGTTGAATTAAATTTATTCAGATTTCAATAAAAATTATAAATATAATAATAATTAATTCGTTTGGAAAACTGTATATGGTCACGATGATTTTAGAGTTATTATATATACTCTACCATAAATATAATATATAAATAATAAAATTTATACCGTTTAAAATAATCTAATTTTAATATTATGAAATTCTTCATCAAATTTTTATTTGATTGGTTGGATAAAACATTTTCAATATTGATATATCACAAAAAAATAATCTTCATCGGACACGACTCTCGAGGTAAAAATCAAGTTCAAAAATTAATTCAGAGACTATTTGAACTTCGATTTCGGCAAACTTACAGTCGAACTGAACGTCTCAGAAATACGAACCCAATGACACCAAAATCGACTCAATCCGAGCCCAAATAAGTCTAAATCAAGGACCCGAAGCGCTATTGGAAGAGTAAAACCACAATTTGAATTACCAAACAGTTTCCAAACGTGACATGCTTATAGTGGAATCGAGCGGCTCGACGAGATGAATCCAACGAGCCCAAGATCGTCAAATTCCGATATCATTAAGACCTTCAGATGCCTGATAAATGGTCCACGATCAATCGATTCAACATCGACCGTCCATCCAAACCACTCCACATTTGCCCTCGATCCTCCTCCTATTTACGGGACATACCATCCTCAAAAAATTATAAATTGCCCCTCATTTATCTTAAGAGGAGACTCCGAAGCAAGAGGAGGAAGAAGGAGCCAAGGAATAAGAGAAGGAAGATCTCTCTTGCCACCAGACTCCTCGACCACCGCCTGACTTCCCCCATGCTGCTGACTGACGTCGGACTTCCGCCTGGCCACTAAGTGACGTCAGACTCTTGTCCGACCACCGACAAACTCCAGAATTTCCACCGGCCTCCAAGTGACGACGAAATTTTGCCCGGCTTCTACCCGACGCCAGAATTCTGCTCATCGCCGGAGTGCTACCCGACACAGGATTTCTGCCCAATGCCAACTTTCTTCAGATTCCTAAGAGATATCGGACTTATGCTAATCGCCGGACTTCTATCTGGCCGCCGACTAACGTCGGACTTTCGCATGGCCTCCAATTGATTCTGGACCTTCATCGCCCTCCGAGAACGGTCTTTCTAACCACTGTCGTCCGCCGACTATAGTCCTTCCTACCTCTATCGCCTGACAACGATCTTTATGACCTATGTCGCTCGCCGACACAGTCCTTCCGACTTATGTCGCCCACCGACTACGGCCCTTCCGACCAAGCGAACACATCAACAGTGATTCTCCATATTACCACCATATATTGTACTTCAAATGATGTACATCAAGTCAAGGCCTTCCCCCCACAGGGGATGGACTCACGCCGAGGAGAACAAGTGACGAAGTCTTCAAAAAAATGATATCGCCTCTGCAATCAGCCAAACAGACATTTTTGACTTCCTTATAGATATAATACATACTACCGAGGGAGGAGGGGAGGGATGAGGTTGTTCCTAAGGCGATCCCTGGTGGGGCAATTGATTCGTTGCAGAACAACGTGCAGTAATAATTGAGGTGGCAAACTGAGTTCCCTACTGCCTTCTATGATGTTGTTGGCCTTCACTAGTTTGGACAGTTAAATTGCTTTGTTTATGCAAACTTAGTTTGTATTTAAATGTCTAAATAAATGTGGAGATATTTTATGTTCTCTATTATCAATAATATGTGCTTTGTACACTTATCACATTGGTCTGTTGATTGGAGATTAGCATATCAATTAAGAGGTCTTGAGTTAAGTCTTACATATATAATGTGTGTGGTTTGTAAAAGAACAATTTGTGAGTGTTGGTAAGTCATTTTAGCTTGTTATGTATTTTCACGTAAAAACGGCAATATCATATAAATATTTATTATTTGGGTATTTTTTAATATTTACATAATATTAAAATGATAAAAAAATAAATTTTTATTTTTTTATTGTCCTATATTGTAATAATATTTGTATAAAATGAAAATTTTATTTTAATATTTGTATAATATTAAAATGATAAAAATGAAAAAAAAATTTATTTTTTAGCAAAGAACAACTATATTGTAATAAGATATAAAATAATATATTTTTTTTATTATTTATATTCAAGCATCTTATTCATGTCTATTGGGTGAATTAAATGAGTTAGGCCTTTTTTTATGTACCACTACAAAAAAATAGGGTTATCGTAGCACCAATTTCGTCCTATATTTTTCCTTGCAGCAGTTTTAGGACCACTGCATGACCGCTGTAATTACAATGCGCTGCAAGGATATTCCACAACAGTTTATGGATCGGTGGGTAGGTTTGTCAAATCGCTTAATTTAGCAGCGGTTATAACCGCTTCAAAGTTCCAAATTTACAGCGGTTATAACTGCTATATTCCTGATAACAATGAACTGATTTGTAGAATTGTGACAGTTATAACCGCCACAATTCTGTATGTTGATAACTGCTACATTCCTGATAAATATCTGCTGAAGGAGCCTGCATCTTAATAGATATTATATAATAAACGGCAAATAAAATTATATCAAACAACTTGAACGGACAGTTAGTTTAAATCAATCATTATAAAAGAGCTGAAATCCTGATTCAGCTGCTAAAGAAATTGCACAATAATGGCTGAACAGTATAGCTTAGAAAAACGCAAACTATTGCATCATCAAAAGATCTATACTGCACGTATAATGCTGTAGATAAACCAATAAATAGAAGTTAAAAGTTTTATATCATTTACTCTTTCCCTTTCAAGAATCTATCAATAAAGCACAAATTCCAATTCACATAACAGGAAAAATAAAACTTTCTATAGATTTATTCAAATGTTATTCAATTGGTAACACTTCAAGCAATTTTAATGAAACTAAATATATAAAGAAAGAAAATGGATCAAATAGATTCAAGGATTATAAAATCCATGTTGATTTAGGTGATCTATTTTTAATTCTTGATTAATATACTGTTTTTATTTCTCAAGGTTTTGACAAATCTTTATAGAAAAATACAGAAAACGGTTATTCCCATCCCGACTCCGCTCAGAATAATTTTTCTTCAAATTGTGGGACATTGAACAAAAGAAGAATGGGATAATTCCCAAAAAAACAAAAAAAGAGCAAGGGAAGAATAAATGCATTATTAGTAAACATGTAACTTTGTTGAGAGGGAATTTTCAGTGTTGGCAACTAAGGGTGTCAATTCAGGTCAACGGGTCAGGTTCGGCGAACCCGAAAATGACCCGGCGCTATTTGACACGACCCGGACCCGACCCGGTTTTGTAAATGGGTCGGTTTGTCCAACCCGGACCCGACCCGTCGAATTTCCGAGTTGACCCGCCCCGACACAGATTTAAGGGATATGGCTGAAGAAGTGGCGCTACTTCCAGCTCCGACGAGGCGGCGAGCTGTCTTGGCGAAGCTGCGGTACTTAGGCCGGCGAAGGAACAACCTCGAAGGAGGTGAAGAGACACAGCAACAACGGTGGACAGGCGGTGCAGCAGGCCTGTAACAGTGGCGCGACAACGGCAACGACAACAACAGCGTGCTTCATGTGAAGAGCTGCAACAGCCTCTCCTTCGAGGCGAAGAGACGCGAGTCAAGTCCCACGGCTGACACAGACTAAGTGACTCGACTTGACGCATCGGGTCTTTTTGCGGGCAGGGCAGGCAGGCTGGGGCAGCAGACCCGGGCAGAACCAATTCCGGGTTAGTTTCGGGTCATTTCCGGGTTTTCGGGTTAACCCGAACACGACCCAAAACTCAAATGAGTCAGCTATTCGAACCCGAACAAGACCCGTTTGTTAACCGGGTCGACCTGAACCGGATTTTTCCAGGTCAGGTTCGGATCGTATTTCGGATCGTGTCAAAATTTGACTCTCCTATTGACAACAAATAGAAAAGTTCAAGATCGTTGCAAACTCAAAAGGACACAGCTGAAGCTGTTTGACAACAAAGAGGTGAAAGATCAGCTGGCGGAAGTACAACATGTTGTTATAACAATTCTTTTTGATCAATTTTTATTTGAATATCTTAATAAAATATTTTCAATAAAAATTAATTTTTAAATCTCACTGTTATCTATTAATGTGCAATCCTCTATAAAATAGAGCTAAATTTGATTCAAGTTTAAATATAAATAGTTAATTTGGAGTTAATTAAAATCATTCAAATTTTAATAAAAGGTTCTTACAGGAGAATAAGAAAATATAAATATAACAGAAAAAATTAATTAAATATTTTGATAAATTTTTTTATCACGTTGAATTTCATAATTATACATATAATTTAAGATAAATATAATATATAAAAATAATATTATACTTATTTTTAAATAAATAGATTTTAAAATTATAAAATTCATCATCAATTTTTTCAATATGATTTATTTTTTGGGAGTAGTTTTTTTTTTTTTTTTGTTTCAATATGAGAAAATATAAATGAATCATTAAAACTTACCAGTCACCTTCTCCCGAGTATTTGGGTTTTTAATTAATCTCGCTGTCCAAAAAATCTCTCATTCCTTCTATAACTAGCTACTCTCCATCCAAATCTAGCCAAGGCTTCCCCTCTAGATCCGATTGAAACGTCGATTCATAGCGACGTCCACTCCCATCGATCTCGATGGATCAACAAAGTCACAACACGCCGCTGCCGCCCTTCGGCGATGTCCCCTATTTGCTCGACTTTGCCACTGACATAGACCCAAATCAATTTCTCTATCCCGAGTAGGAAGTACAACAACCACGACCACGTCGAAGCTACTGGGCTGATCAGTACCGCAAGATGGAGGAAACCTCAAATTTCAAGAGGCAAAGGCTCCCTTTAGTTGGCATCAAGAAAATCATGAAGGCTAATGAAGATGTGCAGATGATCTCCGCCGAGACGCCTGTGATATTTGCACGTGCCTGCGAGATGTTCATCCTCGAGCTCACCCACAAGGCGTGGGCTCATGCGCAGGAGAGATATCGTACGACTATCGAAAAGCATGATATTGTTGTTGCACTCAACGAAACAGATTATTGTGACTTCCTTGCGGATATAAGAACCACAACGGAGGTCATGGAGCCAGCTCCTCCTACGGCGATCCCTGGTGGGCCGTTTGATCCGCCTGATCCGCTATACTACTATGATCCGTTGTACTACCGCAATAATTGAGGTGGCCTTACCTTATGCCATCGTGAATATCTTGATGCGAACATAGTTTCATGCTTGAACACGGTGCATGTATGTGTGTGTCCGTGTATCGAATAAGCTAGTGATAACCTAATAATAAGACTAAATACTAATATTTATTGGATGTATAATTATGATCCGAATCATAAAATATAAGATTAGAATTTTATTTGGGAAGAAACACATGTCATTTTTATATAGTAATATAGATTTTTGAAATAAAATTTACATAAATCTTTATATTTTCATAAATGCAAATAGAATTAAACATATAGATTGCGAATAGGAAAAATAAAAAATAAAATAAATATAACATGAAATAAAATATAAGAATCTAAAGTCTAACCATTGAATATTAGCAAGAATCTTGTTGCGGACTCAAATATACGCGGCGATAGATTTTAATTTTCCGTCTCAACGTTGTACGTATATCCAGCACACAAACAGAATTGAGAAAGTAACACCAGAATTTTTACGTGGAAAACCCTGGAAAGGGAAAAAACCACGGGGCCACGCCCAGTTGAAATGATTCCACTAGAACTTGAGCAGAATGAACCGTTTATCAAGCATTTGAAGGTCTTAATGATGTCAGAATTCTACGATCTTGGGCTCGTTGGATTCGTCTCGTCGAGCCGCTCGATTCGACTGTAAGCTCGTCAAAATCGGAGACCGTTTGGTAACTCAAATAGCTGTTTGATGCTTCCAACAGCGCTTCGGGTACTTGATTTGGACTCACTTGGGCTCGGATTGAGTCGAATTTGGTGTCGTTGGATTCGTATTTCCGAGACGCTTAGTTCGACTATAAGTTTGCTGAAATCGGAGTTTAAATGGTCTCCAAAATAATTTTTGAAGTTTCCAACTTGAGTTTTTCCTCGAGATTCGTGCCCGATCAAGATGATTTTTTGGCGATATATCAAATCTTATGCAACTTATCTTGATCTGTTAGTTCAGATTTGGCTATCAACCAAGAGGTCTTGGGTTTAAAGTCTTGCCTATATATATATATATGTTTGCCTTAATTGACTCAAAAATCTCTAAATTTTTTGTTTCAATATATTAATAAATATAAGGCTTTTTCGATTTCTAATTAAAGATAAATAATTAAAAAAAGTTTATTTTCATATAAGACATTACATTCACAATTTCATATTTAATTTTGTTGGTTTAAATAGATGAATAAATGCTATTAAATTGTAATTATGGGTAAAGATGATAAATTGTCAACAAAATTATTTCAATATTCATATGCAAATAATTTTATAAAACATCAATAATGATATGATTTTGATACCTCAGTATAAGCTTTTAATGTAAGAGTAAATAATATATAATTTTGCAGAGTTGAGACTCCATTAATAAGTCACCAAAACTATACTACACCAATGTTGAAAAGCTAGTGCCATAATATGTCGCCTATAAATTTATTAACCAAGAGTTTTTGATTAATACACACATTAAACATAAAGAAAAATGATGAATACTAAGAAAAAATTTCATGCAAAATTTCAAATTTCATCCAAGTTGTTTAAAATTTAAATAGATAAATAAATATAATAAAAGTCTAATTAGGGGAGAAACCGTTCGGAAAGACCGATGGTTTGGCCTCACCATCGACGCCGATGATGTATGTCTTCCGACGGGTTTTCTCCAACGAGGAGATGGCTGCAGAAGAAAGGAAGATGGCCAAATCGCATCGGGTTTTCTCAGATGAGGAAGGCAACCAAATCCCAAAGGAAGGAAGAAAGATGGCCGCAAACGATGCTTCATTTCTTCCTTTTGTGAGCTTATTCGGCCAAATACCGTAAATTCGTCATAACAACGACAACGGGAGCTTGCTCGCTGCTGCGAAGGTAGTGATTTGGGTTAACCTGGATTGATTCGGGTTGTTAGGTCAACTCAAATCCGACCCGATTTGAAGTCGAATTAAATTTGTAAAAAATTCAATAAAAATTAGATATATAATAATAATTTATTTTATTAGAAATTCTATAGGATGATGATAGTTTTCAGAGTTATTATATATATACTTTATGTCATTGTGATAAATATAATATATAAATAATAATATTATACCCACTTTAAAATAATTTAATTTTAATATTATGAAATTGGTCATTAAATTTTTATTTGATTGTTCGGATAAAACTTTTTAAGTATAATAAATGAATTATTAAATATTATCGGTCACCTTTCTCTCTTAAGTCCTAAATGAGTTATTAAAACATATCCGTCACTTTTCTCTATTAACGTCCTGCCCATATTTTTTCTTGCCCCGTATTAACGGCTAGCCTCATTGTAAATTTGCAACACGCCCTAGTATTTGGGTTTATAATCTCCATGCCCGAAAAACTCTCTCTTTCCTTCTATGTAATTAGAGCTCCTGTTCTCCATCCAAATCCAACATCTGCTTCCCCATACCTCGACTGGAAACGACGCCCACTCGCATCAATCTCGATGGATCAACAAAACCACAACATCCCCAAGCAATAGGTGATGCCGGCTCTATGCCCAATCCCGTCGCCGCTGCAACACCTTACCAAGCTACTTATCAGCATCTCTACCATCAGAAACAACAACAACTTCAAACTATATGGGCCAGTCAATACCGCAAGATCGAGCAAACCAAAATTTTCAAAAACCACAATCTTCCTTTAGCTCGCATCAAGAAGATAATGAAAGCCGATGAGGACGTGCAGATGATCGCCGCCGAGGTGCAATGGTCAGTCGCAGAAGCCTGTGAGATGTTCATCCTCGAGCTCACCCACAGGGGATGGACTCACGCTGAGAAGAACAAGCATCAAAGTCTACAAAAAAATGATATCGCCGCAGCAATCAGCCAAACAGATATTTTTGACTTCCTTGTGGATAGAGTACCGACTAACGAGGGAGGGAGGGATGAGGTTGTTCCTAAGGCAATCCCTGGTGGGGCGATTGATTTGTCGCACTACTACGTGCAACAATAATTGAGATGGGCAAACTGAGTGCCCTGCTGCCTTCTATGATGTTGCTGGCCTTCACTAGTTTGCATGATCAATTTTCTTTTCTTACGCAAGCTTAGTATGTATTTGAGTGTCTAAATAGATGTGGAGATGTTTTATATTTTCTATTATCAGTAATATGTGCTTTGTACGCATATCACCTTGGTCTTTTAATTGGAGATTAGACTATTAATTAAGAGGTCTTGAGTTATGTCTTACATATGTAATGTGTTTGTGGTTTGTAAAAGAATAGTTCGTGAGAGTTGATAAGTCATTTTAGCTTGTTATGTATTTTCACGTAAAAAACTTCAATATCTCATATAAATATTTATTATTTGTGTATTTTTTAATATTTGTATAATGTTAAAATGATAAAATTTTATTTTTTTATTGTCATAAATTTTTTAGCAAAGAACAACTATATTGTAATAAGATATAAAATAATAAATTTTTAGATAATTTATAATAAATTTAGTCTATTAGGTGAATTAAATGAGTTAGGCCTTTTTTTATGCACGTACGTATGATTTATATTCATATATATGACTGACAAATTTATTATTCTATATAAAATAAAATTATTATGCACATTCGTTAGTTTATATTATTAAAAATTAAAGAGAAGTTGATGTAATAGTTGAGTTGAAAACTCATCTGATTAAGCATGAATGTTGATGTAATAGTTGAGTTGGAATTTTTTGAAACATGCACATTAATTTCAGGAGCATACAAACTCTGATTTTTTTGTAAAATTATAAATATATATATATATATATATATATATATAGATGCCTAGATGACATATGTACATTAATTTTTTTTAATAAAATTTTATATGAAAAAAAGAAATGAATCAAAATTTCTCTTAAGTTTGAATAAGTAAAATATTAAAATTTTTAAGACTAGGTTTGAATATATCTTGCAGCGAAGGTTGGAAAAACCGTTGTCGGCGCTTCTATGGGCAGCCGTGATCAGTAAGATCGTAGTATGGCAACGAAGGTCGGAAGGACCGTAGTCGCCAGATGACATAGGTCAGAAAGTAGTTGTCCGGCGACCTAGGTCGGAAGGACCGTAGTCGGCGGGTGACAAAGGTCAGAAAGACAGATGTCTGGCAATGGAGGTCAAAAGGACCATAGTCGGTGGGGGACGGAGGTCAGAAAGACCGTTGTCTAGCGACGAAGGTTGGTAGGATCATAGTTGACGGGCGACAGAGGTCAGAAAGATCTTAGTCGGTGGGTGACAAAGATTAGAAGGACTGTAGTCAGCGGGCGACATTTGTTAGAAAGACCATTATCTGTCGACGACGGTCAAAAGGATCATAGTTAGCAACTGGGTGGAAGTCCTAGGTCAGTCGGTGGCCGGGCAGAAGTCCGGCAATAGTCCGACGACGGTTGGTGGTCCGACAGTGGTCGAGGAGAAGTCTAGTGGCAAGAGAGCTCTAATTTCTCTCTCTTCCTTATCTTTCTTGCTTTCATCCCCATTCCATGAGGAATGAGGGGTCTATTTATAATTTTTTGAGAGTTTGATGGTCAGTAATTAGGAGGGAGATCAAGGGTATGTTGGGAGTGATTTGAATGGACGGCTGATATTGATCTCCTTGATCAAGGACTGTTCGTTGGGCATTTGAATGTCTTAATGATATCAGCATTTGACGATCATGGGCTCATTGGATTCGTCTGGTTGAGCCGCTCGATTCGATTATAAGCATATCATGTTGGAACTCGTTTGGTAATCCAAATTATGATTTGAACCTTCCAAAGGTGCTTCGGGTCTTCCATTGGACCCATTTGGGCTCGGATTGAGTCGAATTTGGTGTCGTTGGGTTCGTATTTTTGAGGCGTTCAATTTGGCTATAAGTTTGCTGAAATCGAAGTTCGGATTATCCTAGATTTAATTTCGAAATTTTTCAACTTGATTTTGCCTCAAAATTCTTGTCCACTCAATATAATTTTTTGAGGATATGTCAAATATAAAATTGAATTATTAAAACTCACTTCTCTCTTTCATCGATTAATCAATTCTTTATAAAATAAAGGATTTAAGTTGAATTGAATTAGTTATATTAGAGTTGAATTAAATTTATTCAGAATTCAATAAAAATTATAAATATAATAATAATTAATTCGTTTGGAAAACTCTATATGGTCACGATGATTATTTTAGAGTTATTATATATACTCTACCATAAATATAATATATAAATAATAATATTTATACAGTTTAAAATAATCTAATTTTAATATTATGAAATTCGTCATCAAAATTTTATTTGATTGGTCGGATAAAACATTTTCAATATACTAAATGAATTATTAAATTTTATCTATCACTTTTCTCTCTTAATGTCTGGTCCATATTTATTCTTGCGCCATATTAACGGCTAGCCTCATTGCAAATTTGCAAGAAGTCCGAGTATTTGGGTTTCTATTCTCTTTGTCCAAAAAACTCTCTCTTTCCTTCTATATAACTAGCTCGTCTTCTCCATCCTACTTCCCCTCTAGATCAGACTAAAACCTCGATAGAAAACGACGCCCGCTTGCATTAATCTCGATGGATCAACAAAACCACAACATGCCCCAAGCAATCGGCGACGCCGGCTCTATGCCCAATCCTATCGCCACTGCAACAGCCTACCACGCTACCTATCATCATCTCTACCACCAGAAACAACAACAACAACAACGTCGAACCATATGCGCCAATCAGTATCGCGAGATCGAGCAAACCAAAATTTTCAAAAGCCACAATCTCCCACTAGCTCGCATAAAAAAGATAATGAAGGCTGACGAGGACGTGCAGATGATCGCCACCGAGGTGCCGATGGTCTTCGCACGTGCCTGCGAGATGTTCATCCTCGAGCTGACCCACAGGGCATGGACTCACGCCGAGAAGAACAAGCGTCAAACTCTCCAAAAAAATGATATCGCCGATGCAATCAGCCGAACAGACATTTTTGACTTCCTTGTGGATATAGTACCAACTACCGAGGGAGGAGGGGAGGGATGAGGCTATTTTTAAGACGATCACTGGTGGGGCAATTGATTCGTTGCACTACTATGTGCAACAATAATTGAGGTGGCAAACTGAGTGCCCTGCTGCCTTCTATGATGTTGCTAGCCTTCATTAGTTTGCACAGTCAAATTTCTTTTCTTATGCAAACTTAGTTTGTATTTAAATGTCTAAATTGATGTGGAGATGTTTTATGTTCACTTTTGCGATTCGTAATTGAAACAGTTTGTTAGTCTATAATATTAAGCTTGTTATGTATCTCCAGAAAGAACTTCTAATGTCTTCTTCAAATTTCTATTATTTATATCTACAAGCTATTATTTATATAATATTAAAATAATTAATTTTTTTCTCTATTAACATAAAATTTTAACACATGATAGTAACAAGATATAAAAATAATAGATTTTTAGATTATTTATATTCGTGCATCTTATTGAGATAAAATTAATGAATTTAATGAGTTAGGCTTTTTTAATATATCTATATATGATTTAGACATTTATTTTTCTATATAAAATAAAATTATTATTCACATCAATTTAGTATATATTAATTTAAAATTAGATATAAGACATAAATACAAAATAAATATAAGGATCCATAATTAGAAAATTCATCTGATCATGAATCTCGATGCAATGTTTGAGTTGGAAACTTGCATAATTAAATTCTTGATCATTTAAACTCTTGTGTTTATAAACTAAAAGAACCGAAAATTTTGATGAGATAAATTCAATTACATCAAAATAAATTTTATCGAAGCCTAAATAAGTCCATATTAATTATTTGAAGCATAGTTAAAGACTTTGTGATATTAATTTTAAAAACCGAATTATCTATGAATTTTATTATTGCTGCCATTAATTACAGTTGCCATTTGTAATTAATAACATACATTAATAAAACCGGTGAACATGTTATAGTATTATGGAGAGCACAATTTAGAATATTATGAAGAGCACGATTTGATGATTCCATTCAACTTGATCATTAAAAAAAATTTTATTAGAATCTAAAAATAACAAATGAATAGTTTATTAACTTCCTCTATGTCGATGAGCTCCATAATACCAAAACAGACAAGAAAAAAAAAATATATAAATGCATAGATGACATATGTATAATAATTTTTTTAATAAAATTTTATATGAAAAAAAGAAAGGGATCAAAATTTCTCTTAAGTTTGAATTAGTAAAATTTTAAAAATTTACTAAGATTATGTTTGAACATACCTAATTATAATCTATTTTGAATTGTTACATGCTCAAATGCCATCTTTATCAACTAGGAATAAATATTTTTAATAACTTCACAATATACTTAATACTATTGATACGGTCATCATAAAATTGTCTTGACCGGATACGAATTCCGAGGTGTCTCGAAGTTGAAAACATAAAAAATGAAAATAAGGACAATTCTAAATCCGATTTCAAAAAATTTATAGTCAAACTAAACGTTTTGAATAGGCAAATCCAACAAAGCTAAAATCGGTCAAATCCAAACCCCAATTGGTCCAAATCGAGGGCTCAATGCCTATTTAGAAGCCTCAGATGACCACTGTTATTGTTCAATAAATTTTTGTACTAAAAAGCTATTTTAAAAATAAACAAGAATATATATATATATATAGAGGCAAAGATGACATATTTATATTATTCTTTTAATAAAAAATTATATGAAAAAAAAGCAAGGGATCAAAATTTTAGTCTTAGTACATATTAAAATTTTACTAAGGATATGTTTGAATAAATCTAACTATAATCCATTTTGAATTGTTTCATGCTCAAATACGTTCTCTATAAACTAGAAATAAATATTTTAAATAATTTCAAAATATACATAATATTATATTATTAAAAAAACATAGCATTAATATTCATTTTTAATTAATTAAAAAATTAATTTGGGTATAGTTGAAATTAATATAGAGCTAAATTTAATTTAAGTTGAAATTAAAAGATTTAATTTCTAGTTGGTAGATAGCCCTCTTTGAAGGATAAAAAAAATACATACATAATTGAAAAACATCATATCAAGATATTGATCAAAATCTTGATGAAGATAGATTTTAGAGTTCTTAGCTATGATTTTAAATAAGCGCAATACATAAATAATTAATATTTTACTCATCCTAAATAGATTCAAGGATTAAAAAGGCCATCATAAATATTTTTTTATTTAAAATATCTAAATAAGAAAATTTAATATAAATAGAATTATTAAAACTCACTTCTCTCTTTCTTCGATTAATGTCCAATTCTCTATAAAATAAAACTAAAGTTGATTAAAGTTGAAATTTAAATAGTTAATTTAGAGTCGAATTAAATTTGTTAAAAATTCAATAAAAATTATAAATACAATAATAATTAATTTTATTAGAAAATTCAATAGGGACATGATTGATTTAAGAATTATATATATATATATTATGGTAAAAATAATATATAAATAATAATATTATACCCACTTTAAAATAATCTGATTTTAATGTTATGAAATTCATCATCAAATTTTTATTTGATTGTTTGGATAAAACTTTTTCAGTATAATAAATGAATTATTAAATCTCATCCATCACTTTTCTCTCTGAACGTTCGGTCCATATTTTTATTTGATTGTTTGGATAAAACTTTTTCAGTATAATAAATGAGTTATTAAATTATGTCCGTCGCTTTTCTCTCTTAACGTCTGGTTCATATATTTTCTTGCGCCGTATTAACTGCTAGCCTCATTGCAACACGCACAAGTATTTGGGTTTCTAATCTCCTTGCCCTAAAAACTCGCTCTTTCCTTCTATATAACTAGCTCCTCTTCTCCAACAAAATCCAACATCTGCTTCCCCTCTAAAAAAAAAAACCTTGACTAGAAACGACGCCCACTTGCATCAATCTCAATGGATCAACAAAACCACAACATGCCCCAATCAATCGGCGACGTCGGATCTATGCCCAATCATGTCGCTGCTCCAACACCCTACCAAGCTACCTATCAGGATCTCTACCACCAGAAACAACAACAACAACTTCGAACCATATGGGCCAATCAGTACCGTGAGATCGAGCAAACCACAGATTTCAAGAACCACAATCTCCCTTTAGCTCGCATCAAGAAGATAATGAAAGCTGACGAGGACGTGCAGATGATCGCCGCTGAGGTACCAGTGGTCTTCGCACGTGCCTGCGAGATGTTCATCCTCGAGCTCACCCACAAGGGATAGACTCACGCCGAGAAGAACAAGCGTCAAAGTCTTCAAAAAAAAAATATTGCCGCTGCAATCAACCAAACAGACATTTTTGACTTCCTTGTGGATATAGTATCGACTATCGATGAAGGAGGGGAGGGATGAGGCTTTTCCTAAGGCGATCCCTGGTGGGGAGATTTATTCGTTGCACTACTACGTGCAGCAATAATTGAGATGGAAAACTGAGTGCCCTGCTGCCTTCTATGATGTTACTGGCCTTCACTAGTTTGCAAGGTCAATTTTCTTTTCTTACGCAAACTTAGTTTGTATTTGAGTGTCTAAATAGATGTGGAGATGTTGTGTGTTATGTATTATCAGTAATATGTGCTTTGTACGCATATCACCTTGGTCTTTTAATTGGAGATTAGACTATCAATTAAGAGGTCTTGAGTTAACTCTTACATATGTAATGTGTTTGTGATTTGTAAAAGAACAATTTGTAAGAGTTGATAAGTCATTTTAGCTTGTTATATATTTTCACGTAAAAACTTCAATATCTCATATAAATATATATTATTTGTGTATTTTTTAATATTTGTATAATGTTAAAATGATAAAATTTTATTTTGTTATTGTCATATTTTTTTAGCAAAGAACAATAACTATATTGTAATAAGATATAAAATAATAGATTTTTACATTATTTATATTCAAGCATCTTATTCATGTCTATTGGGTGAATTAAATGAGTTAGGCCTTTTTTTTATGCACGTACGCATGATTTATATTCATATATATGATTGACAAATTTATTATTCTATATAAAATAAAATTATTATACACGTCAGTTAGTTTATATTTTAAAAATTAAAGAGAGTATATATGAATAATAAAAATGTGGATACGTCTTTAGCAAACTCATCGTTTTAAGCATGAATTTCAGGATGTAATAGTTGAGTTGGAAACTTGCACATTAATTTCAGGATCATCTAAATCTGATTTTTTATAAACTTTAGGCGAACTAAAACATCTTGGTGAGATAAATCCAACGACATCAAAAGCTTTCTTACCCAAATCCAAAAATAATCCAATAAGAATCGAATCCATTGAAACTTAGACCTCCAGCAAGAAACAGTGGGCTGTTTTAAAGTTTTAAAATATATTATTTATTTTAACACTTGAATATTTTTACAATTATCCTAGACAACTTTGGCAACAATTCCATTTCAATTTAGGCCTTTATTTTAATTATTTCGTCAAAATAATTTATTAAAATTTTTCAGATGCTAGCAGATAAGAATTGCACAATGACTAAGGCTTCTTTTGGGACAGTTTTTGACTGATCCTTTTTCGCTGCTTCAAAAAATATTTACAATGCTAGGGCGCTCGGGTTCACGAAGGACCCCCACCCTCTCCAGTGAACAAGACAAACTTAATTGAGATCCGTGGAAATAATACAACCTGGTTGATCAATGCAATCAGATTCGACATAGAACTAACACATCACATGTCATTGTTAACAATATCGTTTCAAATTATCTATAAAGTAGATGCACACCATTAACATCAATCATCATTGCTTGCCATTTTTTTGTCTTCCGCCAACAACATCATAGAAACATGTCATTGCCAAGAAGCCCGATGCATGTTATCAATTTTATTGGGAGATAACAAAGCTTTCAAGATCATGGGTGCAGGTACCACCTTGGGATTCGAATGTTTGATGGTTGCGTTAAATCTCTGCAAGGCGTTATGTAATATTATAGCATTAATATTCAATTTTAATTAATTAAAAATTAATTTGGATAGAATCGAAATTAATATAGAGCTAAATTTAATTTAAGTTGAAATTAAAAGATTGCCCTCTTTGAAGGATAAAAAAATACATATATAATAGAAAAAAAACATTATATGAGGATATTGATCAAAATCTTGATCAAGATATTGATCAAAATTTTGATGATGATAGATTTAAGAGTTCTTAGCTATGATTTAAAATGAGTTCAATACATAAATAATTAATATTTCACTCATCTTAAATAGATCCAAGGATTAAAAAGGCCATCCTAAACATTTTTTTTATTAAAATATCTTAATAAGGATAATTTTAATATAAAAATGAATTATTAAAACTCACTTCTCCCTTTCATCGGTTAATGTCCAATTCTCTATAAAATAAATCTAAATTTGATTTAAGTTGAAATTAAAATAGTTAATTTGGAGTAAACTTATTAAAAATTCAATAAAAATTATAAACTAATCCCAATTATATTATTATATTAATATAATAATTAATATATAAAGATTAAATTTAATTTGTAAACTTATCCACCCCCCGCCTCCTTAGTTTCAACGTTTTTTTCCCAATGAAGTGGCTGTGATTTCTCTCACGTTCTCTCTCTCTCTCTCTCTCTTCTTTATCTCCCCCTCTCTCCCTCTCTTTCTCTTGGGATCTCTCTCTCTCTCTTTACTTTCTCTCTCTCTTTTACTTTCTATCAGCCCAACGATTACAGCCCTCATGATAGCTCTTTTTTTTGGAAATTAGACATAACAACTGCAATTTTTTCTTTTTTTTTAAATTAATAAGGCAGAGGTGCGTTGTATAAAAAGATTTGTTAAAATTATTTTATAATAAATTAATTAACTAATAAATATTAATAAGTAAATTAATTAATTTATTATGGTTAACTTTAAAAATATTTATTATTTATGATTTTTTCTAACTAAATGTGAATCATTATGTCAAATTAATTTAATAAACAATTAATTTAGAAATAGGTAGAATATTTTCTTATAATTTAAATATAATTAATCTAAATATAATTTAAAATTAAGACTTAATTCAAATAAATTTTCCTAACTATAAAATTAATTTATTTGAACTCAATTCGTTAACATTCTTAATTTCTTAATGAATAATAATATAGAGATTGATATATCTATTCCTTTTTAAGGGATCAAATATATATTTGGTTGTATTTTTTAATTTTTAATTAAAAAAATATCTCATGATTTACGATTACATTAAAGAAAAATGATATTTTTAGAGTAATTTAATGACTAATACTAATTTGTGCTCCCATTAAAAAAAATTTCTCGCTCAGCCCCTGGATTTGAGAGTTATTATTGTTGCGGGCTAGAATATACGCAGCGGTAGAGTATTAATCCTACGTCTCAGCGTTGTACGAATATCCAGCTCACACATAGAGAACACAAGATTTTTACATGGAAAACCCTGAAAAGGGGAAAAACCACGGGGCCTGGCCCAGTTGAAATGATTCCACTAGAACTTGAGCAGATTACAGTGGACTGACTTGCCTCTAAGGGCGATCAGATTACAAGTATCACCCATAGGGTGAAAGTTAGAGGCTTTTGAAGGCCTAAGGTCACGCTGGCAGAACTTCAGGGTCTCCCGGTGGTCTGGCAGAATTTCGGTCCCTAGGTAGATGTCGGGCAGAGGCGAGGACGTCAGATGGTGGTCTGGCAGAACTCCGGCGTCAGGCGGTGGTCTGGCAAAGAGAAGGGCCTCAGGTGGTGGTCCGGCGAAGAGCAGGGCCTCAGGTGGTGGTCCGGCGAAGTGCAGGGCCTCAGGTGGTGGTCTGGCGAAGTGCAGGGCCTCAGGTGGTGGTCCGGCGAAGAGCAGGGCCTCAGGTGGTGGTCCGGTGAAGTGCAGGGCCTCAGGTGGTGGTCCGGCGAAGTGCAGGGCCTCAGGTGGTGGTCCGGCGAAGTGCAGGGCCTCATGTGGTGGTCCGGCGAAGTGCAGGGCCTCAGGTGGTGGTCCGGCGAAGTGCAGGGCTTCAGGTGGTGGTCCGGCGAAGTGCAGGGCCTCAGGTGGTGGTCCAGCGAAAAGTAGGGCCTCAGGTGGTGGTTCAGCGGAACTCCGGCGTCAGGCGGTGGTCCGGCGAAACTCCGGCGGTGGTCGAGGAGGAGCGAGGGGGCAAGAGCTCTCTCTTTTTCTCCTTAGGAATAGGTCTCCCTTTTCATGAGAAATGGGGTCTCTATTTATAGAATTTTGTGAGTGGCATGGCCTGTAAATAGGAGGAAGATCCTGGGTAGTTAGGGAGTGGTTGAATGGACGGCCGATTTTGAATTCCTTGATCATAGATCATTCGTTAGACATTTGAAGGTCTTAATGATGTCGGAATCTGGCGATCTTGGGCTCGTTGGATTCGCCTCGTCGAGACGCTCGATTCGACTATAAGTATGTCACATTTGGAGACCGTTTGATAATCCAAATTATGGTTTGAACCTTCTGACAGCGCTTCAGACACTTGATTTGGAACCATTTGGGCTCGGATTGGGTCCAAATTTTGTATTTCTGAGACGCTCAGTTCGACTATAGGTTTGCTAGAATCAGAGTTCGGATGGTTCCAGAATTAATTTCGAAAGTTTCCACCTTGATTTTGCCTCGAGATTCGTGCCCGATTAAGATAATTTCTTGATGACGTATCAGTTGCCCCCCTATTTTCGGATGTTAAAGTTCCAGAAGTCCGAAAATACTCATCTCAGTCTTTGGGGAATGCAATTCAAATTTGGAAAAAATCCAATCTTGAGCATGGAGGTCCCGAACAGCCTTAAAAGTGCCAAAATTGAGTCCAGAACGTCGAAAAATGGTTCCGGGGACCCCAAAAATGTCCGATTTGACCTTTCCGGGCCTGAAATTGAGCATGATGATGTGGTGCTGACGTAACACTTGATCGTGGCTGACGTGGCGCCGACATGGTCATAACACACAAGATCTTGGTTGTCATTGTGTTAAGGTGGAGCTAACGTGGTCATGATTGTAGCTAATGTTGCACCTATTAGCTGAAATATTATAATTTAAATAAAAAAAGAGGCATTTATAATAACTCTTCCCATGTGGAAGAGTGGTTAATCTTTTTGGTCCCATGCCTAAGGTCCTGGGTTCAAATCCCATGGAAGGCATGGGCTGTTTTGCAGGATGCTGATGTGGCAGTACCACGTAGGACGGACCGATGACGTGGCCACGACACGCGGATCATGGCTGACGTGTCACCCATGACCTAGTGGTTATGGATGACACGGCCCGCTGGCCTGCCTGGGACCGTGCTGTGGCCCGCCTGGGGCTATGCCCGGCCCGCGCTGCGGTCCGCGGGTTCACCGGGAGGTCGCCCGGTCCGCCAGGTTGACCGGCGGTTAGCCGGTTGACCGGTCGGTCAACCGTTGACCGGTCAACGGTCAAATTTTTTTTTTTTTAATAGCACCCCCTTTTTTTTACAACTCTCCTAACTTCCCTAACCTCCCTAACTCCCTTAACTCCCCTAACTTCCCTAACTCCCTTAACTCCCCCCCCCCTCTTAGGCCCTTAACCCTTGCACATTTCTTCTCCTCCCCCCCTTCTTCTTTCATGTGAGGCCTTCCCCTGGCATTACACAGGCGGTATCCCCTGTCCAGGCCAGGGCCCCTTTCTACAAGAAGGAGGTTCCTCCCCCTCTGCCCTTCTTCCTTGACGCTGAGGCATTCCCCTAGGCCATTTCAGGTGGTATCTCCTGTGCCGGTCTATGGCCCCTCACTGAGCAGGAGTCTTCTCCTTCTTGTTCTTCTCTCCCTCACGCTGAGGCATTCCCCTAGGCCATTTCAGGTGGTATCTCCTGTGCCGGTCTAGGGCCCCTCACTGAGAAGGAGTCTTCCCCTTCTTCTTCTAGAAATCTTGCAGAGGTCCGACGTTAGTCGGTGGAAGTCTGGAAACGGACGGAAGTCCGATGTTGGGAAGAAGCCTGGTGATGGGTAGAAGTCCAACGACGGGTTGAAACTTAGCGTTAGGTAGGAGTTTAGCGTCGGGTAGGAATCTGATGAGGGTCCAACGAAGGGCAGAAGTCCGATGTCGGGTAGAAGTTCAGCGTTGGGGAGGAGTCCGACGAGGGTCCGGCGACGGGCAGAAGTCCGGCGTCGGGTAGGAATCCGACGAGGGTCCATCGACGGGCAGAAGTCCGGTGTCGGGTAGAAGTCCGATGAGGGTCCGACGAAGGGCAGAAGTCTGGCGTCGGGTAGGACTCCGACGAGGGTCCGGCGACGGGCAAAAGTCCGGCGTCGGGTAGAAGTTCAGCGTCGGGTAGGACTCCGACGAGGGTCCGACGAAGGACAGAAGTCCGGCTTCGGGTAGAAGTTCAGTGTCGGGTAGGAATTCGACGGGGGTCCGTCGACGGGCAGAAGTTCGGTGTCGGGTAGAAGTCCGACGAGGGTCCGACGAAGGGCAGAAGTCCGGCGTCGGGTAGAAGTTCCAAGAGGGTCCGACGAAGGGCAGAAGTCCGGCGTCAGGTAGAAGTTCCACATCTGGTAGAAGAGCATAGGTCAATAGCATCCGCCAAAGATGTGTGACCTTTCTGAGGTTGTACGTCATAGTCCTTTTTGATGACATTAAATTATGCGGGAGAGTTCGAGGGAATCCACTAAGGATGTATGACATATCCGAGGTGGTATGTCAGAGCATTGCTCGATGACATTAACCTGTGTGAAAGAGGTTGAGAGAATCCACCAAGGATGTATGACCTATCCGAGGTTGTATGTCAGAGCCCTGCTCGATGACGTTAACCTGTGTGGAAGAGGTCGAGAGAATCCACCAAGGATATATGACCTATCCGAGGTTGTATGTCAGAGCCCTGCTCGATGACATTAACCTGTGTGGAAGAGGTCGAGAGAATCCACCAAGGATGTATGACCTATCCGAGGTTGTATGTCAGAGCCCTGCTCGATGACATTAACCTGTGTGGAAGAGGTCGAGAGAATCCACCAAGGATGTATGACCTATCCGAGATTGTATGTCATAGCCCTACTCGATGACGTTAACCTATGTGGAAGAGGTTGAGAGAATCCACCAATGATGTATGACTTATCCAAGGTTGTATGTCAGAGCCCTGCTCGATGATATTAACATGTGTGGAAGAGGTCGAGAGAATCTATCAATGATGTATGACCTATCCGAGGTTGTATGTCAGAGCCCTGCTCAATGACGTTAACCTGTGTGGAAGAGGTCGAGATCGAATCCCCCTGGGATTGATCGTCCAATGATCGAGACACAATAAAGATCGTGTATTTCTCGAATCAGGGATTAAGACACTATATTTGTTAGTAGTTTTCTACTGTCATCATTTTTAATCATTTCTAAAGAAGCAGATAATATCAAATGGAGTGCACAACACATCACTATATTATGTAGGATAATATAACAACTTCCTAGTACAACCTAGGGATATAAGTGTTACACCATGCTAAACACATAAGATATATGTACAAGAACAACACTGTTTGACTTCGAAAGAAAATACTAGAGACATCAGAGCAACATACTGCTTGAAAGAGGCACAATAAAACAAGACGATTACTATTACTAACACAAATGTATACACTGTGTGATCATTTGATCTCACCAACCATCTGAATGTTATTCAATAGTTGTCTTTGTTGTTGCTGCTTTTACCCCCCAGCATCATCTCGAGTCGGTGGGCTTTGGATGAATTGACAGAGATATCCTTGTCGGATCATCCTCTCAATCTCATCTTTGAGTTGTTTGCAAGCTTCAGTAGTGTGTCCACGACTACGGTGGAAATGACAGTATTGATCTTGATTTCCTACGTTCGACTTCAAAGGATTATGCCACTTAATATTTTCCCGATCTCAGATGGCCATCAACACATTCGATCGAGAGGCATTGAGTGGTGTATACTCCTCATCCTGTCGAAACTCACATCGTGGTACTGGGGGTCTAGGAGAGAAGTTTTTCTTTCGTTGTGAGGATGAGTCCTCCATTGTAGGGGCTTTGTGCTTTCCAGGGATTTGTTTAAATTGCTTTATGTGGGCACTAATAGCTTCATCCGCTGATATTTGTGCTTCCACACGATGGATTAGGTCAGCATATGAAGGGACCGTGTCGGGCATAAGTGCTGAGTAGAAGGGGCCCGGACGAAGCCCTCCAAGGAAAACGACTCTAAGTAACTCGGGATCTACTCCCGGAATTTGATGAGCTTGCCCTTTGAGGGTGGCAGGAAAGACCTGACAGAGGAGCACGTCTGAGGCTCGCTGGATATGCATGATGGTTCTATAGTGATCGATATGCTCGTACGGGTCAGTTGTCCCGTCGTAGGGATCGATGTTCGGTAGTTTGAATCCTGCCGGAATAGGATGCTGAAGAATGGCCTCAATTAGAGGTGATGATTCCTGGAAGTCCCATGGGTGTAGAGGTTGCCTCACATCTCCCCCAAGGAATTCTTCTCAGACTAATCTTCGCAATTCAAGCCGCAGGGCGTTGCGAGGGAGTTCGGCTATATGTGGTCGAACTAAGTTCTCAGAAGCATCCCGAGGAATGTGATAATGCTGATCTGCATATGAAGGATGGGTAGAGCTGGCTGTGTCAGCGAGTTTGTCATCTTGGCATGTTGGAGGATGTCTCCTTGGTGGAGGAAGAGGAAACTCGACATGGGGATGTTCTGGTGGAACATCATCGACCCGTGGTGGATCTCGGGGGAGCAGAACCTCATCAGGTGGTGCTAGTGTAGGTTGTCGGGTCTCTCGTAGGAGTTGAAGGATCTCATCCTGAGACTCCTCCATCTTCCTGATGCGGTCTTCAATGGATGGTCTTGAAATTCCTTCTCCAATAGCATCTTGCCCCCCAGCATGAAAGGAGGCGGATACTTGGCATCTATGATTCATAGACTGATCCTGAGATTGATGTGAATTGGAGTGGGAGGCTCCCAAGACGCGATTGCTACGCCTGCTGGCCATCAAAGTGGTGCTTAGGATAGTGGGATTTGTTTCCCACAGAAGGTGTCAAACTGTTGCGAGCTAGAATATATGCGGGGGTAGAGTATTAATCCTACGTCTTAGCGTTGTACGAATATCCAGCTCACACACAGAGAACACAAGATTTTTACGTGGAAAATCCTGAAAATGGGTAAAACCACGGGGCCTGGGCCAGTTGAAATGATTCCACTAGAACTTAAGCAGATTACAGGGGACTGACTTGCTTCTAAGGGCGATCAGATTACAAGTATCACCCGTAGGGTGAACGTTATAGGCTTTTGAAGGCTTAAGTTCGCGCTGGCAGAACATCAGGGTCTCCCAGAGGTCTGGTAGAATTTCGATCCCTAGGTAGTTGTCGGGCAGAGGCGAGGACGTCAGATGGTGGTCCGGCGGAACTCTGGCGTCAGGCGGTGGTCCGGCGAAGAGCAGGGCCTCAGGTGGTGGTCCGGCGAAGAGCAGGGCCTCAGGTGGTGGTCCGGCGAAGTGCAGGGCCTCAGGTGGTGGTCCGGTGAAGTGCAGGGCCTCAGGTGGTGGTCCGACGAAGAGCAGGGCCTCAGGTGGTGGTCCGGCGAAGTGCAGGGCCTCAGGTGGTGGTCCGGCGAAGAGCAGGGCCTCAGGTGGTGGTCCGGCGAAGTGCAGGGCCTCAGGTGGTGGTCCGGCGAAGTGCAGGGCCTTAGGTGGTGGTCCGGCAAAGTGCAGGGCCTCAGGTGGTGGTCCGGCGAAGAGCAGGGCCTCAGGTGGTGATCCGGCGAAGTGCAGGGCCTCAGGTGGTGGTCCGGCGAAGTGCAGGGCTTCATGTGGTGGTCCGGCGAAGTGCAGGGCTTCATGTGGTGGTCCGGCGAAGTGCAGGGCTTCAGGTGGTGGTCCGGCGAAGTGCAGGGCCTCAGGTGGTGGTCCGGCGAAAAGCAGGGCCTCATGTGGTGGTTCGGCGGAACTCCGGCGTCAGGCGGTGGTCCGGTGATACTCCGGCGGTGGTCGAGGAAGAGCGAGGGGGCAATAGCTCTCTCTTTTTCTCCTTAGGAATAGGTCTCCCTTTTCATGAGAAATGGGGTCTCTATTTATAGAATTTCGTGAGTGGCATGGCCCGTAAATAGGAGGAAGATCCAGGGTAGTTAGGGAGTGGTTGAATGGATGGCCGATCTTGAATTCCTTGATCATAGACCGTTCACTGGACATTTGAAGGTCTTAATGATGTCGGAATCTGGCGATCTTGGGCTCGTTGGATTCTTCTCGTCGGGACGCTCGATTCGACTATAAGTATGTCACATTTGGAGACCGTTTGGTAATCCAAATTATGGTTTGAACCTTCCGACAGTGCTTCAGACACTTGATTTGGACCCATTTGGGCTCGGATTGGGTCAAATTTGGTGTCATTGGGTTCGTATTTCCGAGACGCTCAGTTCGACTGTAAGTTTGCTAGAATCAGAGTTCGGATGGTCCCAGAATTAATTTCGGAAGTTTCCACCTTGATTTTGCCTCGAGATTTGTGCCCGATCAAGATTGTTTTTTGATGACGTATCAATTATACATATACTTTATGATAAATATAATATATAAATAATAATATTATACCCACTTTAAAATAATCTGATTTTAATATTATGAAATTCATCATCAAATTTTTATTTGATTGTTTGGATAAAACCTTTTTTAGTATGATAAATGAATTAATAATCTTATCAATCACTTTTCTCTCTTAATGGTGGGGCGATTGATTCGTTGTACTACTACGTGCAACCATAATTGAGGTGATAAACTGAGTGCCCTGCTGCCTTCTATGATGTTGTTAGCCTTCACTATTTTGCACGGTCAAATTTCTTTTCTTATGCAAACTTAATTTGTATTTGAGTGTCTAAATTGATGTGGAGATGTTTTATGTTCACTATTATTATAATATGTGCTTTGAGATTCGTAATTGAAACAGTTTGTTAGTTTATAATATTAAAAGCCTTGTTATGTATCTCCACGAAGAAATTCTAATGTCTTCGATCTGCACATCTATTATTTATATGTATAAGCTATTTTTTATATAATATTAACATAATAAATTTTTTTCTCTATTATCATAAAATTTTAACACATGATAGCTATATTGTAACAAGAAATAAAAATAATAGATTTTTAGATTATTTATATTCGAGCATCTTATTGAGATGAAGTTAATGAATTTAATGAGTTAGGCTTTTTTAATATATCTATATGTGATTTAGACATTTATTTTTCTACATCAATTTAGTTTATATTAATTTAAAATTAGGTAGAAGATATATATACAAAATAAATATGTGGATACATAATTAAAAAATTCATCTGATCAAGCATGAATCTCGATATTATTGCTTGTTGGCATTTTTGCCTATATTCACCAATAACATTGATACACGTCATTGTCAATAAGCACTATGATTTATACTAAATCTTGTACACTATTATCTTCTTACCTCAAAGAAGAATGACCAAACACACCTCAAAACGATCTATTGAAGCAACTCAATCACCTTCATAATTCATATATGCTACATTGTATTAATGTATTCTTTAATTATATGAAAGGACAACATTTGTAATTAATAACATACATTAATAAAATTATTTCCATTGAATTAGGCATTTATTTTTTTCAATAGAAATCTGAATTTTTTTATCAGTTTTAATTAAAAAAAATCCTTAAGAAACCGGTAATTAAAAAAAAAAATTCTCCAAGGAATCAGTACAGTTTCTATGAAAGTCAATTATTAATTTTACTTTTTTTTTATTTACACTATTTCAGTTTCAATTATTGATTAAATTTATACTCACTAATTTGTAAAATATAACTTAGAATTTTTAAAATACAATATAAGGAAAAAAAATTATTTGCCAGATTGAATATTAAAGTTTAAGAAGATTACTAAATTTTAATTTTTTTTAAAAATAATTAATAATATAAAAATAATAATTAAAAACATTTCATAACTTTATAAAATTTAATATTAAAGTTTAAAAACATTTAATAAATTAAAATTAATTGATATTAAGTAATATTACTTGTATAGAAATCGGTACTGATTTCATAGGGAAAAAATATTTTTTTTATTAAGAAATCGGTGCTTATCGGTTTCTAAAGAATTTTTTTTTAGTTAAAACCGGTGAACAGAGTACCGGTTTCTATGGAAATCGGCCGGAAACCAGATAATGAAGTTACGGCTCCTATAGAAATCGGATAATTGAAATCCGTATTTGCTCCTTTTTAGGTTTTTTCGTTAACATATTCCTTAAGCTAATTTAAACTTAAAATAGGCTCCTTTTTTATAAATTGGCCTTACTATAACCTCGCCTCTTTCTTCTTTTACACTCATCTTAAGGAGATTATTCTTGCAGTATTTGAACGCATCTGAGGGCCAATACGAACACGCCGCGTCATCTAATGCACTGTGCATTGGGTGATGTGACGCTTCCGGATTAACCTCCGGACGCGTCCGGACACCTTAATATTTTTTCCCTTTTTAGTGAGCACTGAGCTACAAAATTCCTCCTCCAACATGCCTAGTCTATTTAGATGCTCACAGCTGGTGCTCGACCATTTGCCCCATTTATATTTATGCTAATTTTTTATGAGATATAATTATAATCCACTGAGTTTGTTGATTATAGTATTATGCAGAGCACAATTTAGCACGATTTGATGATTCCATTCAGCTTGATCATTAAAAAATCTTTATTAGAATCTAAAAATAACAAATGAATAGTTTATGTAACTTCTTCTATGTCGACGAGCTCCATAATACCAAAAAAGACCAGAAATATATATATATATATATATATATATATATAGATGCATAGATGACTGATATATCTTCAAAAAGATTTATGTTGATCGGGCATGAATTTTGAGGCAAAATCAAGATTGGAAATTTTAAAAATTAAATCGAAGATCATCTGAACTCCAATTTCAGTAAACTTATAAACTAACTAAACGTCTCGGAAATACGAATCCAACGACACCAAATTCGACTCAATCCAAGCACAAATGGGTCCAAATCGAAGACTCGAAGCATATTTGGAAGGGTCAAACCATAATTAGGATTGCCAAACGGTCTCCAAACTTGACATGCTTATAGTCGAATCGAGCGGCTCGACGAGTTGAATCCAACAAGCCCAAGATTGTTGAATTGTGACATCATTAAGACATTCCAATATCCAGTCAATGGTTTACGATTCGAGGAATCGATATCGACCGTCCACTCAAACCACTCCCAATTTGCCCCCGATGTTCTCATTATTTACTGGTCATGCCACTCTCAAAAAACTATAAATAGACCTCTTATTTCTCATAGGCGGGGGACTCAGGAAAGGAGAGGAAGAATGACCCAAGCAAAGAATGGGGAGGAAAGGGGGCCAAGGAAGAAGAAAATGAAGAGAATGAAGAGTTCTCTTGCCACTAGACATCTCCTCAACTACCTCCTGGCAACCGACCGACGTCGTAATTTTGTCTGTCTCCGGATTTCCATTAGACGCCAGATTTCTGCTCAACGTCAGACTTCTGCCTGTCGTTGGATTTCTGCCCGTCATCGGACTTCCATCGAACATTTACCCGACGTCAGACTCATTCCCGTCTCCGGACTGCAGCCCGTCACCGGATTTCTACCCGACAACGGACTTTCTCCTGTCGTCAGACTTCTGCCCCTCACCGGACTTTCATCGTACTTTTACCCGAAGCCGAACTCCAGCCCGTCGTTAGACTTTCGCCCGTCACCGAATTTCTACCCGACGCTAGACTTCTGCCCATCGCCGGACTATTTTTAAATTTCTACTCGACGCTGAACTTCCGCTCGTCATCAGATTTCTACCCGGCACCGGACTTCCACCCGTCGTCGGACTTCTGCTCATCACCTAACTTTCGCCGGATTTCTACTCGATGCCGGAGTTCTGCTCGTCACCGAATTTCTACCCGATGTCGGAGATCCGCCCGTCGTTGGACTTCTGCCCATAGCCAGACTTACGTCGGAGTTCTATTAAATGTCGAACTTCCGCCTGTTGCTAGATTTCTACCTGACGCCGGACTTCCATCAGTCACCGGACTTTTGCCCGTCATTGGACTTTCATCGGATTTCTACCCGATGCCAAACTTCCGCCCGCCGCCAGATTTCTACCCGACGTCAGACTTTCACCCGTCGTCACCGGACTTCTAATGACGAACTTCCGACCGTCACCGGACTTCTGTCCATCGCCAGACTTCTACCCGACGCAGAACTTCTGCCCTTCGCCAGACTTCTACCAGTCATCAGACTTTCGTCAGACTTCTATTCGACACAGGACTTCCGCCATTTGCCAAATTTCTACCTGACACCAAACTTCCAACCTCTGTCGCTAGTCGACTACGATCCTTTCGAGCTCCTTCACAAGACAACAATCTTTTTGACCACTGTTGCCCGCCGACTATGATCCTTCCAACCTCTGTCGCCGGATAACAGTCTTTCTGGCCACTATCACCCGCCAACTACAGTTCTTTCGACCTCCATAGCCAGATTGAGATCCTTCCGACTTCCGTCGCCATAAAACAGTCTTTTCTGACCACTATCGTCCGCCGACTATTGTCCCTCCAACCACCATCACCAGATTACGGTCATTTCGACCTTCATCGCCTGCCGACTATGGTTCCGCCAATCAAACAAACATATAAATAGTGATTCTTTCAGGTCCCATCATGTAATACACTTTATATGATGTTTATTTATTACATCAAGCCAAGACCATTCCCCAAGGAAGAGACTCATTTGTAATCAATTGCAAATACAAGTTGATTCATTCAAACTGGGCCAGGCCCCGTGGTTTTCCCTTTTCAGAGTTTTTCACGTAAAAAACTCTGGTGTCTCTTATGAACACTACATCCTCTTTTTTCTGATTGTGTGTTGGATCTTCGTACAAAGCCAAGACGTTAAAATTTCTATTTCTCTACAGCCGCGAATATTCACGGACGCAACAAGTCTTAAGTTTGAATAAGTAAAATATTAAAATTTTACTAAGAATATGTTTGAATATATCAATAATCTATTTTCAATAATTTCGTAATACAATATAATATTATATTGTAAAATAAAATATAGCATTAATATTCATTTTTATTTAATTAAAATTAATTTGGTATAGTTGAAATTAATATAGAGCTAAATTTAATTTAAGTTGAAAATAAAAGATTTAATTTCTACTTGATAGATACCTCTTTGAAGGATAAAAAAATACATACATAACAGAAAAATATCATATCAAGATATAGATCAAAATCTTGATGATGATAGATTTTAGAGTTTTTAGCTATGATTTTAAATGAGGGCAATACAATAATTAATATCTCACTCATCCTAAATAGATTTAAGGATTAAAAAGGCCATCATAAATATTTTTTTTATTAAAATATCTTAATAAGACAATTTTAATATAAAAATGAATTATTAAAACTCACTTCTCTCTTTCTTCGATTAATGACCAATTCTCTATAAAATAAAGCTAAAGTTGATTAAAGTTGAAATTAAATTAGTTAATTTAGAGTCGAATAAAATTTGTTAAAAATTCAATAAAAATTATAAATACAACAATAATTAATTTTATTAGAAAATTCTATAGGGTCATGATGGATTTCAGAGTTATTATATATATACATTATAATAAATGTAATATATAAATAATAATATTATACCAATTTTAAAATAATCTAATTTTAATATTATGAAGTTCATCATAAAATTTTTATTTGATTGTTTGGATAAAACGTTTTTAGTATAATAAATGAATTAATAAACCTCATCCATCACTTTTCTCTCCTAACGTCCGGTCCATATTTTTATTTGATTCTTTGGATAAAACTTTTTCAGTATAACAAATGAGTTATTAAATTATATCCGTCGCTTTTCTCTCTTAACGTCCGGTCCATATATTTTCTTGCGCCGTATTAACGGCTAGCCTCATTGCAACACGCCCGAGTATTTGGGTTTCTAATCTCCTTGCCCTAAAAACTCTCTCTTTCCTTCTATATAACTAACTCCTCTTCTCCATCCAAATCCAACATCTGCTTCCCCTCTAGATCAGAAAAAACCTTGACTGGAAACGCACCCACTCGAATCAATCTCAATGGATCAACAAAACCACAACATGCCCCAATCCATCGGCGACACCGGATTTGTGCCCAATCTTGTCGCTGCTGCAACACCCTACCAAGCTACCTATCAGCATCTCTACCATCAGCAACAAAAACAACAACAACTTCGAACCATATGGGCCAATCAGTGCCGCGAGATCGAGCAAACCACAGATTTCAAGAACCACAATCTCCCTTTAGCTCGCATCAAAAAGATAATGAAAGCTGATGAGGATGTGCAGATGATCGCCGCCGAGGTGCCGGTGGTCTTCGCACGTGCCTGCGAGATGTTCATCTTCGAGCTCACCCACAAGGGATGGGCTCACGCCGAGAAGAACAAGCGTCGAAGTCTTCAAAAAAATGATATCGCCACTGCAATCAGCTAAACAGATATTTTTGACTTCCTTGTGGATATAGTACCGACTACCAAGGGAGGAGGGGAGGGATGAGGCTGTTCCTAAGGCGATCTCTGGTGGGGCGATTGATTCATTGCACTACTACGTGCAACAATAACTGAGATATAAACTGAGTGCCCTGCTGCCTTCTATGATGTTACTGGCCTTCATTAGTTTGCAAGGTCAATTTTCTTTTCTTGCGCAAACTTAATTTGTATTTGAGTGTCTAAATAGATGTGGAGATGTTTTATGTTCTCTATTATCAGTAATATGTGCTTTGTACGCATATCATCTTGGTCTTTTGATTGGAGATTAGACTATCAATTAAGAGGTCTTGAGTTAAGTCTTATATATATAAGGTGTTTGTGGTTTGTAAAAGAACAATTTGTGAGAGTTGATGAGTTATTTTAGCTTGTTATGTATTTTCACGTAACAACTTCAATATCTCATATACATATTTATTATTTGTGTATTTTTTAATATTTGTATAATGTTAAAATGAAAAAAATTAATTTTTTTATTGTCATAATTTTTTTAGCAAAGAACAACTATATTGTAATAAGATATAAAATAATAGATTTTTACAGTATTTATATTCAAGCATATTATTCATGTCTATTGGGTGAATTAAATGAGTTAGGCCTTTTTTTTATGCACGTACGTATGATTTATATTCATATATATGATTGACAAATTTATTATTCTATATAAAATAAAATTATTACGCACGTCAGTTAGTTTTTATTATTAAAAATTAAAGAGAAGATATATGGATAATAAATATGTGGATACGTCTTTAGAAAACTCATCTTATTAAGCATGAATTTCAGGATGTAATAGTATAGTGGGAAACTTGCACATTAATTTTAGGATCATCTAAACTCTGATTTTTTGTAAACTTTAGGCAAATTAAAACATCTTGGTGAGATAAATCCAACGATATCAAAAGTTTTCTTACCCAAATCCAAAAATAATTCAATGCAGTGGGCTGTATTAAAGTTTTAAAATATATAATTTATTTTAACACTTAAATATTTTTACAATTATCCTAGACAACTTTGGCAACAATTCCATTTCAATGTAGGCCTTTATTTTAATTATTTCGTCAAAATAATTTATTAAAATTTTTCAGATGTTAGTAGATAAGAATTGCACAATGACTAAGGCTTCTTTTGGGACAATTTTTGACTGATCTTTTTTCGCTGCTTCAAAAAATATTTACAATGCTGGGGCGCTCGGGTTCACGAAGGACCCCCACCCTCCCCAGTGAACAAGACAAACTGAGTTGAGATCCGTGGAAATAATGCAACCTGATTGATCAATACAATCAAATTCGACATAGAACTAACACATCACATGTCATTGTTAACAATATCGTTTCAAATTATCTATAAAGTAGATGCACACCATTAACATCAATCATCATTGCTTGTCATTTTTTTGTCTTCCGCCAACAACGTCATAGACACATGTCATTGCTAAGAAGCCCGATGCATGTTATCAATTTTATTGGGAGATAACAAAGCTTGCAAGATCATGGGTGAAGGCACCACCTTGGGATTCGAATGTTTGATGGTTGCGTTAAATCTCTGCAAGGCGTTATGTAATATTATAGCATTAATATTCAATTTTAATTAATTAAAAATTAATTTGGGTATAGTCAAAATTAATATAGAGCTAAATTTAATTTAAGTTGAAATTAAAAGATTTAATTTCTAGTTAATAGATTGCCCTCTTTGAAGGATAAAAAAATACATATAAAATAGAAAAACATCATATCAGGATATTGATCAAAATCTTGATCAAGATATTGATCAAAATCAAATCTTGATGATGATAGATTTTAGAGTTCTTAGCTATGGTTTAAAAAGAGTGCAATACATAAATAATTAATATTTCACTCATCCTAAAAAGATTCAAGGATTAAAAAGGCCATCCTAAACATTTTTTTATTTAAATATCTCAATAAGAGAATTTTAATATAAAAATGAATTATTAAAACTCACTTCTCTCTTTCATCGGTTAATGTCCAATTCTCTATAATATAAAGCTAAATTTGATTTTAGTTGAAATTAAAATAGTTAATTTGGAGTTGAATTAAATTTATCAAAAATTCTATAAAATTATAAATATAATAATAACTAATTTTATTAGAAAATTCTATAGGATCCTGATGATTTTAGCAGGGGTGGATCTATAGTGGGGCCCTAGAGGCATGGGTCCCCACTGACCCAATAATTAAATTCAATTTATTTTAAATTATATTAATATAATAATTAATATATAAAGATTAAATTTAATTTCTAAACTAATCCACCCTCGGCCTCCGCCTCTGCCTCCGTCTTGGTTTCATTTTTTTTCGATTACATATGTGCAATTTCTCTCACGTTGTCTCTCTCTCTCTTCTTTATCTCTCGCCTCTCTCCCTGTCGTTCTCTTGGGCTCTCTCTCTCTCTCTCTCTCTCTCTCTCTCTCTTACTTTCTATCTGCCTAAGATTAATTATCACCTTCATTATAGCTCTTTTTTTGTTGAAAATTAGATATATCAGCGGCAATTTTTTCTTTTTTTGAAAAATAATAAGATAGAGATGTGTAGCATAAAAAGATTTGATAAATTTAATTTACAATAAATTAATTAACTTGTTGCGTCCTGAAATATTTGCGGCAATAGAGAAATATAAAATTTAACGTCTTAGTTTTATACAAAGACATAACACACAATCAGATAAGAGAGAGGGTGTAGCGTTCATAAGAGACACCAAAGTTTTTTACGTGAAAAACCCCTAGAAAAGGGGGAAAAACCATGGGGTCTGGCCCAGTTTGAATGAATCCACTAGTATTTTCAATCAATTACAAAAATGAGGCCTTTCCTTGGGGGGAAGGCCTTGGTTTGATGTAGCAAACATCATACATTATACATTATACATTATATGGTGAAAATTGGAAGAATCGGAATTGATATGTTCGTTTGGTCGGCATGACCATAGTCGGCTGGTGATATAGGTCAAAAAGATAGTATTCTGGTGATGGTGGTTGGAAGGACCATAGTAGGCAGGTGATGGAGGTCGAAAAGACCGTTGTTAGGCGACGGAGATCGAAAGGACTGTAGTTGGAGGGTGACGAAGGTCATAAAGACCATTATTTAGTGACGGAGGTCGTAAGGACTGTAGGATCGTAGTCGACGGGTGACAAAGGTCTAAAAGATCGTAGTTGGGTGACGGTGGTCGGAAGGACTGTTGTCGGTGGGCAACAGAGGTTAGAAAGACTGTTGTCAAGCGACAGAGGTCGGAAGGACCGTAATCGATGGGCGACGGAGGTCGTAAAGACCGTTGTCCGGCGATGGAGGTCGAAAGGACTGTAGTCGGCAGGCAACAAAGGTCAGAAAGATCGTAGTCGGGTGACTTTGGTCAGAAGGATTGTATTCGGCGAGCGACGAAGGTCGAAAAAACTGTATTCGACGGACGATGGAGGTCGGAAAGACTGTTGTCGGGTGAAAGTTCAACAAGAATTGGAAGTCGGGTGGAAGTCCGGCGTCAGTTAGTGGCCGGGTAGAAATCCAGCGTCAGTCGGTGATCGGATGGAAGTCCGACATCAGTCGGTGGACAGATGGAAGTTCAACATCAGTCAGTGGATGAACGGAAGTCCTGCGTCAGTTGATGACCAGGTGAAAGTCTGACGACAGTCCAGCGGTGGTCGAGGATGAGTCTGGTGGCAAGATAACTATAGTTTATCTTCTTCTTTCTCTTCCTTGCTTTCTTGCTTGGATCCCGCTCCATGAGAAATGAGTGGTCTATTTATAGTTTCTAAGAGTGGTATGGCCAGTAAATAAGAGGGAGATTAAGGGTAAGTTGGGAGTGGTTTGAATGAACGGCCGATATTGACTCCTTTGATCAAGGACTGTTTATTGGACATTTGAATAATTTAGTAATGTCAGAATTTGACGATCTTGGCCTCGTTGGATTTGTCTCGTCGAGCCGCTCGATTCGACTATAAGCATGTAATGTTTAGAAATGTTTGGTCATCAAATTTATAGTTTGAACCTTCCAAATGCACTTCTGGCCTTCAATTTGAACCCCTTTGGGCTCGGATTGAGTCGAATTTGGTGTTGTTGGGTTCTTCTTTTCAAGACGTTCAGTTCAGACGTTCAGTTCGACTATAAGTTTGTTGAAATCAAAGTTCGGATAGTCCCAAATTTAATTTTGGAAGTTTTTTACTTGATTTTGCCTCAAGATTCATGATAATTTTTTGATGTATATCATAACTAATAAAAAGTTTTAATAAATCTTAGCAATTAACCAAAATGTTAGTGTATTCGTAGCAGTTTATAGCAGCGGTTTTAAAACTGCCGCTATAGATAGATATAGACAACAGTTTTAACCGCTGCTATATTTACTTTAAAAAAATTAAAGTTATCTAAATATTTTGTAGCAGGGGTTTGCAGCTCTTTACAGGACCGCTCAATCTACTTCTCCTTTTGTGCCCTAGCTGACTCATATAACAACTTCATCTTAGTATATCTCGCGATGATCGTCCACGCTGAATCAGGTGTTGACCTCATTTTTGTATGAGGTCAGTAGGACCCATCCAGACCCCAGATCAATCCAGACCCCAGATCAATCCTGACCCCAGATCAATACAATTTAAGACAAATCTAGACTCTAGGATTCTCCTAGACTTCAGACCCTATTCTAGATCCTAGGATTCTACCTGACTCTAGATCATATGATCCTCTTAGACCCTAGGATTCTTCTAGATCCTAAGACTATTTTAGATCCCAGGCCCTAGGACTTCCAAACCCTAGGATCTTCCTAAAAATCAAACTTTAGGATCTACTCTAGATCCTAAGATCCTTCTCGATCTTGAATCTTAGGATTCCTAGATCTTAGAATTCTTCTAGATTATAGGATTCTTCCAGACCCCAGATCCTACGATTTCCCTAGGACTTCTAGATTCTAGGATCTTCCCAGACTCCAGTCCCTAGGATCTATTCTAGACCCTAGGATTCCCTTAAGCTAATTTGGACCCTAGGACCTATTCTAAACCCTAGGATTCCTCTAGATCAATCAAACCTTCATTCAATTCAAACTTCAATCAATTCAGACTTTAATCCATATCCTTAATTCAAACCTTGATCAATATCCAGCTCAAAACCAGATTTCCAGACTCAAATCCAAGGCCAAAGGTCTAAGTCCTGAAAGCCTTTTCTAGTGAATCTTTGAATAATTCAAAACCCTATCAAATGACCTCTAATTCAAGATCTATCAGTTCCACACTGATGTGACATGTCTCTAGAGGCAACCCTCCAAATTTGAGCTCATTCTGAGGTCTCTAACCTTAGAAACTGAATTGAAATCTGAAGGCTGTAAAACCTTCAAATATTTACAGTCCATGTCACTGGACCTACCACCCAGTGGATTTTGACCCTGGAGCTTTCTCCAAAGCCTCCAATCACCTCCAGACCCTTGATTATGACCCATTAAGCAATAAACTGCATTTTTTTGAACTCAATTTGACCCCCAGTTGACCAGGGGTCAAAATGACCAAAATACCCCTATGGGGTGTGAATAGTCACTTTGGTCAAATGAGCTCCAAATCAAATGCAATCACTTCCAGCAAGTTTCAAATATCAAACCCAACCTGTTGGACCCACTTCCATCCCCTGGGTCAACCTGGCTGACCAAGTCAACCTAGTTTGACCAAACAGGCCTTTATGGGTCAAAACAGGTCATTTTGACCAAATGACCTCCTCTGACCTTGGGACCACCTCCATTGGTCTCCAAATGTCATTTCAAATTTGTTGAACCCATTTCCAGACCTTGGACCCACCTGGTTGACCAAGTCAACTAGGGTTGACCTAAAAGGCCCATTAAGGGCCCAAACGGGTCATTTTTGACAAAACAACCTTTCCAAACCTTGAGACCACCACCAGCAGACTCAGAATGTTATTCTGAACTGGTTGGACCCAATCCCTGACCCTGGGTCAACCTGGTTGACCAAGTCAACCTAGTTGACCCATTAGGCCCATTAAGGGCCTAAACAGGTCATTTGATCTAGATGACCCATTTAAACCCTGAAACCACCTCCACTAGACCCCATTCATCATTTCAAACCATTCTAGTTCTAACCCTGACCCTGGGTCAACTTGGTTGACCAAGTCAACCTAGTTGACCCATTAGGCCCATTAAGGGCCTAAATAGGTCATTTAATCTAAATGACCTATTTAACCCCTGAAAACACTTTTACCAAACTCCAGATACTCAATCAAACCTGTCAAGTCCAGACCCTGGCCCTGGGTCAACCTGGTTGACTAGGTCAACTCAGGTTGACCACTTTCAACCCTTAAGCTCATTTAAACTCAATCAAGCTCCAGATCGATTTCAAACCCATTCAAACTTCTCTGACTACTTCTCTTAATGATTTAAACTTGATTGGACCTTCGACCCAGTCAACTATTGACCAAGTCAACTAAACCCAAAGTCCATTTCAAATTTAGAAATCCAGATTTAAACCTTTCATTTGATCACACTCCAACCTGAACTACAACCAAGTTTCAGTTCAATCCTTAATCAAAGCCTTAATTTTATCTTTAATTGAATATTAATCAACCTCCCATCAAATCTCAATCAAACATTAATCAAATTAACCATCTAGATTTCAATTAACTCAACCTTCAATCAAATCCTAAATGACCTTTGATTGGTCAAATCAAACCTATCCCCTTACATACACTCAAATTGAACTCTTCAATCACTGAGACCAGTTTACAGTATGACTCAAATACTCCCAAACAGGTTTCAAGTCAATCCATAGTGGTTTTGACTTGCTTGATCCGCTATGGGTGGTCAAACCACATATACCTTTGACCCTTTATTCAAATACCCATATCATTACTCTGGCTTGCTATTCTTCAACCCATCTAACCTTCAAAGGGTTTTCACAAGATTGCCTAGCCATTTTGACTAAATTTGACTAGTCAAACTAGTCAAAATGACTAAGTTTTCTTTGAATAATCAATTTCACCTTCAAACATCAAATCTATCTCTTCAAACCTATTCCAAATCATATTTAAAAACCTTTTAACCATTCCCTGAACTCCATATCATTAATTTTGACTAAAGTTGACTGGTTAAGACCAGCCAACTAGAGACTTAAAGTCCCATTGCCACGATCAAACCTATCAAGCCTTGGCCAGCCAGAATTAAGCCATTCTAGCCCATGGAGTTAACTCCAGAACCTTCCTAAGTATCAGCCCGACCCAACCCAATGCATGGCACACCTTCTAGCTCAGCTAAACCGTGTCTAGTGGTCCCCTCCATGTGAGAGTGACCCAAGGCCGTTTTCACCTGGGCAATGCACCTCTCTGCTCCCTAACGGTCTGGGACAGCTGGCCTTCATCCAGGGCACTCAACGGAAGCATCCAGACCGTCAAATTGAGTCCCGTAGCTTGAATAGGGTAAGGGAGACGGGAAAAGCTCATTCCAAGCTATCTCCCATTCCATTCGAGCTCCAGACGCTCTAGGTTTTCGTTTCAAATCTCCAGAGCTCCCTTTACATTCCCCTAATCCTTCATGGCGTTTGGTGGCCGCCGGCGACGAGTTCTACAGCAAACCGAAGCTAGGTTCATCCTAGCTGATCAAACTCCCCATAGAGGCTTCCTCCGGGCTTGAAGTCTTCAAGGAATTTGTGTGCGGACAATCCACAAGCTCAACAATACTTTAATCATCCAAAACCATCAATTCTATCGCGGTAAATCTTAAACCCTAGGTTATTATCTAGGTTCTTAAATAACTTCTTAAATATTGCATCGATGGCTTAAAAATTACTTCCACATTCTTGCTTAAGCTCTATTATACCTCTGTCTAAGTTTTGAATCTTTTTCGTTCACTGTATTAAGATAACGACATCAAAATCTTAGTCTTGGGCTTGCGAGTGAGCGGAGGAAGGTGATGACCCCACAGCCGTTGGATCAGGTTATTTTAGATCAACGGCTGTGAGTAAGCCTAATCCGCGGTTCGGTTCGATCCCTCTAAACCGCGGATTGATTAAACCTTCGTTTGGCTAGATCTGAACCGCTGATGCAAAACGCAGGCCAAACCAGGACCGTTCAATCCTTCTGAACCGAGATCAGCGACGAGTGTGATCTTAACCGTCGGATCAGCGCTTTGTTAGATCCGACGGTTCAGGTTTATGCCAAGCTGGATAAGTAAACGGGGCCCGCTTGACCACCGCTGTCTGTGCAGTCGAACCAGCTGCCGACGCGTGGAAAGCCCAGGTCCAGTAAGACCTTAGTATGACAACGATGGAGGTCGGAAAGACCATAGTCGGCAGGCGACAGAGGTCAGAAAGACCATTGTCTGGCGACGGAGGTCGGAAAGACCGTAGTCGACCCTTCTATGGGTGACCATGGTCAGTAAGACCTTAGTATGACAACGAATGTCGAATGGACTGTAGTCGACGGATGACATAGGTCAGGAAGTTGTTGTCCGGCGACCTAAGTCGGAACAACCGTAGTCGGCGGGCGATGGAGGTCAGAAAGACTGTTTTCTAGCAATGGAGGTCAAAGGGACCGTAGTCGGTGGCGACAAAGGTCAGAAAGACCGTTGTCTAACGACGGAGGTTGGTAGGATCGTAGTCGACGGGCGACAGAGGTCAAAAAGATTGTAGTCGGTGGGTGACAGTGGTTAGAAAGACCGTAGTCTTCGGACGACATTTGCTACAAAGAAATATCTGGCAACGAAGGTCAGAAGGACCGTAGTCGGCAACTGGGTGGAAGTCCTACGTTAGTCGGTGGCCGGGCAGAAGTCCGACGATAGTCCGACCACGGTTGGTGGTCTGATAGTGGTCGAGGAGAAGTCTAGTGGCAAGAGAGCTCTAATTTCTCTCCCTTCTCTTCCTTCTGGGCATTTGAATGTCTTAATGATATTAGCATTTGACGATCATGGGTTCATTGTATTCGTCTCGTCAAGCTGCTAAATTCGACTATAAGCATGTCACATTTGGAATTCATTTGGTAATCCAAATTACGGTTTGAACCTTCCAAAGGTGCTTCGGGTCTTACATTGGACCCATTTGGGCTCGGATTGAGTCGAATTTGATGTCGTTGGGTTTGTATTTTTGAGACGTTCAATTCAATTAAAAGTTTGCAGAAATTGAAGTCCGGATACTCCTAGATTTAATTTTGAAAATTTTCAACTTGATTTTGCCTTAAAATTCATGTCCGGTCAAAATAATTTTTTGATGATATATCAAATAAAAAAATGAATTAATAAAACTCACTTTTCTCTTTCATGGATTAATGTCCAATTCTCTATAAAATAAAGCTAAAGTTGATTTAAGTTGAATTGAATTAGTTATATTGGAGTTGAATTAAATTTATTCAGATTTCAATAAAAATTCTAAATATAATAATAATTAATTCGTTTGGAAAACTCTATATGGTCACGATGATTTTAGAGTTATTATATATACTCTACCATAAATATAATTTATAAATAATAAAATTTATACCGTTTAAAATAATCTAATTTTAATATTACATCAAATTTTTATTTGATTGGTTGGATAAAACATTTTCAATATTGATATATCACCAAAAAATTATATTCATCGGACACGAATCTCGAGGCAAAAATCTTGAAAACTTCAAAAATTAATTCAGAGACTATTTGAACTCCGATTTCGGCAAACTTACAGTCGAACTGAACGCCTCAGAAATACGAACCCAACGACACCAAAATCGACTCAATCCGAGCCCAAATAAGTCTAAATCAAAGACCCGAAGCGCTATTAGAAGAGTCAAACCACAATTTGAATTACCAAACGGTTTCCAAACGTGACATGCTTATAGTGGAATCGAGCGGCTCGACGAGACAAATCCAACGGGCCCAATATCGTCAAATTCTGATATCATTAAGACCTTTAGATGCCTGACAAACGGTCCACGATCAAGGGATTCAACATCGACCGTCCATCCAAACCACTTCACATTTACCCTCGATCCTTCTCCTATTTACGGGACATGCCATCCTCAAAAAACTATAAATTTCCCCTCATTTATCTTAAGAGGGGACTCCGAAGCAAGAGGAGGAAGAAGGAGCCAAGGAAGAAGAGAAGGAAGATCTCTCTTGCCACCAGACTCCTCGACCACCGCCTGACTTCCCCCATGCTGTTGACTGACGTCGAACTTCCGCCTGGCCACTAAGTGACGTCAGACTCCTGTCCGGCCACCGACAAACTCCAGAATTTCCACCGGCCTCCAAGTGACAATGAAATTTTTCCCGGCTTCTACCCGACGCCAGAATTCTGCTCATCGCCGGAGTGCTACCCGACACAGGATTTCTGCCCAATGCCAGACTTTCTTCAGATTCCTAAGAGATATCGGACTTATGCTAATCGTCGGACTTCTATCTGGCCACCAACTAACGTTGGACTTTCGCATGGCCTCCAATTGATTTTGGACCTTCATCGCCCTCCGAGAACGGTCTTTCTAACCACTGTCGTCCACCGACTATGGTCCTTTCTACCTCTGTCGCCTAACAACGATCTTTATGACTTCTGTCGCTCGCCGACACAGTCCTTCCAACTTATGTCGCCCACCGACTACGGCCCTTCCGACCAAGCGAACACATCAACAGTGATTCTCTATATTACCACCATATATTGTACTTCAAATGATGTACATCAAGTCAAGGCCTTCCCCCCAAGGAAGGGCCTTATTTGTAATCAACTGTAAACGCTAGTGGATTCATTCAAACTGGGTTAGGCCTCGTGATTTTCCCCTTTTTTCAGGAGTTTTTCATGTAAAAATCTTGGTGTCCCTTATTAATACTGCATCCTCTTTTTATCTGATTGCGTGCTGGATCTTCGTACAAAGCTAAGACGTTAAATTTATGTTTCTCTACCATCACGAAAACTCAAGGATGCAACAAATATAATAAATAAATTATTAAATCTTATCCATCACTTTTCTCTCTTAACGTCTGATCCATATATTTTCTTGTGCCATATTAATGGCTAGCCTCATTGCAAATTTGCAAGAAGCCCGAGTATTTGGGTTTATAATCTCTTTGCCCAAAAAACTCTCTCTTTCCCTTCTATATAACTATAGCTCCTCTTCTCCATCCTACTTCCCCTTTAAATCAGACTAAAACCTCGGCAGAAAACGACGCCCACTTGCATTAATCTCAATGGATCAACAAAATCACAACATGCCCCAAGCAATCGGCGACGCTGGCTCTGTGCCCAATCCTATCGCCGCTGCAACACCCTACCACACTTCCTATCAACATCTCTACGACCAGAAACAACAACAACAACTTTGAACCATATGGGCCAATCAATACCGCGAGATAGAGCAAACCAAAACTTTCAAAAACCACAATCTCCCACTTGCTCGCATCAAGAAGATAATGAAGGCTGACGAGGACGTGCAGATGATCGCCGCCGAGGCACCGGTGGTCTTCGCACGTGCTTGCGAGATGTTCATCCTCGAGCTGACCCACAGAGCATGGACTCACGCCGAGAAGAACAAGCGTCAAACTCTCCAAAAAAATGATATCGCCGCTACAATTAGCCGAACAGACATTTTTGATTTCCTTGTGGATATAGTACCAACTACCAAGGGGGGAGGGGAGGAATGAGGCTATTCCTAAGACGATCCCTGGTGGGGCGATTGATTCGTTGCACTACTACATGCAACAATAATTGAGGTGACAAACTGAGTGCCCTGCTGCCTTTTATGATGTTGCTGGCCTTACACTAGTTTGCACAGTTAAATTGCTTTGTTTATGCAAACATAGATTGCATTTGAGTGTCTAAATTGACGTGGAGATGTTTTATGTTCACTATTATTATTATTATTATTATATGTGCTTTGAGATTTGTAATTGAAACAGTTTGTTAGTTTATAATATTAAGCTTGTTATGTATCTCCACGAAGAAATTTTAATGTCTTCTGCACACTTCTATTATTTATATGTATAAGTTATTATTTATATAATATTAATGTAAAAATTTTTTTTCTCTGTTATCATAAAATTTTAACACATGATACCTATATTGTAACAAAATATAAAAATAATAGATTTTTAGATTATTTATATTCGGGCATCTTATTGAGATAAAATTAATGAATTTAATGAGTTAGGCTTTTGTAATATATCTATATATGATTTAGACATTTATTTTTCTATATAAAATAAAATTATTATTCACATTAATTTAGTTTATATTAATTTAAAATTAGAAAGAAGATATATATATATATAGATGGAAAGATGACATATTTATATTATTTATTTAATAAAAAATTATATGAAAAAAAGAAAGGGATCAAAATTTTAGTCTTAAATTTGATTTAGTAAAATATTAAAATTTTACTAAGAATATGTTTAATAAACTATAAATAAATATTTTCAATAATTTCACAATATACATAATATTATATTATTAAAAAAACATAGCATTAATATTTATTTTTAATTAATTAAAAATTTATTTGGCTATAGTCGAAATTAATATAGAGCTAAATTTAATTTAAGTTGAAATTAAAAGATTTAATTTCTAGTTGATAGATAGCCCTCTTTGAAGGATAAAAAAAATACATACATAATTGAAAAACATCATATGATGATATTGATAAAAATCTCGATGAAGATAGATTTTAGAGTTCTTAGCTATGATTTTAATATTTTACTCATCCTAAATAGATTCAAGGATTAAAAAGGCCATCATAAATATTTTTTTATTTAAAATATCTTACTAAGACAATTTTAATATAAAAATAAATTATTAAAACTCACTTCTCTCTTTCATCTATTAATATCCAATTCTCTATAAATTAAAAGCTAAGGTTGATTTAAGTTGAAATTAAAATAGTTAATTTGGAGTCAAATTAAATTTGTTAAAAATTCAATAACAATTATAAATATAATAATTAATTTTATTAGAAATTTCTATAGGGTCATGATTGAATTGAGAGTTAGTATATATATATTATGATAAAAATAATATATAAATAATAATATTATACCCACTTTAAAAAAATCTGATTTTAATATTATGAAATTCATCATCAAATTTTTCATATTTTTGTTTGATTGTTTGGATAAAACTTTTTCAGAATAATAAATGAGTTATTAAATCATATCTGTCACTTTTCTCTCTTAACGTCGGGTCTATATATTTTCTTGCGCTCTATTAATGGCTAGCCTCATTACAACACGTCCGAGCATTTGGGTTACTAAACTCTTTGCCCCAAAAAACTCTCTCTTTCCTTCTATATAACTAGCTTCTCTTCTCCATCCAAATTCAACATCGGCTTCCCCTCTAGATCAGAGAAAAACCTCGATTGAAAATGACGCCCACTCGCATCAATCTCAATGGATCAACAAAATCACAACATGCCCCAAGCAATGCCGAATCTGTGCCCAATCCTATCGCCGATGCAACACCCTACCAAGCTACCTATCAACATCTCTACTACCAGAAACAACAACTTCGAACCATATGGGCCAATCAGTACTGTGAGATCGAGCAAACAAAAATTTTTGGAAACCACAATCTCCCACTAGCTCGCATCAAGAAGATAATGAAAGCTGATGAGGACGTGTAGATGATCACCGCCGAGGCGCTGGTGGTCTTCGCACGTGCCTGCGAGATGTTCATCCTCGAGCTTACCCACAGGGGACGGACTCACGCCGAGGAGAACAAGCGATGAAGTCTTCAAAAAAATGATATCGCCTCTGCAATCAGCCAAACAGACATTTTTGACTTCCTTATAGATGGTTTGGCCTCACCATCGACGCAGATGATGTATGTCTTCCGGCGGGTTTTCTCCAACGAGGAGATGGCCGCAGAAGAGAGGAAGATGGCCAAATTGCATCGGGTTTTCTCGGATGAGGAAGGCAACCAAATCCCAAAGGAAGGAAGAAAGATGGGCGCAAACGATGCTTCAGTTCTTCCTTTTGTGAGCTTATTCGGCCAAATATCGTAAATTCGTCATAACAACGACAACGGGAGCTTGCTCGCTGCTGCGAAGGTAGTGATTTGGGTTAACCTGGATTGATTCGGGTTGTTAGATCAACTCAAATCCGACCCGATTTGAAGTCGAATTATATTTGTAAAAAATTCAATAAAAATTAGATATATAATAATAATTTATTTTATTAGAAATTCTATAGGATGATGATGGTTTTCAGAGTTATTATATATATACTTTATGTCATTATGATAAATATAATATATAAATAATAATATTATACCCACTTTAAAATAATTTGATTTTAATATTATGAAATTGGTCATTAAATTTTTATTTGATTGTTCGGATAAAACTTTTTAAGTATAATAAATGAATTATTAAATATTATCGATCACCTTTCTCTCTTAAGTCCTAAATGAGTTATTAAAACATATTCGTCACTTTTCTCTCTTAACGTCCTGTCCATATTTTTTCTTGCCCCGTATTAACGGCTAGCCTCATTGTAAATTTGCAACACGTTCTAGTATTTGGGTTTATAATCTCCATACCCGAAAAACTCTCTCTTTCCTTCTATATAACTAGAGCTCCTGTTCTCCATCCAAATCCAACATCTGCTTCCCCATACCTCGACTGGAAACGACGCCCACTCGCATCAATCTCGATGGATCAACAAAACCACAACATCCCCAAGCAATAGGTGATGCCGGCTCTATGCCCAATCCCGTCGCCGCTGCAACACCTTACACCTTACCAAGCTACTTATCAGCATCTCTACCATCAGAAACAACAACAACAACTTCAAACTATTGTGGGTCTCCGAAAGGACTCTACTTATGTGGAATAAAATGTAAAGAGTACGACCGCACTATCCCGTAGGACAAAACGATCGTAGGCCTTTACACTCTACCCAAGCAGGCCAACGGAAGAGCAGATGGAGTCATACATATGATTAGCCATAGAGGATAGCGGCTTTCGCCTACGCACCTCGATGGATAATGATATATATGACCCAAAATATCACGAGATTTCCCCCATCCGATACATCAGCTCGAATGGGGTTTATTTGATGTGGGGATCAGTCTCCCACGGGCACAAGCCCCCGTGGTTAATTACATCTTAGACCTTGGCCTAAGAAAACTCTCGATTAGGGACGATGTATTATTCTCTTCTTAATTTGGTGTACAGAAAAAGTTCCTAAGTTATATTCCAAAGGTGATAAACTCTTCTCTTTATCCTTAGTGGTGATTAAGTATTTTTAAATGTATAAAGATGTGATTAAAGTTTTGAGTTTAAAAGATCAAAAATCAGATTACTATCCTAAGAGAAATGACAGACTCAGAATTCATCAAAGATGAAAAGAAACACATTGAGGGGTGTACAATCTAGGCTTATGCTTGCCTGGAGTGAGCTGCCAGCTAACATCCTAAACACAATCAATCGTCCTACATGTATGCAAGATAAGGAGGCTCTATCCTAAGGAATCAAGGATTTTTTAGTTCAGAGGTTTAAATCAGGGACTCTATAATATGCAACAGGATATACCTAGCGTTGTATATGATGCATGAGACAGATGCATAAGTAAGAGTGTTCTAAAGACTACTGAAAGATAATGTGACATTTTTATTTGAGTAATGCTATGCAATGCATGTATGTAGGCAGAGTACGCTGTGGAGTAAAGTGTATAAAAATGAATGCATGACATTCAGAGTACAGGAAATAAATAAATAAACACACCAAGGATACCCTCCAGGCAAGGTATCCTCATCACATCATAATAGAAAATCATCCTAACGGTGCCCACTTCGTGTGGAAAAACAACGATGCCCATGGCACAAATAGGTGGCCTACACTACAGGCCTAAATGACCCTAATGGTCTCTAAGACTCACAGAAGGTGGGGGGTATCATACCCAAAATAGAAGAAAAAGGGAACATCCTAACGGTGCCCACTTCGTGTGGGAAAACAACGATGCCCATGGCACAAATAGGTGGGCCTACACGACAGGCCTAAGGTGACCAGAAGGGTCTCTAGGGCTCACAGAAAGGGGGCAAGCTTTGGCCTATAGGGCCAAAGCTTCGTTAGTGCACTGACCTATGGCCAACTACCTAAACATGCTAGAATATATATATTAAACTAAAAGCTAATAACAAGATGTGTGTGGTGTGTAGCAGTTTCAATACATAATTAGAAATTTTTCTTTACAAGTTGCAGAGATTATACCTTACCATGGCGCAGCCACTTAAAAATTCCAAGCAAGCGAGCTATCCACTGATTATCAACCCTGCAAGGTTATGGCGCGGCCACTTAAAAGCTATAAGCGAGCAAATTATTTACTGATCCTTGATCATGCCTGACCCAATGTACCTCGCAAGACAAAATAAAAGAAAAATATACAAATGAGCGTAGATGCCATTCAGAAAATAAATGCAGGTAAATAAAATGTGACTAACAGCAAATTTAATATTCACATTTATAAAACATACACATGTTATTGCTAAAACATAAAATAATGCAGGGGTTCTCTAACTTGGTAGGAGTAATTGGCATCAAATAGTAAAACAAAACATCGGCCTAACCTAGGACTAGAAGTTGTGTCCTAACAAATAAGCCTAGGTGTGTGTAGGCTGTGTGGTTTTAGGTGTGTCCTATGTAGGATAGTTTAGTTAAAGTTATTTGTAATTTGATTTGTTGAAGGTTAAAGGGATGCTTTAATTTAAATATAAGTATTAATATCTTAGGATTAATTTTAAAGATTTTATCTTAGTGTTTGATTGATTACTACCTTTGTTGCTCACCGAGGCCGTGAGGTTTATTTCACCCTCCTTGGGGCTAACTTAACAGCCTCGTAGGCTTGGGTTACCCAGTAGTAACCAATTTTGTTGAATTATTTTAGTTTGTTATAAATTAAAAGAAAAGTAGATTAAGCAATCTATTATTGGTTAAGAGAGATTTCGTTGGTTGATTATTAATGAATTAAGGCATAACAAACCTAGGAAAATGTGTCGCTAAGTTTATGTTTTGGTGTCTGTTGACCTCGTTTTTGGTTCGTTTTCTCCCGAGCATGCTCGATCGACTTGGTGGGGCTTCGTCGAGCCTAATTTGACTCAAATCGATACTGATTCATGTTCAATTGCGTTCAATTAAGTTCAATTTTTGTTAAAATTGACTCAATTTGACCCGATTGAACTTAAATTGAATTTGAATTGAGTCAGATCGGACCCGACTATGTTTAATCAAGCTCGAACAACTCGAGGGAGCCTCGTCGAGTTTAATTTGATTCGAATTAGCGTCGATTTGGGCCTAATTTTGTCAAGAAAATTTAATTAAATTGAATTGAGCTCAAATCGACTTGATTCGAGTCGAATCGAACCCGATTCGGACTCGAATCAAATGCCTTTCATCTGTTCGAATTCAACGGCTGAGATCTCTCCTTTTTTGTAATGATTATTGCGGCTGCCCCCGCCTCTTTTCTCTTTGACTTCAGCGGCTTCGGCAGAGATCTCCCGCAGGAGATCTTATCACGGCAGAAGATAGCATCGCGACATGACTTCAGTCTCGCGTGCGTAGCAGGCGACGGGGAGAGGGATATCTATTCGGCTCCCCCCCCATTCGCAAAAGGAGACTCTCTCTCGAACCCCCCTCTCTACCTCCGCCTCTCCTCTATCCGGACCGAACCAGAAGGCGAACCCCCCATCTTCCCTCTCGCGATCTCTCTCTCCTTTGGATCGGACAAGGGCCGAAGCCCTGCCTTCCTCTTGCTCTCGGTTTCGTGCACGAGGACCGACCCCGAGGGTGTCGACTCGCCCTAGCCGCCGGCTTTTCCTCCTCGCTGTAGGTAATTTTCATTTTTTTTTTTTTTTTTTTTTCTTCTTCTTCTTCTTCTTCTTCTCATTCTAGATTTTCTTCTTCCTCTTCTCCTTCTTTCTCTTATACTATTTCTTCCTCCATAATTTACTTCTACTTCCCTTTCCTTTACTCCTTCTCTCCCTATTCTCTTTTTATCAATACTTCTCATTGTTATGATGAAATAAGTTTGGTTGGTTCAAGGTGAAACTTGTATTGCATAGCTAATTATGAGGTGCTTGGATGTGCTTTGGAGCAATGATTACTTTGTGAAAGAGGTTGCTTAAACTATGAGGCTTACACTTAATTTATGTTATGTGATTTAGAGACCTAGGTGTGAATTGTAGAAGATCAAAATAAGTCATGTTTGTTCTTTACTAAAATATGCATGCAAGATGTTTGTGGAAATGTTTGTTAAGAAAGGATACAAGTTTTGAGCAAGTGGTAGCCTCTTTGCAAACTATTTTTTGCATGACCAATTTGTGCCTAATCTCGCCGGTGGTTTATATGTTGTTTCTAGGCAACAACTTTGACTTAGGATTTATTGAAACTCCTTTCAAATGTGATACTTAGTGCTTGGCTTTGTTATATTCATGAAGTTGTTGGATGGTGAGTCATTTGGGAGTGATTGTTATTGTGCATGTCCTCTTTAGATCCATGCGGTGACTTATATTACTTGAGATGTTTGAACTAATGTTCGTGAAGGAATAGTATGGATTCTAGTTAAAAGGAAAATAGAATAAAATGAAATCTTTTCTTTATACACTCCCATATTTCATAAAGGATAAACTTTGAACATGAATTTGTGGCTTTTCGATCATGATTTGTGGCTTTACATATAAGGTTAAAAAAGAAAAACTTAGAAACTTATATTGAGTTTTGGTTCAAGAGTTTATTTATTTATGTTTATTTATCTATTTATTTATTTATTTATCTATTTTATATGCTTGACGGTTACATTGTGTTTTGTCTGCAAGTATCTTTATCATTATTGTGTTAGTACATGGGTGTATTTGTTGGAGCTCGACGGTGGGAGAAACACATCTACACGTTTTCTTTTCTTACAAATGACATGTTTAGTAGATCTTGATCATTGAGGGGTGGTATGTTTATTGTTATGCTTAAGTGTTTCATGTGTGAATGATCTCATGCCGTAGTTCACAAAAGGGATGTGATGTTTTACCTCATGAGCCTTGTTGGAATGATTATATGCATGTTTAAATTGCATTCAAACTAGAAAATAGTTTGTTTGAGTATATTTATGTGTATATTTCATGTTTTGAGTTCATTTCTATGTACTTGATAAAAGTCTTTTGGATGATTGTATTGAAAGCATATGAGTTGTTGGGAAGAATGAGGTTATGTTAATCTGCTCTCATGATTGATGGTGTTCCATATGAGCATTGAGTGGAAGTAAACAAGAGATTTGTGATTTTTTTTTTTTTTTTTTTTTTTGTTCATGTTGAGACTTCATATGAGGAATTAATGTGTTGAGAAATAAAAGTTGAGTAAGTATTAGTTTGCAAGTGGGGTGAACAATGAGAAAAGAAATCTTGTGTGGCATGTTTGATTGCGATAAGTTCGATGTCTCTTTACACTCATGTTGTATTGAAGAAGCTATGCCTTGAGAGGATACATGTGCTCATATTATTAGTTTCAATTGTCTTATTCGTATATTACATGAAGTGATCGATGGATTGCATTGGAGAGTTTGCATGTATAGAATTTGTATATATGGCTCTGACTTAGCAATGAACATATGTCTAGCGTCAAAGGCTCATGAAGTTATTGAAAAAAGTTACATACACATGTTGGTTGCAAGATCATTTGTTTAAGTAAAAGAACATAAGCATAGCTCATTAGATTTACATAGATCATTATTTCTTCTCCATTTTCTTGAGTTCTATGCAAAGTAATAGCAACATTATGTTCAATGGTGAGAGCAAACACTTTTTTTAATGATTATATTTTAATGTGAGGGTTAAATTGGAAGGATTATATGCTTGTTTAAGTCTCCTCTCGTTCATGTAAAGCTCTCTTGTTAATATCATACTTATTTGAAATTCAAGAATGTTTCAAAGGGACATATGATTGATTTTGATTCCTTCATTAGTTGCTTGGAGAAATGCACGAATATTGGGGAGCAATTATGTGTTTTCTTACTTGTATGCATTTATAAGAAATGTTGGAAAGTCTTGTGAGTTTCCTTTTATGTTGGAAAATGGGCATATGTTCTCCTTTTGTGTGTGAGCACTTATGAGTTTTTTTTTATGAGGTATTTTAGCTTATGTGTTGGAAGAGCTTTGTGAGTTGCCTCGTGTTCAAAGGATCTATAGTTTGTCTTATGCTTAAAAGACTTATGGGTTGTTTTATGCTTGAAAGGGTTGTGATTCATTTTATGTTTAAAGGGGCTTCGGTTTGTTTTTAGTTTGAAAGTTTCATGAGTGGATTTATGATGGGTTTTAGGTTTGCATTACAGTGAAGAGCTTTATGATAAGTTTTCTTGAATGTTTTATGATGCGAGCTTTGTGAAGCCCTTTTCTTTTTTTAATTTATTGCGAAGTTTTTTTTGATAAATTTACCCCACGATCAAAAATGTCATTTTGCATTAGAAAGTGTTGTAGTGAATTTTATGTTTCGTTTTGCTTGAAGGTCCTATGAATGATTTTGAGGATTGGAAATGTTATGAATGGCTTTGTATTTGGAAAGTTTTGGGAAGCTCTCTAAGCCTCTTTGGAACAAAAGTGAACTTTCATGAATGGATTCCTTTTTTTATTCTCTCTTTGCATTTGGGTTTTAAGAATAGGTTTTAAGATAAGTGTAAAGTAGAAGCATGTTTGGATTCGATATGAAGGAGTCTGGTTCTGATCTTGAAGCTTGTTTCTTTTCATTACTTTGAGTTTTATATAAACATGACTTAGATAATTGTGTTGAATGTTCTAAATGCTAGTTCGAATCGTGGGGACAGAAAATGGCACCTAATCCTCCTTTCTTTTACTCATGTTGCATTGAATTAAAGGAAGGAGTGTTTTAAGGGTATGCTTGGCTTTGAATAAGCATGTCCAACCTTAGGGTGCCAACATTTATTTTACTACATCGCCTTTTCATTTTCTTTTTCTTTCAGCATTGTTGTCTTTCTTTTAGTTTCCTCGCTTTCCTACTACTTGTTTATTTGTGCTTTGAAATCAAGTGTTTGCAAAAATGTGAAAGTTCAAAGGTGCAAAGTGGCTCGACCGGTATACAAGCCCGATAAGGACAAGGTACGTTAATGTTTTAATAATGCTTTGTCATTTATATAATTAATATTAATGTGCTCTAATCCACCCTTCCTTTGCTTGTTTGTGTTTTGCGAGGTACATCTGGGAAAACAAAGGAGAAGAAATTCTTCAGAGTTGCAGTGACGAAGGAGCCTTCATAAATAAATCAGTCGCCCCCATTCATTCCGGTGGGGGTGCTACGGGCGGTACCACCGGGTCATAGCCCCCGGTGCTGTAAGTTTCTTAAAAACTTAGATAGCCTTTAGGAGCCATCAGTGTGCGCGCCTCCCACCCTTAGGGCCTTGTAGTAACTTCAATATTATTAGGATCTTTTTGTTTCTTTTAGATCCATAAACCCATTTTATACACATGCGAATGTCCAAGGGGTTAGAAGTAAATTTCATTTCATCTCCCACAACACTAGCGAAATTTAAGGACAAAAACCTAAGGATGAGTCTTAGACAACATAGACTTAGGATGCATGCTCCTTTTAGGATAGAAATCATAAAACATAGAAAAATATAGTGACATACTACCATAGAATTAGTGTAGTGATATCTAAGACTAATTAATCATTAATAACAACCAACCCATAATCAAACCTCTAATAAATTGTTAAGAGATCAAATCAAAATGTATAAAAGATATCCAACCCCTAATCAAATCATAATCAGCACATACAATCACTAAGAGGGAAAACTTGAACCATAAGAGTGAACTCAGACTAATTAATCCATTAATCACCCCCCTAACCAAATACTAACTAGATGAAATCCACTAAAAATCAAATTTGAACCTAAAAAAATTATAAAATTGGAGAACAAATCTAAAACTAAAACTTTCCTAAAACTCAAACTTTAACCAAACCCTCCTGTAGTTAATCTCATACTTGGCTTAAAACACCCCTAACCTTGAACACTAATGAACCATTGCTTAATCGACAAATCCATAGAAGATTTATTAAAACTTAAGTACAACTTGAACTTCAGAACCTTAATAACTCACCTAAGTTTTAATCACATCATTAATCTAATTTCTTAAAATCAACCAACAAACCCCTTGATTAATGATAAATCACTTAATCTACCTTCTCTTTTCAACAAACTAAATTAACTCAATAATATTGGTTACTACTGAGTAACCCAGGCCTACGAGGCTATTAAGTTAGCCCCAAGGAGGGTGGAATAAACCTCACGGCCTCGGTGAGCAACAAAGGTAGTAATCAACCAAACGCTAAAGTAAAATCCTTAAAACCAATCTTAACTTGCTAATACTTACACTTAAACTAAAGTTCCCCTTTACCTTCAACAAATTAAATTACAAATAACTTTAACTAAATTATCCTACATAGGACACACCTAAAACCACACAGCCTACACACACCTAGATTTGTTTAGTATGACACGACTCCTAGTTTTAGGTTAGGCCGGTGTTTTCTTTACTTTTGTTCCTGTGATGTGGCGACTTGCATGTGACACGTGTGCTGGTTGTTCTAGTTTATGTGTTAGATTTCTGTATTGATTTCTGTGATGGTCACTTCATTTACTGCATTGTCTCTGTGATGTGATGGGCGATAGATTACCCATAGGTTAGGGACGATTTTGATACTGACGATGTTTTCTGCAGGTGGCCATGCTCATACAGCGCTAAAAGGGGGCTAAAAATAAATAAATCATAAATAACTGCTACAGGTGCTTTAGCTACTTAGCCCCCAAATAAATAAGAGCATGGCCAAGTGTGGCTGGTTTGAGTATTTTCTTTTTATTTTCATATATAACTGCGTGGGATGATTAATTTTGATTGTTTAGGATAACCCTGCAGGAGAGTCTAGATTTTTCTTTTATAATTCTGATGTAATGTATTCATTGTATCGAGTTGTGAAAGTTTGTAAAATGGGGCATTTTATGAAAGATTAGGGATCCAAAGGGAAAAGAAAGTCCCCTCACAGGGAATTTTCTTTTCATTTGGATATCCTACTGGCGGTGTACTACGAGGAGACTAAGAGAAGGCGATCCACAGAAGGACCAGAAGATGAAGATGAAGACTAAAAATGCCTCATTTTAAAACTTGCGTCGTTCTATAGGATTAGAATCCAGGTTGTTGTCGGTGGAGCCTGGCCACCACTACTTTTCTGTACTCTGGGATGTATATTGTATGGCATTTGCCATGGACTTTGGACACTCTCTTTTGTGATTTCTGATGTGATGATTTACTTACTTGTTTGCGCAGTAGAAATGGCATGTTTTTTTTATAGGTTTTCTTTCTTGCATGTGCATGTGCCTGATTCGCTAGGCTCTTTAGGACAAAATTCTTCTACTCGTAATCAAAACTAAAATTTTAGGAATTAAATAACATAGAAAGATAACGATTTAGGGAATAGCCGGAATCGTCCGGGGTCGCATGCATATCAATGCATCTTCTTTCCTTGTTTAGACACTTCCCCGCCTGAGGGTAGAGTTCAGATAATCCGACCTATGAGGATGAGGTTCTGAACCTGGGGAAGCCTAGTCTTTCTAAAAATTTATTTTTATAAGCCTTTTTTAAAAAAAAAAATTTCATACATCTCTGATTCGGGTATTTAATCAGCACGCATTGCATTAGTAACTAATTAAAATTAAGATTTAATTGCATTAGTCTTAGGAGCATAGTACCATACATAAATTCGGGGTCACCTAGGAAATCTCTCTAGATGTCGACCTCAACTTCCAAAAACTCAACCATCCACCCATCTTTCATAAAGACCGGATATCATGGATTTTATACGATTAGGGAGTTTAGCTGGCTTTCCTTTTCAGGCAGGATATAAGTCCAGGATGCATTAGTTAGGACACGGGCCTTAGTGTTGTATGGAACACTAAACCCACCTTAGATTTAAGATTCAAGGCTACTACATTGGGTGTCTCGTAGTATGCCTCATCGGTGGGTAAGCTCTTCCTCCTTCTGGGGCTATAAACCCTACCTATCCGCGTCACATGGATGGCGCCGCTTCTATCTTTCTCTCACGCATGCGATATGAAGTGATTTCTTTTTCTCCAGTTTCCTTCAGTTTGACCGGCCGAGTGCTTATGTGACCCGTGTATGTTGAAGTAACCGAGTTGAGCCTATCTTTTCCCCTTGATTAGGAAGATCTTAGAAGTTTGCCTATGTGCCAAATCCATTTGAGAGAATAATGTAGTATCCTTAATCGAGAGTTTTCTTAGGCTAAGGTCTAAGATGTGATTAACCACGGGGGCTTGCGCCCGTGGGAGACCGATCCCCACATCAAAATAAACCCCATCCGAGCTGATGTATCGAGTGGGGGAAATCTCGTGACTTTTGGGTTATGCATATTATTATCCATCGAAGTATTTGGGCGAAAGCCTCTATCTTCCATGGCCAATCATATGTGTAATCTCATCTGCCCTCCCATCGGTCTATTTGTGTAGAATGCGAAGGTCTACGATCATTTTGTCCTACGAGATAGTGTGGTTGTACCCTTCACATTCTGTTCCCCACGAGTAGAATCCTTTCGGAGATCCACAGATTTCTGGCGACCACGGTGGGACTTGTCTCTCTCTCCATCTTTGGATTATATATTATTCTCTCTTGCGTGTACTCAGGATTTGGTGCTCCTTAGTTAGGTTCCTTCCTTTCTGGCCTGTTTGGCTGTTCCACCCTTTCTTCCTCTCTTTCTTTCCTGTCGAATCGTCTGATGCTAATTGTTTCAGTTTGTGTTAGCAGACAGTACGATGGCGTTTCTCGGTCCCTCTGTTACCTTTTGTTTCGGCTCTGACTCGCGGGTGACACTTCCTGAGTCCCTGCTCTCGAGCCTACCTGCAGGAGGGATCACCTTTGGATCCTTCACTGACTCGGCGTACGTCACTCTTGGCGGGCCGACCCCTTCTGAGGCTGCAGCCTTCTCTCCCCCACAGAGGAGAGGGCGTGCAGCCATGCGTCCTTTTGGACGTCCAGTTGCCCGGCAGCCAGCCCGGGCACCTGTTCGTCCCGCTGTTGTTCGTGCGCAGCCAGTGCGCCCCGTGGCTAGGCAGCCAGTGCCTAGGCCACTTCCTGTTCAGCCCGTTCGTCCAGTTGTTAGGCGGCCAGCGCCTCCAGCACCCGTTGTTCAGACGGCCCCGGCCCCTCAGCGCCGGCAGCCAGTACCCCCCTTACTTGCTGCCCCGGTAGAGGCTACTCGTGCTCGGGCCTCCCCTCCTCCTTCCTCCTCGAGGAAGAGGGGTGCTCAGGCCGAGCTCCCTCCACCTCCTACCCGTCGGGTTTCAGTTTTCGCTAGGCTTTCTTACCCTGAGATTGCCCAGCAGACCCCGACGACTCTTCCTGCAGTTCCTGTCCCTCCAGTTGTCCAGTCAGTTGGTTCCGACATAGCGTCGTCCTCCGCTTCTGGCCTTGGGAGAAGGGCCCGAAGAAATAGGAACAGGAGGTTGCGTTTGGCAGCACAGGATGCAGCAGCCCAGCAGATGGCAGTTTCTGTGGCTCAGCAGGAGCCAGCCCAGCAGCGAGTGGTCCCCTTACAACGAGAGCCACGTCGACCCGTAGTTCCCCCAGTCCACGATGTAGTAGTTGCACCTGAGATCGACGCAGTCCAGGGAGGACGCTTCTCTCCATTAGTACATAGTGGTGATGAGGAGGACGTCGTCCGCATTGCGACGGCCCCTCCTGTTACTACTACCCTCCCACGTGCTAGAGTCCCCAAGGACAGTGTTGCTAGGGCCCTCACTCGGAGGATCCGAAGCATTGTCCGTTCAGCACGTGGTAGGGGTCGTATTAGTGAGGAGAGGTTACTCCACCAGATCTCTCAGGTACATGCTCAGTTACAGAGGCAGTCAGTTAGACAGAGTTATCAGTGGCGGAGAGGACAGCCGCCACATCAGCAGCAGATTAGAGCAATCACCACAGTTAGACCCCAGACTGACACCCCTACAGTCGGACGACGCCCACGTCGGCATGGACGCCGCCCGGGGCGAGATGTTGCTCAGCCCCAGCTTGGTTCAGTAGTTGTTGTTCCACCCGCGCAGTTGGATGTCCCTACTGGGTCCCGTAGCAGTAGATGGGTTTGGAGGCGTCGACAGGTGGACCCACCTATCGAGACAGAGCAGACGGTTGGGACTATTCAGCGTGTTGATACATTTCCTTCAGGATCAGCAGCAGTTCCAGTGGCTTGTGAGGAGGTGGCAGATGTTCAGGAGGATGTCTCTTTGAGTAGTACCCCAGCTCGAGCGGAGCCAGTTTCTGTTCTTAGCCCCCATAGGATCACTTCTCCTATGGAGCCATACATCGATGCCCTTTGTCAGGCCTTCTCCGGTGAGGATTTGCTCGGAGAAGAGTCAGAAGAGGACATCCCCGTCCACAGAGTTTGTGTTGTCACGAGACGAGGTGTTTCGGATGAGCATGTAGAGCAGTATGATGGAGCAGAGGAGCAGGGGGAAGCAGATGTACCTTCCACCTCAGCACAAGGTGGACCTCCCCGGTCAGTAGATACGGATGCCACAGTTTTGCAGCTACAGACCCAGATGGCGGAGATGGCTAGAGTCATGGCGGCGATGACCGCCCAGTTGACAGCGTTGGGGGCTACACCCCAAGTCATGGATGTAGGTACTCCTACTACATCCAGGGATGAGCCAGCAGTACCACAGGCGGTAGTACCGGAGCCTGTGAGAGTGGACAGAGTTCAGAGGACAGCCCCAGTACCACCCCCAGCAGTACAGTTCAGTGTGCCAGTTCAGAGTCAGTCCGTTCAGTTGTCACCAGGACAGATCCAGGACATGATTGCACAGAAAGTTGAGCAAGCTATCTCTTCTAAGAAGTCTGGGGATTTAGTCAGTAGAGGTCGTCCGTACCCTATAGAGTATGAGCGGGAGCCATACCCCGCAGGTTTTGTCCCTCCTCGTTTTCGGGTGTTTGATGGGTTAGGGAACCCAAGACAGCACGTGGCTCAGTACCGGGCCATATGCTGCAACATTGGAGGGAATGACGCATTGATGCTGAGATTGTTTGTTAGTAGTTTGGTGGGAGTGGCATTTGAGTGGTATGCCGATCTCCCTAATGATTCAGTGCATACATTTGCTGAGTTGGAACAGTTGTTCATTCAGAGGTTTATCAGTACTGAGCACAGAGTGACAGTTGGTGAGCTGGTAGTGGCCAGACAGCGTCCCCATGAGACTCTACCTAACTACATTGTTAGGTGGAGGAACCTTAGTCTCCAGTGTGAGCCTCAGTTGCAGGAGCAGCATGCAGTTGAGATTCTATTGAAGAACATAGATGGTCCTATCGCTCCATACCTGAAGGGTTTTAGCATTCGAACCTTTCAGAAGTTGTTAACCAAGGTCACTAGTTTGCAGGACATCATACCCGCTGCAGTCCCTCCTAAGGTTGAGAGTCAACCCCCGCGTAGACCTCAGCGTCAGGAGTTTTCAGGGGCACCACCTCCTAGGAAGGTGGAAGTGCATAGTGCCTACGAGTCTCAGGATAGGGGCAAGAGGCCCATGGTCAGTTCCGTGCCGCATCGTCCACCAGCACCCCCTCCACGACCACAGTTTCAGCCTAGACCACAGATGCCACCACCGGCACAGCCCCCTGTACAGTTTCAGTCACGACCCCAGACTCAGCAGTTTACACCTCCCCACAGGACTCCTGAGAAGCAGCAATACCTACAGGAGAAGCTTAGCAAAGAATACCCCTTTAAAAGGGAGAGTGTGAAGAAAATATTTAAGTTCCTTGTTAAGAAGAATATTCTGATATTTCCAACCAATAGGAAGGTGGAAGAAGAGGGTCAGACAGATCATCCGCTGTATTGTCCTTTCCATAGGCATATTGGGCATGTGATTGAGGATTGCTATGTGTTCAAAGATAGAGTGGAGGGCCTTATGGCTAATGGAGAGATCCATCTACAGGACAGTGATCTAGTTCAGCCCCGAGGCAAGGTTGCTCAGATAGTTCAGATGGTTACAGACACCAGGCAGTGCGACAGTCAGTGTGATGGTCAGAGCAGTGGTAGTAGAGTACCCCTTAGTTCTGAGGAGGAGTGGCAGCTGGCACTCTCTCGCAAGACAAGGGATAGGATCAGACGAGCAGTTCAGAGTTCAGAGGCAGTTGAGAGGGGGCCTCCACAGGCCAAGTCGACAGTTGCCAGCCCAGTTACTCCGCCAGTTTCTTTCTCTTCTCCTTCTGTTGTAGTGCCTACTGAGCACATTTCTCCTACTTCTTGTACTAGAAAGATGTATGAAAGAGAAAAATTTGTTGTAACCTCTGAGGGGAAGACGGGGTCTCTTCCAGCACTTACGCTGAAGGATTTCGTTCTCCCTTCTATTGATGATGAATTAATGGAAGAGGATGATTCTGGCTACTTCTGGTCTTTTCCTTCTAGTTCTACTTTTTCTGGCACTCGTTCTTTTCATGCTTTGGTTATTTCTGGTGATGACAATGACCCTTCATATGGAGAAGAATTTGAGTGCGAAGAACCTGTGTTCACCATTCCTGAAGGAGGTTGTTACATGGATTCTGGAGATGAGTCCGAGAACACACTCCAATCTCTTTTTGTAGAGCCAACACAAGTCATGACCTCTGAACCAAATGAGTCTCCGGTTGAGCTTGACTCAGTGCAGGAGATCCAGTTGCGTTCAGGGAAAGTCCTTCCACCAAAAATGGCTAAAAATAATAAAGAAAAAGATAGAAACATCATTACCCAACAGGATGATCCTATCCCTCCTCCTCAAGCACCGGCGAAAGAGAAGGGAAAAGGCCCTCAGTTGGATGTTGATTACAATGTGTTGGCACATTTGAGAAAAATTCCATCTCTTCTTAGTGTTTACGATGCACTTATGATGTCTCCTGACTTGAGAGAAACTTTGGTGAAAGCTTTACTTGAGCCAGAATCTTATCAAGCCTTCTTTGCCACTGAGTCTGTTAAGGATGCATGCTATTTGAGAGAGATGCCATGCATTACCTTTTCAGATCAGGACCTGCTCTTAGGGACTTCTGAGCACAACCGTCCCTTGTATGTCACCGCTGAAGTAAATGGTTATGAGTTGAACAGGGTCCTCATTGACCAAGGTGCTTCAGTCAATATCCTTAATTATGAAACCTTAAAGAGCCTTTCCCTTGGTCATTTGAAATTAACCTCAGACAAGATTATGTTGAAAGGTTTCAATGATCAGGGACAACGTGCTCTAGGGGCCATTACCCTGCCTCTAAAGTTTGGAGATCTTCTAACTGAGGCTAAGTTTCATGTTATTGAAGCGGATACCTCATACAAGGCTCTCTTAGGAAGGCCTTGGATTCATGAACATGGAATGGTTCCCTCTACCTTACACCAGTGCATGAAGTATATGAGGAATGATGTAGAGTTCTCCATTCCTGGAGATACTCAACCTTTTTCCGTGCATGAGGTCTCAATTTATGATGACGCCGAGCATTACATGCCTCGCAAGGCTCATAGACCTCCCGTTGCCCAGTCACCAGTGATACCTGCCAGTGTTATACAGGGTCCTACGCAGTCACTTGCACAGGGTCCTATACAGCCATTGGTACAGGGTCCTTCACAGGTTTGTATTGAGGCAAATCTTTCCACTGCAAATCCTGCTGGATCTTCCTTTCAGTTCGCAGTCGGGCACGACGTTCCCCCTAGTAGAGGTAGGGGATGGCGGGGTAGAGGTCGAGGTAGAGAGTCGGTTCGCCCTCCGAGGAACTTTGACACTCGAGTTCCCCCTCCCTCACACCTTTACACTCCCTCCTTGACTGTCGAGTCTGATTCTGATGATGAGATGATCGAAGCTCCTCGTCATTCAGCTCCCTCACCTACCTTTAGTGTTGCTGATTATAGCGCGTATCCTACATTCCGTAGGTATCTGATACCTAAAGGCGGTTTAGTCATTGATAGTAGCTCAGACGACGATGTAAATGTCAGACGTCAGACTACTAGCCGACAATCCCTCTCTCGTCAGATGTATGGAATGAGAGTCGAGGAATCTCCTCTTCAACCCTCCCTGACACCTCCCGCTAGTGTTCGTGGCGCACTACACTCTGATGGTCGCTCTGTACAAGAGTTGCACACCCTCTATGTACCGCCACGGCCTGGTTGGCATGCGTCACGGTTCCACAGTGTAGGTACCCCACAGACCACTGACATGCAGGGTCCTGTAGAGTCCACTGCGAGTGGTGAAGTCTTGCTGGTCCCCCGATACTTTTCCCCTTTCGTGGATAGTTACGCCGAGCGGGGTCTTGTCCCTTCAACCTGGTCTGAGGGGCAAGCCCTACAGCAAGCCCGTATTTGGCGAACTGATCTCCCTCAAACTCAGCAGGGTCTAGGCTATTTTGAGAAGGATCATTTCCCCTCTACCAACATCCGTGTCATCTCCCACTCTTATCCGGTTGTTTCCATCTCTGATGATGAAGACCCGGATGAAACGGAGGATAGGATCCTTGATGCCCCACGAGAGTTTGAAGATGGCGTTACTTCGGCCATGGACGAACTAAAGGAGATCAATTTGGGTACTGAATCAGATCCTCGACCCATCTTTCATAGTGCTTTGTTATCCGATTCAGAGGCCCAAGAGTATATTGAACTCATATCTGAGTTTAGAGATTGCTTTGCCTGGAACTACACTGAAATGCCTGGTTTAGATCCAGAAGTAGCAGTCCATAAGTTGGCCATTAAGTCTGATGCAGTCCCTGTTAAACAGTCACCTCGTCGGATGAGGTTAGAGATTGAGCAACAGGTGATCGCTGAGACTAAGAAGCTTATAGAAGCTGATTTTATTCGTGAAGAGAAGTATCCCACTTGGCTTGCCAATGTTGTTCCAGTCCGGAAGAAGAGTGGTCAGATCCGTGTCTGTATAGACTTCCGTGATTTGAACAAAGCGTGTCCTAAGGATGATTTTCCTCTCCCCATTCCTGAGTTGATGGTTGACATTGCCTCATCTCATAGCATTTTCTCCTTCATGGATGGTTCATCTGGTTACAATCAGATAAAGATGGCCCCTGAAGATGAGAGATTCACTGCTTTTCGCACCTCTATCGGTGTATTCTGCTACAAGGTGATGCCCTTTGGCCTCAAGAATGCCGGGGCCACTTATCAGCGTGCTATGACTGTCATTTTTGATGAGTTGATTCACGAGCAAGTAGAGTGTTATGTTGATGATCTAGTCGTCAAAAGCAAGGTCCGTAGTGATCACCTTCGAGATCTACGAATCGTTTTTGAGCGCCTACGCAAGCATAGCTTGAAGATGAATCCCCTAAAATGTGCATTTGGTGTTACTGCGGGGAAGTTTCTTGGTTTCATCGTTCGCTATCGTGGCATTGAGATTGATCCCTCCATGATCAAGGCCATAGTAGATTTGAAACCCCCCAAGAGCCTTACCCAGTTGAGATCCTTTCAGGGTAAGCTTGCTTTCTTACGGAGATTTATCTCCAATCTTGCTGGTAGATGTCATCCATTTGCTGCTCTAGCAAAGAAGGATGCCCGTTTTCATTGGGATGGGAAGTGTCAGGAGGCCTTTGAGAGTATAAAGCGTTACCTGACAAGTCCCCCCGTGTTAGCTGCACCCATCCCTGGTAGACCGTTGATTCTTTACACTACGGCCTTGGATGAGTCACTTGGTGCACTGTTAGCTCAAGAAAATGAAGAAGGTAAAGAAAACGCCTTATACTACCTTAGCAGGCGTTTGATTCCTGCAGAGCTAAAATATCCGGCAATGGAAAAGCAATGTTTGGCTTTGATTTTTGCTGTGCAGAAGCTTAGACACTACATGCTCTCACACAAAATCAGTCTAATTTCTAGAGTCAACCCTTTGCAGTATTTGATGACCCGTCCGACTTTGTCAGGTCGTCTCGCACGTTGGTCTATGATCTTGCTGCAGTTTGACATTACCTTCGTCCCGCAGCGGGCCGTCAAAGGACAGGCTCTAGCTGACTTTCTGGCTGCCCACCCGATTCCTGCAGATTCTCCACTTAATGATGATTTACCTGATGAACTAGTCATGAGTGTGGAGGAACATGAGTCCCCTACTTGGGAGTTTTATTTTGATGGAGCATCTTCTATCAAATCACTACGTCCTTGTGAAACTCCCGTGGTTAGGGTAGGTTTGGGGCTAATCTTTCTGTCTCCTGAAGGTCACACCCTCCGTTACTCTTACAGTCTTTCAGAACCTCGTACTAACAATGAAGCTGAGTACGAAGCTTTGATTTTGGGACTGGAGTTGGCCATTCAAATGAATATTGTGCGGGTAAAGATCTTTGGTGATTCCCAACTAATTATTAATCAAGTGGCCGGAATCTTCAAAGTTCTCAAACCTGAACTCTTGCCTTATCACAATAGGGCAATGGAGCTTCTATGCTTAATCCCTGAGGTAACTTTAGTTAGAGTCCCTCGATCTGAGAATGGTAGAGCGGATGCACTAGCTAAACTTGCTAAAGAGTTGGCTGACCCAACTGGAAAGCCGGTGTCTATCACTGTCCAGTATCGTCAGGCCTTATGCCCGGCAGACTTATCCCCTTCTCCTAATCAGACCCTTACAGTGTTTCCTGTTGAGGAAGAGTTAGATTGGAGAGTCCCTTTTGTGGAGTATTTGAAGCATGGTAGACTCCCAGATGATCGCTCTCTTGTCACCCAAATTAGAAAGAGAGCTTTGTCATTCTCCTACGTGAATGAGACGTTGTATCGACGCTCGTTTGACCAAATGTGGTTACGTTGCCTCAACAATGAGGAAGCTCGTAAGGTCATGGGCGAGATACACGAGGGACTTTGTGGTGCCCATCAGTCCGGACCTAAGATGAAGGTTAGAATTAAACGCCTCGGTTATTACTGGCCGACTATGATTCGTGATTGTATGGAGCACGCTAAGAGGTGTCATCAGTGCCAGATCCATAGCACTGTTATTCACCAACCCCCTAATCCGTTGCACCCCACTGTGTCTTCTTGGCCTTTTGAGAGCTGGGGTACGGATGTAGTGGGTCCTATTGACCCTCCTTCCTCTAGGGGTCATAGGTTTATTCTAGCCGCCACTGATTATTTCTCTAAGTGAGCAGAAGCCATCCCACTTAAGGAGGTTAAATCAGAGGATGTGATGCGCTTTTTCCGCGATCACGTTGTCTACCGTTTTGGTGTTCCGCGCCGTATAATTTCGGATAACGGCCCGTCATTTAGAAGCACCAAAATTGCTAGGTTCGCCCGCCGTCATAACATCAACTGGCGTTATTCTTCGATTTATTATCCTAGGGCCAATGGTTTAGCTGAAGCATTCAATAAAACTTTGGTTCAGTTGATAAGAAAAATACTTGCGGCAAATAAAAGAGAGTGGCACGACAAATTGCCTGAAGCTTTGTGGGCTTATAGGACTACATACCGTACTCCTACGCAGTCCACCCCATATGCTCTAGCTTTTGGGGTTGAAGCTGTCCTCCCACTTGAGGTTGAGCTCCCCTCACTGCGTGTAGCAGTCAGCCATAACCTCTCTCATGAAGATAATGCCCGACTACGGTTGGAAGAACTTGACGGTTTAGAAGAGCTCCGTCTACAAGCTCATCAGAACCTTAAGTTATATCAAGCCCGCATGGCCCAAGCGCATGATCGCCTCGTCCGACCTCGTGCTTTCCGTGTCGGTGACCTAGTTCTTGTCTTGCGCAGGCCTATCATCTCGCATCGTCGTCGAGGTGGTAAGTTTGAGCCTATTTGGGAAGGGCCCTTCGCCGTAGAACAAGTATATGAAGGTGGCTCGTACCTGTTAGTTGATGCGAATGGTGTTCACCCCATGCCTGTCATCAACGGTCAGTACTTGAGAAAGTACTACACTTAAGTTTGCACATCACAAGGGGGCACCCCTCCGCCACCTGTAAATATCCCTCTGTATAGATATAGCTCGAAAGGATTTCCTCTACTTTTCGGCAGTCCGTGGCCACGACGATTTGTCCTCTACCACGTGATGTTCGTCATGCAAAGTATGAAGTTACCCTTAAAGGTTGTACATAAATACGCCGTAGGGATATGTGTGCTCACGTTCATGCCCGCCAACCACCTCGGTGTTACTGCATGAAATCTCTTTTTAGTGTCGCCAAGGGTTAACCCCTCCCCAGTTTCACTTGTTACCTCCAAGTGTGGTCTGGGGTATCAAAACTACCAATTCAAATTCTCTATGTGATATGATAATGGGTCCATACCCCACCTATGTCAGTTGGGTGGTGAGGTTGACACATCATCATAATGTGAATTTCATTCATCTACAATTCTTACTGCGATAGCTGGGCCCCCCAGATCGTTCACATAAGTTGAATGTGGCCTGGGTTATCAAAGCCAACACGCTACTCCTTTAAGACCCTGTGTATAATTTCTCTCTCCCCAGTTATATTCATGTGGCGAATATGGCCTGGGTTATCAAAGCCAACCACATCTCTCTCTCTTTGTGTTCCAATTATTAGACGATATTTCATACTAGGGATAACTCATGGATACGGTAAACATTCCCTCTACCATGTGATATTTTCGACAGTATGAAGTATACTTAATCTATAATTGTGAATATAGTATGAAGATATGTAAAATATGATGTTAAAAGAGAGGGAAGCTCTTAGTCGAGCAGAATCGGTTGCCCTTGTCACAGGTGGAACCCGGTTCTACGCTCCAAAGAGCCCAAGTTCCTCCAGACTTCTCTCTTTGTTTTCCTTCTTCGAAGCATCCCTATTATTGCTTAGGAGATGGCATTGTGTTCATTTCTGATACTCTGCCCTTATCGCACAGATGTGTTTTCCCTACCTATAATGTGGTACATCTTGCTCTAGATGTTGACATCATTCCCTGGTGGATTCAGATATTATGGCAGAAAGTCAATCCTTTACCTCCTACTGCGACAGGATTTCCCCATTGAGATATAGTCCTTAGTTGTGAGGGCGATCTTCTTGGGATGTATAAATATTGCTTGTATCCCGCACAGGGTCCCATCAGCCAGTAGGGGTGTTACCACTGTGATTCTTTAGTAACTATTGATCCTCGACATAATTGTTGTTCTTAGTGGCGAGTGTGTCCCCTCGTCATTCCAATTGCCCTTTCCTTAATATGAGAGCACTTCTTACTTTACTATTTGTATGTTCGTCTCCGTTCAGGGAGATGTACATTGTTTGATTACTTTATTGCGGCTGATTCTACTTTTGCCTAAGAGATTCTACTTACATTTCTGGATTACTCATGGCCACGACGATTTGTCCTCTACCATGTGGTAGCTAAGATGCAAGCTCGGAATTTCTTAGATAATGAATCATTTGGGACTATTCCCCTTACTTCTCTCCCCCCTCACGTCACTATGCATGTGTGCATTAGGTGAATGGTGAGGTGGTGGTAACTCCTTGTTTTGCCGTGTTCGAACTTGGTCAGGCAAACATGGAGTTGTCCCATTCACCGTTTTCGAATTTGGTCAGGTGAGTGTTGGACTCTTTCTCTTTTGTCCCGCCGTTTTCGAATTTGGTCAGGCAGACATTAGATCCTGGGACGCTCTTTACACTCCGTTTTCGAATTTGGTCAGGTGTGTGATGAGTTGTTCTTTATCCACTGTTTTCGAATACAGGTCAGGTGGATATCGAACTGTTTTTCATTCGTCGTTTTCGAATTTGGTCAGACGAATGCTGAACTTCCCCTTTTGGTTGGGTGCCCGACAGAGTCCCTGGGAGGCATACTTCACCACCTCTTCATTCCCCCTGTTTTCATTTCCTGCTTGGGGGTTGTTGAGTTTTCTTCACTCTTTGTTTCGCCGTTTTCGAATTTGGTCAGGCAAACATTGAGTCGTCCCATTCACCGTTTTCGAATTTGGTCAGGTGAGTGTTGGACTCTTTCTCTTTTGTCCCGCCGTTTTCGAATTTGGTCAGGCGGACATTAGATCCTGGGATACTCTTTACACTCCGTTTTCGAATTTGGTCAGGTGTGTATTGAGTAGGTTCTTTATTCACCGTTTTCGAATTTGGTCAGGTGGATATTGAACTTTTCTCATTCGTCGTTTTCGAATTTGGTCAAACGGATGTTGAATTCCCCTTTCTCTTTCACTCTTTGTTTCGCCGTTTTCGAATTTGGTCAGGCAAACATTGAGTCGTCCCATTTACCGTTTTCGAATTTGGTCAGGTGAGTGTTGGACTCTTTCTCTTTTGTCCCGCCGTTTTCGAATTTGGTCAGGCAGACATTAGATCCTGGGATACTCTTTACACTCCGTTTTCGAATTTGGTCAGGTGTGTATTGAGTAGGTTCTTTATTCACCGTTTTCGAATTTGGTCAGGTGGATATTGAACTTTTCTCATTCGTCGTTTTCGAATTTGGTCAAACGGATGTTGAATTCCCCTTTCTCTTTCACTCTTTGTTTCGCCGTTTTCGAATTTGGTCAGGCAAACATTGAGTCGTCCCATTTACCGTTTTCGAATTTGGTCAGGTGAGTGTTGGACTCTTTCTCTTTTGTCCCGCCGTTTTCGAATTTGGTCAGGCAGACATTAGATCCTGGGATACTCTTTACACTCCGTTTTCGAATTTGGTCAGGTGTGTATTGAGTAGGTTCTTTATTCACCGTTTTCGAATTTGGTCAGGTGGATATTGAACTTTTCTCATTCGTCGTTTTCGAATTTGGTCAGACGGATGTTGGATTCCCCTTTCTCTTTCACTCTTTGTTTCGCCGTTTTCGAATTTGGTCAGGCAAACATTGAGTCGTCCCATTTACCGTTTTCGAATTTGGTCAGGTGAGTGTTGGACTCTTTCTCTTTTGTCCCGCCGTTTTCGAATTTGGTCAGGCAGACATTAGATCCTGGGACGCTCTTTACACTCCGTTTTCGAATTTGGTCAGGTGTGTATTGAGTAGTTTCTTTATTCACCGTTTTCGAATTTGGTCAGGTGGATATTGAACTATTCTCATTCGTCGTTTTCGAATTTGGTCAGACGAATGTTGGACTCCCTTCTCCTTTCTCTATTCTGCTGTTGCGATGTAGTCAGGCAGATAGATGATTCCATTATTTTCTTTGATTGCTTCCTTTGGTTGTTATCCTCACTACTTTGATCTTATCAATTGATTTTTGAATTCCTTCCTCCTCGCATCATCTCAAACATGTGTTTTGGGTGAGAGTTGAGTCTTCTTTAGTTCTTCGTCATACTATGTCGATCTGATCATGTGAGCGTGAGATCATCTTCTCCTGTTCCGTCGTTTCAACCTGATTAGGTAGATAGTGGATTTCTCTCATTCAATTCCTTCTCATTATTGGTCTAGTGAGCATTAAGTCTCTTTCATTCATTGTTTCGAGTAGGTCAGGCGATTGTTAAGTTTCCTTCTCTCTTCCGTCCCACCATACCCGCATGATTGAGTGATCTCTGTATGATTGAATGATTGGTGAATGACCGTATGATCATTGCATGATTTGATGACTTTCATATGATTGTGTGAGCATAATGTCGAGTGATTGCTGCATGATTGTGTGAATCATTGTATGACTATATGATTGCTATATAATTATTACATGATTATCTACTTGGCCTATCGTATGATTTAGTGATTATTAAACAATTATCACAAGATCATATGAATATTGTATGGTTGTCTGTGTGTGACTTGATCATGTGTTACTGAGTGATCATATCATTATTGCATGATTTGATGATGAGATACTTATAACCTAGGTATGTGATAGGTTCCATGATTCTATGATTATTGTGTGACTTGAGTGATAATAGTGTGATTAAATGATCATCTCGTAGTCATTTGGTTGCATGATCACTGCATGACTGCATGTGCATATCATGGTGGGACGCTTATTGTATGATTGTTGTGTGACTGTATGTTTCTTCACTCCCATTAGTAAGTTGTAGAGTTGCACCTTCTTAGAAATAGGGAGGTCAACGCCAACACGTGTGGTTCACTTGTCGTTCACCGCGCGTGTTGGGGGTCCGTTTGTTGACCTCGTTTTTGGTTCGTTTTCTCCCGAGCATGCTCGATCGACTTGGTGGGGCTTCGTCGAGCCTAATTTGACTCAAATCGATACTGATTCATGTTCAATTGCGTTCAATTAAGTTCAATTTTTGTTAAAATTGACTCAATTTGACCCGATTGAACTTAAATTGAATTTGAATTGAGTCAGATCGGACCCGACTATGTTTAATCAAGCTCGAACAACTCGAGGGAGCCTCGTCGAGTTTAATTTGATTCGAATTAGCGTCGATTTGGGCCTAATTTTGTCAAGAAAATTTAATTAAATTGAATTGAGCTCAAATCGACTTGATTCGAGTCGAATCGAACCCGATTCGGACTCGAATCAAATGCCTTTCATCTGTTCGAATTCAACGGCTGAGATCTCTCCTTTTTTGTAATGATTATTGTGGCTGCCCCCGCCTCTTTTCTCTTTGACTTCAGCGGCTTCGGCAGAGATCTCCCGCAGGAGATCTTATCACGGCAGAAGATAGCATCGCGACATGACTTCAGTCTCGCGTGCGTAGCAGGCGACGGGGAGAGGGATATCTATTCGGCTCCCCCCCCATTCGCAAAAGGAGACTCTCTCTCGAACCCCCCTCTCTACCTCCGCCTCTCCTCTATCCGGACCGAACCAGAAGGCGAACCCCCCATCTTCCCTCTCGCGATCTCTCTCTCCTTTGGATCGGACAAGGGCCGAAGCCCTGCCTTCCTCTTGCTCTCGGTTTCGTGCACGAGGACCGACCCCGAGGGTGTCGACTCGCCCTAGCCGCCGGCTTTTCCTCCTCGCTGTAGGTAATTTTCATTTTTTTTTTTTTTTTTTTTCTTCTTCTTCTTCTTCTTCTTCTCATTCTAGATTTTCTTCTTCCTCTTCTCCTTCTTTCTCTTATACTATTTCTTCCTCCATAATTTACTTCTACTTCCCTTTCCTTTACTCCTTCTCTCCCTATTCTCTTTTTATCAATACTTCTCATTGTTATGATGAAATAAGTTTGGTTGGTTCAAGGTGAAACTTGTATTGCATAGCTAATTATGAGGAGCTTGGATGTGCTTTGGAGCAATGATTACTTTGTGAAAGAGGTTGCTTAAACTATGAGGCTTACACTTAATTTATGTTATGTGATTTAGAGACCTAGGTGTGAATTGTAGAAGATCAAAATAAGTCATGTTTGTTCTTTACTAAAATATGCATGCAAGATGTTTGTGGAAATGTTTGTTAAGAAAGGATACAAGTTTTGAGCAAGTGGTAGCCTCTTTGCAAACTATTTTTTGCATGACCAATTTGTGCCTAATCTCGCCGGTGGTTTATATGTTGTTTCTAGGCAACAACTTTGACTTAGGATTTATTGAAACTCCTTTCAAATGTGATACTTAGTGCTTGGCTTTGTTATATTCATGAAGTTGTTGGATGGTGAGTCATTTGGGAGTGATTGTTATTGTGCATGTCCTCTTTAGATCCATGCGGTGACTTATATTACTTGAGATGTTTGAACTAATGTTCGTGAAGGAATAGTATGGATTCTAGTTAAAAGGAAAATAGAATAAAATGAAATCTTTTCTTTATACACTCCCATATTTCATAAAGGATAAACTTTGAACATGAATTTGTGGCTTTTCGATCATGATTTGTGGCTTTACATATAAGGTTAAAAAAGAAAAACTTAGAAACTTATATTGAGTTTTGGTTCAAGAGTTTATTTATTTATGTTTATTTATCTATTTATTTATTTATTTATCTATTTTATATGCTTGACGGTTACATTGTGTTTTGTCTGCAAGTATCTTTGTCATTATTGTGTTAGTACATGGGTGTATTTGTTGGAGCTCGACGGTGGGAGAAACACATCTACACCTTTTCTTTTCTTACAAATGACATGTTTAGTAGATCTTGATCATTGAGGGGTGGTATGTTTATTGTTATGCTTAAGTGTTTCATGTGTGAATGATCTCATGCCGTAGTTCACAAAAGGGATGTGATGTTTTACCTCATGAGCCTTGTTGGAATGATTATATGCATGTTTAAATTGCATTCAAACTAGAAAATAGTTTGTTTGAGTATATTTATGTGTATATTTCATGTTTTGAGTTCATTTCTATGTACTTGATAAAAGTCTTTTGGATGATTGTATTGAAAGCATATGAGTTGTTGGGAAGAATGAGGTTATGTTAATCTGCTCTCATGATTGATGGTGTTCCATATGAGCATTGAGTGGAAGTAAACAAGAGATTTGTGATTTTTTTTTTTTTTTTTTTGTTCATGTTGAGACTTCATATGAGGAATTAATGTGTTGAGAAATAAAAGTTGAGTAAGTATTAGTTTGCAAGTGGGGTGAACAATGAGAAAAGAAATCTTGTGTGGCATGTTTGATTGCGATAAGTTCGATGTCTCTTTACACTCATGTTGTATTGAAGAAGCTATGCCTTGAGAGGATACATGTGCTCATATTATTAGTTTCAATTGTCTTATTCGTATATTACATGAAGTGATCGATGGATTGCATTGGAGAGTTTGCATGTATAGAATTTGTATATATGGCTCTGACTTAGCAATGAACATATGTCTAGCGTCAAAGGCTCATGAAGTTATTGAAAAAAGTTACATACACATGTTGGTTGCAAGATCATTTGTTTAAGTAAAAGAACATAAGCATAGCTCATTAGATTTACATAGATCATTATTTCTTCTCCATTTTCTTGAGTTCTATGCAAAGTAATAGCAACATTATGTTCAATGGTGAGAGCAAACACTTTTTTTAATGATTATATTTTAATGTGAGGGTTAAATTGGAAGGATTATATGCTTGTTTAAGTCTCCTCTCGTTCATGTAAAGCTCTCTTGTTAATATCATACTTATTTGAAATTCAAGAATGTTTCAAAGGGACATATGATTGATTTTGATTCCTTCATTAGTTGCTTGGAGAAATGCACGAATATTGGGGAGCAATTATGTGTTTTCTTACTTGTATGCATTTATAAGAAATGTTGGAAAGTCTTGTGAGTTTCCTTTTATGTTGGAAAATGGGCATATGTTCTCCTTTTGTGTGTGAGCACTTATGAGTTTTTTTTTATGAGGTATTTTAGCTTATGTGTTGGAAGAGCTTTGTGAGTTGCCTCGTGTTCAAAGGATCTATAGTTTGTCTTATGCTTAAAAGACTTATGGGTTGTTTTATGCTTGAAAGGGTTGTGATTCATTTTATGTTTAAAGGGGCTTCGGTTTGTTTTTAGTTTGAAAGTTTCATGAGTGGATTTATGATGGGTTTTAGGTTTGCATTACAGTGAAGAGCTTTATGATAAGTTTTCTTGAATGTTTTATGATGCGAGCTTTGTGAAGCCCTTTTCTTTTTTTAATTTATTGCGAAGTTTTTTTTGATAAATTTACCCCACGATCAAAAATGTCATTTTGCATTAGAAAGTGTTGTAGTGAATTTTATGTTTCGTTTTGCTTGAAGGTCCTATGAATGATTTTGAGGATTGGAAATGTTATGAATGGCTTTGTATTTGGAAAGTTTTGGGAAGCTCTCTAAGCCTCTTTGGAACAAAAGTGAACTTTCATGAATGGATTCCTTTTTTTATTCTCTCTTTGCATTTGGGTTTTAAGAATAGGTTTTAAGATAAGTGTAAAGTAGAAGCATGTTTGGATTCGATATGAAGGAGTCTGGTTCTGATCTTGAAGCTTGTTTCTTTTCATTACTTTGAGTTTTATATAAACATGACTTAGATAATTGTGTTGAATGTTCTAAATGCTAGTTCGAATCGTGGGGACAGAAAATGGCACCTAATCCTCCTTTCTTTTACTCATGTTGCATTGAATTAAAGGAAGGAGTGTTTTAAGGGTATGCTTGGCTTTGAATAAGCATGTCCAACCTTAGGGTGCCAACATTTATTTTACTACATCGCCTTTTCATTTTCTTTTTCTTTCAGCATTGTTGTCTTTCTTTTAGTTTCCTCGCTTTCCTACTACTTGTTTATTTGTGCTTTGAAATCAAGTGTTTGCAAAAATGTGAAAGTTCAAAGGTGCAAAGTGGCTCGACCGGTATACAAGCCCGATAAGGACAAGGTACGTTAATGTTTTAATAATGCTTTGTCATTTATATAATTAATATTAATGTGCTCTAATCCACCCTTCCTTTGCTTGTTTGTGTTTTGCGAGGTACATCTGGGAAAACAAAGGAGAAGAAATTCTTCAGAGTTGCAGTGACGAAGGAGCCTTCATAAATAAATCAGTCGCCCCCATTCATTCCGGTGGGGGTGCTACGGGCGGTACCACCGGGTCATAGCCCCCGGTGCTGTAAGTTTCTTAAAAACTTAGATAGCCTTTAGGAGCCATCAGTGTGCGCGCCTCCCACCCTTAGGGCCTTGTAGTAACTTCAATATTATTAGGATCTTTTTGTTTCTTTTAGATCCATAAACCCATTTTATACACATGCGAATGTCCAAGGGGTTAGAAGTAAATTTCATTTCATCTCCCACAACACTAGCGAAATTTAAGGACAAAAACCTAAGGATGAGTCTTAGACAACATAGACTTAGGATGCATGCTCCTTTTAGGATAGAAATCATAAAACATAGAAAAATATAGTGACATACTACCATAGAATTAGTGTAGTGATATCTAAGACTAATTAATCATTAATAACAACCAACCCATAATCAAACCTCTAATAAATTGTTAAGAGATCAAATCAAAATGTATAAAAGATATCCAACCCCTAATCAAATCATAATCAGCACATACAATCACTAAGAGGGAAAACTTGAACCATAAGAGTGAACTCAGACTAATTAATCCATTAATCACCCCCCTAACCAAATACTAACTAGATGAAATCCACTAAAAATCAAATTTGAACCTAAAAAAATTATAAAATTGGAGAACAAATCTAAAACTAAAACTTTCCTAAAACTCAAACTTTAACCAAACCCTCCTGTAGTTAATCTCATACTTGGCTTAAAACACCCCTAACCTTGAACACTAATGAACCATTGCTTAATCGACAAATCCATAGAAGATTTATTAAAACTTAAGTACAACTTGAACTTCAGAACCTTAATAACTCACCTAAGTTTTAATCACATCATTAATCTAATTTCTTAAAATCAACCAACAAACCCCTTGATTAATGATAAATCACTTAATCTACCTTCTCTTTTCAACAAACTAAATTAACTCAATAATATTGGTTACTACTGGGTAACCCAGGCCTACGAGGCTATTAAGTTAGCCCCAAGGAGGGTGGAATAAACCTCACGGCCTCGGTGAGCAACAAAGGTAGTAATCAACCAAACGCTAAAGTAAAATCCTTAAAACCAATCTTAACTTGCTAATACTTACACTTAAACTAAAGTTCCCCTTTACCTTCAACAAATTAAATTACAAATAACTTTAACTAAATTATCCTACATAGGACACACCTAAAACCACACAGCCTACACACACCTAGATTTGTTTAGTATGACACGACTCCTAGTTTTAGGTTAGGCCGGTGTTTTCTTTACTTTTGTTCCTGTGATGTGGCGACTTGCATGTGACACGTGTGCTGGTTGTTCTAGTTTATGTGTTAGATTTCTGTATTGATTTCTGTGATGGTCACTTCATTTACTGCATTGTCTCTGTGATGTGATGGGCGATAGATTACCCATAGGTTAGGGACGATTTTGATACTGACGATGTTTTCTGCAGGTGGCCATGCTCATACAGCGCTAAAAGGGGGCTAAAAATAAATAAATCATAAATAACTGCTACAGGTGCTTTAGCTACTTAGCCCCCAAATAAATAAGAGCATGGCCAAGTGTGGCTGGTTTGAGTATTTTCTTTTTATTTTCATATATAACTGCGTGGGATGATTAATTTTGATTGTTTAGGATAACCCTGCAGGAGAGTCTAGATTTTTCTTTTATAATTCTGATGTAATGTATTCATTGTATCGAGTTGTGAAAGTTTGTAAAATGGGGCATTTTATGAAAGATTAGGGATCCAAAGGGAAAAGAAAGTCCCCTCACAGGGAATTTTCTTTTCATTTGGATATCCTACTGGCGGTGTACTACGAGGAGACTAAGAGAAGGCGATCCACAGAAGGACCAGAAGATGAAGATGAAGACTAAAAATGCCTCATTTTAAAACTTGCGTCGTTCTATAGGATTAGAATCCAGGTTGTTGTCGGTGGAGCCTGGCCACCACTACTTTTCTGTACTCTGGGATGTATATTGTATGGCATTTGCCATGGACTTTGGACACTCTCTTTTGTGATTTCTGATGTGATGATTTACTTACTTGTTTGCGCAGTAGAAATGGCATGTTTTTTTTATAGGTTTTCTTTCTTGCATGTGCATGTGCCTGATTCGCTAGGCTCTTTAGGACAAAATTCTTCTACTCGTAATCAAAACTAAAATTTTAGGAATTAAATAACATAGAAAGATAACGATTTAGGGAATAGCCGGAATCGTCCGGGGTCGCATGCATATCAATGCATCTTCTTTCCTTGTTTAGACACTTCCCCGCCTGAGGGTAGAGTTCAGATAATCCGACCTATGAGGATGAGGTTCTGAACCTGGGGAAGCCTAGTCTTTCTAAAAATTTATTTTTATAAGCCTTTTTAAAAAAAAAAAATTTCATACATCTCTGATTCGGGTATTTAATCAGCACGCATTGCATTAGTAACTAATTAAAATTAAGATTTAATTGCATTAGTCTTAGGAGCATAGTACCATACATAAATTCGGGGTCACCTAGGAAATCTCTCTAGATGTCGACCTCAACTTCCAAAAACTCAACCATCCACCCATCTTTCATAAAGACCGGATATCATGGATTTTATACGATTAGGGAGTTTAGCTGGCTTTCCTTTTCAGGCAGGATATAAGTCCAGGATGCATTAGTTAGGACACGGGCCTTAGTGTTGTATGGAACACTAAACCCACCTTAGATTTAAGATTCAAGGCTACTACATTGGGTGTCTCGTAGTATGCCTCATCGGTGGGTAAGCTCTTCCTCCTTCTGGGGCTATAAACCCTACCTATCCGCGTCACATGGATGGCGCCGCTTCTATCTTTCTCTCACGCATGCGATATGAAGTGATTTCTTTTTCTCCAGTTTCCTTCAGTTTGACCGGCCGAGTGCTTATGTGACCCGTGTATGTTGAAGTAACCGAGTTGAGCCTATCTTTTCCCCTTGATTAGGAAGATCTTAGAAGTTTGCCTATGTGCCAAATCCATTTGAGAGAATAATGTAGTATCCTTAATCGAGAGTTTTCTTAGGCTAAGGTCTAAGATGTGATTAACCACGGGGGCTTGCGCCCGTGGGAGACCGATCCCCACATCAAAATAAACCCCATCCGAGCTGATGTATCGAGTGGGGGAAATCTCGTGACTTTTGGGTTATGCATATTATTATCCATCGAAGTATTTGGGCGAAAGCCTCTATCTTCCATGGCCAATCATATGTGTAATCTCATCTGCCCTCCCATCGGTCTATTTGTGTAGAATGCGAAGGTCTACGATCATTTTGTCCTACGGGATAGTGTGGTTGTACCCTTCACATTCTGTTCCCCACGAGTAGAATCCTTTCGGAGATCCACAGTGTCTCTATCCTATAAGGAGCATGCACCCTAAGTCTATGTTATCTAAGACTCGGTCCTTAATTTTTGTCCTTAGGTGTCACTAGTATTATAGGGGACAAAAAGAAGTTCTTTTCTAACCCTTTGGACATTCGTACATATATCAATAAATTGAAAAATCTATGAATAAAATAAGATGATAAGTAGAATAGTAGTAGCGATAAGAGAAGTAAAGAGAAAGGCGATAAAATGTCAAAAGGAAGGAATGAAATCAAAAATAATAAAAGGAATGTGGGCGTCTCATTATTGGGCATACCTCTTTTGAAGTCAAGTATGCCTCTAAAATGATCTTCACCTCAATTCGATATGATACGAATAGAGAAGAAGGTATTTTTGACGACCTTTGCTATCCCCACATTCCAAAAATAAGCACTCAAATGACTCAATGACTCAAACTATATCCTATACGAAACCCAAAGTGGCGAAGAGGAAAACCAGCTCCCAAAACTAAAACATAAACAAGCAACTTTCATTTCACATTCAACCCAAACTCAACTTTTACATATAAATACTAATAAGAGAGGGACAATTCATACACTAAATATCACTTCATTCTAACAAGAAAAGACATTAAAGAGCTCTCAGAAATATCACTTTATTCTAAAAAAGGACTTAAAGAGTCTCCAATACAAAACCATGCATAGAAATAATTTCAATCCCAAAGTAACAACCGTAAAACTTCATAAACAAAGTGACCCAGATTCTCTTCATAAGAAATCCATAAAAAGTCTTTCCAACACAAGACATCGAGTGCTTTTATTTTGGTGTGGGGTATGACCATAAAGCTTTCCAACAAGAAAGTTTTATAAAACCTCTCATTGTAAAGCATTCAAGAAGCTTATCATAAAACTTTTCAATGTAAAGTAAATCTCAAGCCAATCACAAATCCTCTTAACACAAAACCTCTTTGAAATTTATGAGAAACGTTTCATGTCACATATGAAAAGGGAATGCAACTTTCCTCTCTAACTACTATATAAAATAACTCAAACCACCTTATACTCATTTTCACCACAATGGATTATAAATGCATAGGAAAGATTTCATAAAAGCTCTCAAATCCTTTCCCATACTACGCATAGCTAATGAAGTACATGGGAGACATTTTGAAAAATCATGAATATAGTTATCAGACATAAACCAAATCATTTCCACGTTTCTACCAAAGTCACCATAATGAGGTCACATATAAAGAAAGGAATCATGTTTCTTCATGCCAAGTAGTACAATCACCATCCTACTAGAAGTTTAGAAATCGACATTTTAGAAAAGAATAGTCACTAGCAAAGGGGTTTGATGCAATTCATTCTTTCCACCTCCTAAGGGAATATTTCAACCACTCAACATGCTTGCCAACACTGTCCTCTTACATAAACTAAAGCAAATAGAGAGGAAACATGACATACCTCAGGGAAATATGAACAACACTTCATCATCCATCCACTTTTTATAATTACATATACATCCTAAACATAAACAACACCACTTTTTTATAGCAACACATACAAAATTCTCCCAAGCAATCATAACTCAAAGAGACCAAATATTCGTTTGATGTGTTACCATGAAAGAAGCATCAATCTATTTCTTGTTTTCGAGCACCATTTATGTATTCAACACATGATTGCTTCAATAGTCCCATCAATTATTCTACCACTAGACTACAATAGAAATACTTTTGAAACCTTTCCGGCATAAAACATGTATATATACATTTCTGAAACGTAGACTAACTCTTAAAGCTTTCCAAATATAAAGCAAGTCTCCCATACTACAAGCCAACAAGTTATAAAAAGTTCTCTCCAATCTTAAACTCACACATTTGCTTTTATGCCTAACCAATTCTTCAAATGAGGAGTTCGTTCCAAAAGAAACCCATCTCAAGACACATCAATGCATCTATTCATTAAAAAGGAACCACAAAGATCTCATATATTTTCTTTAAGAAATGTCACTCAAAGATAATACAAACTATTTCCCAAGCAAGAAGCTTATTCTACGAGAAATCCATTTCAAGACCAAACATTTTCCCTCTTCCAAATCATAAGAAGTAGATGTGTATGCATGAAAGCAAAGCACCGCCGTATGTATAAATGATCTACTTGCAACAACACTCATGAAATCTATCAATGATATTCAGAACATTATTGTGTTAAACTCATGAAAATTTTCATATGGAACATAAACCAAATAGATACTTTCCGACATGATTCGACATGACGTTCCACATAAAGCCGAAACGAGTAAAGGAGAATCAAAACATACTTATGTTCCTTATAAAACTTGCTTCCCAGTATTCTTTACAAAACTAATGCAAATATTGGATATACCATCAACAACAAACGATCTTCTTAACAAATGATGTAAGAATTAGAAATGAATCCACATTATCACCGAGCATTGATATAATCACCTCCCAAAGTTTCCTTTCAACAAAGCCTAGTGAATCTCCAATATCAAAGTCATTCAAATGCATTTACTAGCAAAAGATGAAAATTTCTCTTAGGAAAAGAAATATGTAGCTCAAACTGCCAAATCTTTTCATGAGGTAAGATATTCATCAATCGTTTGCAAAGGAAATAGGCTTAGAACGTGTGCTTTACACTTCATTAGACCTTCCATATTCATAAAAAGAGGACATAGGTGAGACGAAGCAAAAAACATACTAAATATCTCCTAGTAGGCATTACTACAAACATCTTGTGGCATACTTTGGCAAAAGGGTTACATGGCTTCTCACAACTCTCCATGATTTACCCTTAGCATTCTAGATCATGAGGTATAAATTAAGCATGAATAGTCACATGTCAATTGTTCATTCTCCAACAAAATAAGTTAACACATGATAACAAAAATCAACTTCATTTGTAACTAGATCATCACAAACTATTATAGGATCCAACATAAGGTATGAATGCATTCACTGGGAATAAGATAATTTGGGACATGATGGCATATGCACTACAAAAGCTCCATTTACACTCTTAGTTTTAGCCACAATCAATTTTGCATACATAAAAGTTATCATTAGTTAAATCACCCACAAGGTTTCAAATAAAATAAAAAGGGGGGAAGCGAGAAAAGTTAGGGTAGAAGAAGGAGATTAAGAAGAAGGAGGAGAAGAATAAGACAATAAGAAGAAGCAAGAAGAAGAAGAAGAAGAAGAAGAAGAGGAGAAGAAGAAAGAACAAGAAGAAGAAGAAAGGCAAGAAGTAAAAGAAGAAGAAAAGCAAGAAGGAGAAGAAGAAGAAGAAGAAAAGAAGAAGTAAGAAGAAGAAAAGAAGAAGTAAGAAGAGGAAGAAGGAGAAGCTCACCTTGCGAGAGGGAAAGGAGGTCGGCAGCTAGGGCAAGAGAGACGGGAGGGGTTTTGCGTGCCTGGAGTCGGACTGGTCGGCGACGGAGCAATGACGACGACAGGGAATTCGATCCTAGGGGCGGTGTCGAACGGGAGATGGAGGTCGGTCCAGGAGCTTAGAAGGCGTCGGGCTTGGCTGGAGATCGTCATAGGTTGGGTCGGTTCCGCCTAGGGCTCGCGAACAAGGAGAGAATGGGAGGGGGCTTCGGGTCCTGCTGCCTTAAGGAGATCAGCCGGCTAGGGCTGAGGATGCGGACCAGGGAAACGAGAGAGAGGGAAGGAATGGGACCCGGGTCTCATCCGATCCAGAAGGAGACGAAGGGATCGCGGGAGGCTGGCTTTGGCTGGTTTGTCCGTCGCGCGAATCAGAGAGACGAGACAGAGAGGGGAGGGTGAGAGAAAAGCAAGAGATCGGGGTTGGAATATCTGGAGAGAAGTGGGAGAGGGAAGGGGTTCGCCTAGGGCTTGGGATCCGTCCCGACAAGGGTCCTCGACCAAGACTTCTAAGGACTCCGCCTCCTCAATCTCGCTTTGCTGTCGCCAGCCCAAAACACTGCCGCGATGACAGACTTTGAATATCGAGAAGATCAAAGCCGTCGGGTCTAATTACTGGATTTAGGATGTTAGTTTAAATTACGAATAAAGTCGAATAGATCATAATAGAATTCAATTGGGCTGATTTAGGTTAGACTCGAGTCCAGATCAAACTGAACACAACTCGGCTCGAGTTGAATCGAGTCCGACTAAGCTCAATCAACCTGATTAACATGCTCGAGAGTAAATCAAGATAAAAAAAATGAGGTCAACAAACACAACCCCAACAGGTGCGGTGAATGATAAGTGAACCGTACGTGTTGGCGTTGACCTCCTTAACCCTAAGAAGGTACAACCCAACAACCAACGAACGAGACTCACTAGGAAGATGCAACCCTATAGTCAGCTAAGAAGACTCAAAGGACATACAATCATACAACAATCAAGCAATAAATATCCCACCATGTTATGATCACACAATCATACAATGATCATCCAAGTATGCATCAATCACACACATACGATAATCACTCAAGCATATAATGAAAATCAAATCACATAGCAATCACATAATCACATAATCATGCTGTAGATATATAATAATAATCTAATCATATCAAATCACATGCTAATCAGCAAATGATCACGTCATAATCATACAACAAATATATGCTCATACAACAAACATTCACTCCTATAATAATCGCACAATAATCACATACTATGGCATGACCACACGATCATATGATAGTGCAATTATCATTCACTCATGCAATGATCATACGATCATGCAACAAAATCAAATATGTACCAATCATTCAATTATGTGATGAGCAATACAAGATGTAATGATCACCTTAAAATCAAACAATCATGCAATGATCATGCTCAATCAAGCAATGATCATACAATAAAGACATGATCATACAAGCATGCAATAACTAATAATCAATAATATAACAATCACCTCACAACCACATAATCACATAATAATCAATCAATAATGCAATGAACACAATCATGCGAACATGGTGGGACAAAAGGGTAGGAAGAAACCCAATATTCGCCTAGCCGGAACGACGAACAAGGACTACTCGAAACTCACCTGACCAGATCGAAACAGTGGGGAGTAAGGAAAGTAACTCAATAACCACTAGAAAAGGGAACCACTAGGAAAATGAACAACCACTACGAAAGTAAACAACCACTACGAAAGTAAACATCCACTAGGGAAGTGAACAATCACTCCAAAAAGTCAACAACCACTCGACCAGAGGTCGAGGGTGAGAAAGGACAAGGGACACTCGATGATCACCTAGAACAAATGTCTAAGATGAAGCGAGGAAAGAGTCCAGCAACAATTTCAAAATCATAGTAAATAACAAAGAGTAATAATCAAGGGAAAGCAAGGAGAAAGGACAATCCAAGAAAATAATAAAATCATCTATCTGCCTGACCACATCGCAACAGCAGAATAGAGAAAGGAGAAGGGAGTCCCACATCCACCTGACCATATTCGAAAATGGCGAATGGGGATAACTCAATATTCACCTGACCGAATTCGAAAACGGCAGAACAAAGAGTAAAGGGAGAAGGGAGTCCAACATTCGTCTGACCAAATTCGAAAATGACGAATGAGAATAGTTCAATATTCACCTAACCAAATTCGAAAATAACGAATGAGAATAGTTCAATATTCACCTGACCAAATTCGAAAACGGCGAAGAAAGAACCTACTCAATACACACCTGACCAAATTCGAAGACGGAGTGTAAAGAGCATCCCAGAATCTAATGTCCGCCTGACCAAATTTGAAAACGGCGGGACAAAAGAGAACAAGTCCAACACTCACCTGACCAAATTCGAAAATGGTGAATGGGACGACTCAATGTTTGCCTGACCAAATTCGAAAACGGCGAAACAAAGAGTGAAAGAGAAAGGGGAATTCAACATTCGTCTGACCAAATTCGAAAACGACGAATGAGAAAAGTTCAATATCCACCTGACCAAATTCGAAAATAGTGAATAAAGAACCTACTCAATACACACCTGACCAAATTCGAAAACGGAGTGTAAAGAGTATCCCAAGATCTAATGTCCGCCTGACCAAATTCGAAAACGGCGGGACAAAAGAGAAAGAGTCCAACACTCACCTGACCAAATTCGAAAACGGCGAATGGGACCACTCAATGTTTGCCTGACCAAATTTAAAAATGGCGAAACAAAGAGTGAAGAAAACTCAACAACCCCCAAGCAGGAAATAAAAATAGGGGGAATGAAGAGGTGGTGAAGTATGCCTCCCAGGGACTCTGTCGGGCACCCAACCGAAAGGGGAAGTTCGGCATTCGTCTGACCAAATTCGAAAATGACGAATGAAAAATAATTCGATATCCACCTGACCTGTATTCGAAAACAGTGGATAAAGAACAACTCATCACACACCTGACCAAATTCGAAAACGATATGTAACAAGCTTCCCATAAGTCTAATGTCTGCCTGACCATATTCGCAACAGCAGGACAAAAGAGAAAGAGTCCAACATTCACCTGACCATATTCGCAACAGTGAATGAGGACAACCTAATGTTCGTCTGACCATATTCGCAACAGCGAGACAAAGGGTGAAAAGAGAAAGGGGGTGAATTCAACATTCGCCTGACCATATTCGCAACAGCGAATGAGAACAGCTCAATGTCCACCTGACCATATTCGCAACAGCGAACAAAGAGCTTCCCCGAAAGTCTAATGCCTGCCTGACCCTATTCGCAACAGCAGAGCAAAAGAAAAGAAAGGTCCAACATTCACCTAACCATATTCGCAACAGTGAATGAGGACAGTCCAATACTCACCTGACCAGATCGAAACAGTGAGTAAGAGCAAGGAAGAAAAGAATCAACTGTCTGCCTAACCAGATCGAAACAGCAGAACAGAAGGGCGGGTAAAGATCCCATATTCACCTGACCAGATCGAAACAGTGAATGGGAGAAACTCAATGTTTGCCTGACCATATTCGAAACGGCAAAACAAAGAGTAACATGAGTGACAAAAGGGACTTCCTGAACAAAGGAATCCCAAAAGTAACATCGAAGGGAAAACACCCCATACGGGTGTGTCCGTAGAGGAGCACCAATATGGAAAGAAGATGAGTATTCATGCAAAAATCTAGGAAAAGATATAGTGACACCAATATGAGAAAGAATATAACAATCACATATAGAAAGATCAAGGGAATGAACCTAACTAAGAAATAGAATCAGGACTTGAATGGGAGAGTGACTCCCAAACAAGTGAACCAAAACAACAACTTGAATGGGATAGTGGATCCCAAACAAGTGGACAAAACCAACAACTTGAATGGGAGAGTGGCTCCCAAACAAGTGGACAAAACTCAATAATTTGAATGGGAGGGTGGCTCCCAAACAAGTGGACAAAACTCAATAATTTGAATGGGAGGGTGGCTCCCAAACAAGTAGACAAAACTAACAACTTGAATGGGATAGTGGCTCCCACACAAGTGGACGAAACTCAACAACTTGAATGGGAGAGTGGCTCCCAAACAAGTGGATAAAACTCAACAACTTGAATGGGAGGGTGGCTCCCAAACAAGTGAACAAAACTCAATAACTTGAATGGGAGAGTGGCTCCCAAACAAGTGAACAAAACTCAATAACTTGAATGGGAGGGTGGCTCCCAAACAAGTGAACAAAACTCAATAACTTGAATGAGAGGGTGGCTCCCAAACAAGTGAACAAAACTCAATAACTTTAATGGGAGGGTGGCTCCCAAACAAGTGAACAAAATCAACAACCTGAATGGGAGGGTGGCTCCCAAACACGTGGACGAAACAAACAACTTGAATGGGAGAGTGGCTCCCAAACAAGTGAGCAAAAACATCTTGAATGGGATAGTGGCTCCCAAACAAGTGAACAAAACTAAAGAACTTGAATAGGAGAGTGACTCCTAAGCAAGAAATGGCGGCATATAGGATATCAAGAGAATAAATGCACGCCAAATGGTTATTTCTAAGCAAAACAACCATGACTCAAAACAACCAGGATTCAAAAAAGAGAGTGCAATCAGGGAAAGAATCACATCAGTCCATAAGAATGAGATATAATCAAATGTTGGGATCCAAAAATTTTCATGCATGAGTTTTCAAAATGACAAGGTAAATATTTAAACATACTCAATAGTAGAAACACTAAAAGATGTTAAATACTCACCAATTAATTGAGATAAGTTTGATTCATATATTTTTAAAGAGTAGAACTTTAATCAAAGAGTAAGAACATTATTTTTAAGAATGAAATATTTACCTCTTGATTATATGAACCCAGTCAAAAATGACAAATGGGACCAAATTTAAAAATTCAGTAAGAAGTTGGCTGGCTCCATCTAAACCCAAAAAGATTAGGGATTTAAAATTTGCTAACCCAAGTCAAGCTCCCTACAAGCCAGACTGGATTCTCTCCCTTAGATATGAAATTTTTGAATTGAAATCTAACTCAAAAGAGATTTAAATTAGAGAAAGAAATTGAATCTTCTTCAATCTTCTTACATGAAAAATATCTTATATCTTATAGAATATCTTTGCATAATGATGAATCCAAAGTCATGATTTTCAAACTCAGGTATCAAAAATATCAAAAGACACATGAGTTTTCTGAGATTTAAAGATTTACAAGAAAGGGAAGTCAATTACTTTGTACATCCTTTCACTTTTGATACACTTTGTGCATCTTTCAAATTTGACGCATTTTACGCATCTTTTCATTTTTGGCGCATTTTGCGCATCTTTTCATTTTTGGTGCACTTTGCGCATCCTTTCATTTTTATAATTGACTTCATTTCTAAATCTCTAAAAAAAGATTTTCTCAGTTGTGAAATTATCTTCCAAACATAAGAGAAGAAAACTCACTCTCTTATGTAAGGAAAAAAAATTCACAAAACAAACTCGATCCTATGATAAAGATAAACAATCTGATTAAAAAAATTATAAGGTAGATTCATTAGCATGCAAAAGATGCCTACAAGATAGAAAATTGCAAGATGATGGAGAAAATTTTCACTTCTATGCCCAATTTCAATTTGACATAGATTTTAGTTCAAAAATGAGAATCACCCAATACAAGGAATGGGAGGGAGAAGACATACTCTTTCATTAATCATCATACACTTTCCTTAAGCGTTTAAAGGAGTCACCAACAACACTTACTTCATATTTTAAATAAAATAGGGGTAAATTTTCATTAAGAAAGATAAGTCACATACTCTCTAAGAAAAATTTTCTCAATAGTTTGTCTTGTATTTTAAACTCTCAAACTTTTCTCAAATTAATTTTTTTTCATTTTGAAAACTTTGCATATGTCAAATTTAAGGATTCCATCATTAAAGATGAAATCTGGATTCTTATTTGGACTGATATGAATCAAGACCCAATCTACAAGAGCTCAAACAAGGGAGGTGATGGAGATTAAAGGACATGTCAAGTATATGAATGATGTAATCAAAAATAGAATATAAACTTTCATTTGAAATGATATAGATCAAAATTAGGTCTAAAAGAATTCCAACTAGGAATTAATTGAAATTGAAATTTTGATTTGAGTAAGGAGAATTGAAATAGATTGATCTGGATTTGAATTTGACAATTACGAACAAAGATCTAATAAACTCAAAATTTTAATTAAATCTTCATGCATTAAAAACATCTAATCTTCATTAAGAATGAAGAGAATAGAGTGGAGTAGAAAGGAGGAACTCAAACTAGGCACCAAATTAGGAATACCTACAGAAGAAAATAATACAGTATCCAAAGATGGAGAGAGAAACTCGTCCCACCGTGGTCGCCAGAAATCTGTGGGTCTCCGAAAGGACTCTACTTATGGGGAATAAAATGTAAAGAGTACGACCGCACTATCCCGTAGGACAAAACGATCGTAGGCCTTTACACTCTACCCAAGCAGGCCAATGGAAGAGCAGATGGAGTCATACATACGATTAGCCATAGAGGATAGCGGCTTTCGCCTACGCACCTCGATGGATAATGATATATATGACCCAAAATATCACGAGATTTCCCCCATCCGATACATCAGCTCGAATGGGGTTTATTTGATGTGGGGATCAGTCTCCCACGGGCACAAGCCCCCGTGGTTAATTACATCTTAGACCTTGGCCTAAGAAAACTCTCGATTAGGGACGATGTATTATTCTCTTCTTAATTTGGTGTACAGAAAAAGTTCCTAAGTTATATTCCAAAGGTGATAAACTCTTCTCTTTATCCTTAGTGGTGATTAAGTATTTTTAAATGTATAAAGATGTGATTAAAGTTTTGAGTTTAAAAGATCAAAAATCAGATTACTATCCTAAGAGAAATGACAGACTCAGAATTCATCAAAGATGAAAAGAAACACATTGAGGGGTGTACAATCTGGGCTTATGCTTGCCTGGAGTGAGCTGCCAGCTAACATCCTAAACACAATCAATCATCCTACATATATGCAAGATAAGGAGGCTCTATCCGAAGGAATCAAGGATTTTTTAGTTCAGAGGTTTAAATCAGGGACTCTATAATATGCAACAGGATATACCTAGCGCTGTATATGATGCATGAGACAGATGCATAAGTAAGAGTGTTCTAAAGACTACTGAAAGATAATGTGACATTTTTATTTGAGAAATGCTAATGCAATGCATGTATGTAGGCGGAGTGCGTTGTGGAGTAAAGTGTATAAAAATGAATGCATGACATTCAGAGTACAGGAAATAAATAAATAAACACACCAAGGATACCCTCCAGGCAAGGTATCCTCATCACATCACAATAAAAAATCATCCTAACGGTGCCCACTTCGTGTGGGAAAACAACAATGCCCATGGCACAAATAGGTGGCCTACACTACAGGCCTAAATTATCCTAATGGTCTCTAAGACTCACAGAAGGTGGGGGGTATCATACCCAAACCAGAAGAAAAAGGGAACATCCTAACGGTGCCCACTTCGTGTGGGAAAACAATGATGCCCATGGCACAAATAGGTGGGCCTACACGACAGACCTAAGGTGACCAGAAGGGTCTCTAGGGCTCACAGAAGGGGGGCAAGCTTTGGCCTATAGGGCCAAAGCTTCGTTACTGCACTGACCTATGGCCAACTACCTAAACATGCTAGAATATATATATTAAACTAAAAGCTAATAACAAGATGTGTGTGGTGTGTAGCAGTTTCGATACATAATTAGAAATTTTTCTTTATAAGTTGCAGAGATTATACCTGACCATGGCGCAGCCACTTAAAAATTCCAAGCAAGTGAGCTATCCACTGATTATCAACCCTGCAAGATTGTGGTGCGGCCACTTAAAAGCTTTAAGCGAGCAAATTATTTACCGATCCTTGATCATGCCTGACCCAATGTACCTCGCAAGACAAAATAAAAGAAAAATATACAAATGAGCGTAGATGCCATTCAGAAAATAAATGCAGGTAAATAAAAATGTGACTAACAGCAAATTTAATATTCACATTTATAAAACATACACATATTATTGCTAAAACATAAAACAATGCAGGGGTTCTCTAACTTGGTAGGAGTAATTGGCATCAAATAGTAAAATAAAATATCGGCCTAACCTAGGACTAGAAGTCGTGTCCTAACAAACAAGCCTAGGTGTGTGTAGGCTGTGTGGTTTTAGGTGTGTCCTATGTAGGATAGTTTAGTTAAATTTATTTGTAATTTGATTTGTTGAAGGTTAAAGGGATGCTTTAATTTAAATATAAGTATTAATATCTTAGGATTAATTTTAAAGATTTTATCTTAGTATTTGATTGATTACTACCTTTGTTGCTCACCGAGGCCGTGAGGTTTATTTCACCCTCTTTGGGACTAACTTAATAGCCTCGTAGGCCTGGGTTACCCAGTAGTAACCAATTTTGTTGAATTATTTTAGTTTGTTATAAATTAAAAGAAAAGTAGATTAAGCAATCTATTATTGGTTAAGAGAGATTTCGTTGGTTGATTATTAATAAATTAAGGCATAACAAACCTAGGAAAATGTGTCGCTAAGTTTATGTTTTGGTGTCTCTATCCTATAAGGAGCATGCACCCCAAGTCTATGTTATCTAAGACTCGGTCCTTAATTTTTGTCCTTAGGTGTCACTAGTATTATAGGGGACAAAAGGAAGTTCTTTTCTAACCCTTTGGACATTCGTACATATATCAATAAATTGAAAAATCTATGAATAAAATAAGATGATAAGTAGAATAGTAGTAACGAGAAGAGAAGTAAAGAGAAAGGCGACAAAATGTCAAAAAGAAGGAATGAAATCAAAAATAATAAAAGGAATGTGGGCGTCTCATTATTGGGCATACCTCTTTTGAAGTCAAGTATGCCTCTAAAATGATCTTCACCTCAATTCGATATGATATGAATAGAGAAGAAGGTATTTTTGACGCCCTTTGCTATCCCCACATTCCAAAAATAAGCACTCAAATGACTCAATGACTCAAACTATATCCTATACGAAACCCAAAGTGGTGAAGAGGAAAACCAGCTCCCAAAACTAAAACATAAACAAGCAACTTTCATTTCACATTCAACCCAAACTCAACTTTTACATATAAATACTAATAAGAGAGGGACAATTCATACACTAAATATCACTTCATTCTAACAAGAAAAGATATTAAAGAGCTCTCAGAAATATCACTTTATCCTAAAAAAGGACTTAAAGAGTCTCCAATACAAAATCATGCATAGAAATAATTTCAATCCCAAAGTAACAACCGTAAAACTTCATAAACAAAGTGACCCAGATTCTCTTCATAAGAAATCCATAAAAAGTCTTTCCAACACAAGACATCGAGTGCTTTTATTTTGGTGTGGGGTATGACTATAAAGCTTTCCAACAAGAAAGTTTTATAAAACCTCTCATTGTAAAGCATTCAAGAAGCTTATCATAAAACTTTTCAATGTAAAGTAAATCTCAAGCCAATCACAAATCCTCTTAACACAAAATCTCTTTGAAATTCATGAGAAACGTTTCATGTCACATATGAAAAGGGAATGCAACTTTCCTCTCTAACTACTATATAAAACAACTCAAACCACCTTATACTCATTTTCACCACAATGGATTATAAATGCATAGGAAAGATTTCATAAAAGCTCTCAAATCCTTTCTCATACTACGCATAGCTAATGAAGTACATGGGAGACATTTTGAAAAATCATGAATATAGTTATCAGACATAAACCAAATCATTTCCACGTTTCTATCAAAGTCACCATAATGAGGTCACATATAAAGAAAGGAATCATGTTTCTTCATGCCAAGTAGTACAATCACCATCCTACTAGAAGTTTAGAAATCGACATTTTAGAAAAGAATAGTCACTGGCAAAGGGGTTTGATGCAATTCATTCTTTCCACCTCCTAAGGGAATATTTCAACCACTCAACATGCTTGCCAACACTGTCCTCTTACATAAACTAAAGCAAATAGAGAGGAAACATGACATACCTCAGGGAAATATGAACAACACTTCATCATCCATCCACTTTTTATAATTACATATACATCCTAAACATAAACAACACCACTTGTTTATAGCAACACATACAAAATTCCCCCAAGCAATCATAACTCAAAGAGACCAAATATTCGTTTGATGTGTTACCATGAAAGAAGCATCAATCTGTTTCTTATTTTCGAGCACCATTTATGTATTCAACACATGATTGCTTCAATAGTCCCATCAATTATTCTACCACTAGACTACAATAGAAATACTTTTAAAACTTTTCCGGCATAAAACATGTATATATACATTTCTGAAACGTAGACTGACTCTTAAAGCTTTCCAAACATAAAGCAAGTCTCCCATACTACAAGCCAACAAGTTATAAAAAGTTCTCTCCAATCTTAAACTCACACATTTGCTTTTATGCCAAACCAATTCTTCAAATGAGGAGTTCGTTCCAAAAGAAACCCATCTCAAGACACATCAATGCATCTATTCATTAAAAAGGAACCACAAAGATCTCATATATTTTCTTTAAGAAATGTCACTCAAAGATAATACAAACTATTTCCCAAGCAAGAAGCTTATTCTACGAGAAATCCATTTCAAGACCAAACATTTTCCCTCTTCCAAATCATGGTGGGAAAATTTATGTCGCCACGCAGATTTTGTGTTCTCCTATTTTGTAATCGAATACTACATTAAGAATAAAGTACAGTCTCAGGAGACTGACACAATATTCTATAATGGATTCAATATCAAAACAGGGTTTTAGAAAATAATATTTCTATAGTCAAACACAATTCTACGAACAATATATCATCTCGAGAGATGAATACGAAACTCTGTAGAATGTGTTTAAAAATAGAAATATAGTTTTGAAAAGTTTATCCATTCCTTTATTTAGGTGTAATAAGGAGAATATTGTATCATCTGAAAAGACGAACATAACGTTCTTCAAAAACACCCAAAAGAAAGAATGGGTTTTATAAAAGTCATCATTTCTAAAATTGAATATAATAAATAGAATATTATATTACCTGGAAAAATAATAATAATATTCTATAAATATATTTAAAATTAGAAATAAGGTTTTAAAATATGTCTGCGTTCCCAAAGATTTTTCCCTTGTTTTATAAAAAAATAAAATAAGGTTTATTTTAATCTGGGGTTCTCAAATCCCTATAGGGGCAAGCCCCTATAGTTAATTACATCCTAGGAGCGGTACTCCTAAGAAAACTCTCGATTAAAGCAGTGATTTTGTACCCTCTGATTACAAAGTAGAAGACAAGGAAAGAAGTAGGGATTTTCAAGGAGAAAACTCAACATTGAACAGTTATTAACGAGTCAAAGGAAGAAAAGTAGGAGGTACCGGATTCTGAGAAGCTCAGAGGCAACCTCAGTCTACCCTATGTTGGGCTTTACATTTTAAGAGAGAAATTTTTAGGTTTAAATTGACATTTTATTAGAAATTTGGGATTTTATTCCCGAAGGGTGAGGACTTAAGATTCACAAATCTGCCTCAGAACCTAAATCTAATTTGGGTACTACAAAGTAGTGACCCGAACCTGACTAATGCAGTGCAAATCTGGACTTACCCCGGCCTGGATTGGGGAGCCAGCTAGCCACCTAGGCGCTTCAAATCCATGTATCCAGTCTCTTATGAAAGATGGGTAGGGACGTTATTTAAGTTTTGAGGAATCGGGGCTGACATCTAAAACAAATCCTAATTGGCCCCTTTACTTATGTAGGGTAAATGATGCCTAGGAGCATAATGCAATTAAAATTTTAGATTCTTTTAATTTATATCTAATGCAATGCATGCTAATTGACTCAAATGCATAAAATGATTTATGAAGCAGTTTTAAAATCAGGCTTAGAAAATAGATTTTTTCCTAGAGATTGCACAACATCCCCTTGACAGAACTGCACCCTAATAGGTCAGGTGGTCTGCCAGAACCCGCAGGCGGGGAGGTGCCTAATAAGGAAGAGAAAGTAATAATATGCTTATGCTGACTCTCGGCGGTCCGAGCTTACTTCTTAGATTCGTTAGAGTTTCTATGTGAGCCTAAAAATTTTATTTTAAATTTCAAGTAGAAAAAGTTTATCGTGGTCCTTACCAAAAACCACTCCGATGCGTATCCAGGCTAAAACAAAACACGGCATGCAAGAATCCTAAAAAAAAACTAGTGCACAAACAATGTAAACACTCAAATTAAATTATCCAAAAATATAATGTCCAATGTCCAGTTTATTTACAACCCAGGGTCTGCTGAAAAAGTAAAGTTGTCGGGTACCACTGACAACAAATCCGGATTCTAATCCTAATACTGACGCAAGTGATTTCAAAATGGGATATACTTTTCTTCTTATCTTCATTTCTTCGTCTTCTTCTATTCATCTCCTCATTTTATCTTCTCTTTCTCTACGAGTTCCTTGGATCCGCTACGAGCTCCTTGGGTCCGCCGGGCCTGGATATCCAAATGAAAAGAAACTCATCCCCGAAGGGGTATTTTCTTTTCTCTTTGGATATTAGAATCACCCTAACTTGGCTTTCTAAATAGAAGAGAATACTCCCTTAAAGGATATTCTCTTCTCTTTGGATTCCGAGTTGGGTGTGATATCCCACTTTTGAATCACTTTCACAACATTTGACTTTAACAAATAATTACATTTACATTACATTCCAGAAAGAAAAAGAAAATATATACGCACCTGCAAGGTTATCCTAGACATTTATAATAAAACCATTCCCAAGCAGTTATATATTCATATTAAATTTATCAGTCACACTTGGCCATACTCTTTTAATTTTAAGGGGGCTTAGCATTTTCTGAAGCACCTGCAGAAATTTTATGTTAATTTAAATCTTTAATTTGCCCCCTTTTTATTTAGCCCTGCACGAGCATGGCCACCTGCATAAGATTCTGTGAGCATCCAGATCGTTCCTAACCTAGGGGTAATCTATCGCCCATCACATCATATCACAGAGAGCAATAAAAGTAAACAAACACTCAATGTCAATCATACAAGCATGCAATGAAAACCTAGAAAGCCCGTCACACAACAGCAAGAAAGTAAACACCGGCCTAACCTAGAGCTAGAGTCGGTTGTCCTAGCAAACAAATCTAAGTGTGTGCGGTAGGCTGGGTGGTTTGGATATATCCTGAGTTTATTATTGGTTAAAGTTATCTAATTGATTTAAATTGATTTGTTGAAAGGTCAAACGGAATTTTAGTTCAGATTTAAGTTTTAGTATCTTTACTGTTTTGAAGTTTGTTTTAGATTGAATTTTGATTGTTAAAGTTGATTAATAGGATTTTGTTATTTAGTCATTTGAATTAACCTATTTTCTTTTATATCATTTAATTTAACAACTTACTGAATCTTTGACGATTTATTAGACTTTTAGATTACTATGTATCTCAATCAATTTTCTTTAAAGATGTTTTATATTATGCTTATAAATGATTTTTGAAAAGACTTTAATGAATAGAGTTTGATTTTTAAAGGACTTTTTATTTTGGATTATGTTTATTATTTAAATTTATTCTCATTTTAGGTGTACTTTATATTCTGAGTTTAGTTTTACTTTTAATGGATTTTATTTAATTATTATTATTTGATTATGAGGTGATTAAAATGTTAATTAAACTCAATTTTAGATTTATGTTCAAGTTGAATCTTTTAGTGGTTGTGTTTGTTGATTATGACTTAATTATTTAAAAGTTATATGATTTTCGTATATTTTTATCCAAGTTATTATTGGTGTGTTTGAATTTTTTGTTAAATGATCGTTTAAATTTGATTAGCCTAATTAAAGTTATATTTAATAATGAACACTAAGCTTAAGGGGAATGTCACTAAGTTTTCTATGTTCTGTGTTTCTACCCTAAAGTGTGCAGGCATCCTAAGTCTAAGTTCTCTAGGACTCAATCCTTAATTTTTGTCCTTAAATGTCACTAATGTTATATGGAATGAAAAGAATTTTGTTATCACTAACCCTTAGGACTTTGCGCACGTGTAAAGAGGTTTAAGGATCTAAAATAAAATAAATAATCCTAATAAAATTGAAGTTGCTACGGGGACCTAGAAGGGAGGAGTTCGCACAAAACACACCACGGCCTCCTAGGGGCTTTCTAAGTTTTAAGAAAACTTACAACACCGGGGGCTATGACCCGGTGGATTACGCCCGTAGCACCTCTACCCGGTTGGATAGAAGCGACTGACACCTTTAATCTGCTTCCTCTTGTTCACTTGATTGGTATCGTTCCTCGCAGTTCATGCAAATAAAGACAAGAAAATAGGAATTAGAAGCACATTTAATGATTAACAATGAAATAATTAAAATTTACTAAAAATGAAGACGTACCTTTCTTCGGGCTTGAAGACCGGCGCAAGCTGTCTACCTTTTAAAATGTTCCCCTTTGAAAGAATACTATTTATTTTTCCAACATTCACCTTGATGCATAAGAAGGGAGACGTAGAAGGAGAAAAAGAGAGGTAGAGAGAGAAAGAGAGTCACTGCTTTTCTAATTATCACCCAAACCATTTATTCTCCAACACAAACACTTTTACTTTCCAACATAAAATACTTTCACTTTCTCAAAAACATGTGACTAACTGACCTCCCAACACAAACCACACCTTACCTCTCAAAACACTTCGACCTTAACAAGCATACACTTTACTTTTCACCTTTCCCACACAATACTCTTCCAACCTACACTTCCACCCTTAAAACAAACAATCTCCACTTCTTACTAACTAAAAACACACAAGTTCACTTACATATACACTCCACAATTCAACTTTCCAAAACACACAATGCAGGTCACTTTCCCTTCCAAAACCCAACACTTTACTTTTCAATTTTTCATACACATATCACTTTTCAAAAACAAGACACTTTCTAATACACATAATTTACTTTCACATACACATGATTCACTTTTCAAAATCATTCACATTTTTCACTATTCATATATACACACTTCTCTCTTCTTATACACAAAATACTTTTCAACACACATGCTTTTCAAAACATTTTATCTCTCAAAACATATGCTTATCAAAACATATATGTCACCTTCCAAAAATCATACACCTCATGTTTCAACATATACTTCATACAATTTACTTTTCCACATACACAATTTCACCTTTCAAAACACTTTTACACATTTCGAATTTCAATGCACCTTTTAGGCAGTCCAACTTTCAATGCATACAATTCACTTTTCAACACGCATTTCGTTTTGTTTTCCAAAGCATATACAATCTACCTTTCAAAAGACATGCTCGTCAAAATAGTTTACCTTTCAAAACCCCCACCCTTCTCAACTCTACCAAAATTCTTAACTTTTCCTTCCCTTAACAACTTGTTTCTTGTCATGAAAGTAAAATAAAACTCCATTTTTTTTCTTTCCCAAAACACTGCATGAAAATAGTGCAAATTATCCTGTAAAGATTTTCAACACCATGGATTATGATTGCATATGAGAAGAGGGGAAGGATCACATATTTTCTTCTAATCAATCCAAGATATCTCTCAATATATAACAACTTTACACAAAAAACTATGAATACTCAAGACTTGACACAAAAGAGTGTATGAAGAAACCTTATATGATTTTCAATCCTCTCATGGCATACACCAGAACATGTAAAAAAAAAAAAACAAATTCCACAAACTAGATAAAACCATTGAATACAATGTAGAGCACTTTTCCATTCCCCATGTAGTTATACTTGTAAGGCAATCATGTACATGTCGCTAGCAAAGAAGTTCTAGCCGAGAAATATACAAGGCAAGACTAAAAAAAAATTTAGCACAGAGGCCTCAGAAGAGAATGCCGTCTCAATGAATTCAATATCCTCACTCAATCCAGTTTGCTCTCATAATCAGCGGAATCTGGATTTCAAAATTTTAAGAACAATAGATGAAAATCGATTAAATCTAATTTATGGGATTATGAGATTATGAAGGAAAGAAACCATCAACTCCATTCCAATTCTGCATCAATCTTCTCATAAAATCAGTGAAACTATATAAAAAAAAACTATAACGATTTTTGCATAGAAAGAATGAGGGATGTGACCACAATTAATTGTATCAAATTGAGGCCAACACAATTGAAGATATGGCTTACTCTCCTTGATGTTAGAAAGAAGAAGTCCAATTTTCAAGCATTTCTTATGCATAGAAAAATGTAAGCTTCCCACTGCACGTCCCTTTTTTATTTTTATTATTAAAAAAAAATCAGTGACATTCGTTCTCGATTCGAGAAGAAAAGATAGCAAAAACTGCAGCCATTGATTTATCAAGATGAATCACATATGTTTAAACATATTCCCAAAGATTTTTACCATTTCCCTAATTATCGAGAGAGAGGGAAAAAAGAAAAGTCTCATATTTACCAAGCATAGCCTCACATTATAATCTTCAATACTTGATTTAAGTGAATAAGAGTATTCAAGAATGAAAGAAGGGGCGGAAGATTTACGAGGGAGAGAAATCAAGAAGAAAATGTACCAAAACTTGAGAACGGTTGTGGGAGATGGCGACGTCGTCTAGGACAGAGGAAGTGAGAGCAGTGTCGACTAGGGTGGAGCGTCGGGCTTCACCTGGGCGGATCGAACGGAAGGGAGGAGATGGGAGATTTCGCCCTTCTTGTGAACAGAGAGGGAGGTGCTGGGAGTTGGGGGAGTTCCGAACTGGGAGGGAGACAGAGAGAAGGCTCCTTGCGAACAGATCGGGAGCAGTTGTCGCCTGGGGTTTTCGCTTCTTGCCAACTGGGAGGAGAGGGAAATCGCCTGGGGGCTCTTTTCGAACGAACAGAGGGAGGGAGCCGAGGGCCGTTCGCAAAAAAAAAAAAATGAGAGCGTGCCTCTTGGGCGGGTGGTTTCCGAAATAAGAGTGAGAGGGAGAGATCGTGGGATGGGGTGGCTAGATTAGCCCAAACATAACCTAAAACCACCTCTCAACTTGAATCCACGGCTGAGATTGATTAGGACTTTAAATAGGGATTTAAATGGCTGATTTTGAAATGAAAGTTTGAAAGTCATTTAAAGATAAATTTAAAATAAAATTGATAGTTTAAATTAATTATTTTTTATGTAAATTTTAAAATTAGAGAATAATAATAATAATAATAATAATAATAATAATAATAATAAAATGAATAATTTTATCTCATTTACGATGATTTGATCTCGAGTCGAATCAATATGGATTAATAGAAGTTTATGTCGTTACATTAAGTTCATGTCGAATCTGTTTTATTTAGAATAGTGTCAATTCAGGCTGAATTAGGAAGTTGAGTCACCGCTACGCCAATAGGGATATCCACCTAAAGGAGCGACGTCTACACTAGGCTACGAAAACCTAGGCACTAGAGTTGATTCCAGGAAAATTGACCTCAAATAATGAGGTCAACAAATCATAAAAAGTAGATGTGTATGTATGAAAGCAAAGCACCGCCGTATGTATAAATGATCTACTTGCAACAACACTCATGAAATCTATCAATGATATTCAGAACATTATTGTGTTAAACTCAAGAAAATTTTCATATGGAACATAAACCAAATAGATACTTTCCGACATGATTCGACATGACGTTCCACATAAAGCCGAAATGAGTAAAGGAGAATCAAAACATACTTATGTTCCTTATAAAACTTGCTTCCCAGTATTCTTTACAAAACTAATGCAAATATTGGATATACCATCAACAACAAACGATCTTTTTAACAAATGGTGTAAGAATTAGAAATGAATCCACATTATCACCGAGCATTAATATAATCACCTCCCAAAGTTTCCTTTCAACAAAGCCTAGTGAATCTCCAATATCAAAGTCATTCAAATGCATTTACTAGCAAAAGATGAAAATTTCTCTTAGGAAAAGAAATATGTAGCTCAAACTGCCAAATCTTTTCATGAGGTAAGATATTCATCAATCGTTTGCAAAGGAAATAGGCTTAGAACGTGTGCTTTACACTTCATTAGACCTTCCATATTCATAAAAAGAGGACATAGGTGAGACGAAGCAAAAAACATACTAAATATCTCCTAGTAGGCATTACTACAAACATCTTGTGGCATACTTTGGCAAAAGGGTTACATGGCTTCTCACAACTCTCCATGATTTACCCTTAGCATTCTAGATCATGAGGTATAAATTAAGCATGAATAGTCACATGTCAATTGTTCATTCTCCAACAAAATAAGTTAACACATGATAACAAAAATCAACTTCATTTGTAACTAGATCGTCACAAACTATTATAGGATCCAACATAAGGTATGAATGCATTCACTGGGAACAAGATAATTTGGGGCATGATGGCATATGCACTACAAAAGCTCCATTTACACTCTTAGTTTTAGCCACAATCAATTTTGCATACATAAAAGTTGTCATTAGTTAAATCACCCACAAGGTTTCAAATAAAATAAAAAGGGGGGAAGCGAGAAAAGTTAGGGTAGAAGAAGGAGATTAAGAAGAAGGAGGAGAAGAATAAGTCAATAAGAAGAAGCAAGAAGAAGAAGAAGAAGAAGAAGAAGAAGAGAAGAAGAAAGAACAAGAAGAAGAAGAAAGGCAAGAAGTAAAAGAAGAAGAAAAGCAAGAAGGAGAAGAAGAAGAAGAAGAAAAGAAGAAGTAAGAAGAAGAAAAGAAGAAGTAAGAAGAGGAAGAAGGAGAAGCTCACCTTGCGAGAGGGAAAGGAGGTCGGCAGCTAGGGCAGGAGAGACGGGAGGGGTTTCGCGTGCCTGGAGTCGGACTGGTCGGCGACGGAGCAATGACGACGACAGGGAATTCGGTCCTAGGGACGGTGTCGAACGGGAGATGGAGGTCGGTCCAGGAGCTTAGAAGGCGTCGGGCTTGGCTGGAGATCGTCAGAGGCTGGGTCGGTTCTGCCTAGGGCTCGCGAACAAGGAGAGAATGGGAGGGGGCTTCGGGTCCTGCTGCCTTAAGGAGATCAGCCGGTTAGGGCTGAGGATGCGGACCAGGGAAACGAGAGAGAGGGAAGGAATGGGACCCGGGTCTCATCCGATCCAGAAGGAGACGAAGGGATCGCGGGAGGCTGGCTTTGGCTGGCTTGTCCGTCGCGCGAATCAGAGAGACGAGACAGAGAGGGGAGGGCGAGAGAAAAGCAAGAGATCGGGGTTGGAATATCTGGAGAGAAGTGGGAGAGGGAAGGGGTTCGCCTAGGGCTTGGGATCCGTCCCGACAAGGGTCCTCGACCAAGACTTCTAAGGACTCCGCCTCCTCAATCTCGCTTTGCTGTCGCCAGCCCAAAACACTGCCGCGATGACAGACTTTGAATATCGAGAAGATCAAAGCCGTCGGGTCTAATTACTGGATTTAGGATGTTAGTTTAAATTACGAATAAAGTCGAATAGATCATAATAGAATTCAATTGGGCTGATTTAGGTTAGACTCGAGTCCAGATCAAACTGAACACAACTCGGCTCGAGTTGAATCGAGTTCGACTAAGCCCAATCAACCTGATTAACATGCTCGAGAGTAAATCAAGATAAAAAAAACGAGGTCAACAACTATATGGGCCAGTCAGTACCGCAAGATCGAGCAAACCAAAATTTTCAAAAACCACAATCTTCCTTTAGCTCGCATCAAGAAGATAATGAAAGCCGATGAGGACGTGCAGATGATCGCCGCCGAGGTGCAATGGTCGTCGCAGAAGCCTGCGAGATGTTCATCCTTGAGCTCACCCACAGGGGATGGACTCACGCTGAGAAGAACAAGCGTCAAAGTCTACAAAAAAATGATATCGCCGCAGCAATCAGCCAAACAGATATTTTTGACTTCCTTGTGGATAGAGTACCGACTAACGAGGGAGGGAGGGATGAGGTTGTTCCTAAGGCAATCCCTGGTGGGGCAATTGATTCGTCGCACTACTACGTGCATTAATAATTGAGATGGGCAAACTGAGTGCCCTGCTGCCTTCTATGATGTTGCTGGCCTTCACTAGTTTGCATGATCAATTTTCTTTTCTTACGCAAACTTAGTATGTATTTGAGTGTCTAAATAGATGTGGAGATGTTTTATATTTTCTATTATCAGTAATATGTGCTTTGTACGCATATCACCTTGGTCTTTTAATTGGAGATTAGACTATCAATTAAGAGGTCTTGAGTTATGTCTTACATATGTAATGTGTTTGTGGTTTGTAAAAGAATAGTTCGTGAGAGTTGATAAGTCATTTTAGCTTGTTATGTATTTTCACATAAAAAACTTCAATATCTCATATAAATATTTATTATTTGTGTATTTTTTAATATTTGTATAATGTTAAAATGATAAAATTTTATTTTTTTATTGTCATAATTTTTTTAGCAAAGAACAACTATATTGTAATAAGATATAAAATAATAAATTTTTAGATAATTTATATTGAAGCATCTTATTCATGTCTATTAGGTGAATTAAATGAGTTAGGCCTTTTTTTATGCACGTACGTATGATTTATATTCATATATATGACTGACAAATTTATTATTCTATATAAAATAAAATTATTATGCACATTCGTTAGTTTATATTATTAAAAATTAAAGAGAAGTTGATGTAATAGTTGAGTTGAAAACTCATCTGATTAAGCATGAATGTTGATGTAATAGTTGAGTTGGAATTTTTTGAAACATGCACATTAATTTCAGGAGCATACAAACTCTGATTTTTTTGTAAACTTATAAATATATATATAGATGCATAGATGACATATGTATATTAATTTTTTTTAATAAAATTTTATATGAAAAAAAGAAATGAATCAAAATTTCTCTTAAGTTTGAATAAGTAAAATATTAAAATTTTTAAGACTAGGTTTGAATATATCTTGCGGCGAAGGTTGGAAAGACCGTTGTCGGCGCTTCTATGGGCAGCCGTGATCAGTAAGATCGTAGTATGGCAACGAAGGTCGGAAGGACCGTAGTCGACGGATGACATAGGTCAGAAAGTAGTTGTCCGGCGACCTAGGTCGGAAGGACCGTAGTCGGCGGGTGACAAAGGTCAGAAAGACAGTTGTCTGGCAATGGAGGTCAAAAGGACCATATTTGGTGGGGGACGGAGGTCAGAAAGACCGTTGTCTAGCGACGAAGGTTGGTAGGATCATAGTTGACGGGCGACAGAGGTTAGAAAAATCGTAGTCGGTGGGTGACAGAGATTAGAAGGACTGTAGTCTGCGGATGACATTTGTTAGAAAGACCATTATCTGTCGACGAAAGTCAGAAGGATCATAGTTAGCAACTGGGTGGAAGTCCTAGGTCAGTCGGTGGCCGGGCAGAAGTCCGGCGATAGTCCGACGACGGTTGGTGGTCCGACAGTGGTCGAGGAGAAGTCTAGTGGCAAGAGAGCTCTAATTTCTCTCTCTTCCTTATCTTTCTTGCTTTCATCCCCCTTCCATGAGGAACGAGTGGTCTATTTATAATTTTTTGAGAGTTTGATGGTCAGTAATTAGGAGGGAGATCAAGGGTATGTTGGGGGTGATTTGAATGGACGGCTGATATTGTTCTCCTTGATCGAGGACTGTTCGTTGGGCATTTGAATGTCTTAATGATATCAGCATTTGACGATCATGGGCTCATTGGATTCGTCTGGTTGAGCCGCTCGATTCGATTATAAGCATATCACGTTGGAATTCGTTTGGTAATCCAAATTATGATTTGAACCTTCCAAAGGTGCTTCGGGTCTTCCATTGGACCCATTTGGGCTCGGATTGAGTCGAATTTGGTGTCGTTGGGTTCGTATTTTTGAGGCATTTAATTTGGCTATAAGTTTGCTGAAATCGAAGTTTGGATTATCCTAGATTTAATTTCGGAATTTTTCAACTTGATTTTGCCTCAAAATTCTTATCTTCTCAATATAATTTTTTGAGGATATGTCAAATATAAAAATGAATTATTAAAACTCACTTCTCTCTTTCATCGATTAATCAATTCTTTATAAAATAAAGGATTTAAGTTGAATTGAATTAGTTATATTAGAGTTGAATTAAATTTATTCAGAATTCAATAAAAATTATAAATATAATAATAATTAATTCGTTTGGAAAACTCTATATGGTCACGATGATTATTTTAGAGTTATTATATATACTCTACCATAAATATAATATATAAATAATAATATTTATACAGTTTAAAATAATCTAATTTTAATATTATGAAATTCGTCATCAAATTTTTATTTGATTGGTCGGATAAAACATTTTCAATATACTAAATGAATTATTAAATTTTATCTATCACTTTTCTCTCTTAATGTCTGGTCCATATTTATTCTTGCGCCATATTAACGGCTAACCTCATTGCAAATTTGTAAGAAGTCCGAGTATTTGGGTTTCTATTCTCTTTGTCCAAAAAACTCTCCCTTTCCTTCTATATAACTAGCTCCTCTTCTCCATCCTACTTTCCCTCTAGATCAGACTAAAACCTCGATAGAAAACGACGCCCGCTTGCATTAATCTCGATGGATCAACAAAACCACAACATGCCCCAAGCAATCGGCGACGCCGGCTCTATGCCCAATCCTATCGCCGCTGCAACACCCTACCACGCTATCTATCAGCATCTCTACCACCAGAAACAACAACAACAACAACGTCGAACCATATGCGCCAATCAGTATCGCGAGATCGAGCAAACCAAAATTTTCAAAAACCACAATCTCCCACTAGCTCGCATAAAAAAGATAATGAAGGCTGACGAGGACGTGCAGATGATCGCCGCCGAGGTGCCGGTGGTCTTCGCACGTGCCTGCGAGATGTTCATCCTCGAGCTGACCCACAGGGCATGGACTCACGCCGAGAAAAACAAGCGTCAAACTCTCCAAAAAAATGATATCGCCGATGCAATCAGCCGAACAGACATTTTTGACTTCCTTGTGGATATAGTACCGACTTTCGAGGGAGGAGGGGAGGGATGAGGCTATTTCTAAGACGATCTCTGGTGGGGCAATTGATTCGTTGCACTACTACGTTCAACAATAATTGAGGTGGCAAACTGAGTGCCCTGCTGCCTTCTATGATGTTGCTAGCCTTCAGTAGTTTGTGCAGTCAAATTTCTTTTCTTATGCAAACTTAGTTTGTATTTAAATGTCTAAATTGATGTGGAGATGTTTTATGTTCACTTTTGAGATTCGTAATTGAAACAGTTTGTTAGTCTATAATATTAAGCTTGTTATGTATCTCCAGGAAGAAATTCTAATGTCTTCTTCAAACTTCTATTATTTATATCTACAAGCTATTATTTATATAATATTAACATAATTAATTTTTTTCTCTATTAACATAAAATTTTAACACATGATAGTAACAAGATATAAAAATAATAGATTTTTAGATTATTTATATTCGGGCATCTTATTGAGATAAAATTAATGAATTTAATGAGTTAGGCTTTTTTAATATATCTATATATGATTTAGACATTTATTTTTCTATATAAAATAAAATTATTATTCACATCAATTTAGTATATATTAATTTAAAATTAGATATAAGACATAAATACAAAATAAATATATGGATCCATAATTAGAAAATTCATCTGATCATGAATCTCGATGCAATGTTTGAGTTGGAAATTTGCATAATTAAATTCTTGATCATTTAAACTCTTATGTTTATAAACTAAAAGAACTGAAAATTTTGATGAGATAAATTCAATTACATCAAAATAAATTTTATCGAAGCCTAAATAAGTCCATATTAATTATTTGAAGCATAGTTAAAGACTTTGTGATATTAATTTTAAAAACTGAATGATCTATGAATTTTATTATTGCTGCCATTAATTACAGTTGCCATTTGTAATTAATAACATACATTAACAAAATTATTTCTATTGAATTAGGCATTGTATTTTTTTCAATAGAACGTATTGAATTAGGCATTGTATTTTTTTCAATAGTACTGGTTTCTATGAAAACAAGTAATAAATTGGTATTTTATAAAAACAAGTAATAAATTAAATTTAATTGATATTAAGTAATATTACTTATATAGAAACCGGTACTGGTTGAATCTTAAGGCCAATTCGGACACGCCGCGTCATCCAATGCATTGTGCATTGAATAATATGTGCGTACGAATTGACCTCCGAATACATCCGGACACTACACGTAATAATTTTTCCCTCTTAAAAGAGCACTGCGCTACAAAATTCCTCCTCAAACGTGCCTAGTCTATTTAGATGCTCACAGCTTGCCCCGTCTATATTTATGCTAATTTTTTATGAGATATAATTATAATCGACTGCGTTTCCTGTTTATAGTATTATGGAGAACACAATTTAGAATATTATGAAGAGTGATCATTAAAAAAAATTTTATTAGAATCTAAAAATAACAAATGAATAGTTTATTAACTTCCTCTATGTCGATGAGCTCCATAATACCAAAACATACAAGAAAATATATATATATATAAATGCATAGATGACATATGTATAATAATTTTTTTAATAAAATTTTATATGAAAAACAGAAAGGGATCAAAATTTCTCTTAGTTTGAATTAGTAAAATTTTAAAAATTTACTAAGATTATGTTTGAACATACCTAATTATAATCTATTTTGAATTGTTACATGCTCAAATACCATCTTTATCAACTAGGAATAAATATTTTTAATAATTTCACAATATACTTAATACTATTGATACGGTCATCATAAAATTGCCTTGACTGGATACGAATCCCGAGGTGTCTCAAAGTTGAAAACATAAAAAATGAAAATAAGGACAATTCGAACTCCGATTTCAAAAAATTTATAGTTAAACTGAATGTTTTGAATAGACAAACCCAACAAAGTTAAAATCGGTCAAATCCAAACCCCAATTGGTCCAAATCGAGGGCTCAATGCCTATTTAGACTCCTCAGATGACCACTGTCATTGTTCAATAAATTTTTGTACTAAAAAGCTATTTTAGAAATAAACAAGAATATATATATATAGAGGCAAAGATGACATATTTATATTATTCTTTTAATAAAAAATTATATGAAAAAAAAAGCAAGGGATCAAAATTTTAGTCTCAGTAAATATTAAAATTTTACTACGAATATGTTTGAATAAATCTAACTATAATCCATTTTGAATTGTTTCATGCTCAAATACGTTCTCTATAAACTATAAATAAATATTTTAAATAATTTCACAATATACATAATATTATATTATTAAAAAACATAGCATTAATATTCATTTTTAATTAATTAAAAATTAATTTGGGTATAGTTGAAATTAATATAGAGCTAAATTTAATTTAAGTTGAAATTAAAAGATTTAATTTCTAGTTGGTAGATAGCCCTCTTTGAAGGATAAAAAAATACATACATAATTGAAAAACATCATATCAAGATATTGATCAAAATCTTGAGGAAGATAGATTTTAGAGTTCTTAGCTATGATTTTAAATGAGTGCAATACATAAATAATTAATATTTCACTCATCCTAAATAGATTCAAGGATTAAAAAGGCCATCATAAATATTTTTTTATTTAAAATATCTTAATAAGACAATTTTAATATAAATAGAATTATTAAAACTCGCTTCTCTCTTTCTTCGATTAATGTCTAATTCTCTATAAAATAAAGCTAAAGTTGATTAAAGTTTAAATTTAAATAGTTAATTTAGAGTCGAATTAAATTTGTTAAAAATTCAATAAAAATTATAAATACAATAATAATTAATTTTATTAGAAAATTCAATAGGGACATGATTGATTTCAGAGTTATTTTATATATATATTATGGTAAAAATAATATATAAATAATAATATTATACCCACTTTAAAATAATCTGATTTTAATGTTATGAAATTCATCATCAAATTTTTATTTGATTGTTTGGATAAAACTTTTTCAGTATAATAAACGAATTATTAAATCTCATCCATCACTTTTCTCTCTGAACGTTCGGTCCATATTTTTATTTGATTGTTTGGATAAAACTTTTTCAGTATAATAAATGAGTTATTAAATCATGTCCGTCGCTTTTCTCTCTTAACGTCCGGTTCATATATTTTCTTGCACCGTATTAACGGCTAGCCTCATTGCAACACGCCCAAATATTTGGGCCTCTAATCTCCTTGCCCTAAAAACTCTCTCTTTCCATCTATATAACTAGCTCCTCTTCTCCATCCAAATCCAACATCTGCTTCCCCTCTAAATAAAAAAAAAACCTTGACTAGAAACGACGCCCACTTGCATCAATCTCAATGGATCAACAAAACCACAACATGCTCCAATCAATCGGCGATGCCAAATCTGTGCCCAATCCTGTCACTGCTCCAACACCCTACCAAGCTACCTATCAGGATCTCTACCATTAAAAACAACAACAACAACTTCGAACCATATGGGCAAATCAGTACCGTGAGATCGAGCAAACCACAGATTTCAAGAACCACAATCTCCCTTTAGCTCGCATCAAGAAGATAATGAAAGCTGATGAGGACGTGCAGATGATCGCCGCCGAGATACCAGTGGTCTTCGCACGTGCCTGCGAGATGTTCATCCTCGAGCTCACCCACAGGGGATGGACTCACACCGAGAAGAACAAGCGTCGAAGTCTTCAAAAAAAAAATATCGCCGCTGCAATCAACCAAACAGACATTTTTGACTTCCTTGTGGATATAGTATCGACTACCGAGGAAGGAGGGGAGGGATGAGGCTTTTCCTAAGGCGATCCCTGGTGGGGAGATTTATTCGTTGCACTACTACATGCAGCAATAATTGAGATGGTAAACTGAGTGCCCTGCTGCCTTCTATGATGTTACTGGCCTTCACTAGTTTGCAAGGTCAATTTTCTTTTCTTACGCAAACTTACTTTGTATTTGAGTGTCTAAATAGATGTGGAGATGTTTTGTGTTCTGTATTATCAATAATATGTGCTTTGTACGCATATCACCTTGGTCTTTTAATTGGAGATTAGACTATCAATTAAGAGGTCTTGAGTTAACTCTTACATATGTAATGTGTTTGTGATTTGTAAAAGAATAGTTTGTAAGAGTTGATAAGTCATTTTAGCTTGTTATATATTTTCACATAAAAACTTCAATATCTCATATAAATATATATTATTTGTGTATTTTTTAATATTTGTATAATGTTAAAATGATAAAATTTTATTTTGTTATTGTCATATTTTTTTTAGCAAAGAACAATAACTATATTGTAATAAGATATAAAATAATAGATTTTTACATTATTTATATTCAAGCATCTTATTCATGTCTATTGGGTGAATTAAATGAGTTAGGCCTTTTTTTTATGCAAGTACGTATGATTTATATTCATATATATGATTGACAAATTTATTATTCTATATAAAATAAAATTATGATGCACGTCAATTTGTTTATATTATTAAAAAATAAAGAGAGGATATATGGATAATAAATATGTGGATACGTCCTTAGAAAACTCATCTTTTTAAGCATGAATTTCAGGATGTAATAGTTGAGTTGGAAACTTGCACATTAATTTTAGGATCATCTAAACTCTGATTTTTTATAAACTTTAGGCGAACTAAAACATCTTGGTGAGATAAATTCAACGACATCAAAAGCTTTTTTACCCAAATCCAAAAATAATCCAATAAGAATCCAATCCATTGAAACTTAGACCTTTAGCAAGAAACAGTGGGCTGTATTAAAGTTTTAAAATATATAATTTATTTTAACACTTGAATATTTTTACAATTATCCTAGACAACTTTGGCAACAATTCCATTTCAATTTAGGCCTTTATTTTAATTATTTCGTCAAAATAATTTATTAATTATAATCTAGTTGACAGCTCTATTATTTATGCCCATTCGTCAAATGTCATCCTTCTTAGATGCTAGTAGATAAGAATTGCACAATGACTAAGGCTTCTTTTTGGGACAGTCTTTCTGACTGATCCTTTTTCGTTGCTTCAAAAAATATTTACAATGCTGGGGCGCTCGGGTTCACGGAGGACCCCCACCCTCCCCAGTGAACAAGACAAACTGAGTTGAGATCCGTGGAAATAATAAAACCCGGTTGATCAGTACAGTTAGATTCGACATAGAACTAACACGTCACATATCATTGTTAACAATATCGATTCAAATCATCTATAAAGTAGATGCACACCATTATCATCAATCATCATTACTTGCCATTTTTTTGTCTGCCACCTGCAACATCATAGACACATATCATTGCCAAGAAGCCTAAGCCTGGTGCATGTTATCAATTTTATTGGGAGATAACAAAGCTTGCAAGATCATGGGTGAAGGCACCACCTTGGGATTCAAATGTTTGATGGCTGCGTTAAATCTCTGCAAGATGTTAGGTAATATTATAGCATTAATATTCAATTTTAATCAATTAAAAATTAATTTGGGTATAGTCGAAATTAATATAGCGCTAAATTTAATTTAAGTTGAAATTAAAAGATTTAATTTCTAGTTAATAGATTGCCCTCTTTGAAGGATAAAAACATACATATATAATAGAAAAACGTCATATCAGGATATTGACCAAAATCTTGATCAAGATATTGATCAAAATCTTGGTGATGATAGATTTAAGAGTTCTTGGCTATGATTTAAAATGAGTGCAATACATAAATAATTAATATTTCACTCATCTTAAATAGATCCAAGGATTAAAAAGGTCATCCTAAACATTTTTTTTATTAAAATATCTTAATAAGGACAATTTTAATATAAAAATGAATTATTAAAACTCACTTCTCCCTTTCATCGGTTAATGTCCAATTCTCTATAAAATAAATCTAAATTTGATTTAAGTTGAAATTAAAATAGTTAATTTGGAGTAAACTTATTAAAAATTCAATAAAAATTATAAACTAATCCCAATTATATTATTATATTATTATATTAATATAATAATTAATATATAAAGATTAAATTTAATTTCTAAACTTATCCACCATCCCTCCTTAGTTTTTCCAATGAAGTGGCTGTCAGATCTCTCTCCCTCTCTTTCTCTTGGGATCTCTCTCTCTCTCTACTTTCTCTCTCTCATTTACTTTCTATCAGCCCAACGATTACAGCCCTCATTATAGCTCTTTCTTTTTAAATTAGACATAACAGCTGCAATTTTTCCTTGTTTTTGAAAAATAATAAGGCAGAGGTGCGTTACATAAAAAGATTTGATAAAATTATTTTATAATAAATTAATTAACTAATAAAAAGTTTTAATAAATATTAATAAGTAAATTAATTAATTTATTATGGTTAAGTTTAAAAAAAAAATTATTTATGATTTTCTCTAACTAAATGTGAATCATGGGGCTGCAAGTGAATCAAACGTTCGACGAGCTACTCGATGCTTGATTCGATTAAAGCTCGTTTATGATCGTTTAACTAACTAAACAAACAAATTTGAACAATATTTTAAATATTCGATCCTTAAATAAACAAGCTTGAGCATTAATGTGTTCGGTTCATTTATGTTCACGAACAAAATCATTTGAAGTTCGTGAACAAGCTCGATATTTAGCTACATAAAAAGCTTGATAAAAGCTCGATTTGTGAGGCTGACTGTGACATTCAGTAGTTCATTAAAGAAGAAAATCCAGTAGTTCATTTTGATTGCTTAGAATGGTGGAAGACTAACTTCATATTATTATTTGTTCAATAGATTGTTTGCTAAATATGTTCACGAACATAGCTCGTTAAGACTTGTTTGTTTAAAGCTCGATAAGCACTAAACGAATCAAACATGAACCGAACATGAACCAAACATGATCACCCTTAAATTAAATGAACCAAACATGAATACAAACAATAAAGCTCGAATCAAACACAAACCAAACTTAAACTGGCTAATGATAAACAAACTCAAACATGAACACTTACATACTCAGCTCGGCTCGGTTCGTTTGCAGCCCTAGTGAATCATTATGTCAAATTAATTTAATAAACAATTAATTTAGAAATAGGTAGAATATTTTCTTATAATTTAAATATAATTAATCTAAATATAATTTAAAATTAAGACTTAATTCACATAAAATTTCCTAAGTATAAAATTAATTTATTTGAACTCAATTCGTTAACATTCTTAATTTCTTAATGAATAATAAGATAGAGAGTCATATATCTATTCCTTTTTAAGGGGATCAAATATATATTTGGTTGTATTTTTTATTTTTTAATTAAAAAATATCTTATGATTTGCGATTACATTAAAGAAAAATGATATTTTTAGAGTAATTTAATGACTAATACTAATTTGTGCTCCCATTAAAAAAAAATTCTAGCTTCGCGCCCTGGATTTGAGAGTTATTATACATATACTTTATGATAAGTATAATATATAAATAATAATATTATACCCACTTTAAAATAATCTGATTTTAATATTATGAAATTCATCATCAAATTTTTATTTGATTGTTTGGATAAAACTTTTTTAGTATGATAAATGAATTATTAAATCTTATCAATCGCTTTTCTCTCTTAATGTCCGGTCCATATTTTTTCTTACGCCATATTAATGGCTAGCCTCATTGCAACACGCCCGAGTATTTGAGTTTCTATCTCCTTGCCAGAAAAACTCACTCTTTCTTCTATATAACTAGCTCCTCTTCTCCATCCAAATCCAGCATCTGCATCCCCTATAAATCAGACTAAAACCTCGACTGAAAATGACGCCCACTCGCATCAATCTTGATGGATCAACAAAATCACAAAACACCCCAAGCAATCGGCGACGCCGGCTCTGTGCCCAATCCTGTCGCCGCTGCAACACCCTACCAAGCGACTTATCAGCATCTCTACCACTAGCAACAACAATAACTTCGAACCTTATAAGCCAATCAGTACCGCGAGATCGAGCAAACCAAAATTTTCTAAAACCAGAATCTCCCACAGGCTTGCATCAAGAAGATAATGAAGGCTTACGAGGACGTGCAGATGATCGCCGCTAAGGCGTCGGTGGTCTTCGCACGTGCCTGCGAGATGGTCATCCTCGAACTGACCCACAGGGCATGGACTCACGTCGAGAAGAACAAGTGTCAAACTCTCCAAAAAAAAATGATATCGCCGTTGCAATCAGCCGAACAGACATTTTTTTACTTCCTTGTGGATATAGTACCGACTACCGAGGGAAGAGGGGAGGGATGAGGCTGTTCTTAAGGCAATCCCTGACGGGGTGATTGATTCGTTGTACTACTACGTGCAACAATAATTGAGGTGACAAAGTGAGTGCCCTGCTGCCTTTTATGATGTTGTTGGCCTTCAGTAGTTTGCACAGTCAAATTTCTTTTCTTATGCAAACTTAATTTGTATTTGAGTGTCTAAATTGATGTGGAGATGTTTTATGTTCACTATTATTATAATATGTGCTTTGAGATTCGTAATTGAAACAGTTTGTTAGTTTATAATATTAAAAGCCTTGTTATGTATCTCCACGAAGAAATTCTAATGTCTTCGATCTGCACACTTCTATTATTTATATGTATAAGCTATTTTTTATATAATATTAACATAATAAATTTTTTTCTCTATTATCATAAAATTTTAACACATGATAGCTATATTGTAACAAGAAATAAAAATAATAGATTTTTAGATTATTTATATTCGAGCATCTTATTGAGATGAAGTTAATGAATTTAATGAGTTAGGCTTTTTTAATATATCTATATATGATTTAGACATTTATTTTTCTACATCAATTTAGTTTATATTAATTTAAAATTAGATAGAAGATATATATACAAAATAAATATATGGATACATAATTAAAAAATTCATCTGATCAAGCTAATATAACTTAGAATTTTTAAAATACAATATAAGGAAAAAAAATTATTAGCCAGAATTGAATATTAAAGTTTAAGAAGATTATTAAATATTAATTTTTTAAAAAATAATTAATAATCTAAAAATAATAATTAAAAACATTTCATAACTTTATAAAATTTAATATTAAAGTTTATAACTTTATATTAAAGTTTAAAAACATTTAATAAATTAAATTTAATTGATATTAAGTAATATTACTTGTATAGAAATCGGTACTGATTTTATAGGGAAAAATATTTTTTTATTAAGAAATCGGTACTTATCGATTTCTAAAGAATTTTTTTTTAGTTAAAACCGGTGAACAGAGTACCGGTTTCTATGGAAATCGGCCGGAAACCAGATAATGAAGTTACGGCTCCTATAGAAATCGGATAATTGAAATCAGTATTTGCTCCTTTTTAGGTTTTTTCGTTAACATATTCCTTAAGCTAATTTAAACTTAAAATAGGCTCCTTTTTTATAAATTGGCCTTACTATAACCTCGTCTTCTTTCTTCTTTTACACTCATCTTAAGGAAATTATTCTGTGCGGTATTTGAACGCATCTGAGGGCCAATACGGACGCGCTGCGTCATCTAATGCACTGTGCATTGGGTGATGTGACGCATCCGGATTAACCTCCGGACGCGTCCGGACACCTTAATATTTTTTCCCTTTTTAGTGAGCACTGAGCTACAAAATTCCTCCTCCAACATGCCTAGTCTATTTAGATGCTCACAGCTGGTGCTCGACCATTTGCCCCATTTATATTTATGCTAATTTTTTATGAGATATAATTATAATCCACTGAGTTTGTTGATTGTAGTATTATGCAGAGCACAATTTAGCACGATTTGATGATTCCATTCAGCTTGATCATTAAAAAATCTTTATTAGAATCTAAAAATAACAAATGAATAGTTTATGTAACTTCTTCTATGTCGACGAGCTCCATAATACCAAAACAGACCAGAAAAAAATATATATATATATGCATAGATGACTGATATATCTTCAAAAAAATTTATGTTGATCGGGCACGAATCTTGAGGCAAAATCAAGATTGGAAACTTTAAAAATTAAATCGAAGATCATCTGAACTTCAATTTCAGTAAACTTATAATCTAACTAAACGTCTCGGAAATACGAATCCAACGACACCAAATTCGACTCAATCCAAGTCCAAATCGAAGACTCGAAGCATATTTGGAAGGGTCAAACCATAATTAGGATTGAGCAGCTCGACGAGTTGAATCCAACGAGCCCAAGATTGTTGAATTGTGACATCATTAAGACATTCAAATATCCAGTCAATGGTTTATGATCAGAGGAATCGATATCGGCCGTCCACTCAAACCACTCCCAATTTGCCCCCGATGTTCTCATTATTTACTGGTCATGCCACTCTCAAAAAACTTTAAATAGACCCCTCATTTCTCATAGGCGAGGGACTCAGGAAAGGAGAGGAAGAATGACCCAAGCAAAGAATGGGGAGGAAAGGGGGCCAAGGAAGAAGAAAATGAAGAGAATGAAGAGTTCTCTTGCCACTAGACATCTCCTCAACTACCTCCTGGCAACCGACCGACGTCGGAATTTTGTCTGTCTCCGGATTTCCACTAGACGCCAGATTTCTGCTCAACGTCAGACTTCTGCCTGTCGTCGGATTTCTGTCCTTCATCGGACTTCCATCGAACCTTTACCCGACGTCAGACTCATGCCCGTCTCCGGACTGCAGCCCGTCACCGGATTTCTACCCGACAACGGACTTTCTCCTGTCGTCAGACTTCTGCCCCTCACCGGACTTTCGTCGTACTTTTACCCGAAGCCGAACTCCCGCCCGTCGTTAGACTTTCGCCCGTCACCGAATTTCTACCCGACGCTAGACTTCTGCCCATCGCCGGACTATTTTTAAATTTCTACTCGACGTTGAACTTCCGCCCGTCATCAGATTTCTACCCGGCACCGGACTTCCACCCGTCGCCGGACTTCTGCTCGTCACCTGACTTTCGCCGGATTTCTACTCGATGCCGGAGTTCTGCTCGTCACCGAATTTCTACCCGATGTCGGAGATCCGCCCGTCGTTGGACTTCTGCCCATAGCCAGACTTACGTCGGAGTTCTATTAAATGTCGAACTTCCGCCTGTTGCTAGATTTCTACCTGACGCCGGACTTTTGCTCGTCATCGGACTTTCATCGGATTTCTACCCGATGCCAAACTTCCGCCCGTCGCGAGATTTCTACCCGACGTCAAACTTTCACCCGTCGTCACCGGACTTCTGTCCATCGCCAGACTTCTACCCGACGCAGGACTTCTGCCCTTCGCCAGACTTCTACCAGTCATCAGACTTTAGTCAGACTTTTATTCGACACAGGACTTCCGCCATTTGCCAAATTTCTACCTGACACCAAACTTCCAACCTCTGTCGCTAGTCGACTGCGATCCTTTCGAGCTCCTTCACAAGACAACAGTCTTTTTGACCACTGTTGCCCACCGACTATGGTCCTTCCAACCTCCGTCGCCGGATAACAGTCTTTCTGGCCACTATCACCCGCCAACTACAGTTCTTTCGACCTCCATAGCCAGATTGAGATCCTTCCGACTTCCGTCGCCATAAAACAGTCTTTTCTGACCACTATCGTCCGCCGACTACTGTCCCTCCAACCACCATCACCAGATTACGGTCATTTCGACCTTCATCGCCTGCCGACTATGGTTCCGCCAATCAAACAAACATATAAATAGTGATTCTTTCAGGTCCCATCATGTAATACACTTTATATGATGTTTATTTATTACATCAAGCCAAGACCATTCCCCAAGGAAGAGTCTCATTTGTAATCAACTGCAAATACAAGTGGATTCATTCAAACTGGGCCATGCCCCGTGGTTTTCCCTTTTCAGAGTTTTCCACGTAAAAAACTCTGGTGTCTCTTATGAACACTACATCCTCTTTTTTCTGATTGTGTGTTAGATCTTCGTACAAAGCCAAGACGTTAAAATTTCTATTTCTCTACAGCCGCGAATATTCACGGACGCAACAAGTCTTAAGTTTGAATAAGTAAAATATTAAAATTTTACTAAGAATATGTTTGAATATATCAATAATCTATTTTCAATAATTTCGTAATACAATATAATATTATATTGTAAAATAAAATATAGCATTAATATTCATTTTTATTTAATTAAAATTAATTTGGTATAGTTGAAATTAATATAGAGCTAAATTTAATTTAAGTTGAAAATAAAAGATTTAATTTCTAGTTGATAGATACCTCTTTGAAGGATAAAAAAATACATACATAACAGAAAAATATCATATCAAGATATAGATCAAAATCTTGATGATGATAGATTTTAGAGTTTTTAGCTATGATTTTAAATGAGGGCAATACAATAATTAATATCTCACTCATCCTAAATAGATTTAAGGATTAAAAAGGCCATCATAAATATTTTTTTATTAAAATATCTTAATAAGATGATTTTAATATAAAAATGAATTATTAAAACTCACTTCTTTCTTTCTTCGATTAATGACCAATTCTCTATAAAATAAAGCTAAAGTTGATTAAAGTTGAAATTAAATTAGTTAATTTAGAGTCGAATAAAATTTGTTAAAAATTCAATAAAAATTATAAATACAACAATAATTAATTTTATTAGAAAATTCTATAGGATCATGATGGATTTCAGAGTTATTATATATATACATTATAATAAATGTAATATATAAATAATAATATTATACCCATTTTAAAATAATCTAATTTTAATATTACGAAGTTCATCATAAAATTTTTATTTGATTGTTTGGATAAAACGTTTTTAGTATAATAAATGAATTAATAAATCTCATCCATCACTTTTCTCTCCCAACGTCCGGTCCATATTTTTATTTGATTCTTTGGATAAAATTTTTTCAGTATAACAAATGAGTTATTAAATTATATCCGTCGCTTTTCTCTCTTAACGTCCGGTCCATATATTTTCTTGCGCCGTATTAACGGCTAGCCTCATTGCAACACGCCCGAGTATTTGGGTTTCTAATCTCCTTGCCCTAAAAACTCTCTCTTTCCTTCTATATAACTAACTCCTCTTCTCCATCCAAATCCAACATCTGCTTCCCCTCTAGATCAGAAAAAACCTTGACTGGAAACGCACCCACTCGAACCAATCTCAATGGATCAACAAAACCACAACATGCCCCAATCCATCGGCGACACCGGATTTGTGCCCAATCTTGTCGCCGCTGCAACACCCTACCAAGCTACCTATCACCATCTCTACCATCAGCAACAAAAACAACAACAACTTCGAACCATATGGGCCAATCAGTGCCGCGAGATCGAGCAAACCACAGATTTCAAGAACCACAATCTCCCTTTAGCTCGCATCAAGAAGATAATGAAAGCTGATGAGGATGTGCAGATGATCGCCGCCGAGGTGCCGGTGGTCTTCGCACGTGCCTGCGAGATGTTCATCTTCGAGCTCACCCACAAGGGATGGGCTCACGCCGAGAAGAACAAGCGTCGAAGTCTTCAAAAAAATGATATCGCCACTGCAATCAGCCAAACAGATATTTTTGACTTCCTTGTCGATATAGTACCGACTACCGAGGGAGGAGGGGAGGGATGAGGCTGTTCCTAAGGCGATCCCTGCTGGGGCGATTGATTCGTTGCACTACTACGTGCAACAATAATTGAGATATAAACTGAGTGCCCTGCTGCCTTCTATGATGTTACTGGCCTTCATTAGTTTGCAAGGTCAATTTTCTTTTCTTGCGCAAACTTAATTTGTATTTGAGTGTCTAAATAGATGTGGAGATGTTTTATGCTCTCTATTATCAGTAATATGTGCTTTGTACGCATATCACCTTGGTCTTTTGATTGGAGATTAGACTATCAAATAAGAGGTCTAGAGTTAAGTCTTATATATATAATGTGTATGTGGTTTGTAAAAGAACAATTTGTGAGAGTTGATGAGTTATTTTAGCTTGTTATGTATTTTCACGTAACAACTTCAATATCTCATATAAATATTTATTATTTGTGTATTTTTTAATATTTGTATAATGTTAAAATGAAAAAAATTTATTTTTTTATTGTCATAATTTTTTTAGCAAAGAACAACTATATTGTAATAAGATATAAAATAATAGATTTTACAGTATTTATATTCAAGCATATTATTCATGTCTATTGGGTGAATTAAATGAGTTAGGCCTTTTTTTTATGCACGTACGTATGATTTATATTCATATATATGATTGACAAATTTATTATTCTATATAAAATAAAATTATTACGCAAGTCAGTTAGTTTTTATTACTAAAAATTAAAGAGAAGATATATGGATAATAAATATGTGGATACGTCTTTAGAAAACTCATCTTATTAAGCATGAATTTCAGGATGTAATAGTATAGTTGGAAACTTGCACATTAATTTTAGGATCATCTAAACTCTGATTTTTTGTAAACTTTAGGCAAATTAAAACATCTTGGTGAGATAAATCCAACGACATCAAAAGTTTTCTTACCCAAATCCAAAAATAATTCAATGCAGTGGGCTGTATTAAAGTTTTAAAATATATAATTTATTTTAACACTTAAATATTTTTACAATTATCCTAGACAACTTTGGCAACAATTCCATTTCAATGTAGGCCTTTATTTTAATTATTTCGTCAAAATAATTTATTAAAATTTTTCAGATGCTAGTAGATAAGAATTGCACAATGACTAAGGCTTCTTTTGGGACAATTTTTGACTGATCTTTTTTCGCTCCTTCAGAAAATATTTACAATGCTGGGGCGCTCGGGTTCACGAAGGACCCCCACCCTCCCCAGTGAACAAGACAAACTGAGTTGATATCCGTGGAAATAATGCAACCTGGTTGATCAATACAATCAGATTCGACATAGAACTAACACATCACATGTCATTGTTAACAATATCGTTTTAAATTATCTATAAAGTAGATGCACACCATTAACATCAATCATCATTGCTTGCCATTTTTTTGTCTTCCGCTAACAACGTCATAGACACATGTCATTGCTAAGAAGCCCGATGCATGTTATCAATTTTATTGGGAGATAACAAAGCTTTCAAGATCATAGGTGAAGGTACCACCTTGGGATTCGAATGTTTGATGGTTGCGTTAAATCTCTGCAAGGCGTTATGTAATATTATAGCATTAATATTCAATTTTAATTAATTAAAAATTAATATAGAGCTAAATTTAATTTAAGTTGAAATTAAAAGATTTAATTTCTAGTTAATAGATTGCCCTCTTTGAAGGATAAAAAAATACATATAAAATAGAAAAACATCATATCAGGATATTGATCAAAATCTTGATCAAGATATTGATCAAAATCAAATCTTGATGATGATAGATTTTAGAGTTCTTAGCTATGGTTTAAAAAGAGTGCAATACATAAATAATTAATATTTCACTCATCCTAAAAAGATTCAAGGATTAAAAAGGCCATCCTAAACATTTTTTTATTTAAATATCTCAATAAGAAAATTTTAATATAAAAATGAATTATTAAAACTCACTTCTCTCTTTCATCGGTTAATGTCCAATTCTCTATAATATAAAGCTAAATTTGATTTTAGTTGAAATTAAAATAGTTAATTTGGAGTTGAATTAAATTTATCAAAAATTCTATGAAATTATAAATATAATAATAACTAATTTTATTAAAAAATTCTATAGGATCCTGATGATTTTAGCAGGGGTGTATCTATAGTGGGGCCCTAGAGGCATGGGTCCCCACTGACCCAATAATTAAATACAATTTATTTTAAATTATATTAATATAATAATTAATATATAAAGATTAAATTTAATTTCTAAACTAATCCACCCTCGGCCTCCGCCTCTGCCTCCGTCTTGGTTTCATTTTTTTTCGATAACGTTTGTGCAATTTCTCTCACGTTGTCTCTCTCTCTCTTCTTTATCTCTCGCCTCTCTCCCTGTCGTTCTCTTGGGCTCTCTCTCTCTCTCTCTCTCTTACTTTCTATCTGCCTAAGATTAATTATCACCTTCATTATAGCTCTTTTTTTGTTGAAAATTAGATATATCAGCGGCAATTTTTTCTTTTTTTGAAAAATAATAAGATAGAGATGTGTAGCATAAAAAGATTTGATAAATTTAATTTACAATAAATTAATTAACTTGTTGCGTCCTGAAATATTCGCGGCAATAGAGAAATATAAAATTTAACGTCTTAGTTTTATACAAAGACATAACACACAATCAGATAAGAGAGAGGGTGTAGCGTTCATAAGAGACACCAAAGTTTTTTACGTGAAAAACCCCTAGAAAAGGGGAAAAAACCATGGGGTCTGGCCCAGTTTGAATGAATCCACTAGTATTTTCAATCAATTACAAAAATGAGGCCTTTCCTTGGGGGGAAGGCCTTGGTTTGATGTAGCAAATATCATACATTATACATTATACATTATATGGTGAAAATTGGAAGAATCGGAATTGATATGTTCATTTGGTCGGCATGACCATAGTCGGCTGGTGATATAGGTCAAAAAGATAGTATTCTGGTGATGGTGGTTGGAAGGACCATAGTAGGCAGGTGACGGAGGTCGAAAAGACCATTGTTAGGCGACGGAGATCGAAAGGACTGCAGTTGGAGGGTGACGAAGGTCATAAAGACCATTATTTGGTGACGGAGGTCGTAAGGACCGTAGGATCGTAGTCGACGGGTGACGAAGGTCTAAAAGATCGTAGTCGGGTGACGGTGGTCGGAAGGACTGTTGTCGGTGGGCAACAGAAGTCAGAAAGACTGTTGTCAAGTGACAGAGGTAGGAAGGACCGTAATCGATGGGCGATGGAGGTCGTAAAGACCGTTGTCCGGCGATGGAGGTCGAAAGGACTGTAGTCGGCAGGCAACAAAGGTCAGAAAGATCGTAGTCGGGTGACTTTGGTCAGAAGGATTGTATTCGGCGAGCGACGAAGGTCGGAAAAACTGTATTCGACGGACGACAGAGGTCGGAAAGACCGTTGTCGGGTGAAAGTTCAACAAGAATTGGAATTCGGGTGGAAGTCCGGCGTCAGTTAGTGGCCGGGTAGAAATCCAGTGTCAGTCGGTGATCGGATGGAAGTCCGACATCAGTCGGTGGATAGATGGAAGTTCAACATCAGTCAGTGGATGAACGGAAGTCCTGCGTCAGTTGATGACCAGGTGGAAGTCTGACGACAGTCCAGCGGTGGTCGAGGATGAGTCTGGTGGCAAGATAACTATAGTTTATCTTCTTCTTTCTCTTCCTTGCTTTCTTGCTTGGATCCCGCTCCATGAGAAATGAGTGGTCTATTTATAGTTTCTAAGAGTGGTATGGCCAGTAAATAAGAGGGAGATTAAGGGTAAGTTGGGAGTGGTTTGAATGAACGGCCGATATTGACTCCTTTGATCAAGGACTATTTATTGGACATTTGAATAATTTAGTAATGTCAGAATTTGACGATCTTGGCCTCGTTGGATTTGTCTCGTCGAGCCGCTCGATTCGACTATAAGCATGTAATGTTTAGAAATGTTTGGTCATCAAATTTATAGTTTGAACCTTCCAAATGCACTTCTGGCCTTCAATTTGAACCCCTTTGGGCTCGGATTGAGTCGAATTTGGTGTTGTTGGGTTCTTCTTTTCAAGACGTTCAGTTCAGACGTTCAGTTCGACTATAAGTTTGTTGAAATCAAAGTTCGGATAATCCCAGATTTAATTTTGAAAGTTTTTTACTTGATTTTGCCTCAAGATTCATGATAATTTTTTGATGTATATCATAACTAATAAAAAGTTTTAATAAATCTTAGCAATTAACCAAAATGTTAGTGTATTCGTAGCAGTTTATAGCAGCGGTTTTAAAACTGCCGCTATAGATAGATATAGACAACAGTTTTAACCGCTGCTATAGTTACTTTAAAAAAATTAAAGTTATCTAAATATTTTGTAGCAGGGGTTTGCAGCTCTTTACAGGACCGCTCAATCTACTTCTCCTTTTGTGCCCTAGCTGACTCATATAACAACTTCATCTTAGTATATCTCGCGATGATCGTCCACACTGAATCAGGTGTTGACTTCATTTTTGTATGAGGTCAGTAGGACCCATCCAGACCCCAGATCAATCCAGACCCCAGATCAATCCTGACCCCAGATCAATACAATTTAAGACAAATCTAGACTCTAAGATTCTCCTAAACTTCAGACCCTAGGATCTATTCTAGATCCTAGGATTCTACCTGACTCTAGATCATATGATCCTCTTAGACCCTAGGATTCTTCTAGATCCTAAGACTATTTTAGATCCCAGGCCCTAGGACTTCTAAACCCTAGGATCTTCCTAGAAATCAAACTATAGGATCTACTCTAGATCTTAAGATCCTTCTAGATCTTGAATCTTAGAATTCCTAGATCTTAGAATTCTTCTAGATTATAGGATTCTTCCAGACCCCATATCCTAAGATTTCCCTAGGACTTCTAGATTCTAGGATCTTCCCAGACTCCAGTCCCTAGGATCTATTCTAGACCCTAGGATTCCCTTAAGCTAATTTGGACCCTAGAACCTATTCTAAACCCTAGGATTCCTCTAGATCAATCAAACCTTCATTCAATTCAAACTTCAATCAATTCAGACTTTAATCCATATCCTTAATTCAAACCTTGATCAAAATCTAGCTCAAAACCAGATTTCTAGACACAAATCCAAGGCCAAAGGTCTAAGTCCTGAAAGCCTTTTCTAGTGAATCTTTGAATAATTCAAAACCCTGTCAAATGACCTCTAATTTAAGATCTATCAGTTCCACACTGATGTGACATGTCTCTAGAGGCAACCCTCCAAATTTGAGCTCATTCTGAGGTCTCTAATCTTAGAAACTGAATTGAAATCTGAAGGCTGTAAAACCTTTAAATATTTACAGTCCATGCCACTAGACCTACCACCCAGTGGATTTTGACCCTGGAGCTTTCTCCAAAGCCTCCAATCACCTCCAGACCCTTGATTATGACCCATTAAGCAATAAACTATATTTTTTGAACTCAATTTGACCCCCAGTTGACCAGGGGTCAAAATGACCAAAATACCCCTATGGGGTGTGAATAGTCACTTTGGTCAAATGAGCTCCAAATCAAATGCAATCACTTCCAGCAAGTTTCAAATATCAAACCCAACCTGTTGGACCCACTTCCAGCCCCTGGGTCAACCTGGTTGACTAAGTCAACCTAGTTTGACCAAACAGACCTTTATGGGTCAAAACAGGTCATTTTGACCAAATGACCTCCTCTGACCTTAGGACCACCTCCATTGGTCTCTAAATGTCATTTCAAATCTGTTGAACCCATTTCCAGACCTTGGACCCACCTGGTTGACCAAGTCAACCAGGGTTGACCTAAAAGGCCCATTAAGGGCCCAAATAGGTCATTTTTGACTAAACATTCTTTCCAAACCTTGAGACCACCACCAGCAGACTCAGAATATTATTCTGAACTGGTTGGACCTAATCCCTGACCCTGGGTCAACCTGGTTGACCAAGTCAACCTAGTTGACCCATTAGGCCCATTAAGGGCCTAAACAGGTCATTTGATCTAGATGACCCATTTAAACCCTGAAACCACCTCCACTAGACCCCATTCATCATTTCAAACCATTCCAGTTCTAACCCTGACCCTGGGTCAACTTGGTTGACCAAGTCAACCTAGTTGACCCATTAGGCCCATTAAGGGCCTAAATAGGTCATTTGATCTAAATGACCTATTTAACCCCTGAAAACACTTTTACCAAACTCCAGATACTCAATCAAACCTGTCAAGTCCAGACCCTGGCCTTGGGTCAACCTGGTTGACTAGGTCAACTCAGGTTGACCACTTTCAACCCTTAAGCTCATTTAAACCCAATCAAGCTCCAGATCGATTTCAAACCCATTCAAACTTCTCTGACTACTTCTCTTAATGATTCAAACTTGATTGGACCTTCGATCCAGTCAACTATTGACCAAGTCAACTAAGACCCAAAGTCCATTTCAAATCTAGAAATCCATATTTAAACCTTTCATTTGATCACACTCCAACCTGAACTACAACCAAGTTTCAGTTCAATCCTTAATCAAAGCCTTAATTTTATCTTTAATTAAATATTAATCAACCTCCCATCAAATCTCAATCAAACATTAATCAAATTAACCATCTAGATTTCAATTAACTCAACCTTCAATCAAATCCTAAATGACCTTTGATTGGTCAAATCAAACCTATCCCCTTACATACACTCAAATTGAACTCTTCAATCACTGAGACCAGTTTACAGTATGACTCAAATACTCCCAAACAGGTTTCAAGTCAATCCATAGTGGTTTTGACTTGCTTGATCCGCTATGGGTGGTCAAACCACATATACCTTTGACCCTTTATTCAAATACCCATATCATTACTCTGGCTTGCTATTCTTTAACCCATCTAACCTTCAAAGGGTTTTCACAAGATTGCCTAGCCATTTTGACTAAATTTGACTAGTCAAACTAGTCAAAATGACTAAGTTTTCTTTGAATAATCAATTTCACCTTCAAACATCAAATTTATCTCTTCAAACCTATTCCAAATCATATTTAAAAACCTTTTAACCATTCCCTGAACTCCATATCATTAATTTTGACTAAAGTTGACTGGTTAAGACTAGCCAACTAGAGACTTAAAGTCCCATTGCCACGATCAAACCTATCAAGCCTTGGCCAGCCAGAATTAAGCCATTCTAGCGCATGGAGTTAACTCCAGAACCTTCCTAAGTATCAGCCCGACCCAACCCAATGCATGGCACACCTTCTAGCTCAGCTAAACCGTGCCTAGTGGTCCCCTCCATGTGAGAGTGACCCAAGGCCGTTTTCACCTGGGCAATGCACCTCTCTGCTCCCTAACGGTCTGGGACAGCTGGCCTTCATCCAGGGCACTCAACGGAAGCATCCAGACCGTCAAATTGAGTCCCGTAGCTTGAATAGGGTAAGGGAGACGGGAAAAGCTCATTCCAAGCTATCTCCCATTCCATTCGAGCTCCAGATGCTCTAGGTTTTCGTTTCAAATCTCCAGAGCTCCCTTTACATTCCCCTAATCCTTCATGGCGTTTGGTGGCCGCCGGCGATGAGTTCTACGGCAAACCGAAGCTAGGTTCGTCCTAGCTGATCAAACTCCCCATAGAGGCTTCCTCCGGGCTTGAAGTCTTCAAGGAATTTGTGCGCGGACAATCCACAAGCTCAACAATACTTTAATCATCCAAAACCATCAATTCTATCGCGGTAAATCTTAAACCCTAGGTTATTATCTAGGTTCTTAAATAACTTCTTAAATATTGCATCGATGGCTTAAAAATTACTTCCACATTCTTGCTTAAGCTCTATTATACCTCTGTCTAAGTTTTGAATCTTTTTCGTTCACTGTATTAAGATAACGACATCAAAATCTTAGTCTTGGGCTTGCGAGTGAGCGGAGGAAGGTGATGACCCCACAGCCGTTGGATCAGGTTATTTTAGATCAACGGCTGTGAGTAAGCCTAATCCGCGGTTCGGTTCGATCCCTCTAAGCCGCGGATTGATTAAACCTTCGTTTGGCTAGATCTAAACCGCTGATCCAAAACGCGGGCCAAACCAGGACCGTTCGATCCTTCTGAACCGAGATCAGCCGCGAGTGTGATCTTAACCGTCGGATCAGCGCTTTGTTAGATTCGACGGTTCAGGTTTATGCCAAGCTGGATAAGTAAACGGGGCCCGCTTGACCGCCGCCGTCTGTGCAGTCGAACCAGCTGCCGACGCGTGGAAAGCCCAGGTCCAGTAAGACCTTAGTTGACAACGATGGAGGTTGGAAAGACCGTAGTCGGCAGGCGACAGAGGTCAGAAAGACCATTGTCTGGCGACGGAGGTCGGAAAGACCGTAGTCGACCCTTCTATGGGTGACCATGGTCAGTAAGACCTTAGTATGACAACGAATGTCGAATGGACTATAGTCGACTGATGACATAGGTCAGAAAGTTGTTGTCCGGCGACCTAAGTCGGAACAACCGTAGTCGGCGGGCGATGGAGGTCAGAAAGACTGTTTTCTAGCAATGGAGGTCAAAGGGACCGTAGTCGGTGGCGACAAAGGTCAGAAAGACCGTTGTCTAACGACGGAGGTTGGTAGGATCGTAGTCGACGGGCGACAGAGGTCAAAAAGATTGTAGTCGGTGGGTGACAGTGGTTAGAAGGACCGTAGTCTTCGGACGACATTTGCTACAAAGAAATATCTGGCGACGAAGGTCAGAAGGACCGTAGTCGGCAACTGGGTGGAAGTCCTACTTTAGTCGGTGGCCGGGCAGAAGTCCGACGATAGTCCGACCACGGTTGGTGGTCTGATAGTGGTCGAGGAGAAGTCTAGTGGCAAGAGAGCTCTAATTTCTCTCCCTTCTCTTCCTTCTGGGCATTTGAATGTCTTAATGATATTAGCATTTGACGATCATGGGTTCATTGTATTCGTCTCGTCAAGCTGCTAAATTCGACTATAAGCATGTCACATTTGGAATTCATTTGGTAATCCAAATTACGGTTTGAACCTTCCAAAGGTGCTTCGGGTCTTCCATTGGGCCCATTTGGGCTCGGATTGAGTCGAATTTGATGTCGTTGGGTTTGTATTTTTGAGACGTTCAATTCAATTAAAAATTTGCAGAAATTGAAGTCCGTATACTCCTAGATTTAATTTTGAAAATTTTCAACTTGATTTTGCCTTAAAATTCATGTCCAGTCAAAATAATTTTTTGATGATATATCAAATAAAAAAATGAATTAATAAAACTCACTTTTCTCTTTCATGGATTAATGTCCAATTCTCTATAAAATAAAGCTAAAGTTGATTTAAGTTGAATTGAATTAGTTATATTGGAGTTGAATTAAATTTATTCAGATTTCAATAAAAATTCTAAATATAATAATAATTAATTCGTTTGGAAAACTCTATATGGTCACGATGATTTTAGAGTTATTATATATACTCTACCATAAATATAATTTATAAATAATAAAATTTATACCGTTTAAAATAATCTAATTTTAATATTACATCAAATTTTTATTTGATTGGTTGGATAAAACATTTTCAATATTGATATATCACCAAAAAATTATATTCATCGGACACGAATCTCGAGGCAAAAATCAAGTTGAAAACTTCAAAAATTAATTCAGAGACTATTTGAACTCCGATTTCGGCAAACTTACAGTCGAACTGAACGCCTCAGAAATACGAACCTAACGACAACAAAATCGACTCAATCCGAGCCCAAATAAGTCTAAATCAAAGACCCAATGCGCTATTGGAAGAGTCAAACCACAATTTGAATTACCAAACGGTTTCCAAACGTGACATGCTTATAGTGGAATCGAGCGGCTCGACGAGACAAATCCAACGAGCCCAATATCGTCAAATTCTGATATCATTAAGACCTTTAGATGCCTGACAAACGGTCCACGATCAAGGGATTCAACATCGACCGTCCATCCAAACCACTTCACATTTGCCCTCGATCCTTCTCCTATTTACGGGACATGCCATCCTCAAAAAACTATAAATTGCCCCTCATTTATCTTAAGAGGGGACTCCGAAGCAAGAGGAGGAAGAAGGAGCCAAGGAAGAAGAGAAGGAAGATCTCTCTTGCCACCAGACTCCTCGACCACCGCCTGACTTCCCCCATGCTGTTGACTGACGTCGAACTTCCGCCTGGCCACTAAGTGACGTCAGACTCCTGTCCGGCCACCGATAAACTCCAGAATTTCCACCGGCCTCCAAGTGACAATGAAATTTTTCCTGGCTTCTACCCGACGCCAGAATTCTGCTCATCGCCGGAGTGCTACCCGACACAGGATTTCTGCCCAATGCCAGACTTTCTTCAGATTCCTAAGAGATATCGGACTTATGCTAATCGCCGGACTTCTATCTGGCCACCAACTAACGTTGGACTTTCGCATGGCCTCCAAATGATTTTGGACCTTCATCGCCCTCCGAGAACGGTCTTTCTAACCACTGTCGTCCACCGACTATGGTCCTTTCTACCTCTGTCGCCTGACAACGATCTTTATGACTTCTGTCGCTCGCCGACACAGTCCTTCCAACTTATGTCGCCCACCGACTACGGCCCTTCCGACCAAGCGAACACATCAACAGTGATTCTCTATATTACCACCATATATTGTACTTCAAATGATGTACATCAAGTCAAGGCCTTCCCCCCAAGGAAGGGCCTTATTTGTAATCAATTGTAAACGCTAGTGGATTCATTCAAACTGGGTTAGGCCTCGTGATTTTCCCCTTTTTTCAGGAGTTTTTCATGTAAAAATCTTGGTGTCCCTTATTAATACCGCATCCTCTTTTTATCTGATTGCGTGCTGGATCTTCGTACAAAGCTAAGACGTTAAATTTATGTTTCTCTACCATCACGAAAACTCAAGGATGCAACAAATATAATAAATAAATTATTAAATCTTATCCATCACTTTTCTCTCTTAACGTCTGATCCATATATTTTCTTGTGCCATATTAATGGCTAGCCTCATTGCAAATTTGCAAGAAGCCCGAGTATTTGGGTTTATAATCTCTTTGCCCAAAAAAACTCTCTCTTTCCCTTCTATATAACTATAGCTCCTCTTCTCCATCCTACTTCCCCTTTAAATCAGACAAAAACCTCGGCAGAAAACGACGCCCACTCGCATTAATCTCAATGGATCAACAAAATCACAACATGCCCCAAGCAATCGACGACGCTGGCTCTGTGCCCAATCCTATCGCCGCTGCAACACCCTACCACACTTCCTATCAACATCTCTACGACCAGAAACAACAACAACAACTTTGAACCATATGGGCCAATCAATACCGCGAGATAGAGCAAACCAAAACTTTCAAAAACCACAATCTCCCACTTGCTCGCATCAAGAAGATAATGAAGGCTGACAAGGACGTGCAGATGATCGCCGCCGAGGCACCGGTCTTCGCACGTGCTTGCGAGATGTTCATCCTCGAGCTGACCCACAGAGCATGGACTCACGCCGAGAAGAACAAGCGTCAAACTCTCCAAAAAAATGATATCGCCGCTGCAATTAGCCGAACAGACATTTTTGACTTCCTTGTGGATATAGTACCAACTACCGAGGGGGGAGGGGAGGAATGAGGCTATTCCTAAGACGATCCCTGGTAGGGCGATTGATTCGTTGCACTACTACATGCAACAATAATTGAGGTGGCAAACTGAGTGCCCTGCTGCCTTTTATGATGTTGCTGGCCTTACACTAGTTTGCACAGTTAAATTGCTTTGTTTATACAAACATAGATTGCATTTGAGTGTCTAAATTGACGTGGAGATGTTTTATGTTCACTATTATTATTATTATTATATGTGTTTTGAGATTTGTAATTGAAACAGTTTGTTAGTTTATAATATTAAGCTTGTTATGTATCTCCACGAAGAAATTTTAATGTCTTCTGCACACTTCTATTATTTATATGTATAAGTTATTATTTATATAATATTAATGTAAAATTTTTTTTTTCTCTGTTATCATAAAATTTTAACACATGATAGCTATATTGTAACAAAATATAAAAATAATAGATTTTTAGATTATTTATATTCGGGCATCTTATTGAGATAAAATTAATGAATTTAATGAGTTAGGCTTTTTTAATATATCTATATATGATTTAGACATTTATTTTTCTATATAAAATAAAATTATTATTCACATCAATTTAGTTTATATTAATTTAAAATTAGAAAGAAGATATATATATATATATATATATATATATATATATATATATATATATATATATATATATATATATATATATATATATATAGATGGAAAGATGACATATTTATATTATTTATTTAATAAAAAATTATATGAAAAAAAGAAAGGGATCAAAATTTTAGTCTTAAATTTGATTTAGTAAAATATTAAAATTTTACTAAGAATATGTTTAATAAACTATAAATAAATATTTTCAATAATTTCACATTATACATAATATTATATTATTAAAAAAACATAGCATTAATATTTATTTTTAATTAATTAAAAATTTATTTGGCTATAGTCGAAATTAATATAGAGCTAAATTTAATTTAAGTTGAAATTAAAAGATTTAATTTCTAGTTGATAGATAGCCCTCTTTGAAGGATAAAAAAAATACATACATAATTGAAAAACATCATATAATGATATTGATCAAAATCTCGATGAAGATAGATTTTAGAGTTCTTAGCTATGATTTTAATATTTTACTCATCCTAAATAGATTCAAGGATTAAAAAGGCCATCATAAATATTTTTTTATTTAAAATATCTTACTAAGACAATTTTAATATAAAAATAAATTATTAAAACTCACTTCTCTCTTTCATCTATTAATATCCAATTCTCTATAAATTAAAAGCTAAGGTTGATTTAAGTTGAAATTAAAATAGTTAATTTGGAGTCAAATTAAATTTGTTAAAAATTCAATAAAAATTATAAATATAATAATTAATTTTATTAGAAAATTCTATAGGGTCATGATTGAATTGAGAGTTAGTATATATATATTATGATAAAAATAATATATAAATAATAATATTATACCCACTTTAAAAAAATCTGATTTTAATATTATGAAATTCATCATCAAATTTTTCATATTTTTGTTTGATTGTTTGGATAAAACTTTTTCAGAATAATAAATGAGTTATTAAATCATATCTGTCACTTTTCTCTCTTAACGTCGGGACCATATATTTTCTTGCGCTCTATTAATGGCTAGCCTCATTACAACATGCCCGAGCATTTGGGTTACTAAACTCTTTGCCCCAAAAAACTCTCTCTTTCCTTCTATATAACTAGCTTCTCTTCTCCATCCAAATTCAACATCTGCTTCCCCTCTAGATCAGAGAAAAACCTCGACTGAAAATGACGCCCACTCGCATCAATCTCAATGGATCAACAAAATCACAACATGCCCCAAGCAATGCCGAATCTGTGCCCAATCCTATCGCCGATGCAACACCCTACCAAGCTACCTATCAACATCTCTACCACCAGAAACAACAACTTCGAACCATATGGGCCAATCAGTACCGTGAGATCGAGCAAACAAAAATTTTTGGAAACCACAATCTCCCACTAGCTCGCATCAAGAAGATAATGAAAGCTGACGAGAACGTGTAGATGATCACCGCCGAGGCGCTGGTGGTCTTCGCACGTGCCTGCGAGATGTTCATCCTCGAGCTTACCCACAGGGGACGGACTCACGCCGAGGAGAACAAGCGATGAAGTCTTCAAAAAAATGATATCGCCTCTGCAATCAGCCAAACAGACATTTTTGACTTCCTTATAGATATAATACATACTACCGAGGGAGGAGGGGAGGGATGAGGCTGTTCCTAAGGCGATCCCAGGTGGGGCAATTGATTCGTTGCAGAACTACATGCAGTAATAATTGAGGTGGCAAACTGAGTTCCCTAATGCCTTCAATGATGTTGTTGGCCTTCACTAGTTTGCACAGTTAAATTGCTTTGTTTATACAAACTTAGTTTGTATTTGAGTGTCTAAATAGATGTGGAGATATTTTATGTTCTCTATTATCAGTAATATGTGCTTTGTACACTTATCACATTGGTCTGTTGATTGGAGATTAGCATATCAATTAAGAGGTCTTGAGTTAAGTCTTACATATATAATGTGTTTGTGGTTTGTAAAAGAACAATTTGTGAGAGTTGATAAGTCATTTTAGCTTGTTATGTATTTTCACATAAAAACGGCAATATCATATAAATATTTATTATTTGGGTATTTTTTTAATATTTACATAATATTAAAATGATAAAAAAATAAAATTTTATTTTTTATTGTCCTATATTGTAATAATATTTGTATAAAATGAAAATTTTATTTTAATATTTGTATAATATTAAAATGAAAAAAATTTATTTTTTAGCAAAGAACAACTATATTGTAATAAGATATAAAATAATATATTTTTAGATTATTTATATTCAAGCATCTTATTCATGTCTATTGGGTGAATTAAATGAGTTAGGCCTTTTTTTATGTACCACTACAAAAAAATAGGGCTATTACAGCACCAATTTCGTCCTATATTTTTCCTTGCAGCGGTTTTAGGACCGCTGCATGACCGCTATAATTATAATGCGCTGCAAGGATATTCTACAACAGTTTATGGATCGGTGGGTAGGTTTGTCGAATCGCTTAATTTAGCAGCGGTTATACCTGATAAAAATGAACTGATTTGTAGAATTGTGGCAGTTATAACCGCCACAATTCTGTATGTTGATAACTGCTACATTCCTGATAAATATCTGTTGAAGGAGCCTGCATCTTAATAGATATTATATAATAAACGGCAAATAAAATTATATCAAACAACTAGAGCGGACAGTTAGTTTAAATCAATCATTATAAAAGAGCTGATCCTGATTCAGCTGCTAAAGAAATGGCACAATAATGGCTGAACAGTATAGCTTAGAAAAACGCAAACTATTGCATCATCAAAAGATCTATACTGCACGTATAATGCTGTAGATAAACCAATAAATAGAAGTTAAAAGTTTTATATCATTTACTCTTTCCCTTTCAAGAATCTATCAATAAAGCACAAATTCCAATTCACATAACAGGAAAAATAAAACTTTCTATAGATTTATTCAAATGTTATTCAATTGGTAACACTTCAAGCAATTTTAATGAAACTAAATATATAAAGAAAGAAAATGGATCAAATAGATTCAAGGATTATAAAATCCATGTTGATTTAGGTGATCTATTTTTAATTCTTGATTAATATACTGTTTTTATTTCTCAAGGTTTTGACAAATCTTTATAGAAAAATACAGAAAACGGTTATTCCCATCCCAATTCCGCACAGAATAATTTTTCTTCAAATTGTGGGACATTGAACAAAAGAAGAATGGGATAATTCCCAAAAAAACAAAAAAAGAGCAAGGGAAGAATAAATGCATTATTAGTAAACATGTAACTTTGTTGAGAGGGAATTTTCAGTGTTGGCAACTAAGGGTGTCAATTCAGGCCAACGGGTCAGGTTCGGCGAACCCGAAAATGACCCGGCGCTATTTGACACGACCCGGACCCGACCCGTCGAATTTCCGAGTTGACCCGCCCCGACACAGATTTAAGGAATATGGCTGAAGAAGTGGATATACTTCCAGCTCCGACGAGGCGGCGAGCTGTCTTGGCGAAGCTGCGGTACTTAGGACGGCGAAGGAACGACCTCGAAGGAGGTGAAGAGACGCAGCAACAACGGTGGACAGGCGGTGCAGCAGGCCTGTAACAGTGGGGCGATAGCGGCAACGACAACAACAGCGTGCTTCATGTGAAGAGCTGCAACAGCCTCTCCTTCGAGGCGAAGAGACGCGAGTCAAGTCCCACGACTGACACAGACTAAGTGACTCGACTTGACGCGTCAGGTCTTTTCGCGGGCAGGGCAGGCTGGCTGGGGCAGCAGAACCAATTCCGGGTTAGTTTCGGGTCATTTCCGGGTTTTCGGGTTAACCCGAACACGACCCAAAACTCAAATGAGTCAGTTATTCGAACCCGAACAAGACCCGTTTGCTAACCGGGTTGACCTGAACCGGATTTTTTCAGGTCAGGATTGGATCGTGTTTCGGATCGTGTCAAAATTTGACTCTCCTATTGACAACAAATAGAAAAGTTCAAGATCGTTGCAAACTCAACAGGACACAGCTGAAGCTGTTTGAGTGTTTGACAACAAAGATGTGAAAGATCAGCTCGCGGAAGTACAACAAGTTGTTATAACAATTCTTTTTGATCAATTTTTATTTGAATATCTTAATAAAATATTTTCAATAAAAATTAATTTTTAAATCTCACTGTTATCTATTAATGTGCAATCCTCTATAAAATAGAGCTAAATTTGATTCAAGTTTAAATATAAATAGTTAATTTGGAGTTAATTAAAATCATTCAAATTTTAATAAAAGGTTCTTACAGGAGAATAAGAAAATATAAATATAACAGAAAAAATTAATTAAATATTTTGATAAATTTTTTTATCATGTTGAATTTCATAATTATACATATAATTTAAGATAAATATAATATATAAAAATAATATTATACTTATTTTTAAATAAATAGATTTTAAAATTATAAAATTCATCATCAATTTTTTCAATATGTTTTATTTTTTGGGAGTAGTTTTTTTTTTTTTTTGTTTCAATATGAGAAAATATAAATGAATCATTAAAACTTACCAGTCACCTTCTCCCGAGTATTTGGGTTTTTAATTAATCTCGCTGTCCAAAAAATCTCTCATTCCTTCTATAACTAGCTACTCTCCATCCAAATCTAGCCAAGGCTTCCCCTCTAAATCCGATTGAAACGTCGATTCATAGCGACGTCCACTCCCATCGATCTCGATGGATCAACAAAGCCACAACACGCCGCAGCCGCCCTTCGGCGATGTCCCCTATTTGCTCGATTTTGCCACTGACATAGACCCAAATCAGTTTATCTATCCCGAGTAGGAAGTACAACAACCACGACCACGTCGAAGCTACTGGGCTGATCAATACCGCAAGATGGAGGAAACCTCAAATTTCAAGAGGCAAAGGCTCCCTTTAGTTGGCATCAAGAAAATCATGAAGGCTAATAAAGATGTGCAGATGATCTCCGCCGAGACGCCTGTGATTTGCACGTGCCTGCGAGATGTTCATCCTCGAGCTCACCCACAAGGCGTGGGCTCATGCCCAGGAGAGATATCGTACGACTATCGAAAAGCATGATATTGTTGCTGCACTCAACGAAACAGATTATTGTGACTTCCTTGTGGACATAAGAACCACAAAGGAGGTCATGGAGCCAGCTCCTCCTACGGCGATCCCTGGTGGGCCATATGATCCGATGTACTACTATGATCTGTTGTACTACCGCAATAATTGAGGTGGCCTTACCTTATGCCGTCGTGAATATCTTGATGCGAACATAGTTTCATACTTGAACACGGTGCATGAATGTGTGTGTCCGTGTATCGAATAAGCTAGTGGTAACCTAATAATAAGACTAAATACTAATATTTATTGGATGTATAATTATGATCCAAATCATAAAATATAAGATTAGAATTTTATTTGGGAAGAAACACATGTCATTTTTATATAGTAATATAGATTTTTGAAATAAAATTTACATAAATCTTTATATTTTCATAAATGCAAATAGAATTAAACATATAGATTGCGAATAGGAAAAATAAAAAATAAAATAAATATAACATGAAATAAAATATAAGAATCTAAAGTCTAACCATTGAATATTAGCAAGAATCTTATGCAACTTATCTTGATCTGTTAGTTCAGATTTGACTATCAACCAAGAGGTCTTTGGTTTAAAGTCTCGCCTATATGATATATATATATATATGTTTGCCTTAATTGACTCAAAAATCTCTAAATTTTTTGTTTCAATATATTAATAAATATAAGGCTTTTTCGATTTCTATTAAAGATAAATAATTAAAAAAAGTTTATTTTTATATAAGACATTACATTCACAATTTCATATTTAATTTTGTTGGTTTAAATAGATGAATAAATGCTATTAAATTGTAATTATGGGTAAAGATGATAAATTGTCAACAAAATTATTTCAATATTCATATGCAAATAATTTTATAAAACATCAATAATGATATGATTTTGATACCTCAGTATAAGCTTTTAATGTAAGAGTAAATAATATATAATTTTGCAGAGTTGAGACTCCATTAATAAGTCACCAAAACTATACCACACCAATGTTGAAAAGCTAGTGCCATAATATGTCGCCTATAAATTTATTAACCAAGAGCTTTTGATTAATACACACATTAAACATAAAGAAAAATGATGAATACTGGTGGGAAAATTTATGTCGCCACGCAGATTTTGATTTCTCCTATTTCATAATCGAATACTGCATTAAGAATAAAGTACAGTCTCGGGAAACTGACACAATATTCTATAATAGATTCAATATCAAAATAGGGTTTTGAAAAATGACATTTCTGTGATCAAACACGATTCAGAGAATAACATATCATCTCGAAAGATGATTATGAAATTCTATAGAATATGTTTAAAAACAGAAATGAAGTTTTAAAAATTCAACCACTCTTCTGATTAGAGGCAACGAGGAGAATACGACATCATCTTAAAAGACGAACGTGATATTCTTCAAGGCATCCAAAAATAAGAACGGGTTTTATAAAATTCGTCACTTTTAAGATCAAATATAACAAGGAGAATGTTATATCATCTAGGGAGACGAAAATAACATTATACAAGAATATTCAAAATTAAAAATGAGTTTTAGAAAATAATCTGCGTTCCCAGAGATTTTTCCCTTATCTTATATACATAAAACAAGGTTTATTTTAATCTGGGGTTCTCAAATCCCTATAGGGGCAAGCCCCTATAGTTAATTACATCCTAGGAGGGATACTCCTAAGAAAACTCTCGATTAAAGCAGTGATTTCGTACCCCTTGATTACAAAGTAGAAGACAAGGAAAGAAGCAGGAATTTTCAAGGAGAAAGCTCAACGTTGAATAGTTATTAACGAGTTAAAGGAAGAAAAGTAGGAGGTACCGGATTCTGAGAAGTTCAGAGGCAACCTCAGTCTACCCTATGTTGGGCTTTACATTTTAAGAGAGAAATTTCATGTTTAAGTTGATATTTTATTAGGAATTTGGGATCATATTCCCAGATAGTGAGGACTTAAGATTTAGCAATCTGTCTCAGAACCTAAGTCTAAATTGGGTACTACAAAGTAGTGGCCCGAACCTAACTAATGAAGTGCAAATCTGGACTTACCCCGGCCTGGATTGGGGAGCCAACTAACCACCTAGGCGTTTCAAATCCATGTGTCCAGTCTCTTATGAAAGATGGGTAGGGACGTTATTTAAGTTTTGAGGAATCGAGGCCGACATCTAAGACAAAACATAATTGGCCCCTTTACTTATGTAGGGTAAATGATGCCTAAGAGCATAATGCAATTAAAATTTTAGACTCTTTTAATTTGTATCTAATGCAATGCATGCTAATTGACTCGAATGCATAAAATGATTTATGAAGCAGTTTTAAAATCAAGCTTAGAAAATAGATTTTTCCCTAGAGATTGCACAACATCCCCTTGACAGAACTGCACCCTAATAGGTCAGGTGTTCTGCCAGAACCCGCAGGCGGGGAGGTGCCTAACAAGGAAGAGAAAGTAATAATATGCTTATGCTGACTCTCGGTGGTCCGAGCTTACTTCTTAGATTCGTTAGAGTTTCTATGTGAGCCTAAAAATTTTATTTTTAATTTCAAGTAGAAAAGTTTATCGTGGTCCTTACCAAAAAAACACTCCGATTCGTATCCAGGCTAAAACAAAACACGGCATGCAAGAGTCCTAAAAAAAAACTACTGCACAAATAATATAAACACTCAAATTAAACTATCCAAAAATATAATGTCCAATGTTCAGTTTATTTACAAACCAGGGTCTGCTGAAAATGTAAAGTGGCCGGGTACCACTGACAACAAACCTGGATTCTACTCCTAGAATTGACGCAAGTGATTTCAAAATGGGATATACTTTTCTTCTTATCTTCATTTCTTCATCTTCTTCTATTCTTCTCCTCATTTCATCTTCTCTTTCTCTACGAGCTCCTTGGATCCGCTACGAGCTCCTTGGGTTCACCGGGCCTGGATATCCAAATGAAAAGAAACTCATCCCCGAAGTGGTATTTTCTTTTCTCTTTGGATATTAGAACCACCCTAACTTGGCTTTCCAAATAGAAAAAAATACTCCCCTAAGGGACATTCTCTTCTCTTTGGATTCCGAGTTGGGTGTGATATCTCACTTTTGAATCACTTTCACAACACTTGACTTTAACAAATTACATTTACATTACATTACATCCCAGAAAGAAAAAGAAAATCTAAACACACCTGTAGGGTTATTCTAGACATTTATAATAAAATCATTCACAAGCAATTATATATTCGGATTTAAATTAAATTCATCAAAAACACTTGACCATGCACTTTTAATTTTAAGGGGGCTTAGCATTTTCTGAAGCACCTGTAGAAAATTTGTATTAGTTTAAATCTTTAATTTGCCCCCTTTAATTCAGCCCTGCACGAGCATGGCCACCTGCAGAAGATTATGTGAGCATCCAGATCGTTCCTAACCTAGAGGTAATCTATCGCCCATCATATCATATCTCAGATTATAGATATAAATAAATAAACATACACACCAATCATTTTTACAAACAGCATGCAATGAAAACCGAGAAAGCCCGTCACACAACAGCAAGAAAGTAAACACCGGCCTAACCTAAAGCTAGAGTCGGTTGTCCTAGCAAACAAATCTAAGTGTGTGTGGTAGGCTGTGTGGTTTAAAGATATCCTGGGTTTACTATTAGTTAAAGTTGTCTAATTGATTGAAATTAATTTGTTGAAGGGTCAAAAAGGAATTTTACTTCAGATTTAAGTTTTAGTGTCTTTACTGTTTTGAAGTTTGCTTTAGATTGATTTTTAATTATTAAAGTTGATTAATATGATTGGTTCTTTAGTGCATTTAAATTAATCATTTTTTTTAATTATTTAATTAATGATTTATTAAAATTTTCTAATGATTTATTAAATATTTTAATGTTTTGTTAATCTTAAATCATTTATTGAAATTTTAATTGACTTATTAAAGTGTTAATATTTTATTAAAATTTTAATGATTTTATTTAACTTGTTAATGTTTTATTAAACTGTTGATGATTTATTGAAGTTTGAAAATTTTATTTAGTTCTTATTTGATTATAAGATGATTTACATATTAATTAGATTCAATTTTATTTTTATGTTCAAGTTTAATCTCTTAGTGGTTATGTGTGTTAATTATGATTTGGTTATTAAAGATTATGTGATTTTCGTATATTTTTTTTTATTTGGATTATTATTAGTGTATTTGAAATTCTCCTTAATTGATTATTTAAGTTTAATTAAACTTGATTAAAGTTGTATTAATAACATACACTAATCCTAAGGGGAATGTCACTAAGTTTTTTATGTTTTATATTTCTACCCTAAAGTATGCATGCATCCTAAGTCTAAATTTTTTAAGACTCGATCCTTAATTTTTTTTGTCCTTAAATGTCACTAATGTTGTATAGGATAAAAAGTTTGTTATTACTAACCCTTAAGACCTTGCTTACGTGTAAAGGGATTAAGGATCTAAAATAAAATAAAATAAGAACAATCCCAATATAATTGAAGTTATTACAGGGACCTAAAGGGTAGGTGTTCACACAAACCACACCACAGCTTCCTAGGGGCTTTCTAAGTTTTAAGAAAACTTACAATACCGGGGGCTATGACCCGGTGGATTACGCCTGTAGAACCTCTACCCGGTTGGATAGAGGCGACTGACGTCATTGTTCATTGTCTTTTTGTTCACTCGACCGGTACCATTTCTCGCAGTTCATGTAAATAAAGATAATAAAATAGGAATTAGAAGCATATTTAATGATTAATAATGAAATAATTGAAATTTACTAAAAATAAAGACGTACCTTTCTTTTCAGGCTTGAAGACCGGCGCAAGCTGTCTACCTTTTAAATTGTTCACTTTTGAAAGCATACTATTTATTTATTTATTTATTTCAACATTTACCTCGAGGCACAAGAAGGGAGAAGTAGAAGAAAGAGGAAATGAGGGGTAGAGAAAGAGAAAGAGGGGCATTGCTTTCTTTTATGCTTTCATTTTCTAATGAACACCCAACTAACATACTCTTCAACACCCACACCTTCCACCTTTCCAAAATTATACAATTCTCTTTTCAATGCAAACATTTTCACTTTTCGCAAAACATACACTTTCCCACTTTCACTTTTCAAACTTAAACACAAAACTCCTTCCACTTCTCCAAAACTCTCCACCTCACCTTTCCAAACTCACGCTTTTCATTATTCAAAGTTACAACATTTCACTATTCAACAAACACTCTTCACCATTCAAATTAAGATCACACAATACACTTCTCATTTAAACATACACTTTCAAGAAAATTAAACACTTTACTTTCCACAAAAGCAAACACTTTACTATCTACCCTTATACATGTCACCCTTCAAAAACATATACATAAGTTACTTTTCAAAACACAAATACTTTTGTCACTTTCCAAATATCACACATTTCATCTTTCAAGACATACCCATAAACTTTACTTCCCAAAAACTTTCCAAAAGACATCCGCTTTACTTTTCACATACACAACTTTACCTTTCCAAAACATACACAAACCACTTTACTTCATTATTCCACACCTTTCAACACATACACTTTCATCTCTAAAGCATACAGCTTCCACTTCTCACTTTTCCAAAACACATAAGTTCAAACACATACAAACTCCACATCACCGCTTTCCAAAACACATAGAAATCCACTTTCTCGAAAATCTTACACCTTTACTTTCACTTTTTTGCATACATATGCTTCACTTCTCCACACCTTTATACACTTTCACCTTTTCAGCTTTTCATACATTTTACCTTCCAACACACTCTTTCACGATTCACTTTCAAAATACATATACTTAAGCTTTCAACACATACTCTTTCCAGAATACTTCACCTTTTAACACATACATTTTACAATCTTACACACAAACACTTTCCAATATACCCACAATTCACTTTTCACACATACATGATTCGCTTTTCACAATCATCCATACACTTCACTATTACACATTTACACACTTCACATATCAAAACATGCACCTTTCATCTTCCAAAGATCACACAAGTCCACTTTTAAAAACCATCTTTCAGCATAAATACAAACTCTATTTCTCAAAACTTCCCAAAAGATGCACATTGTACTTTTAACTCAAACACATATAAATTACCCTTCAAAACATACACTCAACAAAACACTTTACCCTTCAAAACCAAACACTTTACTTCTTCAAAATGCACACACACTTCTCTTTTTCAAAATCCACACTCATTTCTTCCATCAAAACACATAGAAATCACCCTTCAAAACATACTTCAACTTTCATATATATTTATATATACACACTTTATTTAAGCAAAACAATATAAGGTTTACTTTTCCAATCCCCTTCCTTTCCCCAAATATAAGGAGATAACATATATACATGGAATGAAGCACAATCATGTTCTCCAACATTTTCCATTTCATCAAATCAAAACAAGAAACCATTCTTGATGTGAGTGAAAAGGAAGAATTACTAGACCTCAAATTGAATCCAACTCGCAACTATAAGCTTCCAACTTACTCATTAATCCCAAACCAAAACTTATGCCAAATATAGTTTGAGAGGAGAAAGGAAAATTATATCAACCTCATTTCCTTCCAACAAGTCAAGAAGCTCTCCAACAAGCATACGAGTGACCTAAGTTCATTAGTATTTAAGGAATATTCGAAGCATCATATTGACAATAAAATGTGGGCATGAGTACAAGCATTCAAGCATATGAAATCAATCCACTATAATTTGCTTCAGAAATTTATGTTTTTGGCCTTTGAGGAATAACAACTTCTCTTTCAAGAGGAAATAGGAAGAACTATAACCATTAAAAGGAATGCAATACATCCACCATCAAATTTTAAAAGAAAGAACATATTTGGAAACCTATTCTTTGTCTTTCCACAAGAAGATATACATTACCCATAGCCAAGAATGATCAGCGGTTAGGGCTGCTGTACACGCAAGCAAGGGGAAGTGACGGGGTTGGCGTCAGGCTTCTTAGGTCGAAGAGAATGAGTGAGAGAGAGTAGGAGAAGGATCATCCCAGGTTAGGGCTTGTGCCGTCGGGCTGGGCGGCAGCGTCGGGCTGCTGGTACTGTGCGACATAGAGGAGACGATAGACTTTGGGGCGAACAGGAGGAGGCTCCTTGCGACTGAGGGGGTTCCGCCTGGGGCTTCCTATGAATCGAGAGAGAGGGGGAGGCCGTCTGGCCTTGGGGAAGACGAGAGCGAGAGCATAGGTCGGAAAGAGGCATCTCTGGCTCGGGGCGAACTGCTCTTGCCTTGTGAATGCAGAGAGACGGGGATGCTGGGGGTTTCGGCTTGGGCTCCTTGCGAAACCGAGAGGGAGAGCGATGGGCTGTTCGCGAACTGGAGGGGAGACCGAGCCTGGAGCTTGCGAATGGGAGAGAGGAGCAGTTGTCCGAATAGGATCCAGGGAAGAAGATGTGGGGGTGCGATTTTTGAACCGACCATAACCAAACTCAACGGTTATTTTCAAGCCCAAACAGGCCCTAATCTTCCTCTTGGCCTTCTCTAATCAATTAATTAATTAATTAACTTCTCATGATATAAAAATTAAATTTTAATGAAATTTATTGCTAATTAAAAGAAATTGATTAAAAAAATTCAATTTAGTTCAATTCGAATTAAATTAATTAATTTGATTAATACCAATTAGGATTCAGATAACTCGCGATGAGTCAGATTGGGCCCCTCGGATCTATTTTTATCAAATTGAAATCAGATTGAGTTAATCAAACTCAAAAGTGAGTCGATTTGGATCGAGTTAAGTTTGATTAGTGTTAATTTTGATTAATTTAAATTTTATTAACTTTAGATGGCTTGATTTGGGTCAAATGGGGAGGTCGAGTCGATGCTACGTCATTAGGCATCCACCTAAGAGGAATCCTGAAGGTGACGTCTACACTAGGCTACAAAGACCTAGGTGCACTAGAGTTTAGTTTCGGGAAAACTGATCTCGAATAATGAGGTCAACAAATACTAAGAAAAATTTTCATGCAAAATTTCAAATTTCATCCATGTTGTTTAAAATTTAAATAGATAAATAAATATAATAAAAGTCTAATTAGGGGAGAAACCGTTCGGAAAGACCGATGGTTTGGCCTCACCATCGACGCAGATGATGTATGTCTTCCGGCGGGTTTTCTCCAATGAGGAGATGGCTGCAGAAGAAAGGAAGATGGCCAAATCGCATCGGGTTTTCTCGGATGAGGAAGGCAACCAAATCCCAAAGGAAGGAAGAAAGATGGCCGCAAACGATGCTTCAGTTCTTCCTTTTATGAGCTTATTCGGCCAAATACCATAAATTCGTCATAACAACGACAACGGGAGCTTGCTCGCTGCTGCGAAGGTAGTGATTTGGGTTAACCTGGATTGATTCGGGTTGTTAGATCAACTCAAATCCGACCCGATTTGAAGTCAAATTAAATTTGTAAAAAATTCAATAAAAATTAGATATATAATAATAATTTATTTTATTAGAAATTCTATAGGATGATGATGGTTTTCAGAGTTATTATATATATACTTTATGTCATTATGATAAATATAATATATAAATAATAATATTATACCCACTTTAAAATAATTTGATTTTAATATTATGAAATTGGTCATTAAATTTTTATTTGATTGTTCGGATAAAACTTTTTAAGTATAATAAATGAATTATTAAATATTATCGATCACCTTTCTCTCTTAAGTCCTAAATGAGTTATTAAAACATATTCGTCACTTTTCTCTCTTAACGTCCTGTCCATATTTTTTCTTGCCCCGTATTAACGGCTAGCCTCATTGTAAATTTGCAACACGTCCTAGTATTTGGGTTTATAATCTCCATGCCCGAAAAACTCTCTCTTTCCTTCTATATAACTAGAGCTCCTGTTCTCCATCCAAATCCAACATCTGCTTCCCCATACCTCGACTGGAAACGACGCCCACTCGCATCAATCTCGATGGATCAACAAAACCACAACATCCCCAAGCAATAGGTGATGCCGGCTCTATGCCCAATCACGTCGCCGCTGCAACACCTTACACCTTACCAAGCTACTTATCAGCATCTCTACCATCAGAAACAACAACAACAACTTCAAACTATTGTGGGTCTCCGAAAGGACTCTACTTATGGGGAATAAAATGTAAATAGTACGACCACACTATCCCGTAGGACAAAACGATCGTAGGCCTTTACACTCTACCCAAGCAGGCCAATGGAAGAGCAGATGGAGTCATACATACGATTAGCCATAGAGGATAGCGGCTTTCGCCTACGCACCTCGATGGATAATGATATATATGACCCAAAATATCACGAGATTTCCCCCATCCGATACATCAGCTCGAATGGGGTTTATTTGATGTGAGGATCAGTCTCCCACGGGCGCAAGCCCCCGTGGTTAATTACATCTTAGACCTTGGCCTAAGAAAACTCTCGATTAGGGACGATGTATTATTCTCTTCTTAATTTGGTGTACAGAAAAAGTTCCTAAGTTATATTCCAAAGGTGATAAACTCTTCTCTTTATCCTTAGTGGTGATTAAGTATTTTTAAATGTATAAAGATGTGATTAAAGTTTTGAGTTTAAAAGATCAAAAATCAGATTACTATCCTAAGAAAAATGACAGACTCAGAATTCATCAAAGATGAAAAGAAACACATTGAGGGGTGTACAATCTGGGCTTATGCATGCCTGGAGTGAGCTGCCAGCTAACATTCTAAACACAATCAATCGTCCTACATGTATGCAAGATAAGGAGGCTCTATCCTAAAGAATCAAGGATTTTTTAGTTCAGAGGTTTAAATCAGGGACTCTATAATATGCAACAGGATATACCTAGCGCTGTATATGATACATGAGACAGATGCATAAGTAAGAGTGTTCTAAAGACTACTGAAAGATAATGTGACATTTTTATTTGAGTAATGCTAATGCAATGCATGTATGTAGGCGGAGTGCGCTGTGGAGTAAAGTGTATAAAAATGAATGCATGACATTCAGAGTACAGGAAATAAATAAATAAACACACCAAGGATACCCTCAAGGCAAGGTATCCTCATCACATCATAATAGAAAATCATCCTAACGGTGCCCACTTCGTGTGGGAAAACAACGATGCCCATGGCACAAATAGGTGGCCTACACTACAGGCCTAAATGACCCTAATGGTCTCTAAGACTCACAGAAGGTGGGGGTATCATACCCAAAACAGAAGAAAAAGGGAACATCCTAACGGTACCCACTTCGTGTGGAAAAACAACGATGCCCATGGCACAAATAGGTGGGCCTACACGACAGGCCTAAGATGACCAGAAGGGTCTCTAGGGCTCACAGAAGGGGCGCAAGCTTTGGCCTATAGGGCCAAAGCTTCGTTAATGCACTGACCCATGGCCAACTACCTAAATATGCTAGAATATATATATTAAACTAAAAGCTAATAACAAGATGTGGGTGGTGTGTAGCAGTTTCGATACATAATTAGAAATTTTTCTCTACAAGTTGCAGAGATTATACCTGACCATGGCGCAGCCACTTAAAAATTCCAAGCAAGCGAGCTATCCACTGATTATCAACCCTGCAAGATTGTGGCGCGGCCACTTAAAAGCTTTAAGTGAGCAAATTATTTACTGATCCTTGATCATGCCTGACCCAATGTACCTCGCAAGACAAAATAAAAGAAAAATATACAAATGAGCGTAGATGCCATTCAGAAAATAAATGCAGGTAAATAAAAATGTGACTAACAGCAAATTTAATATTCACATTTATAAAACATACACATGTTATTGCTAAAACATAAAATAATGCAGGGGTTCTCTAACTTGGTAGGAGTAATTGGCATCAAATAGTAAAACAAAACATCGGCCTAACTTAGGACTAGAAGTCTTGTCCTAACAAACAAGCTTAGGTGTGTGTAGGCTGTGTGGTTTTAGGTGTGTCCTATGTAGGATAGTTTAGTTAAATTTATTTGTAATTTGATTTGTTGAAGGTTAAAGGGATGCTTTAATTTAAATATAAGTATTAATATCTTAGGATTAATTTTAAAGATTTTATCTTAGTGTTTGATTGATTACTACCTTTGTTGCTCACCGAGGCCGTGAGGTTTATTTCACCCTCCTTGGGGCTAACTTAATAGCCTTGTAGGCCTGGGTTACCCAGTAGTAACTAATTTTGTTGAATTATTTTAGTTTGTTATAAATTAAAAGAAAAGTAGATTAAGCAATCTATTATTGGTTAAGAGAGATTTCGTTGGTTGATTATTAATGAATTAAGGCATAACAAACCTAGGAAAATGTGTCGCTAAGTTTATGTTTTGGTGTCTCTATCCTATAAGGAGCATGCACCCTAAGTCTATATTATCTAAGACTCGGTCCTTAATTTTTGTCCTTAAGTGTCACTAGTATTATACGGGACAAAAGGAAGTTCTTTTCTAACCCTTTGGACATTCGTACATATATCAATAAATTGAAAAATCTATGAATAAAATAAGATGATAAGTAGAATAGTAGTAGCGAGAAGAGAAGTAAAGAGAAAGGCGACAAAATGTCAAAAGGAAGGAATGAAATCAAAAATAATAAAAGGAATGTGGGCGTCTCATTATTGGGCATACCTCTTTTGAAGTCAAGTATGCCTCTAAAACGATCTTCACCTCAATTCGATATGATACGAATAGAGAAGAAGGTATTTTTGACGCCCTTTGCTATCCCCACATTCCAAAAATAAGCACTCAAATGACTCAAATTATATCCTATACGAAACCCAAAGTGGCGAAGAGGAAAACCAGCTCCCAAAACTAAAACATAAACAAGCAACTTTCATTTCACATTCAACCCAAACTCAACTTTTAGATATAAATACTAATAAGAGAGGGACAATTCATACACTAAATATCACTTCATTCTAACAAGAATAGACATTAAAGAGCTCTCAGAAATATCACTTTATCCTAAAAAAGGACTTAAAGAGTCTCCAATACAAAACCATGCATAGAAATAATTTCAATCCCAAAGTAACAACCGTAAAACTTCATAAACAAAGTGACCCATTCTCTTCATAAGAAATCCATAAAAAGTCTTTCCAACACAAGACATCGAGTGCTTTTATTTTGGTGTGGGGTTTGACTATAAAGCTTTCCAATAAGAAAGTTTTATAAAACCTCTCATTGTAAAGCATTCAAGAAGCTTATCATAAAACTTTTCAATGTAAAGTAAATCTCAAGCCAATCACAAATCCTCTTAACACAAAACCTCTTTGAAATTCATGAGAAACGTTTCATGTCACATATGAAAAGGGAATGTAACTTTCCTCTCTAACTACTATATAAAACAACTCAAACCACCTTATACTCATTTTCACCACAATGGATTATAAATGCATAGGAAAGATTTCATAAAAGCTCTCAAATCCTTTCCCATACTACGCATAGCTAATGAAGTACATGGGAGACATTTTGAAAAATCATGAATATAGTTATCAGACATAAACCAAATCATTTCCACATTTCTACCAAAGTCACCATAATGAGGTCACATATAAAGAAAGGAATCATGTTTCTTCATGCCAAGTAGTACAATCACCATCCTACTAGAAGTTTAGAAATCGACATTTTAGAAAAGAATAGTCACTAGCGAAGGGGTTTGATGCAATTCATTCTTTCCACCTCCTAAGGGAATATTTCAACCACTCAACATGCTTGCCAACACTGTCCTCTTACATAAACTAAAGCAAATAGAGAGGAAACATGACATACCTCAGGGAAATATGAACAACACTTCATCATCCATCCACTTTTTATAATTACATATACATCCTAAACATAAACAACACCACTTGTTTATAGCAACACATACAAAATTCCCCCAAGCAATCATAACTCAAAGAGACCAAATATTCGTTTGATGTGTTACCATGAAAGAAGCATCAATCTGTTTCTTGTTTTCGAGCATCATTTATGTATTCAACACATGATTGCTTCAATAGTCCCATCAATTATTCTACCACTAGACTACAATAGAAATACTTTTGAAACCTTTCCGGCATAAAACATGTATATATACATTTCTGAAACGTAGACTGACTCTTAAAGCTTTCCAAACATAAAGCAAGTCTCCCATACTACAAGCCAACAAGTTATAAAAAGTTCTCTCCAATCTTAAACTCACACATTTGCTTTTATGCCAAACCAATTCTTCAAATGAGGAGTTCGTTCCAAAAGAAACCCATCTCAAGACACATCAATGCATCTATTCATTAAAAAGGAACCACAAAGATCTCATATATTTTCCTTAAGAAATGTCACTCAAAGATAATACAAACTATTTCCCAAGCAAGAAGCTTATTCTACGAGAAATCCATTTCAAGACCAAACATTTTCCCTCTTCCAAATCATAAGAAGTAGATGTGTATGTATGAAAGCAAAGCACCGCCGTATGTATAAATGATCTACTTGCAACAACACTCATGAAATCTATCAATGATATTCAGAACATTATTGTGTTAAACTCATGAAAATTTTCATATGGAACATAAACCAAATAGATACTTTCCGACATGATTCGACATGACGTTCCACATAAAGCCGAAACGAGTAAAGGAGAATCAAAACATACTTATGTTCCTTATAAAACTTGCTTCCCAGTATTCTTTACAAAACTAATGCAAATATTGGATATACCATCAACAACAAACGATCTTTTTAGCAAATGGTGTAAGAATTAGAAATGAATCCACATTATCACCGAGCATTGATATAATCACCTCCCAAAGTTTCCTTTCAACAAAGCCTAGTGAATCTCCAATATCAAAGTCATTCAAATGCATTTACTAGCAAAAGATGAAAATTTCTCTTAGGAAAAGAAATATGTAGCTCAAACTGCCAAATCTTTTCATGAGGTAAGATATTCATCAATCGTTTGCAAAGGAAATAGGCTTAGAACGTGTGCTTTACACTTCATTAGACCTTCCATATTCATAAAAAGAGGACATAGGTGAGACGAAGCAAAAAACATACTAAATATCTCCTAGTAGGCATTACTACAAACATCTTGTGGCATACTTTGCCAAAAGGGTTACATGGCTTCTCACAACTCTCCATGATTTACCCTTAGCATTCTAGATCATGAGGTATAAATTAAGCATGAATAGTCACATGTCAATTGTTCATTCTCCAACAAAATAAGTTAACACATGATAACAAAAATCAACTTCATTTGTAACTAGATCGTCACAAACTATTATAGGATCCAACATAAGGTATGAATGCATTCACTGGGAACAAGATAATTTGGGACATGATGGCATATGCACTACAAAAGCTCCATTTACACTCTTAGTTTTAGCCACAATCAATTTTGCATACATAAAAGTTGTCATTAGTTAAATCACCCACAAAGTTTCAAATAAAATAAAAAGGGGGGAAGCGAGAAAAGTTAGGATAGAAGAAGGAGATTAAGAAGAAGGAGGAGAAGAATAAGACAATAAGAAGAAGCAAGAAGAAGAAGAAGAAGAAGAAGAAGAAGAAGAGGAGAAGAAGAAAGAACAAGAAGAAGAAGAAAGGCAAGAAGTAAAAGAAGAAGAAAAGCAAGAAGGAGAAGAAGAAGAAGAAGAAAAGAAGAAGTAAGAAGAAGAAAAGAAGAAGTAAGAAGAGGAAGAAGGAGAAGATCACCTTGCGAGAGGGAAAGGAGGTCGGCAGCTAGGGCAGGAGAGACGGGAGGGGTTTCGCGTGCCTGGAGTCGGACTGGTCGGCGACGGAGCAATGACGACGACAGGGAATTCGGTCCTAGGGGCGGTGTCGAACGGGAGATGGAGGTCGGTCCAGGAGCTTAGAAGGCGTCGGGCTTGGCTGGAGATCGTTAGAGGCTGGGTCGGTTCCGCCTAGGGCTCGCGAACAAGGAGAGAATGGGAGGGGGCTTCGGGTCCTGCTGCCTTAAGGAGATCAGCCGGCTAGGGCTGAGGATGCGGACCAGGGAAACGAGAGAGAGGGAAGGAATGGGACCCGGGTCTCATCTGATCCAGAAGGAGACGAAGGGATCGCGGGAGGCTGGCTTTGGCTGGCTTGTCCGTCGCGCGAATCAGAGAGACGAGACAGAGAGGGGAGGGCGAGAGAAAAGCAAGAGATCGGGATTGGAATATCTGGAGAGAAGTGGGAGAGGGAAGGGGTTCGCCTAGGGCTTGGGATCCGTCCCGACAAGGGTCCTCGACCAAGACTTCTAAGGACTCCGCCTCCTCAATCTCGCTTTGCTGTCGCCAGCCCAAAACACTGCCGCGATGACAGACTTTGAATATCGAGAAGATCAAAGCCGTCGGGTCTAATTACTGGATTTAGGATGTTAGTTTAAATTACGAATAAAGTCGAATAGATCATAATAGAATTCAATTGGGCTGATTTAGGTTAGACTCGAGTCCAGATCAAACTGAACACAACTCGGCTCGAGTTGAATCGAGTCTGACTAAGCCCAATCAACCTGATTAACATGCTCGAGAGTAAATCAAGATAAAAAAAACGAGGTCAACAACTATATGGGCCAGTCAGTACCGCAAGATCAAGCAAACCAAAATTTTCAAAAACCACAATCTTCCTTTAGCTCGCATCAAGAAGATAATGAAAGCCGATGAGGACGTGCAGATGATTGCCGCGGAGGTGCAATGGTCGTCGCAGAAGCCTGCGAGATGTTCATCCTCGAGCTCACCCACAGGGGATGGACTCACGCTGAGAAGAACAAGCGTCAAAGTCTACAAAAAAATGATATCGCCGCAGCAATCAGCCAAACATATATTTTTGACTTCCTTGTGGATAGAGTACCGACTAACGAGGGAGGGAGGGATGAGGTTGTTCCTAAGGCAATCCCTGGTGGGGCAATTGATTCGTCGCACTACTACGTGCAACAATAATTGAGATGGGCAAACTGAGTGCCCTGCTGCCTTCTATGATGTTGCTGGCCTTCACTAGTTTGCATGATCAATTTTCTTTTCTTACGCAAACTTAGTATGTATTTGAGTGTCTAAATAGATGTGGAGATGTTTTATATTTTCTATTATCAGTAATATGTGCTTTGTACGCATATCACCTTGGTCTTTTAATTGGAGATTAGACTATCAATTAAGAGGTCTTGAGTTATGTCTTACATATGTAATGGGTTTGTGGTTTGTAAAAGAATAGTTCGTGAGAGTTGATAAGTCATTTTAGCTTGTTATGTATTTTCACATAAAAAACTTCAATATCTCATATAAATATTTATTATTTGTGTATTTTTTAATATTTGTATAATGTTAAAATGATAAAATTTTATTTTTTTATTGTCATAATTTTTTTAGCAAAGAACAACTATATTGTAATAAGATATAAAATAATAAATTTTTAGATAATTTATATTGAAGCATCTTATTCATGTCTATTAGGTGAATTAAATGAGTTAGGCCTTTTTTTATGCACGTACGTATGATTTATATTCATATATATGACTGACAAATTTATTATTCTATATAAAATAAAATTATTATGCACATTCGTTAGTTTATATTATTAAAAATTAAAGAGAAGTTGATGTAATAGTTGAGTTGAAAACTCATCTGATTAAGCATGAATGTTGATGTAATAGTTGAGTTGGAATTTTTTGAAACATGCACATTAATTTCAGGAGCATACAAACTCTGATTTTTTTGTAAACTTATAAATATATATATAGATGCATAGATGACATATGTATATTAATTTTTTTTAATAAAATTTTATATGAAAAAAGGAAATGAATCAAAATTTCTCTTAAGTTTGAATAAGTAAAATATTAAAATTTTTAAGACTAGGTTTGAATATATCTTGCGGCGAAGGTTGGAAAGACCGTTGTCGGCGCTTCTATGGGCAGCCATGATCAGTAAGATCGTAGTATGGCAACGAAGGTCGGAAGGACCGTAGTCGACGGATGACATAGGTCAGAAAGTAGTTGTCCGACGACCTAGGTCGGAAGGACCGTAGTCGGCGGGTGACAAAGGTCAGAAAGACAGTTGTCTGGCAATGGAGGTCAAAAGGACCATAGTCGGTGGGGGACGGAGGTCAGAAAGACTGTTGTCTAGCGACGAAGGTTGGTAGGATCATAGTTGACCGGCGACAGAGGTCAAAAAAATCGTAGTCGGTGGGTGACAGAGATTAGAAGGACTGTAGTCTGCGGATGACATTTGTTAGAAAGACCATTATCTGTCGACGAAGGTCAGAAGGATCATAGTTAGCAACTGGGTGGAAGTCCTAGGTCAGTCGGTGGCCGGGCAGAAGTCCGGCGATAGTCCGACGACGGTTGGTGGTCCGACAGTGGTCGAGGAGAAGTCTAGTGGCAAGAGAGCTCTAATTTCTCTCTCTTCCTTATCTTTCTTGCTTTCATCCCCCTTCCATGAGGAACGAGGTCAAAAAAATCGTAGTCGGTGGGTGACAGAGATTAGAAGGACTGTAGTCTGAGGATGACATTTGTTAGAAAGACAATTATCTGTCGACGAAGGTCAGAAGGATCATAGTTAGCAACTGGGTGGAAGTCCTAGGTCAGTCGGTGGCCGGGCAGAAGTCCGGCGATAGTCCGACGACGGTTGGTGGTCCGACAGTGGTCGAGGAGAAGTCTAGTGGCAAGAGAGCTCTAATTTCTCTCTCTTCCTTATCTTTCTTGCTTTCATCCCCCTTCCATGAGGAACGAGGGGTCTATTTATAATTTTTTGAGAGTTTGATGGTCAGTAATTAGGAGGGAGATCAAGGGTATGTTGGGGGTGATTTGAATGGACGGCTGATATTGTTCTCCTTGATCGAGGACTGTTCGTTGGGCATTTGAATGTCTTAATGATATCAGCATTTGACGATCATGGGCTCATTGGATTCGTCTCGTTGAGCCGCTCGATTCGATTATAAGCATATCACGTTGGAATTCGTTTGGTAATCCATATTATGATTTGAACCTTCCAAAGGTGCTTCGGGTCTTCCATTGGACCCATTTGGGCTCGGATTGAGTCGAATTTGGTGTCGTTGGGTTCGTATTTTTGAGGCGTTTAATTTGGCTATAAGTTTGCTGAAATCGAAGTTTGGATTATCCTAGATTTAATTTCGGAATTTTTCAACTTGATTTTGCCTCAAAATTCTTGTCTTCTCAATATAATTTTTTGAGGATATGTCAAATATAAAAATGAATTATTAAAACTCACTTCTCTCTTTCATCGATTAATCAATTCTTTATAAAATAAAGGATTTAAGTTGAATTGAATTAGTTATATTAGAGTTGAATTAAATTTATTCAGAATTCAATAAAAATTATAAATATAATAATAATTAATTCGTTTGGAAAACTCTATATGGTCACGATGATTATTTTAGAGTTATTATATATACTCTACCATAAATATAATATATAAATAATAATATTTATACAGTTTAAAATAATCTAATTTTAATATTATGAAATTCGTCATCAAATTTTTATTTGATTGGTCGGATAAAACATTTTCAATATACTAAATGAATTATTAAATTTTATCTATCACTTTTCTCTCTTAATGTCTAGTCCATATTTATTCTTGCGTCATATTAACGGCTAGCCTCATTGCAAATTTGCAAGAAGTCCGAGTATTTGGGTTTCTATTCTCTTTGTCCAAAAAACTCTCCCTTTCCTTCTATATAACTAGCTCCTCTTCTCCATCCTACTTTCCCTCTAGATCAGACTAAAACCTCGATAGAAAACGACGCCCGCTTGCATTAATCTCGATGGATCAACAAAACCACAACATGCCCCAAGCAATCGGCGACGCCGGCTCTATGCCCAATCCTATCGCCGCTGCAACACCCTACCACGCTATCTATCAGCATCTCTACCACCAGAAACAACAACAACAACAACGTCGAACCATATGCACCAATCAGTATCGCGAGATCGAGCAAACCAAAATTTTCAAAAACCACAATCTCCCACTAGCTCGCATAAAAAAGATAATGAAGGCTGACGAGGACGTGCAGATGATCGCCGCCGAGGTGCCGGTGGTCTTCGCACGTGCCTGCGAGATGTTCATCCTCGAGCTGACCCACAGGGCATGGACTCACGCCGAGAAAAACAAGCGTCAAACTCTCCAAAAAAATGATATCGCCGATGCAATCAGCCGAACAGACATTTTTGACTTCCTTGTGGATATAGTACCGACTATCGAGGGAGGAGGGGAGGGATGAGGCTATTTCTAAGACGATCTCTGGTGGGGCAATTGATTCGTTGCACTACTATGTTCAACAATAATTGAGGTGGCAAACTGAGTGCCCTGCTGCCTTCTATGATGTTGCTAGCCTTCAGTAGTTTGTGCAGTCAAATTTCTTTTCTTATGCAAACTTAGTTTGTATTTAAATGTCTAAATTGATGTGGAGATGTTTTATGTTCAATTTTGAGATTCGTAATTGAAACAGTTTGTTAGTCTATAATATTAAGCTTGTTATGTATCTCCAGGAAGAAATTCTAATGTCTTCTTCAAACTTCTATTATTTATATCTACAAGCTATTATTTATATAATATTAACATAATTAATTTTTTTCTCTATTAACATAAAATTTTAACACATGATAGTAACAAGATATAAAAATAATAGATTTTTAGATTATTTATATTCGGGCATCTTATTGAGATAAAATTAATGAATTTAATGAGTTAGGCTTTTTTAATATATCTATATATGATTTAGACATTTATTTTTCTATATAAAATAAAATTATTATTCACATCAATTTAGTATATATTAATTTAAAATTAGATATAAGATATATATACAAAATAAATATATGGATCCATAATTAGAAAATTCATCTGATCATGAATCTCGATGCAATGTTTGAGTTGGAAACTTGCATAATTAAATTCTTGATCATTTAAACTCTTATGTTTATAAACTAAAAGAACTAAAAATTTTGATGAGATAAATTCAATTACATCAAAATAAATTTTATAGAAGCCTAAATAAGTCCATATTAATTATTTGAAGCATAGTTAAAGACTTTGTGATATTAATTTTAAAAACCGAATGATCTATGAATTTTATTATTGCTGCCATTAATTACAGTTTGCCATTTGTAATTAATAACTTACATTAATAAAATTATTTCTATTGAATTAGGCATTGTATTTTTTTCAATAGTACTGGTTTCTATGAAAACAAGTAATAAATTGGTATTTTATAAAAACAAGTAATAAATTAAATTTAATTGATATTAAGTAATATTACTTGTGGTTTCATAGGGAAAAAAACTTTTTTTTTATTAAGAAACCAGTGCACTACCGGTTTCTAAAGAATTTTTTTTAAAATTAAAACAGGTGAACATGTTCCTTAAGTTAATTTAAATCCGTATTTGCTTTTTTTTAGATTTTTCAGTTAATATGTTCCTTAAGCTAATTTAAATTTAAAATAGGCTCTTTTTTATAAATTGGCCTCACTATAACCCCGCTTCCTTTCTTCTTTTACACTCCTCTTAAAGAGAGATTATTCTGTGCGGTGTTTGAACGCATCTTAAGGCCAATTCGGACACGATGCGTCATCCAATGCATTGTGCATTGGATGATGTGTGCGTACAAATTGACCACACGTAATAATTTTTCCCTCTTAAGCGCACTGCGCTACAAAATTCCTCCTCGATCGTGCCTAGTCTATATTTATGCTAATTTTTTATGAGATATAATTATAATGGACTGCGTTTCCTGTTTATAGTATTATGGAGAGCACAATTTAGAATATTATGAAGAGCACGATTTGATGATTCCATTCAACTTGATCATTAAAAAAAAATTTATTAGAATCTAAAAATAACAAATGAATAGTTTATTAACTTCCTCTATGTCGATGAGCTCCATAATACCAAAACAGACAAGAAAAAAAATATATATAAATGCATAGATGACATATGTATAATAATTTTTTTAATAAAATTTTATATGAAAAAAAGAAAGGGATCAAAATTTCTCTTAAGTTTGAATTAGTAAAATTTTAAAAATTTACTAAGATTATGTTTGAACATACCTAATTATAATCTATTTTGAATTGTTACATGCTCAAATACCATCTTTATCAACTAGGAATAAATATTTTTAATAATTTCACAATATACTTAATACTATTGATACGGTCATCATAAAATTGTCTTGACCGGATACGAATTCCGAGGTGTCTCGAAGTTGAAAACATTAAAAATGAAAATAAGGACAATTCTAACTCCAATTTCAAAAAATTTATAGTCAAACTGAAAGTTTTGAATCGAATGCCTATTTAGAAGCCTTAGATGACCACTGTCATTGTTCAATAAATTTTTGTACTAAAAAGTTATTTTAGAAATAAACAAGAATATATATATATATAGAGGCAAAGATGACATATTTATATTATTCTTTTAATAAAAAATTATATGAAAAAAAAAAGCAAGGGATCAAAATTTTAGTCTCAGTAAATATTAAAATTTTACTAAGAATATGTTTGAATAAATCTAACTATAATCCATTTTGAATTGTTTCATGCTCAAATACGTTCTCTATAAATTATAAATAAATATTTTGAATAATTTCACAATATACATAATATTATATTATTAAAAAAACATAGCATTAATATTCATTTTTAATTAATTAAAAATTAATTTGGGTATAGTTGAAATTAATATAGAGCTAAATTTAATTTAAGTTGAAATTAAAAGATTTAATTTCTAGTTGGTAGATAGCCCTCTTTGAAGGATAAAAAAAATACATACATAATTGAAAAACATCATATCAAGATATTGATCAAAATCTTGATGAAGATAGATTTTAGGGTTCTTAGCTATGATTTTAAATAAGCGCAATACATAAATAATTCATATTTTACTCATCCTAAATAGATTCAAGGATTAAAAAGGCCATCATAAATATTTTTTTATTTAAAATATCTAAATAAGAAAATTTAATATAAATAGAATTATTAAAACTCACTTCTCTCTTTCTTCGATTAATGTCCAATTCTCTATAAAATAAAACTAAAGTTGATTAAAGTTGAAATTTAAATAGTTAATTTAGAGTCGAATTAAATTTGTTAAAAATTCAATAAAAATTATAAATACAATAATAATTAATTTTATTAGAAAATTCAATAGGGACATGATTGATTTTAGAATTATATATATATATATATATTATGGTAAAAATAATATATAAATAATAATATTATACCCACTTTAAAATAATCTGATTTTAATGTTATGAAATTCATCATCAAATTTTTATTTGATTGTTTGGATAAAACTTTTTCAGTATAATAAATGAATTATTAAACCTCATCCATCACTTTTCTCTCTGAACGTTCGGTCCATATTTTTATTTGATTGTTTGGATAAAATTTTTTCAGTATAATAAATGAGTTATTAAATCATGTCCGTCGCTTTTCTCTCTTAACGTCCGGTTCATATATTTTCTTGCACCGTATTAACGGCTAGCCTCATTGCAATACGCCCAAATATTTGGGTCTCTAATCTCCTTGCCCTAAAAACTCTCTCTTTCCATCTATATAACTAGCTCCTCTTCTCCATCCAAATCCAACATCTGCTTCCCCTCTAAATAAAAAAAAACCTTGACTAGAAACGACGCCCACTTGCATCAATCTCAATGGATCAACAAAACCACAACATGCTCCAATCAATCGGCGATGCCAAATCTGTGCCCAATCCTGTCACTGCTCAAACACCCTACCAAGCTACCTATCAGGATCTCTACCATCAAAAACAACAACAACTTCGAACCATATGGGCAAATCAGTACCGCGAGATCGAACAAACCACAGATTTCAAGAACCACAATCTCCCTTTAGCTCGCATCAAGAAGATAATGAAAGCTGACGAGGACGTGCAGATGATCGCCGCCGAGGTACCAGTGGTCTTCGCACGTGCCTGCGAGATGTTCATCCTCGAGCTCACCCACAGGGGATGGACTCACGCCGAGAAGAACAAGCGTCGAAGTCTTCAAAAAAAAAATATCGCCGCTGCAATCAACCAAACAGACATTTTTGACTTCCTTGTGGATATAGTATCGACTATCGAGGAAGGAGGGGAGGGATGAGGCTTTTCCTAAGGCGATCCCTGGTGGGGAGATTTATTCGTTGCACTACTACGTGCAGCAATAATTGAGATGGAAAACTGAGTGCCCTGCTGCCTTCTATGATGTTACTGGCCTTCACTAGTTTGCAAGGTCAATTTTCTTTTCTTACGCAAACTTAGTTTGTATTTGAGTGTCTAAATAGATGTGGAGATGTTGTGTGTTATGTATTATCAGTAATATGTGCTTTGTACGCATATCACCTTGGTCTTTTGATTGGAGATTGGATTATCAATTAAGAGGTCTTGAGTTAACTCTTACATATGTAATGTGTTTGTGATTTGTAAGAGAACAGTTTGTAAGAGTTGATAAGTCATTTTAGCTTGTTATGTATTTTCACGTAAAAATTTCAATATCTCATATAAATATATATTATTTGTGTATTTTTTAATATTTGTATAATGTTAAAATGATAAAATTTTATTTTGTTATTGTCATAATTTTTTTAGCAAAGAACAACTATATTGTAATAAGATATAAAATAATAGATTTTTACATTATTTATATTCAAGCATCTTATTCATGTTTATTGTGTGAATTAAATGAGTTAGGCCTTTTTTTATGCACGTACTTATGATTTATATTCATATATATGATTGACAAATTTATTATTCTATATAAAATAAAATTATTATACACGTCAGTTAGTTTATATTTTTAAAAATTAAAGAGAGTATATATGAATAATAAATATGTGGATACGTCTTTAGCAAACTCATCGTTTTAAGCATGAATTTCAGGATGTAACAGTTGAGTTGGAAACTTGCACATTAATTTCAGGATCATCTAAACTCTGATTTTTTATAAACTTTAGGCGACCTAAAACATCTTGGTGAGATAAATCCAACGACATCAAAAGCTTTCTTACCCAAATCCAAAAATAATCCAATAAGAATCGAATCCATTGAAACTTAGACCTCCAGCAAGAAACAGTGGGCTGTTTTAAAGTTTTAAAATATATTATTTATTTTAACACTTGAATATTTTTACAATTATCCTAGACAACTTTGGCAACAATTCCATTTCAATTTAGGCCTTTATTTTAATTATTTCGTCAAAATAATTTATTAAAATTTTTCAGATGCTAGCAGATAAGAATTGCACAATGACTAAGGCTTCTTTTGGGACAGTTTTTGACTGATCCTTTTTCGCTGCTTCAAAAAATATTTACAATGCTAGGGCGCTCGGGTTCACGAAGGACCCCCACCCTCTCCAGTGAACAAGACAAACTTAATTGAGATCCGTGGAAATAATACAACCTGGTTGATCAATGCAATCAGATTCGACATAGAACTAACACATCACATGTCATTGTTAACAATATCGTTTCAAATTATCTATAAAGTAGATGCACACCATTAACATCAATCATCATTGCTTGCCATTTTTTTGTCTTCCGCCAACAACATCATAGACACATGTCATTGCCAAGAAGCCCGATGCATGTTATCAATTTTATTGGGAGATAACAAAGCTTGCAAGATCATGGGTGAAGGCACCACCTTGGAATTCGAATGTTTGATGGTTGCGTTAAATCTCTGCAAGACATTATGTAATATTATAGCATTAATATTCAATTTTAATTAATTAAAAATTAATTTGGATAGAATCGAAATTAATATAGAGCTAAATTTAATTTAAGTTGAAATTAAAAGATTGCCCTCTTTGAAGGATAAAAAAATACATATATAATAGAAAAAAAACATTATATGAGGATATTGATCAAAATCTTGATCAAGATATTGATCAAAATTTTGATGATGATAGATTTAAGAGTTCTTAGCTATGATTTAAAATGAGTTCAATACATAAATAATTAATATTTCACTCATCTTAAATAGATCCAAGGATTAAAAGGCCATCCTAAACATTTTTTTTATTAAAATATCTTAATAAGGATAATTTTAATATAAAAATGAATTATTAAAACTCACTTCTCCCTTCATCGGTTAATGTCCAATTCTCTATAAAATAAATCTAAATTTGATTTAAGTTGAAATTAAAATAGTTAATTTGGAGTAAACTTATTAAAAATTCAATAAAAATTATAAACTAATCCCAATTATATTATTATATTAATATAATAATTAATATATAAAGATTAAATTTAATCTGTAAACTTATCCACCCCCCGCCTCCTTAGTTTCAACGTTTTTTTTCCCAATGAAGTGGCTGTGATTTCTCTCACGTTCTCTCTCTCTCTCTCTCTCTCTCTCTTCTTTATCTCCCCCTCTCTCCTTCTCTTTCTCTTGGGATCTCTCTCTCTCTCTCTTTACTTTCTCTCTCTCTTTTACTTTCTATCAGCCCAACGATTACAGCTCTCATGATGGCTCTTTTTTTTGGAAATTAGACATAACAACTGCAATTTTTTCTTTTTTTTTAAATTAATAAGGCAGAGGTGCGTTGTATAAAAAGATTTGTTAAAATTATTTTATAATAAATTAATTAACTAATAAATATTAATAAGTAAATTAATTAATTTATTATGGTTAACTTTAAAAATATTTATTATTTGTGATTTTTTCTAACTAAATGTGAATCATTATGTCAAATTAATTTAATAAACAATTAATTTAGAAATAGGTAGAATATTTTCTTATAATTTAAATATAATTAATCTAAATATAATTTAAAATTAAGACTTAATTCAAATAAATTTTCCTAACTATAAAATTAATTTATTTGAACTCAATTCGTTAACATTCTTAATTTATTAATGAATAATAATATAGAGATTGATATATCTATTCCTTTTTAAGGGGATCAAATATATATTTGGTTGTATTTTTTAATTTTTAATTAAAAAAATATCTCATGATTTACGATTACATTAAAGAAAAATGATATTTTTAGAGTAATTTAATGACTAATACTAATTTGTGCTCCCATTAAAAAAAATTTCTGGCTCAGCCCCGGGATTTGAGAGTTATTATTGTTGCGGGCTAGAATATACGCAGCGGTAGAGTATTAATCCTTCGTCTTAGCGTTGTACGAATATCCAGCTCACACATAGAGAACACAAGATTTTTACATGGAAAACCCTGAAAAGGGGAAAAACCACGGGGCCTGGCCCAGTTGAAATGATTCCACTAGAACTTGAGCAGATTACAGTGGACTGACTTGCCTCTAAGGGCGATCAGATTACAAGTATCACCCATAGGGTGAAAGTTAGAGGCTTTTGAAGGCCTAAGGTCACGCTGGCAGAACTTCAGGGTCTCCCGGTGGTCTGGCAGAATTTCGGTCCCTAGGTAGATGTCGGGCAGAGGCGAGGACGTCAGATGGTGGTCTGGCAGAACTCCGGCGTCAGGCGGTGGTCTGGCAAAGAGAAGGGCCTCAGGTGGTGGTCCGGCGAAGAGCAGGGCCTCAGGTGGTGGTCCGGCGAAGTGCAGGGCCTCAGGTGGTGGTCCGGCGAAGTGCAGGGCCTCAGGTGGTGGTCCGGCGAAGAGCAGGGCCTCAGGTGGTGGTCCGGCGAAGTGCAGGGCCTCAGGTGGTGGTCCGGCGAAGTGCAGGGCCTCAGGTGGTGGTCCGGCGAAGTGCAGGGCCTCATGTGGTGGTCCGGCGAAGTGCAGGCCTCAGGTGGTGGTCCGGTGAAGTGCAGGGCTTCAGGTGGTGGTCCGGCGAAGTGCAGGGCCTCAGGTGGTGGTCCAGCGAAAAGTAGGGCCTCAGGTGGTGGTTCGGCGGAACTCCGGCGTCAGGCGGTGGTCCGGCGAAACTCCGACGGTGGTCGAGGAGGAGCAAGGGGGCAAGAGCTCTCTCTTTTTCTCCTTAGGAATAGGTCTCCCTTTTCATGAGAAATGGGGTCTCTATTTATAGAATTTTGTGAGTGGCATGGCCTGTAAATAGGAGGAAGATCCTGGGTAGTTAGGGAGTGGTTGAATGGACGGCCGATTTTGAATTCCTTGATCATAGACCATTCGTTAGACATTTGAAGGTCTTAATGATGTCGGAATCTGGCGATCTTGGGCTCGTTAGATTCGCCTCGTCGAGACGCTCGATTCGACTATAAGTATGTCACATTTGGAGACCGTTTGATAATCCAAATTATGGTTTGAACCTTCTGACAGCGCTTCAGACACTTGATTTGGAACCATTTGGGCTCGGATTGGGTCCAAATTTTGTATTTCTGAGACGCTCAGTTCGACTATAGGTTTGCTAGAATCAGAGTTCGGATGGTCCCAGAATTAATTTCGAAAGTTTCCACCTTGATTTTGCCTCGAGATTCGTGCCCGATTAAGATAATTTCTTGATGACGTATCAGTTGCCCCCCTATTTTCGGATGTTAAAGTTCCAGAAGTCCGAAAATACTCATCTCAGTCTTTGGGGAATGCAATTCAAATTTGGAAAAAATCCAATCTTGAGCATGGAGGTCCCGAACAGCCTTAAAAGTGCCAAAATTGAGTCCGGAACGTCGAAAAATGGTTCCGGGGACCCCAAAAATGTCTAATTTGACCTTTCCAGGCCTGAAATTGAGCATGATGATGTGGCGCTGACGTGGCACTTGATCGTGGCTGACGTGGCGCCGACATGGTCATAACACACAAGATCTTGGTTGTCATTATGTTAAGGTGGAGCTAACGTGGTCATGATTGTAGCTAATGTTGCACCTATTAGCTGAAATATTATAATTTAAATAAAAAAAGAGGCATTTATAATAACTCTTCCCATGTGGAAGAGTGGTTAATCTTTTTGGTCCCATGCCTAAGGTCCTGGGTTCAAATCCCATGGAAGGCATGTGCTGTTTTGCAGGATGCTGATGTGGCAGTACCACGTAGGACGGACCGATGACGTGGCCACGACACGCGGATCGTGGCTGACGTGTCACCCATGACTTAGTGGGTTATGGATGACACGGCCCGCTGGCCTGCCTGGGACCGTGCTGTGGCCCGCCTGGGGCTGCGCCCGGCCCGCGCTGCGGTCCGCGGGTTCACCGGGAGGTTGCCCGGTCCGCCAGGTTGACCGGCGGTTAGCCGGTTGACCGGTCAACGGTCAAATTTTTTTTTTTTTAACAGCACCCCCTTTTTTTTTACAACTCTCCTAACTTCCCTAACCTCCCTAACTCCCTTAACTCCCCTAACTTCCCTAACTCCCTTAACTCCCCCCCCCCCCCCCTAGGCCCTTAACCCTTGCACATTTCTTCTCCTCCCCCCCTTCTTCTTTCATGTGAGGCCTTCCCCTGGCATTACACAGGCGGTATCCCCTGTCCAGGCCAGGGCCCCTTTCTACAAGAAGGAGGTTCCTCCCCCTCTGCCCTTCTTCCCTGACGCTGAGGCATTCCCCTAGGCCATTTCAGGTGGTATCTCCTGTGCCGGTCTATGGCCCCTCACTGAGCAGGAGTCTTCTCCTCCTTGTTATTCTCTCCCTCACGCTGAGGCATTCCCCTAGGCCATTTCAGGTGGTATCTCCTGTGCCGGTCTAGGGCCCCTCACTGAGAAGGAGTCTTCCCCTTCTTCTTCTAGAAATCTTGCAGAGGTCCGACGTTAGTCGGTGGAAGTCTGGAAACGGACGGAAGTCCGATGTTGGGAAGAAGCCTGGTGATGGGTAGAAGTCCAACGACGGGTTGAAACTTAGCGTTAGGTAGGAGTTTAGCGTCGGGTAGGAATCTGACGAGGGTCCGACGAAGGGCAGAAGTCCGATGTCGGGTAGAAGTTCAGCGTCGGGGAGGAGTCCGACGAGGGTCCGGCGACGGGCAGAAGTCCGGCGTCGGGTAGGAATCCGACGAGGGTCCGTCGACGGGCAGAAGTCCGGTGTCGGGTAGAAGTCCGATGAGGGTCCGACGAAGGGCAGAAGTCTGGCGTCGGGTAGGACTCCGACGAGGGTCCGGCGACGGGCAAAAGTCCGGCGTCGGGTAGAAGTTCAGCGTCGGGTAGGACTCCGACGAGGGTCCGACGAAGGACAGAAGTCCGGCTTCGGGTAGAAGTTCAGTGTCGGGTAGGAATTCGACGGGGGTCCGTCGACGGGCAGAAGTTCGGTGTCGGGTAGAAGTCCGACGAGGGTCCGACGAAGGGCAGATGTCCGGCGTCGGGTAGAAGTTCCAAGAGGGTCCGACGAAGGGCAGAAGTCCGGCGTCAGGTAGAAGTTCCACATCTGGTAGAAGAGCGTAGGTCAATAGCATCCGCCAAAGATGTGTGACCTTTCTGAGGTTGTACGTCATAGTCCTTTTTGATGACATTAAATTATGCGGGAGAGTTCGAGGGAATCCACTAAGGATGTATGACATATCCGAGGTGGTATGTCAGAGCCTTGCTCGATGACATTAACCTGTGTGGAAGAGGTTGAGAGAATCCACCAAGGATGTATGACCTATCCGAGGTTGTATGTCAGAGCCCTGCTCGATGACGTTAACCTGTGTGGAAGAGGTCGAGAGAATCCACCAAGGATATATGACCTATCCGAGGTTGTATGTCAGAGCCCTGCTCGATGACGTTAACCTGTGTGGAAGAGGTCGAGAGAATCCACCAAGGATGTATGACCTATCTGAGGTTATATGTCAGAGTCCTGCTCGATGACGTTAACCTGTGTGGAAGAGGTCGAGAGAATCCACCAAGGATGTATGACCTATCCGAGGTTGTATGTCAGAGCCCTGCTCGATGACATTAACCTGTGTGGAAGAGGTCGAGAGAATCCACCAAGGATGTATGACCTATCCGAGATTGTATGTCATAGCCCTACTCGATGACGTTAACCTATGTGGAAGAGGTTGAGAGAATCCACCAATGATGTATGACTTATCCAAGGTTGTATGTCAGAGCCCTGCTCGATGATATTAACATGTGTGGAAGAGGTCGAGAGAATCTATCAATGATGTATGACCTATCCGAGGTTGTATGTCAGAGCCCTGCTCAATGACGTTAACCTGTGTGGAAGAGGTCGAGATCGAATCCCCCTGGGATTGATCGTCCAATGATCGAGACACAATAAAGATCGTGTATTTCTCGAATCAGGGATTAAGACACTATATTTGTTAGTAGTTTTCTACTGTCATCATTTTTAATCATTTCTAAAGAAGCAGATAATATCAAATGGAGTGCACAACACATCACTATATTATGTAGGATAATATAACAACTTCCTAGTACAACCTAGGGATATAAGTGTTACACCATGCTAAACACATAAGATATACGTACAAGGACAACACTGTTTGACTTCGAAAGAAAATACTAGAGACATCAGAGCAACATACTGCTTGAAAGAGGCACAATAAAACAAGACGATTACTATTACTAACACAAATGTATACACTGTGTGATCATTTGATCTCACCAACCATCTGAATGTTATTCAATAGTTGTCTTTGTTGTTGCTGCTTTTACCCCCCAGCATCATCTCGAGTCGGTGGGCTTTGGATGAATTGACAGAGATATCCTTGTCGGATCATCCTCTCAATCTCATCTTTGAGTTGTTTGCAAGCTTCAGTAGTGTGTCCACGACTACGATGGAAATGACAGTATTGATCTTGATTTCCTACGTTCGACTTCAAAGGATTATGCCACTTAATATTTTTCTGATCTCAGATGGCCATCAACACATTCGATCGAGAGGCATTGAGTGGTGTATACTCCTCATCCTATCGAAACTCACGTCGTGGTACTGGGGGTCTAGGAGAGAAGTTTTTCTTTCGTTGTGAGGATGAGTCCTCCATTGTAGGGGCTTTGTGCTTTCCAGGGATTTGTTCAAATTGCTTTATGTGGGCACTAATAGCTTCATCCGCTGATATTTGTGCTTCCACACGATGGATTAGGTCAGCATATGAAGGGACCGTGTCGGGCATAAGTGCTGAGTAGAAGGGGCCCGGACGAAGCCCTCCAAGGAAAACGCCTCTAAGTAACTCGGGATCTACTCCCGGAATTTGATGAGCTTACCCTTTGAGGGTGGCAGGAAAGACCTGACAGAGGAGCACGTCTGAGGCTCGCTGGATATGCATGATGGTTCTATAGTGATCGATATGCTCGTACGGGTCAGTTGTCCCGTCGTAGGGATCGATGTTCGGTAGTTTGAATCCTGCCGGAATAGGATGCTGAAGAATGGCCTCAATTAGAGGTGATGATTCCTGGAAGTCCCATGGGTGTAGAGGTTGCCTCACATCTCCCCCAAGGAATTCTTCTCAGACTAATTTTCGCAATTCAAGCCGCAGGGCGTTGCGAGGGAGTTCGGCTATATGTGGTCGAACTAAGTTCTCAGAAGCATCCCGAGGAATGTGATAATGCTGATCTGCATATGAAGGATGGGTAGAGCTGGTTGTGTCAGCGAGTTCGTCATCTTGGCATGTTGGAGGATGTCTTCTTGGTGGAGGAAGAGGAAACTCGACATGGGGATGTTCTGGTGGAACATCATCGACCCGTGGTGGATCTCGGGGGAGCAGAACCTCATCAGGTGGTGCTAGTGTAGGTTGTCGGGTCTCTCGTAGGAGTTGAAGGATCTCATCCTGAGACTCCTCCATCTTCCTGATGCGGTCTTCAATGGATGGTCCTGAAACTCCTTCTCCAATAGCATCTTGCCCCCCAGCATGAAAGGAGGCGGATACTTGGCGTCTATGATTCATAGACTGATCCTGAGATTGATGCGAATTGGAGTGGGAGGCTCCCAAGACACGATTGCTACGCCTGCTGGCCATCAAAGTGGTGCTTAGGATAGTGGGATTTGTTTCCCACAGAAGGTGCCAAACTGTTGCGAGCTAGAATATATGCGGGGGTAGAGTATTAATCCTACGTCTTAGCGTTGTACGAATATCCAGCTCACACACAAAGAACACAAGATTTTTACGTGGAAAATCCTGAAAATTGGTAAAACCACGGGGCCTGGGCCAGTTGAAATGATTCCACTAGAACTTAAGCAGATTACAGGGGACTGACTTGCCTCTAAGGGCGATCTGATTACAAGTATCACCCGTAGGGTGAACGTTAGAGGCTTTTGAAGGCCTAAGTTCGCGCTGGCAGAACATCGGGTCTCCCAGTGGTCTGGTAGAATTTCGGTCCCTAGGTAGTTGTCGGGCAGAGGCGAGGACGTCAGATGGTGGTCCGGCGGAACTCTGGCGTCAGGCGGTGGTCCGGCGAAGAGCAGGGCCTCAGGTGGTGGTCTGGCGAAGAGCAGGGCCTCAGGTGGTGGTCCGGCGAAGTGCAGGGCCTCAGGTGGTGGTCCGGTGAAGTGCAGGGCCTCAGGTGGTGGTCCGACGAAGAGCAGGGCCTCAGGTGGTGGTCCGGCGAAGTGCAGGGCCTCAGGTGGTGGTCCGGCGAAGAGCAGGGCCTCAGGTGGTGGTCCGGCGAAGTGCAGGGCCTCAGGTGGTGGTCCGGCGAAGTGCAGGGCCTTAGGTGGTGGTCCGGCGAAGTGCAGGGCCTCAGGTGGTGGTCCGGCGAAGAGCAGGGCCTCAGGTGGTGATCCGGCGAAGTGCAAGACCTCAGGTGGTGGTCCGGCGAAGTGTAGGGCCTCAGGTGGTGGTCCGGCGAAGTGCAGGGCTTCATGTGGTGGTCCGGCGAAGTGTAGGGCTTCAGGTGGTGGTCCGGCGAAGTGCAGGGCCTCAGGTGGTGGTCCGGTGAAAAGCAGGGCCTCAGGTGGTGGTTCGGCGGAACTCCGGCGTCAGGCGGTGGTCCGGTGATACTCCGGCGGTGGTCGAGGAAGAGCGAGGGGGCAATAGCTCTCTCTTTTTCTCCTTAGGAATAGGTCTCCCTTTTCATGAGAAATGGGGTCTCTATTTATAGAATTTCGTGAGTGGCATGGCCCGTAAATAGGAGGAAGATCCAGGGTAGTTAGGGAGTGGTTGAATGGACGGCCGATCTTGAATTCCTTGATCATAGATCGTTCACTGGACATTTGAAGGTCTTAATGATGTCGGAATCTGGCGATCTTGGGCTCGTTGGATTCTTCTCGTCGGGACGCTCGATTCGACTATAAGTATGTCACATTTGGAGACCGTTTGGTAATCCAAATTATGGTTTGAACCTTCCGACAGTGCTTCAGACACTTGATTTGGACCCATTTGGGCTCGGATTGGGTCAAATTTGGTGTCATTGGGTTCGTATTTCCGAGACGCTCAGTTCGACTGTAAGTTTGCTAGAATCAGAGTTCGGATGGTCCCAGAATTAATTTCGGAAGTTTCCACCTTGGTTTTGCCTCGAGATTCGTGCCCGATCAAGATAGTTTTTTGATGACGTATCAATTATACATATACTTTATGATAAATATAATATATAAATAATAATATTATACCCACTTTAAAATAATCTGATTTTAATATTATGAAATTCATCATCAAATTTTTATTTGATTGTTTGGATAAAACCTTTTTTAGTATGATAAATGAATTAATAATCTTATCAATCACTTTTCTCTCTTAATGTCCGGTCCATATTTTTTCTTACATCATATTAACGGCTAGCCTCATTGCAACACTCCCGAGTATTTGATTTTCTATCTCCTTGCCAGAAAAAACTCTCTTTCTTCTATATAACTAGCTCCTCTTCTCCATCCAAATCCAGCATCTGCATCCCCTATAAATCAGACTAAAACCTCGATTGAAAATGACGCCCACTCGCATCAATCTTGATGGATCAACAAAATCACAAAACACCCCAAGCAATCGGCGACGTCGGCTCTGTGCCAAATCCTGTCGTCGCTGCAACACCCTACCAAGCTACCTATCAGCATCTCTACCACTAGCAACAACAACAACAACTTCGAACCTTATGGGCCAATCAGTACCGCGAGATCGAGCAAACGAAATTTTTTTAAAACCAGAATCTCCCACAAGCTCGCATCAAGAACATAATGAAGGCTTACGAGGACGTGCAGATGATCGCCGTTAAGGCGTCGGTGGTCTTCGCACGTGCCTGCGAGATGGTCACCTCGAACTGACCCACAGGACATGGACTCACGTCGAGAAGAACAAGCGTCAAACTCTCCAAAAAAAATGATATCGCCGCTGCAATCAGTCGAACAGACATTTTTTTACTTCCTTGTGGATATAGTACCGACTACCGAGGGAGGAGGGGAGGGATGAGACTGTTCTTAAGGCGATCCCTGGTGGGGCGATTGATTCGTTGTACTACTACGTGCAACCATAATTGAGGTGATAAACTGAGTGCCCTGCTGCCTTCTATGATGTTGTTAGCCTTCACTAGTTTGCACGGTCAAATTTCTTTTCTTATGCAAACTTAATTTGTATTTGAGTGTCTAAATTGATGTGGAGATGTTTTATGTTCACTATTATTATAATATGTGCTTTGAGATTCGTAATTGAAACAGTTTGTTAGTTTATAATATTAAAAGCCTTGTTATGTATCTCCACGAAGAAATTCTAATGTCTTCGATCTGCACATCTATTATTTATATGTATAAGCTATTTTTTATATAATATTAACATAATAAATTTTTTTCTCTATTATCATAAAATTTTAACACATGATAGCTATATTGTAACAAGAAATAAAAATAATAGATTTTTAGATTATTTATATTCGAGCATCTTATTGAGATGAAGTTAATGAATTTAATGAGTTAGGCTTTTTTAATATATCTATATGTGATTTAGACATTTATTTTTCTACATCAATTTAGTTTATATTAATTTAAAATTAGGTAGAAGATATATATACAAAATAAATATGTGGATACATAATTAAAAAATTCATCTGATCAAGCATGAATCTCGATATTATTGCTTGTTGGCATTTTTGCCTATATTCACCAATAACATTGATACACGTCATTGTCAATAAGCACTATGATTTATACTAAATCTTGTACACTATTATCTTCTTACCTCAAAGAAGAATGACCAAACACACCTCAAAACGATCTATTGAAGCAACTCAATCACCTTCATAATTCATATATGCTACATTGTATTAATGTATTCTTTAATTATATGAAAGGACAACATTTGTAATTAATAACATACATTAATAAAATTATTTCCATTGAATTAGGCATTTATTTTTTTCAATAGAAATCTGAATTTTTTTATCAGTTTTAATTAAAAAAAATCCTTAAGAAACCGGTAATTAAAAAAAAAAATTCTCCAAGGAATCAGTACAGTTTCTATGAAAGTCAATTATTAATTTTACTTTTTTTTTATTTACACTATTTCAGTTTCAATTATTGATTAAATTTATACTCACTAATTTGTAAAATATAACTTAGAATTTTTAAAATACAATATAAGGAAAAAAAATTATTTGCCAGATTGAATATTAAAGTTTAAGAAGATTACTAAATTTTAATTTTTTTTAAAAATAATTAATAATATAAAAATAATAATTAAAAACATTTCATAACTTTATAAAATTTAATATTAAAGTTTAAAAACATTTAATAAATTAAAATTAATTGATATTAAGTAATATTACTTGTATAGAAATCGGTACTGATTTCATAGGGAAAAAATATTTTTTTTATTAAGAAATCGGTGCTTATCGGTTTCTAAAGAATTTTTTTTTAGTTAAAACCGGTGAACAGAGTACCGGTTTCTATGGAAATCGGCCGGAAACCAGATAATGAAGTTACGGCTCCTATAGAAATCGGATAATTGAAATCCGTATTTGCTCCTTTTTAGGTTTTTTCGTTAACATATTCCTTAAGCTAATTTAAACTTAAAATAGGCTCCTTTTTTATAAATTGGCCTTACTATAACCTCGCCTCTTTCTTCTTTTACACTCATCTTAAGGAGATTATTCTTGCGGTATTTGAACGCATCTGAGGGCCAATACGGACGCGCCGCGTCATCTAATGCACTGTGCATTGGGTGATGTGACGCTTCCGGATTAACCTCCGGACGCGTCCGGACACCTTAATATTTTTTCCCTTTTTAGTGAGCACTGAGCTACAAAATTCCTCCTCCAACATGCCTAGGCTATTTAGATGCTCACAGCTGGTGCTCGACCATTTGCCCCATTTATATTTATGCTAATTTTTTATGAGATATAATTATAATCCACTGAGTTTGTTGATTATAGTATTATGCAGAGCACAATTTAGCACGATTTGATGATTCCATTCAGCTTGATCATTAAAAAATCTTTATTAGAATCTAAAAATAACAAATGAATAGTTTATGTAACTTCTTCTATGTCGACGAGCTCCATAATACCAAAAAAGACCAGAAATATATATATATATATATATATATATATATATATATATATATATATATATATATATATATATATATATATATATATATATATAGATGCATAGATGACTGATATATCTTCAAAAAAATTTATGTTGATCGGGCATGAATTTTGAGGCAAAATCAAGATTGGAAATTTTAAAAATTAAATCGAAGATCATCTGAACTCCAATTTCAGTAAACTTATAAACTAACTAAACGTCTCGGAAATACGAATCCAACGACACCAAATTCGACTCAATCCAAGCACAAATGGGTCCAAATCGAAGACTCGAAGCATATTTGGAAGGGTCAAACCATAATTAGGATTGCCAAACGGTCTCCAAACTTGACATGCTTATAGTCGAATCGAGCGGCTCGACGAGTTGAATCCAACAAGCCCAAGATTGTTGAATTGTGACATCATTAAGACATTCCAATATCCAGTCAATGGTTTACGATTCGAGGAATCGATATCGACCGTCCACTCAAACCACTCCCAATTTGCCCCCGATGTTCTCATTATTTACTGGTCATGCCACTCTCAAAAAACTATAAATAGACCTCTTATTTCTCATAGGCGGGGGACTCAGGAAAGGAGAGGAAGAATGACCCAAGCAAAGAATGGGGAGGAAAGGGGGCCAAGGAAGAAGCAAATGAAGAGAATGAAGAGTTCTCTTGCCACTAGACATCTCCTCAACTACCTCCTGGCAACCGACCGACGTCGTAATTTTGTCTGTCTCCGGATTTCCATTAGACGCCAGATTTCTGCTCAACGTCAGACTTCTGCCTGTCGTTGGATTTCTGCCCGTCATCGGACTTCCATCGAACATTTACCCGACGTCAGACTCATTCCCGTCTCCGGACTGCAGCCCGTCACCGGATTTCTACCCGACAAAGGACTTTCTCCTGTCGTCAGACTTCTGCCCCTCACCGGACTTTCATCGTACTTTTACCCGAAGCCGAACTCCAGCCCGTCGTTAGACTTTCGCCCGTCACCGAATTTCTACCCGACGCTAGACTTCTGCCCATCGCCGGACTATTTTTAAATTTCTACTCGACGCTGAACTTCCGCCCGTCATCAGATTTCTACCCGGCACCGGACTTCTACCCGTCGTCGGACTTCTGCTCATCACCTAACTTTCGCCGGATTTCTACTCGATGCCGGAGTTCTGCTCGTCACCGAATTTCTACCCGATGTCGGAGATCCGCCCGTCGTTGGACTTCTGCCCATAGCCAGACTTACGTCGGAGTTCTATTAAATGTCGAACTTCCGCATGTTGCTAGATTTCTACCTGACGCCGGACTTCCATCAGTCACCGGACTTTTGCCCGTCATTGGACTTTTATCGGATTTCTACCCGATGCCAAACTTCCGCCCGCCGCCAGATTTCTACCCGACGTCAGACTTTCACCCGTCGTCACCGGACTTCTAATGACGAACTTCCGACCGTCACCGGACTTCTGTCCATCGCCAGACTTCTACCCGACGCAGAACTTCTGCCCTTCGCCAGACTTCTACCAGTCATCAGACTTTCGTCAGACTTCTATTCGACACAGGACTTCCGCCATTTGCCAAATTTCTACCTGACACCAAACTTCCAACCTCTGTCGCTAGTCGACTACGATCCTTTCGAGCTCCTTCACAAGACAACAGTCTTTTTTGACCACTGTTGCCCGCCGACTATGGTCCTTCCAACCTCTGTCGCCGGATAACAGTCTTTCTGGCCACTATCACCCGCCAACTACAATTCTTTCGACCTCCATAGCCAGATTGAGATCCTTCCGACTTCCGTCGCCATAAAACAGTCTTTTCTGACCACTATCGTCCGCCGACTACTGTCCCTCCAACCACCATCACCAGATTACGGTCATTTCGACCTTCATCGCCTGCCGACTATGATTCCGCCAATCAAACAAACATATAAATAGTGATTCTTTCAGGTCCCATCATGTAATACACTTTATATGATGTTTATTTATTACATCAAGCCAAGACCATTCCCCAAGGAAGAGACTCATTTGTAATCAATTGCAAATACAAGTCGATTCATTCAAACTGGGCCAGGCCCCGTGGTTTTCCCTTTTCAGAGTTTTTCACGTAAAAAACTCTGGTGTCTCTTATGAACACTACATCCTCTTTTTTTTGATTGTGTGTTGGATCTTCGTACAAAGCCAAGACGTTAAAATTTCTATTTCTCTACAGCCGTGAATATTCACGGACGCAACAAGTCTTAAGTTTGAATAAGTAAAATATTAAAATTTTACTAAGAATATGTTTGAATATATCAATAATCTATTTTCAATAATTTCGTAATACAATATAATATTATATTGTAAAATAAAATATAGCATTAATATTCATTTTTATTTAATTAAAATTAATTTGGTATAGTTGAAATTAATATAGAGCTAAATTTAATTTAAGTTGAAAATAAAAGATTTAATTTCTAGTTGATAGATACATCTTTGAAGGATAAAAAAATACATACATAACAGAAAAATATCATATCAAGATATAGATCAAAATCTTGATGATGATAGATTTTAGAGTTTTTAGCTATGATTTTAAATGAGGGCAATACAATAATTAATATCTCACTCATCCTAAATAGATTTAAGGATTAAAAAGGCCATCATAAATATTTTTTTATTAAAATATCTTAATAAGACAATTTTAATATAAAAATGAATTATTAAAACTCACTTCTCTCTTTCTTCGATTAATGACCAATTCTCTATAAAATAAAGTTAAAGTTGATTAAAGTTGAAATTAAATTAGTTAATTTAGAGTCGAATAAAATTTGTTAAAAATTCAATAAAAATTATAAATACAACAATAATTAATTTTATTAGAAAATTCTATAGGGTCATGATGGATTTCAGAGTTATTATATATATATACATTATAATAAATGTAATATATAAATAATAATATTATACCCATTTTAAAATAATCTAATTTTAATATTATGAAGTTCATCATAAAATTTTTATTTGATTGTTTGGATAAAGCGTTTTTAGTATAATAAATGAATTAATAAACCTCATCCATCACTTTTTTCTCCCAACGTCCGGTCCATATTTTTATTTGATTCTTTGGATAAAACTTTTTCAGTATAGCAAATGAGTTATTAAATTATATCCGTCGCTTTTCTCTCTTAACGTCCGGTCCATATATTTTCTTGCGCCGTATTAACGGCTAGCCTCATTGCAACACGCCCGAGTATTTGGGTTTCTAATCTCCTTACCCTAAAAACTCTCTCTTTCCTTCTATATAACTAACTCCTCTTCTCCATCCAAATCCAACATCTGCTTCCCCTCTAGATCAGAAAAAACCTTGACTGGAAACGCACCCACTCGAATCAATCTCAATGGATCAACAAAATCACAACATGCCCCAATCCATCGGCGACACCGGATTTGTGCCCAATCTTGTCGCTGCTGCAACACCCTACCAAGCTACCTATCAGCATCTCTACCATCAGCAACAAAAACAACAACAACTTCGAACCATATGGGCCAATCAGTGCCGCGAGATCGAGCAAACCACAGATTTCAAGAACCACAATCTCCCTTTAGCTCGCATCAAAAAGATAATGAAAGCTGATGAGGATGTGCAGATGATCGCCGCCGAGGTGCCGGTGGTCTTCGCACGTGCCTGCGAGATGTTCATCTTCGAGCTCACCCACAAGGGATGGGCTCACGCCGAGAAGAACAAGCGTCGAAGTCTTCAAAAAAATGATATCGCCACTGCAATCAGCCAAACAGATATTTTTGACTTCCTTGTGGATATAGTACCGACTACCGAGGGAGGAGGGGAGGGATGAGGTTGTTCCTAAGGCGATCCCTGGTGGGGCGATTGATTCATTGCACTACTACGTGCAGCAATAACTGAGATATAAACTGAGTGCCCTGCTGCCTTCTATGATGTTACTGGCCTTCATTAGTTTGCAAGGTCAATTTTCTTTTCTTGCTCAAACTTAATTTGTATTTGAGTGTCTAAATAGATGTGGAGATGTTTTATGTTCTCTATTATCAGTAATATGTGCTTTGTACGCATATCATCTTGGTCTTTTGATTGGAGATTAGACTATCAATTAAGAGGTCTTGAGTTAAGTCTTATATATATAAGGTGTTTGTGGTTTGTAAAAGAACAATTTGTGAGAGTTGATGAATTATTTTAGCTTGTTATGTATTTTCACGTAACAACTTCAATATCTCATATACATATTTATTATTTGTGTATTTTTTTAATATTTGTATAATGTTAAAATGAAAAAAATTTATTTTTTTATTGTCATAATTTTTTTAGCAAAGAACAACTATATTGTAATAAGATATAAAATAATAGATTTTTACAGTATTTATATTCAAGCATATTATTCATGTCTATTGGGTGAATTAAATGAGTTAGGCCTTTTTTTTATGCACGTACGTATGATTTATATTCATATATATGATTGACAATTTTATTATTCTATATAAAATAAAATTATTACGCACGTCTGTTAGTTTTTATTATTAAAAATTAAAGAGAAGATATATGGATAATAAATATGTGGATACGTCTTTAGAAAACTCATCTTATTAAGCATGAATTTCAGGATGTAATAGTATAGTTGGAAACTTGCACATTAATTTTAGGATCATCTAAACTCTGCTTTTTTGTAAACTTTAGGCAAATTAAAACATCTTGGTGAGATAAATCCAACGATATCAAAAGTTTTCTTACCCAAATCCAAAAATAATTCAATGCAGTGGGCTGTATTAAAGTTTTAAAATATATAATTTATTTTAACACTTAAATATTTTTACAATTATCCTAGACAACTTTGGCAACAATTCCATTTCAATGTAGGCCTTTATTTTAATTATTTCGTCAAAATAATTTATTAAAATTTTTCAGATGTTAGTAGATAAGAATTGCACAATGACTAAGGCTTCTTTTGGGACAATTTTTGACTGATCTTTTTTCGCTGCTTCAAAAAATATTTACAAACTGAGTTGAGATCCGTGGAAATAATACAACCTGGTTGATCAATACAATCAGATTCGACATAGAACTAACACTCACATGTCATTGTTAACAATATCGTTTCAAATTATCTATAAAGTAGATGCACACCATTAACATCAATCATCATTGCTTGCCATTTTTTTGTCTTCCGCCAACAACATCATAGAAACATGTCATTGCCAAGAAGCCCGATGCATGTTATCAATTTTATTGGGAGATAACAAAGCTTTCAAGATCATGGGTGAAGGTACCACCTTGGGATTCGAATGTTTGATGGTTGCGTTAAATCTCTGCAAGGCGTTATGTAATATTATAGCATTAATATTCAATTTTAATTAATTAAAAATTAATTTGGGTAGAGTCGAAATTAATATAGAGCTATATTTAATTTAAGTTGAAATTAAAAAATTTAATTTCTACTTAATAGATAGCCCTCTTTGAATGATAAAAAAATACATATATAATAGAAAAACATCATATCAGGATATTGATCAAAATCTTGATGATGATAGATTTAAGAGTTCTTAGCTATGATTTAAAATGAGTGCAATACACAAATAATTAATATTTCACTCATCCTAAACACATTCAAGGATTAAAAAGGCCATCCTAAACATTTTTTTATTAAAATATCTTAATAAGACAATTTTAATATAAAAATGAAGTATTAAAACTCACTTCTCTCTTTCATCGATTAATGTCCAATTCTCTATAAATTAAAGCTAAATTTGATTTAAGTTTAAATTAAAATAGTTAATTTGGAGTTGAATTAAATTTATTAAAAATTCAATAAAAATTATAAATATAATAATAATTAATTTTATTAGAAAATTCGATAGGATCATGATGATTTTAGTAGGGGGAAAATCTATACTGGCCCAACAATTAAATTCAATTTATTTTAAATTATATTAATATACTAATTAATATGTAAAGATTAAATTTAATTTCTAAACTAATCTACCCTCAGCCTCGACCTCGACCTCCGCCTCCATCTTGGTTTCAAATTTTTTTTACGGATAATGTGTCTGCAATTTATCTCACCGTTGTCAGGTGGAAGACCAACTAGAATTAAAAGCCGGGTAGAAGTTCGGTGTTAGTTGGTGGTCGAGCAAAAGTCCAGCGTCAGTCGGTGGACAAACAGAAGTCCGACATCAGTCGGTAGATGGGCAGAAGTCTGGTGTCAGTCGGTGACAGGGAGGAAGTCCGACAACAGTCGGTGGCCGGGCGACAGTCTAGCAGTGGTCGAGGAGGAGCTTGTGGTAAGAGAACTATAGTTTTTCTTCTTCATTCTCTTCCTTGCTTTTTTGCTTGGATCCCCTTCCATGAGAATGAGTGGTCTATTTATAGTTTTCTGAGAGTGACATGGCCAGTAAATAAGAGGGAAATCAATGGTAAGTTGGGAGGGGTTTGAATGGACGGCCAATATCGACTCCTTTGATTGTAGACCGCTTATTGGACATTTGAATGCTTTAGTAATGTCAGAATTTGACGATCTTGGGCTCATTGGATTCGTCTCGTTGAGCCGCTCGATTCAACTATAAGCATGCCACATTTAGAAACCATTTGGTCATCCAATTTATAGTTTGAATCTTCCAAATGCACTTTGATTCTTCGATTTGAACTCATTTGGGCTCAGATTGAGTCGAATTTTGTATCATTGGGTTCTTCTTTTCAAGACATTCAGTTCGACTATAAGTTTGCTGACATTAAAGTTCGGATGGTCCCATATTTATTTTTGAAAGTTTTTTACTTGATTTTGCCTCAAGATTTGTATACGATCATGATAATTTTTAATAACTAATAAAAAGTTTTAATAAATCTTAGTAAGTAAATTAATTAATTTAATATGGTTAACTTTCAAATTTTTAATTATTTATGATTTTCTTTAACTAAATGTGAATCATTATGTTAAATTAATTTAATAAACAATTAATTTATAAATAGGTAGAATTTTATCTTATAATTTAAATATAATTAATCTAAATGTAATTTAAAATTAAGACTTAATTCCAGTAATTCAAATAGAATATTCCTAAGAATAAAATTAATTTTTTTGAACTCAATTCGTTAACATTCTTAATTTCTTAATAAATAATAAGATAGACAATGATATATCTATTCCTTTTTAAGGGGATCAAAATATATTTGATTGTATTTTTTTATTTTTAATTAAAAAAATATTTCATGATTTGCAATTACATTAAAGAAAAATAATATTTTTAGAGTAATTTAATGACCAGTACTATGTGTGCTCCCATTTAAAAAAAATTCTTGCTCCACCCCTGAATTTCAGAGTTATTATATACATATACTTTCTAATAAATATAATATATAAATAATAATATTATACCCACTTTAAAATAATCTGATTTTAATATTATGAAATTCATCATCAAATTTTTCTTTGATTGTTTGGATAAACCTTTTTTTAGTATAATAAATGAATTATTAAATCTTATCGGTCACTTTTCTCTCTTAACATCCAGTCCATATTTTTTCTTGTGTCATATTAACGGCTAGCCTCATTGCAACACGCCCGAGTATTTGGCTTTCTAATCTCCATGCCCGAAAAACTCTTTCCTTCTATATAACTAGCTCCTCTTCTCCATCCAAATCTACCATCTGCATCCCCTCTAAATCAGACTAAAATCTCGACTGAATGCAACGCCCACTCGCATCAATCTTGATAGATCAACAAAACCACAAAATTCCCCAAGCAATTGGCGACACCGGCTCTGTGTCCAATCCTGTCACCACTACAACACCCTGCTAAGCTACCTATCAGCATCTCTACTACCAGCAACAACAACTTCAAACCTTATGGGCTAATCAGTACTGCGAGATCGAGCAAACCAAAGTTTTCAAAAACCACAATCTCCCACTAGCTTGCATCAAGAAGATAATGAAGGCTGACGAGGACGTGCAGATGATCGTAGCTGAGGCGCCGGTGGTCTTCGCACGTGTGTGCGAGATGTTCATCCTCGAGCTCATCCACCTAGGATGGACTTACGCTGAGAAGAACAAGCGTCGAACTCTCCAAAAAGATGATATCACCGCTGCAATCTATCGGACAAACATTTTTGACTTCCTTATGGATATAGCACCGTCTACCGAGGGAGGAGGAGAGGGAGGAGGCTGTTCCTAAGGCGATCCCTGGTGGGGTGATTTATTCGTTGCACTACTACGTGCAGCAATAATTGAGGTGGCAAACTGAGTGCCCTGCTGCCTTCTATAATGTTGCTAGCCTTCACTAGTTTGCACGGTCAAATTTCTTTGTTACGCAAACTTAGTTTGTATTTGGGTGTCTAAATTGATGGGTGGATGTTTTATGTTTTCTATTTTTTATTTTTATTATTTTTTATTTTTTTATGTTTTATGTTCTCTATTATTATAATATGTGCTTACAGATTCGTAAATTTAACAGTGTTAGTTGATAATATTAAGCTTGTTATGTATCTCAATGAAGAATTTCTAATGTCTTCTGCACACTTCTATTATGTAGATGTATAAGCTAGTATTTATATAATATTAAAGTAATATTTTTTTTTCTATTATCATAAAATTTTAACACATGATAGCTATATTGTAACAAGATATAAAGATAATAGATTTTTAGATAATTTGTATTCGAGCATCTTATTGAGATAAAATTAATGAATTTAATGAGTTATGCTTTTTTAATATATCTATATATGATTTAGACATTTATTATTCTATATAAAATAAAACTATTATCCACATCAATCTAGTTTATATTAATTTAAAATTAGATCAAAGATATATATACAAAATAAATATATGGATACATAATTGGAAAACTCATCGGATCAAGCATGAATCTCGATGCAATGTTTTGAGTTGGAAACTTGCAGAATTAAATTCATGATCATTTAAACTCTTATTTTTAAAAACGTATACAAGAAGTGAACATTTTGATGAGATAAATTTAATTACATCAAAAAAAATTTTAATCAAAGTCCATGTAAGTCCATATTAAATATTTGAAGCATAGTTAAAGACTTCGTGATATTAATTTAAAAAATCAAATGATTTATGTATTTTATGTGCTTAAAACCACAACATGCATCTTGATGAGATGAATCCAATTAGTATAAGATAACTTAATTTTATTATCATTAAGTTGCTTAAATACTGAAAAAAGTAATCTATGATAAAAAGAACATGGATTCACTGATGGAGCATTATGATATTTTTTTCTAAAATTCTATAAATAGTCCTTTGTTCTTCATAAGATGGAACCTAAAGCTACATCTAGCCTTAAATTTGGGGTAAGCACAGTTTGATGATTGATGCCAATGATTGCTGCCATCAATTACAGTTGGCTTTTTATAGTTTCATAACAATCATTGCCTGACTATAACTTCTATACTATTGTTGCATGACTAGAGTCTCTTGACCATCACTGCTCAACTACCATCTCGTGTCAACTTCGTTACTACTAATACCAATGCATGACATTGCCTATAAGGACGATTTGTGTCATTAACACAAATGTCAACATTTTCTAGCACCTATAAAGATAATGCACATCATTGAATTCACAACCTATCGTTGTCAATAATATCGATGCAAGTTATCACATAAAGACCAATGCATGCCATCAATATTAATATTGTTTGCTTGTTGACATTTTTGCCAATATTCACCAATAACATCGATACATGTCATTGCCAATAAGCACGATGCACATCGTCTACTTCAAATCTAACTTTCCATTAACATTATGATTTATACTAGATTTTGTAGTCTATTATCTACTCACCTCAAAGGAAAATGACCAAATACACCTCAAAATGATCTATTGAAGCGATTCAAAGCCTCAACAGTCCTCCAACTTCCAATATGTAATACATCTTTCATAATTCATATATGCTACATTGTATCAATGTATTATTTAATTATGTGAAAGGACATCGTTTGCAATCAATAATATAAATTAATAAAATTATTTCAGTTGAACTAGGCATTGTAATTTTTCCTTCAGTTTTAAATGTAAAAAAATTTAGTTTCTTTAACAACCTTCTTTTACTTGTATATGCTAAATATTTATATAAAGCTATAATATATATATATATATATATATATATATATATATATATATATATATATATATATATAACACTTATTTTAAAATAAATTGGAAGATTATAAAATTAATTCCGATTAATTTTTATTTGGATATCTTACTAAAACAATTTCAATATAATAAATTAATTATTAAAACTCACTTCTAACTTTCATCTATTAATGTCCAATCTTGTACAATGTAGAGATAGATTTGATTTAAATTTAAATTAAAATATTTTTAGTAGAATTAAACTCAATTACATTAAAATTAAAAGCCTTTCTGTGAGGAAAAAATGTATAAATATAATAAAAATATTATCATCACTTCTGAGTCCTTATTTATATACTTTTAAGATTGTTGCGTGCAAGAAAGTTTGAGTCGGTAGATTGTGTCTCACATCTTAGCAGCGTACAAAGATTCAACGCCAACAGTTAAAAATTATAAGTCTAGAGAAATTTTTACGTGGAAACTTCAGAAAGGTAAAAATCATAAGGTCTAGCCCAGTTGTAAAATTTACTATGTAGTAAGTGATATAAAGATACGACCTTTTTCACTATTGAAAAAGAGGAAGAATATAAAGATCAAATGTTCATAGATAGACAATCTATTCCCAACAACATGGAATAATTTTATCAAGAGGAATTTTAGAAAGTCGGTGTCCACAGGTGAACAAATGTACCCAACAACAAGGTTCAATCTTAATATTCAGGAAATGATGGTGGTTGTCGGTAATAGTAACTGATGGTTGTCGGCAGCGACGATGGCCGGAAAATGCAAGTGAGCTCTTACTAGTTCTCTCTTATCCTTTTTTTCCTCCTCCCCCTATGAAAAATAGGGGTCTATTTATAATTATTTGCGAGTGATATTCTTAGTAAATATGAAGAAAATCAATGGTAAATTTAGAGTGTTCTATCAAATGGCTCATAGTGATTCATTCAATCATAAATTTTTCATCAAGCATTTAAGTGTCTTAATGATGTCATAATCAAGTGATCTTAGGCTCGTTGATTATAAGCATGTCATATTTGGAGATTATAATGTTACCCAATTTAATGCTTTGAAGTTTTCAAATAATCTTCAGTCTATTTATTCTTGCACGTTTGAACTCAGATTGGACCGATTTTGGTGTCATCGAGTTCGTCTTGTCGAAACGTTGAATTTAACTATAAGTTTTTTGAGATCTGTGTTTGGATGGTTACAAATAAAATTTTGATGATTTCTAATTCAAATATGCTTCAAGATTCGTGTCAGATCAATGTGATTTTTGATGACGTATCAAAAATAAATGTAATTTATAAATAATGAATATGATATGTGTTTTACAATAAATAGATTTTAAAATAATAAAATTAATATCAAATTTTTATCAGGATAGTTCAATAAAACTTGTTACTTCTCTCTTAACTTTGAGAAATTATTGCATGCGGAATATAATTTGTACATTCAAATTAAGCAATGTCATCATATACACGCTCTATATAATTTGTATATTATATAATATACCATGGGACCTATTTTGATTAGAGTTTGGACTCCCGCACTCCCATTTCTCCTTAGCTTCCGGTCCCCAATTTGTCCTGCGCCGCATTTGCGGCTAGCCTCACCGGAACACGCACGGCTATTTAGGGTTTCTAGAAAATTCTGTTTCCTTCCGTAGGAAGCTCGTCGTCTCCATCCAAATCCAGCTTCAGCTACCACAGCGGCACCCACTTGCATCGATCTCCATGGATCAGCAAAGCCACAGCACGCCGCAGGCGATGGGCGTCGCCGCCTCTGTGACCTACCCTGCCGCCGCCGCTGCAGCACCCTACCAAGCCGCCTATCAGCATCTCTACCACCAGCAGCAACAACAACAGCAGCAGCAACTTCAAATCTTCTGGGCCGATCAATACCGCGAGATCGAGCAAACCGCAGATTTCAAGAACCACAATCTCCCTTTAGCTCGCATCAAGAAGATCATGAAGGCGGACGAGGACGTGCGGATGATCGCCGCCGAGGCGCCGGTGGTCTTCGCACGTGCCTGCGAGATGTTCATCCTCGAGCTCACCCACAGGGGATGGGCTCACGCCGAGGAGAACAAGCGTCGGACTCTCCAAAAGAATGATATCGCCGCTGCAATCACCCGAACTGACGTCTTTGACTTCCTTGTGGATATAGTGCCCAGAGAGGAGGGGAGGGACGAAGCTGTTCCTAGGGCGATCCCTGGTGGGCCGGTTGATCCGATGTACTACTATGTTCAGCAATAATTGAGGTGGCAAATTGAGTGCCCTGCTGCCTTCTATGTCCTGAGTCCTTATTTATGTTGCTGTTGAGGTTGTTGTTACCTTTAGAAAATTATCATGGCCTCGCATTCTCTAGTTTGCGTAGTTAAATGGCTTTGCTTATCTAAACTTAGTTTATGTTTGATTGCTAAATTGGATGTGGAAATGTTTTATGTTCTCTTATATTATTAATATGTGCTTTGAGAAATGTAAATGAACCAGTTTGTGATAGTTGATAAGTCTTTAGCTTTTTATGTGCCATTATATCATATTTTTGCATGCTCTTTAATTATGATGGTACTGTCATGCATGTTGTGAATAATACACGCATGTGGTTTATTGGTCCGTGAGAATGCCTATGGAATGAATTTGCATGGTATTGCGTTGAAGTTTAATGTTGCTTTGAGGTGATTTGTGTTGTTGATAAATAGACATCCATGCTATTTTGTTGTCAGTTTAATGTGGTTATGCATTAAGGGAAGCTAATATGCAACACATTTGCTTCGCACCATCATCCTTTGTTGAATTTGCATTGTTTGCACATCTTTTATGGGCTTTCATTTCTTTAGTATGAACATGCTGGACTCAACAAGTTTATTTTAATTTTATGGAGTAGTTTCGCATCATGCGATTTGCACTTTACATGATTCCTTTTATGCTTTTTCACTAATTTTGCAGAAACTTAAGTGTTTTTTTCACTGGGATCAGTGGCTTCTATTTAAGAATTTGTTGATTGTGATGGCATTCGGTTGTAATTTTGAACAATCTATTCAGGTCAAAGTCACCAGGGTTTGGTCTCATTCCATCAGATTTAAGTTGAATGGTGTGATGAAGTTGGACAGATTCTGTTACAGTATGACTTCTATTAAAACTTTAATTTCATTGTTTAGTATTGCTAAACATGAATTTTATCTTTGATGTTCTATGGCTCTTACATAAATGGTTTGTCAATACCGCTAAATACAACTCGTATTCTTTGTCATACATATTATGTTTCTTGTATTTATAGGTTCACAACAAAATGGTACTTTGTTCCGTAATTGTTGTTGATATATTTTTTTTAATCTAACTTGCATATAATATCTCGATAATTACTTCACAACAATTTGAGTTATTTTTGTAAACTCTATCGTTCATTATCATCATCATTTCTATTATCCTAACTATTTTGAGGTCATTTTTATCTTTTGTTTTTTTGTTGAGGGTTGCATTGTTGTAAAACCTATTCTTTTCGAAACTTTTTGGATAAATTTTATCTATGTTATGTTTATTCTACTTCTTTTGCTTCCTAATTCTTCAATACCAAATTTATCTTTCCATTTAATGGGTATATTGTCTATTATTTTTTATAAATATCAATACCACTTAAGTCCATTTTGAACGACCCTTAGTAGCTGTTAGTATCTGTCCCTCTAATATATAATTCATTTTATAATTCTTTTGGCAATATTTTTTGGTTTCTTGTAAACATTGTAAGCTTTAATAGTATTCCATTTTACCACTTATTAAATTAATATTTATATTCCTTTATAATTTTCTGTGCCTCCTTATTGCCTCACCAAGTATTCTTATGCACGAGTTGTTTTTGGATGCTACTAAAAGATTCCTTTTATCTCATTATCCTCTTTGTTAGATTTCTAGTTTTCGTATAAATTTTATAAACCTTAATAGTATTCATCTTTTGCCAATCTTTGAATTTATATTTATATTCCTTGGTAATTTTTGGTACCTTCTTGCTCTATCAATATTATCCCTACTTACACACGAGTTGTTTATAGATATTTCTAAAACTTTCTATGATCATATTCTCTTGGAGCTAGCCATCTTACCCGTTGCATTTTTTTCCCTACTAGTCTATAATTATCATTAATTTTCCCATGACTTATCCTATTAGAATGTATATACATTCAAGTCACCCTTGACATAAGTTCTTTCATTCGCAGTTGTGTGTTTTTGTTCATTCATCCATTCCCGAAAATTGATTTTTTCAATCTATCTTCTAATTTAACTTGAGAATCATATTCACTAATAACATGTACAATTTTTTCATCAATAATTAACTTAGTAATAACCACCTTATTATTGATCTTATTCATTATTATTTTATCCTTTAACTCTATGCCCATTACCATCCCAACCCAATCTGCATTAGTAACTTTTTCTTGGACCTTTTTTTTGTTTTGTTTTGTTTTTTTTTTTACTTATAAACAAGCAATAATTATTATTTTTTAATTATTTTCTTCATTTTATTGTCTTCCCAATTAAAGCCCCTAAATTACATGTTGTAATTTTTGTTTTAGACCTAGAACTATTGCTTACCTTTTAATTCTGTTTGGTTAAATTGTTGTCAATCACTTATGAGTGATATTCTAGCTAACCGTGCTTCATTTTTCAATACAATCAGGTTAAGTTGTGATGCTTCTATTGTCAGTGACATCCTAACCAACCCTTGCTTTTTTTTTTTGTTAACATTTGGTTAAGTTGTGGTGCAACACGTAGGTGTAATGTCTAAGTCCTAACAAACTCTTGCGTGCCTGTCACCTTGTTGAGTTAGGTTATGGAATGCTGCTTCTTGAGAACTCTAAAACACTAGAGAAAATCAAATTTTGATTCATATTTTTACTTTCAGCAGAAGTTTTATTATTGACTATCAACTTAATATGAGCAATTGATCTTTCTCATCTGGGCTTGTGATTGTGGTTATGATTTTAAACTCTATCAGCATTTCCTGTTAGCTTTCTTTTGTTGGCGAATGCAAATATCCACATGTTTTTGCATTTAATCTGTGTATGCGAGACTACATATAAGTAGCATTCAATTATATTTTTTTCAATCCATTTCACTTTATTCTAGTTTTTGAGAATTGAGTTTGAATGAATTCACTTTGGTTTACATTTTTAAGCCGTACCTTAAGGCTTAAGCTATTGGGTTAATGGGCCTACTTGAGAATTACAACTCAAATGACATGCTACCCAATGTCTACGTAGGAAAATAAATGTACTTGAATGGAAGGAATGGAAGAAATGGAAGAAATTATCTTTTGTTGTTGACTAATTGGTTTACTTATAGCTACCTATTATTTATATGTCACTAGAAAATTCATCCAATCAAGCACAAATCTCAAGGAGAAATATGAGTTGGAAACTTCCACAATTAAATTTTTTGGACCATCCAAACTCCAATTTAAACAAACTTATAGTTGAACTAAAGATTTCAATGAGATGAACCCATTGCCATAAAGTAATCTGATCTGGCTTCAAAATGAGCCTAAATTAAGCGCTCGAAATGTGGTTGAAACCTTTAGGACTTTAATTGGTGGACCAAATGATCCTCAAATCTTGTATGCTTATCATCAACTCGAGTGTCTTGATGAGAGGAATTCAACGAGCTCAAGATCACTTAATCATGAGATCATTATGACACATAAATGTTTTAAGAATAATATGGTTAAGTGAATCAATATGAGCCATTGGATGGAGCATGGATTTTGGCTATATTAACCAAAATGCCACCAAAAAGAATTATAAATAAACCCATTGTCTAGGTGAAAAGGATTTTGATTTGAAAGAATAGAAAAATGCTCAAAGGTTTGAAGAATTCTAGAGTTCTAACTAATCACCATTGTTGGAATGCTGCTGACTATGATGCATTAACACTCCTTCATAACAGGGAATGCAATGTTGGACATGTGTCGGACACGAACACGCACTTGACATGGTCGGGACACGTGTTGGACACGGCAAATACATGTCAGATTAAAATAATATTAAAATTAAAACAGACACGCATGCCCTAATATTTAATAATTAAATTTATTTAAATTTATATTTTTATATTTTAATAATCTTTTAATCAAATAAACGGCATTTAGAGACCATTCAAATCGTATATCCATGAATAAGCGCCCGACTGTCCGTCATTCTCCCTCATCTTCTTCGTTTGCGCGACCAAGCGAGCCGGCTGGGCGGAGATTGCGCACGATTGAAGCTCGGAACTTTCTCGTTTTCTCGTCTTCTAAGTCAATTATTCTTCTCTTCGACTCTTCGTCATTTTTGCGACGAGGCGAGCCCAACAGAGAAGGCTACTGCTCTATTTTAAGCTCGATACAGTCAACTACAACCATTCTCTTGTCGTTCTCTTCACTCATTTGGTTTCTCACTGGTTTGTCTTCGCCATTCTTGCAGTCACCGAGGGCTTCGAAGGGTTCTGACTTTTGTGTTTGCTATGTTGAAGCCAGAGGAGGGAGAGTGAGGTAGATACGTTCGATTAGAGTATAGATTGTCGGTTTCTTTATTCCACAAACAAGTGAGCAAACTATACCTTACCAATTTATTTGATTTTTTTTTCATTTTTTCTCTTGGAAACATGCCATATTTATTGAGATTGTCAGCTTTATGTGTATATTCGTTCTCCACTCTTCTTGTCTTCTTATGAAAAGTTGAGAGCATGATATTCCTATTTGGGTATAGTTTCAACTTGTGATTATCTTAATCTCCAAATCACATAAAAATTTAGTTTTATATATATATATAATAGTTCTCTTTTTTGTATGCAAGTTCTACAAATATAATTTCAATTTAAGAGATCAATTGGTGCTAGATAAGTAATTATGATATTGATTTATTATTGTTTCCATTTCTAATATGATGATATATCAATATCTATACACTATTTAAAAATTGTAATGCCGTGTCCACGCCGTATCCGTGTTTTATATTTTTTATGATGGCCGTGTCCCGTGTCTTGTGTCCGTGTCCGTGCATCATAGGCTGCTGATCGACCAATGCAAACGAATTCTTTGATCACATCCTCTCTCTATTGGAAGTAAACATCCGAAGGGCTTAGTCTCTTACGAAGGGTAAATTATCAAAGCATTCAATCACTATTACACAGAGATTGAGTTTTCATTAATTATCATCATTTCTTTCAAAAATTTGATTGCAAATATTAGTTAAGCTTGTATATTACGTGAATAAATATACATTTAAATGATAGACAAATAAGAAGTTTTATTCAAAGCCACATACAGAATTACGAGACCTATATGGTGTCAATTCATTACTCTTCATCAAAGATTTCTTGAACTTTTCTAAAGCCTTCAAACTCATTACACAAAGATTGAGTTTTCATTAATTATCATCATTACTTTCAAAATTTTGATTGCAAATATTAGTTAAGCTTGTATATTACGTGAATAAATATACATTTAAATGATAGACAAATAAGAAGTCTTATTCAAGGCCACATATATAATTACGAGATCTATATGGTGTCAACTTTGTCAACTGTTGTCTGTAGCACAAAAGCTAATGCTCATTGACTTTGTCACTAACATTGATGAACACCATAGGTTATAAGATCAATGTAAGCTGTCAACACAAATGTCTGACACCCCCAACTTTGTCAACTGTTGTCACCAACAACTTCTATGCATGTTATTTGCCTATTAGGATATGTTAGCTCTCAACGTGAACTTTGACTTTCAATGTTAACATCAAGATTTACATTTGACATACTAGAGAGGATGCGTATACGTGCATGCACATGGGTTAGTTCCAAAATATGTAGAATGTTTTTTAACTTAATATCTGCTAGGAACTGCTCGATAGCTTGAGAGGCTCAAATAGTCAAATGTAAGCAGCTCAGTTCAACTTGTCTAGATATACATCACTATATATCATCAAAGCAATGTCTATATCTGGCTTATTGTCCTTTTCACTATGTTTTATTTTGCTGTAAGATGTCAAAATACCATAATCTGCTGAACTTCCATTGCCGGATATCTTGATTTCTTCACACGTTGAGATCTTGAGTTGTTTTTTATTCATTTTCTGCTGACAAGCTTATAAACCGATGTAGAGTTTGTTCCTTTAAACCATCAAACAGCAAACTCAAACAAATGAAATTGAAAAATATGCTGCATGCTCTCTTTAAAGGCTGGTAATTGCAGCGGAAGAATGTAACACTTGAATAAATCTTAGTGTTTATAATCTTATCGGCGCCATATATGCTTGTAGACTGCTGCATGATGAATGTCTGGGTACAAGTTTGTTGGTCAATCCTCTAACCATTTAATTTAATAATTCTATGATGGTAATTTAATGTTGTACATTATGGGAAAAGATAGACTCTCTCTCTCTCTCTCTCTCTCTCTCTCTCTCTCTCTCTCTCTCTCTATATATATATATATATATATATATATATATTTGTTTGCTATTGCTTCTAGGCATGAGTATATTCAGTGCTTACAAGTCTGTTGACAATCTTTCTATTGAACTGTTAAATAGAGCTACTGATAATGAGGCTCTTTATTCATCATGGTATTTATCTCCATGTTAACGCATGGATCATTCCATTGTACATTCATGTATTCATAAGAGTAAATTAGTGTTGAATATCAATTTAGATAAACTGCAGGTGTAACTACAGTGCTGTAAGCTTCATGGCGTTGATGTTATATCTGGAACTCAGAAAAACGGGTAAGGATAGGAGAACGGTGCAGAACTTTTGAGCTGAAGTTTTAAACATTTTTATTGATTATATAGTATATTTTATGCAATTTTAATATTAAAAAAATTCTCATGAATTAATTTTATTTAAACTTTATGTAAAATTGGGAAAACAGAAGCAAAATTCATAAAATTTATAAAAATATTTCTAACCTCTTGGTTAACTTTTGTTTGACTTGGGTATTTTGCCTTGTCAAAGGGCAGTGGAGCAGTGAAGCAGAATGGATGGCTTAGGTTTTCATTAATGAGCATGCACACAGATGCTCATAACAACACACCAATTGATCAGTCGAAGCCTCAGGCCAGTGTCAGTTTGTTTATTTATTTTTTATCTTTACGTTTTTCTTAAATTTTTTTTTATTTTATTTTATTATTCTTTTTACGCTTTTCTTAATTATCAGCTCGAATGTGCTGTGATAGGGTTATAATTTTCTATTCTGTGTCGGCCATTTTTTTTTTTCGTTTTTCTCCTGTGTTCTCATCTCTCCTTGATTTCCCCTCGAGCTTTAGAGGAGCATCTTGACCCAAGGTCTTTTTGACATAATACATGGATCACCCTAAGCTACCTCATCTCAATGAATCTCACTCCGTCTACTCTCTCAATCGACTCCAAACTGTGATGAATTGGAAACATTTGCTTACTTTTCACATTCCTCATTTGGAAACTTCTCTGAACTATATCCCATGCGCTGAAGATGAGATCTTCTCCAGGTGAGGAGGTTGAGGTAGGAGCTAAGGTTTGGTGATGCGCTTTGGTGGGTTATGCCATCGGTAAAAGATCCTTTTATGATAATCTTTTAATTGTAGTGAGCAAATTGTGGAAACTCAAAAGCGCGTTTGATCTATTATTTTTGTTATATGGCTTATTCCTCTTCAATTTTACTTTGTGCGGAGGACATGAAAATGGTGACAAATGGAAGACACTAGTTTATTGACATTTGACCTTTTATTTTTAAGAGCGACATCTGAGTTTGTTTTCTATCAGGGAGGATTACGAAGACATTTTCATTTGGGTTAAAATCTCCAATCTCCCCCTCTGTTATTGGTTAATAAAGGATATTTCTGAAATTGCTAGTAAAATTGAAACCCCTTACACTGTTGACCCCTCATTGTAAATATATTGAGGTTGGCTTTTTTTAGGATTACTGTTCATATCTTCCCCACTTATATCCTTCCCGATGAGATCACTATCACTATAAATGAAAAAGATATCTAGTTACCGATAGTTTATGAATGGAAATCCTTCCCCTGTGCTTTATGTACTTTCACCCATGATAATTCCGCCTACCCAAAATGATCAAATTCAGAACTCATTTTTCACAATCCCTAATCTATCACCCATTATAAATCCCTTTGGCATGGTAGAAACAAAGTTTGTTCTATGGTGGCTACCTATAGGGCTATAGGGGCGAAAATTGTTCTTTTGCGGTCTCTTATGCTATTGCCGCTGTTACTCTTCTCACCGTCATACCGAATCAAACCACCCCACTCTTTGCTAGTTTATCTTTTGTTCAAGATTTAAACATCTCAACTATCACCTCCCCAGCTAATAGCACCTCTTCTACCTTTCTTGATATAGACAGTAATCTCTCTCTCTCTTTATTAGGCTTACTTAAACTCCCGAAGCAAGGGGCTTTGGCCTCCTCTACCTTCATTTCTAATGGTCAAACTCTCCAAAATGGTGTGCCATCCACTTTGAAAAGCAGGACTAGAGAGAAGGGGAGTGCTACAACTTCATCAACAATTAATTAATATTTTTTTTCCCAACATCATGACTTAGAATACTAGGGGGGTTGCATCACTGACTATAAAGAAATGGCTAAAAATCATCACATTGATATATTATGTTTTCTTGAAGCTAAATAGAATCTTGATCCTTTTGATGGTGTGCTAAAGACAGGCTTTTCATAGTTTTCTCATCTGAGGATGCATGCAAAATTTTTTGCACCTCTCCTAATACTCATATCTTGATCAAATAGAATGTCACTCGTCTTTATTCTGTTCAACTGTTTGCTTAATCACAATTCAACCATGTTTATCTGATGTCTTCTCATCTATTAAGTTTCTAGTGACCTTTATTTATGCTAATACCAGTGTTGATTTCAACAATTATATTTTCAATACAAGTCTTTTAGTTTCAATACAAGTCTTTTAGAGTTACCACATAATTGTCTTTCATCCAACTGTTTAAATTAGCAACTCTAAAAACCTATAAGATGACTTTTGGATAGCGCAGAATGTTGGCCATTAAAATAGAAGCATAAAAGATTAAAAGTTAAGTGTTACAAAGATGAGGATGTTCAGGTGGATGAGTGGCTTCACTCTTAGAGATATAACGTGAAATGAGTATATACGTCAAAAGGTTGGAGTAGCTACAATGGCAGATAAGATTAGAGAGAGTCGCCTTAGATGGTTTAGACATATAAAACATCAGCCTTCTGATGACGTTGTTAGGAGAGTAGATGTATTAGACTTTGTCTATATTAAGAAAGGTAGAGATAGACCTAAAAAGATTTGGTTAGAAACTACCAAGAAACAACCTTTTTTTATTAGATTTAAATGAGAATTTGACTTAATAACATAACACAATGGGGAAAAAAAGATTCATATAGCAGACCTCAAGTAGTGGAATAAAGGTTTGATGTTGTTGTTGGAGATGATTTAGGACTTGGATAGACCCACCCATATTATTATCCAATTAAATTTTGAATCTAACTTCATTCTACTTAGTGGACAACATTTCTTTTTATTTTTTAAAGTGTATGATTAACATTTCGTATGAGTTTTATTTAAATTTGGATTTCATTTCATGTGAAAGCAATATGAAATTTTGGGTGGGAGAGAAAACCCTCATCCTATCCCCGTTATATAAAAGACCTTTGTGTATGAAGAATATTGAAGTTTGAATATAGCTTGCCTTGCAAAGACAAGCACTCCTCTCTCTCTCTCTCTTTACTATGTTTGGGCAAGCTCCTTTTGGTATTGTACCATTTCTCTTTTTTTTGTGGGGACGTATTCAAAACCATAACTCATAAGAGGGAATACAATTTTCAATGCAACTCTTATTACCTATCTTATAATTAATCATGAATATGCCTCTTTAATACATTATTATAACATACATATAAAAGAATGCCTCTTTAATATTATTGCACGAATAGCTAGCTTCCTTTGATATTTGAACCTATTTCGAAACATTTGTTCCACCTCTTTTTCTTTTTTTCCTTCTTACTGTGCACATATCAGTAAATACGACGTCATGACTAATGATTTACATCTTTTCTGGATGATCATAAGGCTTGGGAGATGAATATCCTGATGAATATTTTGAACTTGAGAGGGTTAAGAGAAACATCAGCAGAATTCTATATAGCGCACATACACTTGAACACACTATAAAAAAGAATGCCTAAACTCGCTAATTCCATTAGAAAGTTGCTTAGAAATAATGTCATTTTTCATTTGATGTCATGAGATTTGGACCGGAGATCAAGAGCTTTCCTCATCCTGCTGCTGTCTCCTTTTTCAATTAGATTAAGGATTCATTTGGGATGTCTCCTTTTTCAATTAGATTAAGGATTCGTTTGGGATGGTTTTCTTACTATTTTTTTGAACTAAAAATATTATTTTAAGAAGCAGTAAAAAAGTCATTCCAAACGACTGGTTCAAACCATTTTATGAAGAACATCATAATTCATGAGATCCTTATGAGTGATGAGCTTTGGATGTACCAATCAATGGCCCCTTCCAGCTTTCATAATATTTAATCATGCTAAGATTGGAGTCAACCTGCACACTAACCTTGGTGTGGCACATCGCATTGAAACCAATCCCTAAATTCTTAGAGCAAATACAACTAGCCAATTTAGCACACCATTGGTCCAAATGGAAGCCATCAGCCCAAATCCAAATTTTCTTATTCAAACTTCAAATCAACACTAATACTAGAATCTTAGACCTCCATCAATCCATCCATTCAGTATCCATAGAAAAAAAAAACGGTTTAACATGATTCTTAAAAGAAACGTCTCTCGATTTACCAACCTCTAAGACCAAAAGTCCAACCAAAATGTCCTCAAAGAAGAGGCACGCAGATTAGACAAGAACCTTGAAGGTGATAATTAATCCCTCCATACAAGATAATATGATTTAGGTTCAATTTGGGACGGCTTTTTACTTCTTCTTAAAGCAGTTTTTTAATACAAAAATTAAATTTTTTGTATTAAAAAGCTGCTTTAAGAAGCAATAAAAAAGCCATCCCAAATGAAGCCTTAATCCTCCACTGAAGATGATTTGATTTCTCCCTCCTATAATGATTCACAAGAATGCCCTTCTCCCCAACTGGGATAATTTGGTAATTTGCCTCCTCTACTTATTATTTCTTGCCCCAACCGGCCTCTTCTCATGTGCACATCCCAAGCCCAGCCGCTTAGTCACTTCGGTGCATTTCGTTCCCTTGTTGGCCTTGCCATCGTCTGCTCGTCTGAAGGCCGAAGGTCGAAGGAGAAAATGGCATATTGCAGCTTCTTCTTCCCTTACCGTCTTTCGAGTAAGCTCTGTTTTTTTTTTTTTTTGGCTCTTCGAAGTTCGGATGAATCCTTTGAAATATCGAAATACTATTTTTTCTTTGTTTATATCAGTAGTATATTAGTATTCTCTGTTGATATCAATCAAAGTGAATGGGGAAATGACCAAATGAAAGGATTGAATTGTTTCTGCTTGGATTTTTTCCTTTTAGGATGCTATTGTTGATGTTGATGAAATGATTTATTGATTTCTAATTTGAGGATGCTATTATTGATGTTCATGAACTGTTTGGTGAATTGTCCAAAAGACGGTGTGATTTGTTTTTGTATTGATGTTGGGCTTTTGGCTAATTCTGGAGTATTGTTGTATGTGTTATATAGAGATTTCACTTTAAGGAATGTTATTTATCTTCAGATGATATTATTATCCGGATAATAATGCATTAAGTTGATTATTTAATTGAGAAATAATGTCATTTAAAATGATCATAATTATAAGAATTTATGAATATGATATTTATCACATCCATTTTTTACTAACTAATTCATAAACTGGAAATGAAATATTTATTTAAGGGATAATATATGTTTGTTGCAAACTCAAACATTCAAGGATAATCTCTTAAAAATCCAAAATAACCTTACAAGAAGAATGAAAGGTTATCAATTCATTTAAAGTTTAGACAAATAAAAAATCTTATTTCGCATAAATGATAATATATTGTACAATACAAGAGAACTAAATCACATAAATAAGTTAAATAATTTAATGCAAAACTTGTAATTTTTTTAATAATTATAATACAATATAAAAATTTATTTTGAATTGTCTTATTTATATTTATATTTTTTATGAGTTTGTGGCCATAAAAATTTAAGCTTTGTTTGGGACGACTTTCTTACTGCTTTTAAAAGTAATTTTTTAGTATAAAAATTAAAATTTTGTGCTAAAAAATTAGCATTTAGAAAGTTTTCTCAAATGAAGCTTAAGGCTGATTTGGCACCTTATTCTCCTCCGCAGGTTCTCTCTCTCTCCTCCTCTAACATGGGTTATGATTCGTTATTTCAGGCCAGCGATGGAAGCCATAGAATTAAGATTTTGAAGTGCAAATTTTTGAGAAATGAGTCTTTTGAATTCGGCAAAATTTTAATAAGGAATTAATTAAGAAAAAACGTAATTTAAAAAATGACTAATATATCTGAAATTTAAGAAAAAAAAATAGCGTAATTTAAAAAAGAAATAAAAAAGAAGTAAAAAATTTAAATAATTTGATTAAAAAAAACTAATATATCTGACGTTTCAAATAGATTAGCGTTTATTTAGGAAAATTTAAAAAATATTACAACAAAAATTTAATGGGTATATAATTTATTAAATTCTCATTATTACTTCAGCTTCGTTTGATTGATTTGAGATAGTTTTCTTATTGCTTTGTAAATTAATTTTTTAGTATAAAAATAAAAAAAATTGTATTAAAAATTTACGATAAAAAATAGTAAGAAAATCATTCTAAATAAGCCTTTATCCGACTGTCATGTGGTGGCTGATTTTTGGGTCTCTGAAGAAACGGCTAAGGTTCAATATCTTGGGAAGAATTTATAAATTTATTTTTAATTACTGATATTAAAAAATGTATATATTAATAAAAATTAAATTTGAAATTATATAATAAAGTTTAAATCATTGTTATTTTGATTTAATATAATACCTATTAAATTCACATTTTTTAACTTAATAATAAATATTATATATTTTTATATTTAATATGTATATATAGGTTTTAATCTAATAATAAACATTAAAAAAATGTTTTATATTTATAATTTTTTCTAATAAAAATGTATAAATTTTTGCATATTTATCATTAAGAAGTATATATTTAATAAATTCATATAAATGCAAACAAATGTTATAAGTTTTAAATAAAATATTGTTTATATGATATATTTAATTAAATATTATCTTAAAAATTTAATGATATAATATTTGACTACATATTTTATTAAAACTTATAATACACAAACAAATGTTATTATTGATAAAATTTTTGTATAAAATATTATTAAATCAAATACTTGAGCCAATATGTACAAGACCTAATAAATTATTTATTTGTTTTTATATATATATAAGACCTGGCCAATATGTACAAGACCAATATATACAAGACCTAAATCAGTGATAAATAAATTATATCACATAGTCATGACCACAGGTCCACAACCAAAAAATGTTGACGAGGTTTTTATAAGTTATTTATCTGTAAATTTTTTGACGTGATATATTTTTAAAATTTTTAAGAAAATGTCAAATTATTTGATGATTTTGCTCTTAAAATTTTTTAATAATTATGCTCTTCTTATTTAATTAATTTTTAATTAAGCTCCTTTTTAAAATTTGGACTTTGAATTCCCATTGTCATTGTTTGAGCGTTTTTAAAGTCTAATTTCTCTTTCATTTAGTCTTAGCATGTGTATTTATAGGTTAGGAGTTTTTAATAGGGCAAATTTTTACACTAAGCAGGGGCGGATTTAGCTTTTTTTTTCAGGGTGGGCAAAAAAATTTTTTTTTTGTAGGGGATGGACAAATACGCTTAAGATTGATAAAATTAGGACAAAAATAATTTTTGAGGGGGGGCAAAATACCCAAAATATTCCCTCCAAATATTAAAATTTTTTTTTTGAGAGTGGGCATTTGCCTACCCTTGGTACAATGGGAATCCGCCCATGACACTAAGCATCATTAGCTCATTAAACATGCATGTTAAAAAATTAAAACTAGGCATAATCACTCGTTTAACAGGTGATTAGCTATCCGTGTGTAAATTGTCCGTTAAACAGGCGATTAGCAATGCCTGCATAAATCGCCCGTTAGACCGGGGATTTGCTCCTATCTCGAAATTTTTTGGAAAGGACGTCTGAGGCCCTAGCTTTCTCCTTCCTGCGTTCGTCTCTCGCGATCCCCTCTAACCGGCTTCGCCTCTTCGTATAGTGAAGGTAAATTTGTATGGTTTTTTTATTTTTTTTATTTTATTCATTCATTTTGCAAAATGAAGTTAGATATGTAAAAAAATTGAAAATGCACCATGTATTAGTGTAGAATGAAGAGATTTTAGTTTTTTTCTATAGTTGTGTAGAATGAAGAATTTTTTTTTATTTGAATAATGGAATCTTATGGTTCAATGGGAATTAGCCAAATCTGAAGAGTTAGAAACCTTTTCATCTTTTTTTTTTTTTTTAATTTTATATTGGTACATAGGTAATGCATATGTGTGTTTAAAATCTTAGAATTATATGCATGTTATGATTGATGAGTGGTTATCTCACACGACCTTGTGTTTAAGTTTGTTCTTAATGTTAGATGTGATAATTTATGAATTCATTATTTTTTATAAATTCTAATTTATTTTTGAAAAAATATAGATAAAATCTAGACAATTTTAATTATTTTGTTAATCTTCCTTCAGACTTTTTGTTAGTACATTTCACGCAATAAGCTAATATTAGTGTTGGACTTTGAGATATTCACTCGAGTCTTCTTGAAATTGTATCATTGAGCTTATCTTCAAGTGAGCAATCCTTCTAGTTAGCTTGCTGAAAATAGAATTCATGTTGATGATTTCTAGAGTATGAGCTCTCTGAAATAAAATTTTAACAAATCATTAGATAACAGGCTAACAACACACAAGATTTATTAATCATATCAATAATAAGTCAGTCATGAGTTACATGGTCTTCTCGTAGGGTCAACATAATTAAAAATTAGAGGCTTTGTTTTACAAGCATAAAATTTTCATAATAAGTATTATATATTTAGTGCTTGTTATTATAAATCATTTTTTATCGTGGTTTCATTAAAAATTTCAAAAAAAAAATTTGAAATTATTATTTTCTTAAGAATAATGTATTTATATAACCAAATTATGTGAGTTATTTAAATGAAAATTTTCACCTTAATGTTTTATTTAGAAAAAGTAAATTAATTATTTCTTAGTTTTTAACTATTTTATAAAAGTTTGAACTATACGATGAAGTTCTTAATTATGTTAATAGTTTTAAATTAACTAAATTATTTCGAAAAATATTATAGACAGAATAGTTAACCTTCTTGAGATTAATTGAATTTAACAATTGTCTTGATTAAACGAATTTAGCATTCTCATAATTTTATAAATATAGGTATTTAAAATGAGTGCGCTATCACCATCTTTTATGTTGTTATATGATGGAGAATTATCTTTAGATGAGAATTTTTGCCTATATATACTGGTGGTAATTGTCGCCCCTTACAAGTTTTATTTAAGTCAACTTTGAAGCAGTTAAAGGATAGGGTTGTTAGAGCGTTAAAGTACGATCCCTCAAAATTCACAGCAACCATTGTGGGTCGTTTTCCAGTGAGTAATCAATTCATGGCCTCAAAGGTTGAGGAGGAGGATGCATGTGAATTTGCGTTATCACTGGCTGCTATTGAAGTTCTGATTCTATATGTGGAGGTTGACCAAATTCCTATAGATAGTAATTTTGACGAAGATCTTTCGACTCAAATTTGTGATTCAGTCATACTTGAGCATCTATATGAGATGCAAGATGCTGTTGAGAGGCCTATGGCAATGCAAAATATAAACCTGGGGTATGTTAGCAGTCGAAGAAATTGTTAATTATCTTCGTTGTTGTAAATTCTTATTCCTCGTTATCTAATATTATATAAATATCAATGTAGATTCACACAGAACTCATACGACATGAATTTACTTGGTCCTTCAACACAATCCCAGCCTACTATTTTTGAAGTCAATGATATTAGATTATCTGCTCCTACAATCGATGATGAAGGGTATGAGACAATGAGCAGTGGTTCAAGTGATGATGTGGATGAAGAATTTGATGATATCCTTTATGATCCAACTATTAGCAATATTGATGTTCAGCCAAATATCAATGATATTATTCATGATTACTATGTAAGGACTGAAAATATAGAAGAGGACATAATAACTAATAATGAATATGCTGAGATTCCCAGGAGTACACGTCAATGGAATGCGGAGATTGCATCTGATAGTAGTACTCTTTTTAGTTTAACGAATGATGATTTGTCATTCCAAATGAATTGGCAGAGCATATGTGCTTCCGACAAAAATCAAAACTGCAATTTGCCTTACAAGGTTGGTCCATTAGAAATAATGTCCAATTTGTCGTGGTTGCTTCAAACAGACAAAAAATCACAGTTGCATGTATACAACATGATAATGTGACGGCTAAATGTCGTTGGCATTTACATGCTAGCCTAAGTAAGTGTTTAGGTGATGTATGGAAGATAACCACCATAAAAGGTTAACATATGTGCACGAACCCTATTCCTTAAGCATGTCACAGGCAATGTAACTCACAGTTCATTAGCTTCTTCATTATTCCCACCATAAGGAAGCAAATGGATATTAAACCCAGGGAAATAATTGAAAGAGTCGAAGCAAAGTTCAACATAAAAGTTTCATACATAAAAGCATGGGATGCACGTCAAAATGCTGTTAAGGCAGTGTTTGGTAGTTGAGAGGACTCTTATCGATCATTGAATTTATTCATGGAAGCTATTATTGCAGTTATGTCCGGAACAATTTATAAAATCCAATCCTCCAGTTCACATAGATTTCAGAGGTTATTTTGGGCTTTCAGACCATCTATCAGTGGTTGGAGATTTTGTTGTCCCATCCTCAACCTTGATGGGACTTTCTTATTGTGTAAATATATGAGAATATTACTCATAGCTGTTGAGCTTGATGCGAATAATGACCTTGTCCCATTATTTTTTGGAATTGTGGAGTCAGAGTGCAATGATTTTTGGATCTAATTTCTTAGCATGCTTCATGATTTACTCACATCTATTAGTAGTAGAAGTAATCTCTATATCATATCTGATCAGCATGCTGGGTTGGTACATGACTGTAGGGACATATTCCCAGGTGCAGCACACAGTTACTGTCTTAAAAACTTGTGTGAGAATTTTAAGAAAGCTGACAAATGGGAGTTGCTGATGTGGAGTTTCTATGCTAGAAGATGTACACAATAGGCAATACTGATGATCTTGAAATATTCAATCAGAGCATGTTAGATATAATTAAAATAAAGCCTGAACTTCATCAATGGATAGTTGAGAGGGATGTTTCAAAGTGGACTTGGACATTTGATGGTGGGTTCTGATACAAAATTATGACAAACATCTGAAGCATTTAATGATATATTAAAGAGAACACATGGGTTACCGGTGCAAGCTCTCATTACTGTCATTTATTATAATGTTGTTTAAATGTTTATCTAACGACTCAAAATGATAAGTATTGAATAACACCAGAATAACAATATATTCTCCCCACGAGTGCAAGCTAAATTGTGAAAACTTGAAACTGATGCAAGAAGAATATTAGAACCTTTGAGGATTAACATGCGTGAGTTTCAAGTGTTTGATGTCATCTAGATCATACCGTGTGGACGTTACCCCTGGTGCAAATAGTTTGTGCAGTTGTGGATGGAGTGTTATATATCACATGCCCTATGCCCACGTAATTAACTCCACTGCATCAGTTAGGCAAAGTCATTTAGATTATATTTCAAAGTTCTATACGATGAATAACTTCAAGATGGCTTACTCAGATGAATTTCACACAATACCAAATAAGCAGTACTAGCCAATTCATTAAATTTGATAATTGAATATATAGTTAAATAATAATTGAATATATAGTTAAATAATAATTTTTAGATTAATACTTAAATGACTAAAATAATTATACGTATTAATTCTATTTTCTTAATTAATTCAATTATACCAATAATATTATAATTTAATTCACATAAATACAATAATAACCTATGCGAACTAATTTTCAGGAGAACTCAACTAAAAAAGCAGTACTCATCCTAAACAGAAAATTTTTTAATAAAGAAGCACATGGAATCGATTACATACTAAAGAAATATACATAGACACGCTTCATACTAAATAAGAAAAGTACGGTGATGAAAATATAGAAGAAGTTGATGGACATAACATTTAGACAAAGACATAGATTTTCTAATTCCTAAGTAGCATTTGCAAATGTGATTGAAGTTGTGTTTGAGTTGGACAATATTTGAGATGGAACTCGAACTCATATTGCAGGTCTTGCCAGTCCTCAACATTGAAGAACTGTCTAGGCTTACCATTAAGTAATATCTCATTCATTCGATCTTTATAGAAATTCAGATTGTCAAACTTAGAATAGTAACCATGATATAAAATGACATTCTCAATATTAAGGTGGTTGCAGTCAATATCTGGTGGGGAATGATCGCTATCTCTGTGGCGTTTCATCTCATGATACCACATCTACAAGAAATGAGGGCTGACAAGGTGACCATTCTCTTCCCGGAACCTACTTTGAAGAGATTTCCAACCGACGATATTTAATAAATCTCTTGTCCTGTAAAGTTTTACCCTCATTGACTCAGCATGCATATTCTAGAGGCAATCATGTTTGTCTTCTGACCATTCATGTATGCAACACCTAAATACCTCATTCTCATTCATCTTTTGCTCCAAGGGAGTATCACCGGCTCGTGTATAGCATGCATTCTTCTGCTTGCATCATCAAACTTTTCTTTTTTGGGGACGCCTTTAAGGTTATCTATATATAGCCAAAATATTCTGAATAACTTAAGTAAAAACTCTACAAATATACTTCATGTGTCTTTTATGCACCTTTTAAATAGTAGAGAATAAATATATACAACCATCACTTGCATTCATAAAATACAATAGGATTTCAATAGACCTTATAACTTTATAGGTCATCTAATGGGATAGGCTATTGCACGCTACATGAAATGTCATTGCACAATGAACAAGACGTTATAAGGATCCTATGCTTTGAATGATATTTTTAGACAGAGGAATCCAATGTCCACAACAAGTACATGCGGGGGTCCAAAAGACATACCACCGGTTCTGAATACATGGCCTAATTAAAGCATTATTTTCTTTAAAATAAGCCTATAACATATTTGATCAATGCCTAATTTTTAATTGTTTGTAAAAGATGCATAATTTACTACTTAATATAAAATAACATAATGAATATTAAAAAAAATTGCCCATTCAACGGGCAATTTACGCACGCATGGCTAATCGCTCGTTAAACGAGCAATTATGCCTAGTTTTAAAGTTTTTTTAATACGTGTTTAATCAGCTAATTACGCTGCTAATGATGCTTAGTATAAAAATTTGCCCTTTTTGATATATGCATGAAATCTTCCATCTCCTTGTTTTCTCTCTAATATTACAGGTTAGGAGCTTTATACTAGTAAGTGCTGAAACGAAAGGGTTGTCTGTTTAACGTTAGTATAGCTGTTCATAGGTTTACATAACTGGAGATCCACTTACTTCTGAGATTTTAAAACAATTTTGTGTTTCATTGAGAATTCATGAAGTCTTAGAAATCCCCCAAAATTTATATTCGACTAACCAATAACTCACATTTCACAACCCCAAGAAAAAGAAAATTTTGAAACGAAGACCATCAAAAAAATCCCCCTTCTGAGAGATCAAAGAACAAAAATCACGAACAATTCCACCCCACAGGGCAGCAAGAGGGAGGAATAATAATAATAATAATAATAATAAGATACTTGCCTAACAAAAGAATGAAATCACAACCGTAATCATAAAACCAAGAACAAGACGAGATACTATTTTCTTCACCCACACAGAATAAATTTACAAGCAGGAAAAACCAGCCCCGAAAAGCACAGGAGACAAATGGTAACCGCATTTCTAGACAACCACTTCATTGGTCTCCAGGTCACCTTAACGCTCGAACTCTTCATCCTCTTGGACACCTGCGGCTCCTTTGACAGATCAAAGCTTGCCCCTTTCATCCTCAACTCCTGGACACACCGAGACAACGCTCTCCCCTCTCCTCTCTCCCTCTGCAACTTTTCATAAATCCTCCAATAGCTACAGATCCTCAACTGCACCGAAAAGATGAGAACAAGAGAAGTCACAAGGGAGATGAAGCCAGGCACCCACCAGCCGCGGCACGCTTGCCTCTCTGTTTGGCCTAAGGAAGAGGTAAAGAGTAGAGTGAGGAAGATTCCATGGAAGAAGAAGAAGAAAGAACAGAGCTTGAAAGCCTCCCTTTTAATGGCGTCAAGTTTGGCTTCTTTGGCTCCAATGCGGCTGGTGAGAACCTCTTCCTCGCGTTGCCAGAGCTTGAGGAGGAGCAGATGGCCAGGGCTAGCGGAAATCTCGGTGAGCGGGTGTTGCTGCATTGCGGCAAAGAGCGTTTGCTGCGGCTGGATTTCGATTAAATGAGATTCTGCCATTTTTGGTGAGAAGAAAGAAAACAGGGGAGATGCGGGAGTGTGGAAAGTGAGATCAAGAAATAGAAAGTGGAGGAAAAGGAAGGTGGATCCGTGGAAGTGAGATCGAGAGTTCAAGAAATGGAAAGAGAAGTGGGAGTGGAGAGCGGATTGTTAGGCTTTTGTTAGTGGATAAGAGAGAGATTAGAGACTACTTGAAAGGGCGAGACTAACGGTCGAATTTTATGTACTTCAAGGCAAAGGGAGTTTCTTTTCAGATTACAACGGTTGAAATTCGACCGTTGGGAGGAGGTTTCTTTGAGTGCATCATTACCTCAAAAATATAGAATTCAAATGTACTGTTACACTTTAAAAAATAATAAGAAAAATTAAATTGGTCTATTTTACTTAGGTGGTTTAATAAAAGTAAAAAAAATTACAAAATTTTAATTTGAGGAGTATATCATTGAGAAAATTTTATATGAATCCAAAATCAGATTTTATATAAAACTTTAAGGAGTTATTATTATTATTATTATTGATGATTGACTTTTTCTGATTATTGGAGGATAATTGATCTTCTTCATTCAAAATATAATATAAAAATTGCAAATTATTTTTAATACTATTTAAAATAGAGATATGTATGATTCCAAGAATTTTGAATTTATTTTGTATCAATTATATGCATCAAAATTTTCATAATAGATGACTTTGATTTAATGATAAGAATTGATACTTTAAAATGTAGGTATAGGTACTTCCAAATAATTTGAAAATTGAAATCAAATACATCTGTTCTTTGTGACATCTTGCAATTACTAAAAGGCCTTTAAAATGACCTCTATATATCATTCAATCATACTTATACTTTTAATACACTTGATAAACTTTTAAACAATCATAAAAATTGATAGAACTTAGGCTTCATTTGAGACAACTTTTTATTGCTTTTTAAAATAGCTTTTAGTATAAAAATTTTTCGTTCAAAATTTTTTTGTACTAAATAGCTGGTTTAGAAAGCAGCTGTCTTGAACAAAAAATTCTCGAAAACAAAGAAAAAATGGTGCCTAAAAGATGTCCCAAATGAAGCCTTAATCAACATATACTTTTTATATTATCATTCTTATGTTTAAAGATTAAGTAAAGCATTGGCATGAAATGCAAAGATATTTTGGGAGGAGAATAATTAGCATTCTTGTTAGATGCAAAAATCCATCTATAATATTAATATTATTAGTGAAGTATTATTTTATAGTGTAAATGAGGTGTTAAATGATTTATTTTTAATTTAATTTTATTTAATATTAAAGTTTTTTTAAATCTTAGCTGATTATTCTATCTCTATGCAGTCATAGATGAAGGTGGATCTCATTGAACTAAGTAAATCTTGTGAATGCGTGTGTTTATGTATCCTATGCTTGTCATCCTATTCTCTTGGTCTATTCTCTTATTAGAAGAATGACTTAGTCGATCGCTTACTATCGCCTAACTTTTGATATTCCTGATCTATAGTTCATGTGATAACAACTCAGACATCTCAAAATAAATTTTACTTCTTTACAAGAGATTTTTCTTATTATTGGATGTTTCATACAAAAAAAATCTCATATTATTTATAAGCTACTCTAAACTTATTTGTATGTGTGTGAGATCTTCATACAATTCTAAGATGTTAAGTTATCTTTATTTTTGCAAAATTTTTGATGTACAATAATCAGGAAATTGAAAAAAAAATTCCTATGATAACTCTAGTTAAATTCACTTTAAGATAGGATTTTTTTAATTGCATGATAATTATTTTTATTTATAAGAGAATATTTTTATCTTATAAAAGTATTTTTTGTATAGTTTTCTTGATTATTATTTTGTGCAATAGAAAGGAATGCCCTGCAGCTCAATAAAGATATATTGTAATGGATAAAAAAAACAAACAAAAAGAAGCATCTTATAATTTAAGCTTGATTTAGCTCAAAATATCTCATCCAACTACTGATATTCTTTAGATAATCAAGATCAAGGCTTCATTAAGGACAACTTTATTACTGTTTCTAAAATAATTTTTTAGTACAAAAAATTTTTGAATTAAAAATTTTTGTACTAAAAAATTATTTTAGAAAGCAATAAAAAAGCTAGCCCAAATGAAGCCTAAGATGAGCTTCCTTCTACATTGAAGAAATGGAAGCCAGCTCACTTTGATGTGCTTACAATGTTTTCTTCGAAAATTACTTAATATCTTTTATTATTTCTTAATAACATTCTTAATTAAAGCATTCAAACACTGAAACTCTTCAACGACGACCTTTGACAACAAGTTAAGCTATGTGTTCCATTAAGCATAAATAATATGATATTTGATAAACGTGAAGGCCTGATTTTAATTAATTAATTTATGAAGACCCACAAATCTCATGCAAATGTTGACCTATTAGATTGGTTCACTTAGGGGTGTCAATAAATGATCTGACCCGATAATTTGACATAAACGGCTTAAAAAATGTGGGTTCGAATTGACTTGATTAATTTTTAGGTTAAGTTCGGGTTGACCCTAAAAAATGAAATTGACCCTAATATCATTCACTCATTCAGTTTCATTTTAAACGGGTGGCTTATTGATTTAATGGGCCATATTTTGGTTAAACAAGTCGTGATGATCTAAAAAAAATGTATAATCTATACTATAAATGAGTCGGGTTCAGGTCAAATATTTTGAACAGTAAGATAAATGAGTCGGATTTGAGTTAAACATTTTTGGATTAATTAGATCAACTTATCTACCAACCCAAGAAAACACAAACTGCCAAGGTGAGCACCTTAACTCAACAAATCCCTATCAAAATTTTAGAAATCTTGTAACTCCCACTTAGGTCAAAAGAAACCGACAAGAAAGTTCCATAGAGTTTTACTTCCCTCAATGAACAAATCTCTTGTTGTTACATTGGCAGCAATTTAAAGAAGGGACTACTTTCAGTGTCTAGTGTCCCCATGATCGATCCAAGTTCTGCAATTATCCAAATGACCATTGGCATAAAACTGAGGATTCTAAGGTTTTCAAATCTCGCTTTGAGAAGCTGATGAGGGAGGAACATCTCAAAGAGTTCCTTGCTAACGATGCTACTAAAGTGACATAATAGGAAACAGTTCTAAGAAGAGATTTCATATATATTATTGGCAGTATGCATGTTATCACTTAGGGAGTTAGTCATGACGAAATGTCATTTAGATCTTTGCATTATAGATGTGAATATGTGATCAATTATGTCACGCCTCGGGATCGAAAGTGAAAGAAATTCTTTTCTTCTTTAGTATATATTCAATTCATTCTATTTCTTTTATCTTTCATTTAATAATCAGATCGATAAACATCTAGATCATTTTAACATTCAGGGCTGATTAATTGCAATAAAGAAAATCAATAAATAGCAAAAAATATAATTCACAATATTATAGTAGTCAATATTTATATTCTACCTGTAGAGTTCAAAATAATAACTTTCATAGACTATAAAAGAATATACATAAACCAATAGAATTGAAAGAAAACCAAAACATCATTACAACTAAGCTTTAATCTATATGCTCCTTACCTTTACCTGAAATCATATAAAATCAGGTAATGAGCGAATAGCCCAGCAAATAACTAAAATCATACAACTGAGATCAATGCAAGACAAAAGAGAAACAATATGCTTTAAATCATATAAAAAATATATAAATTAATATATATGTTATTTGTACTGATCATCTGTATAAATCAATTGTTCTGTATTTATCATACAATCAGTTTCATTCAGTCATATCATACAATCATCTTTGTCAATCCATCAGTTATACATTAGAATCAATATCCATATTCAGTAACAGTAAGCAGTAACAGTCTGTATCCGTATTTAGTAATCAATAACATTAATAAGTAATTAGTATTAGTACAATAATCAAGATTCTATCAAGTATTCAATTGAGGGTATCCTATATCTTGCTCCTGTAGTTATGACTCCCAAATAATCGCCCCTTATGACTCTCAATCAATGAACTCCTTATAACTCCTCTTAAATCACATGACAGTCGCCTGACTCCTTATGACTCCCAATCAATTTCTAGCTCCTTATGACTCCCATCTACTAACTCCTATCAGTGGACCACATGAATCTTGAAGATATCACATGAGATTATCATATCATATATCTGATATCAATCAGTACATCATATCCATACATCACATCAGATTCAAACTAATAGTAATATTATATTCTTGCATTACTCAATGTTATCAATCATTTCAGTACATATTACCTTGCAGTCTTATCATGTTAAATCACACAGTACACCACTTTTCAACTGATTTCAAGTTTGTCTATTTTCAGCTCATTTTACCTAGAAATTTCTATGCACATATTTAACTGGTAAAAATGTAATAAAATCATATCAAATCGTTCAGAATGATCAAATCTATAACATATTAAAAGGTACGCGGTGAAAGCTTGCGAAATTAGAAGATAATACATTTTTGATAGATTTAGAAAAGAAACTCGTAGAAATCAAAATCATCGAAAATAGAAGTAAAAGGATAATTACTTACAACAATCAGAACACTTTTTACAACAGTAGTGATGGACGAAATGACCAAAAATTGACTTTCTATCTCCTTTTGCTCTCCTCTTTGTCTCCCTTATCCCTTTCCTTGCCGAGCAAGTCATGACCGAAATGGGGGAGGTGGCGGCACTGGAATATTTTAATGGTTAGGTTTAAAATAAAATATATATAAAACTATTGTTAGTGGCTTAGCACTGCAACGCTCATAAATATAGTGTCGAAGCACTCCAGTTCAAACAGAAAGTCAAAAATTCATATTTTAAAATAATTTTTATTTTTGGGTCGTTACAAATTATGATACTTATCATCTACCTAATAGTTATAAGCTTATTACATGTAACCTCTAAGCATTATACTAAGAGATGATTGCATGGTGTCAAAGTAATCCTACAACTAAAAGTAAATTGATAAAAGAGGACGAGAGATAAAAGAGTAGTTGCACATTAAGGAAGAAAGAATGAGCTTTCGGATGTTTATCGGAGGGAGAACTTCTACTTCAAGGAAAATAAGATGATGCTAGTTTTGCTTTCATCAAAGGAGCTTTTGGTTAGAATCTTACAATAAAGAAGTGGAGTAGCAGCATCATCAACATCATCTTGTTGTTCACATGCATATGACTTTTGTTTTATTTGGGACAAATTTAGACCACTGTTTTTTCTCTGCTTTCAAGAAATTTTTATACTAAAAAATAGCTTTACAAAGCATTAAGAAAGCTATCCCAAACGAAGCATATATCTATCTAGTTGTGTTTTCTCTTAGCTACTAAAAAAGACAAAGTGGCAATTATTTTATTATTTATATAACGCATATTCTCTCAACCACCTTTTAAATGTTTAGTGAGCTATTGATATATATTTGTATAATCATTGATGAAGGTGGATCTCATCAAACCAAGAAAAATTTTTTAGTGCTTGTGTTTGCATATTTGTTGTATTTAATCTCTCATCTTTGTGCATTTTGCTCATTAATTTTAACTTAATGCACACATGTTTACATGGTTTAGTGAGATATGTCTATTTTCAAAATTACAGAGGTTAAATAGTTCCACTATGCTTTAAATTAAAAGAGTACATCAAAAATTTATCTTCATACTTAGAGATGACTTGAAAGTTTTTACTTTGTAAAATACATCCATTTATTGTGTTTAACAAAGAGGACAGCATATATCATGTGTGTTGTTAAACGATGCAAGTTTCTTTGTTAAATATGTAGAAGACATTAGACTCTTGCCCTTGTGTTGTTGAATAGAAAAAGCCGCCCTAATCCTATTTCTCCTTACTAATGAAGCAAGCCTAACCACCCTCCCTTTTGCTCTTTTTTTTTTTTTTTGCTCATGTGGCATGGCCAATCTCTTTAAGGCTCCAATTTATAGTGGTAATAAAGTATATTTTTTGAAATATTGAGTAATACATAGCAAAGCGTGTGGCTCGAATCCATAGAGAAAAATTATTTTCCATTAACCATTAGACCGCAAAATCAATAAAAGATCTCATAGCCCACAAAAAAACTTTATCCATATATTTTCAAATCTCGATTGAATAGTTACAATAAAAAGAAAATTTCAATCATATTTTATGGAGATTTAATAGGAGAAAATTTTTTGCTTTATAATTTTGCAATGTAATAACAATAATAAGCAAATATGGGTACATATTTTTGGAAGTTTCATGAAATGGATACATATTTTTTTTATGGGTACAACTGATCATGGAGCAAGCTAGCTATAAACAACAAATACTTTCATAGGACATAATATATAACATAACAGATTATCTTTTCAAATTTTGCCTCTCTCACTCTCATCTCATCACCAATTCCACAAAACATAACTCCCTTTTCACTTTTTACAAATATATCAAAGCTTCATATAAACCAAGTACCAGCTCACTTCAGTCTCTCGCTAAAGAGCCCTTCAATGGATCCAATTAAAGCAAACATGCTTACAAGCAAGCATACAGCACTGAAGACTTGAAGCAAAATCCACTTTGATGTCCAAGGTGTTATATTTCTTTGAACACAATACATTTCTACTGGAAAATAGATGGCTAATGGCCAGAAGTTGAAGGCCCCAAGCAAAGCCAATACTTGATTGAAGTAAGGAAAAGCAATCGCAAGGGTTGTGGTTGATACAACATAAAGAGTTCTGAAGCAGAGTCTGAATAGATTGATTTTGTAGGGTGGTAAGAAGCAAAGCTGGATGGTGTAAAAGTCATTAACAAAACTGCTTGAAGGGAATTTCTTGGCTAACCATCGCTCAACGAATGCAAAGATTGGTTGGCAAAATACCTGGGAATGGGAGTTAAATTTCTTTAACATGTAAGGAAAATAATCTCGCATTAAACTTGAAACAACAATTACTACTAGTGACTCGAGTTTTATATTTATTTTTAGCAGAAAAGAAATCTAATGGGCTAATTCTCTCTTTGCATATGACACTTAACCAAAGTTACCAAAAAAATGTCTACTCTTTCGTTGAAGAAATAAGTTATTGAAATTAAAATTCTCGTTCATGAGTTGATTTACTTAGTGATCTAACAATTCCAAGAGATTTTTCACTTTGTTTATGAAGTTATGCAATAAAATAGAAGGGATTATTTTATGCTTTGAAATTGCATTACCTGATAGCCTCCCAGTAGATGAAGTATGATGCAAGCATTGGCAAAGTCTATGAGCCAATAAGGTTCATAGAATCCAAATCCAGTCAAGAGGTTTCCTGGCGTGTCGTCGCCAAAGGCAGCATAGCCAAAGCATCCACAACAAAGGTAGAAAAAGGTTGTGATGCTGATGGATGCCATTGAAGCTTTTTTCATGGTCTTGTTTTCAGAAGGTGGAGATTTCAAAGTATCCTGCATTCATGTAAATTCCATCCCTTGGATATATAGATGACAACTACAAAAGAAAACAATACATGATTGCATTATGAGTTTGTCAGAATTTTACCTGTATCTCTATAAGAATTACAGAATATGGATATGCAAATGCTATATCTCCAATTGCTTGGGAAATTCGCCACACTTTTTGAGCAGTGGATGGTGCAGGGATTCCTCCAATCCCACCTTTGATCATTCCATTGCCTATGGCACCAATGTAAAATTTTTTAAAATTATAATTAGGTCAGCTATGTTCTATGAATTTGAGTATCGAATATGTTGAATCGATGTCTAAGGATTTAGAAGACAGATGAGTAACACAAATTTAATATGAATAATATTTGTGCAAAATAATTTGAATAAAATATATTTAATTTGTCATATATCAATCAAAATGAATGAAGAGACTAATCATAAGGATGATGGCATTTTTTTCCTACCTTTTGAAAAGATTATTAATTGTTGTATGAGTATTTTGTTTAGATTTGCTAGTTACTAAAAGCTAGTGAAGAACAAAAAAAAAAAGCAAGTAAGCAGTACCAATCACTTTAGCAAAGCCTAGTCCAAATCCAATAAAAGAGTAACTAAACGACATAATAGCAGCCACAACTGAGAGCCATTGCATGTTGTGGAAATCTGGAATCTGAGAGAGAAAAATTTGGACAAAGCCAAACAACAACATGAATGAGCTATCTTCACTTGAGCATGGAGCATTGTGACCTTCTTTATGATAACAATTTGATCTATGTATAGCCCTGCAAAACAAATATCATAGTTCCAATCAATTAATTTCACTTCCAACTTTATAATTTCTTTGTCAAAGTACCTTATACAAGTTGTAGTAGTAATAACAAATGCAATAGAAGCTCCAAACAAGCTCAGATATTGCAAAAACCCACAGAACCAAGTATGTTTTTCGCCTGAGTTACCACAAAATTAACTAAGTTACTTGAGTTAAGTATACAAATTAGATAAAAATAATACAATTCAACAACAGAAGATTATTGCTATTTGTTTCAATTACCTAAGGTCACTCTAACTGCATCCATGTAAAAATAGTTTCTGATGCCATTAACAGGATGTGGAGATCGATAACAATCAGAAAGTAAGAAGGCAGAGATGAAGGTCAATACAGCGAAGCAAAGCAGGGCCAAAGGCCCTGCAATCCATCCTAGTTGGGCAATGCTCCATGCCAAGGATAAAACACCAACACCAATGACTCCTGTTATGATATGAGCTATACATGTCCATACTGTTCCTGGTAGGATAGTTTCATCCAAAGTCTTCAAAATCAAGTGATAAATAGATATATTTGATTAGGGAGAGAAGGAAGATGACAGAAGTAAGAAGAAGAAGCTTTCAAGTCCTAGAATTACCAGTCCTTAACTTTCCATCATCACTGCTAGAGGAATTACATATCTCAGGAGAGTGCTGAGCTGCCATTCTCCCCACTATGCATACGATATTAATACATATAGAATTTATGCATGTGTATGCACATATAGAAAATGGATGATAAATCTAAAAGATGAAAGAGAATATATGAGTGAAAGACAATTGCTCAGCCAATCTAAGACTTCGTTTGGGATAGTTTTTTTCCTGCTTTTGAAAGCAGTTTTTTAGTAAAAAAATATCTAATTCAATAAATTTTTATACTAAAAATTATTTTAGAAAATAGTAAGAAAATTATCTCAAATGAAATCTAAATTGGAGACTAGAATTTGCACCTAAAAATAAGAATGAATTTGAATCCAAGTAAAATTATGCAATAAAAAAGATTCTGCTGCAATCTTTCATGCTGGCAGCAAACGAATAAATAGATAATTTAGGAAGAGATTGATATACATAGGAGAGTTTGGCAGAATTAAAAAATTGAATTAATATAAGAATTATAAATAAAGTTCATCAAATTAGTTAACATTTGGAAGGCGTGGCTTTGAATTTTTATTTGGAGTATGTGGGGTTGCTTTTTGCTGTACATTTTGATTCAGTCATTGAATATTTTAAGAAGTAGTTCATGTCGCGTAGAGTTAGAAAAGCTGCAACTTTGTCACATATGATTTAGAAAATTTTCGGCAAGTTAGGCCATGAATTTTAAATATTGATTTTGATTTTGATTTTTTTAATTTTATTTTCGGCAAAATTTAACGAGATAAACCCAATAATATCAAGAATTTGTGAATCCAAATCCAAATGAGTCGAAATATAATTAAAAACTTTTCAAAGTTAATTGAAGGCCATATATTTTTGAAGTTTTGTATGCTTATAATTGAAATGATCGTCTCGATGAGAAGATCAAATGAATCTACGATTGTTCTATTATGAGCTCATTAAGACACAAATATATAAGTAAAATAAAATATTAAAAAAGAGCATTCGAACCAATTAATGAGTTTCTAGAACTCTAGTATAAATGATTAGAATATCCAATATATATATAGACATCATATATATATGAAAAAAAATTTGGCATAAACGAAGTATGGGAATCTTAGAGAATTCATTTTTTTTTTCTTATTTGTACATCCATTATTACTTGATGTCTAATTGTCATATAGACCATCACGTGACACTTCCAATAATTAATATTTGTTGTCATTCAATCACTGACTTCTAACTTTCATATTTCATTTTCTCACGTTCCCTCTTTTATCAAGAGAAGGATGTCATTGATCACATACTATTGAGCAACATCCTAAAATCTTATTGTTTTACACCTTCCAATGATCAACATCAAAATGCATCAACCACTAAAAGTTTGACACTAACATTCTTGTTCACATGATCTCCCAACTTATTAAGAAAACGATCAAGTCAATTGCGTACCATTGTTCAACTTTTGACATTTCTAGCTATCACCTAAAGCATACTAATAATTGCCTCCAACGCACTTCTTTCAGATCTTTCAAGATAATATTTGGCATCTAACATTCACTAACTACTAACATCTAATGCACATTATTAGCCCTACTGCCTCTCCTCTTACAAGGATAATTACCAAGCTAAATGTATGATGCCAACCAATATCCAGCCTCTAATGTTTGTCAACCTACAATGTATGATGCATGCCATCTCAATCACTTTATCACTATCACCCACCTTATGTTACTTCGGACATTGCCTATTAGTCCCCAATTGATTATTACCAATGGCCAACATCCAATGACAGTCTATCACATATATCATATATCTATCCTCCTAATCTCTTAGTCTCCTCTCCTATTACAAGAATGACTAAGTTGATCGCTTTCAACATTCGTAGTCCCTTGTTCCTGGGATGACAACTCAAACATCTTAAGATTCAATTTAGTAATTTACTACCGCCACAAGAGATTTTTTGGATTTAAGCTTGTTACATTATATTGATGCCTTATCAAATTATTGCGAATGCCCCCTTTGTAATCTTTGACTCAAGTAATGAAATCATTTAACTTGCATTAGACTCAGTAACTTTTTTCACTCTTGAATGTTTCATGTAATAAAAAATCTCATATCTCTAATGAGCTGCTCTAAGCGTATTTATATGTGTGAAAGTTCTTCTTGCAACTCTAAAATTATTTATTTTCGTAAATTTTTCACACAATAATCAGCAAACAAAAATATTTTTTTTTCAAGGATAACTCTCATTAAATTCACTTTAGGATAGATTTTTTTTTTAATTGCAGGATAATTATTTTTATTTATAAGAGGACATTTTTTATCTTATAAAATCATATTGTATATTTTTCTTGATTATTATTTTGTGCAACTGAATAAAATATCTTGTAATTAAAAATTAAAAAAAAAAAAAGCTGATGGTAGCCAGTTCACGTTGATGTGCTTATAAATGTTTTCTTCGAGAGTTACTTAATCGTTTATTGTTTCTTAATAACATTCTTAATTAAAGCATTCATATACTGAAACTCTTTCAACGGCGACCTTCGAAGGCGTTTTCAGACAATAAGTTAAGATTCGTGCTCCCATTAAAACATAAATAATAGGATAATTGATAAACGTGAAGGCCTGATTTTAATTTCTTTATTTCAGTACATGATACAAGTCAAATATAATTGGGCGTATCACCAAATTTTAAATTAGGTAAATAGGTTTGATGACTTGAGCTAAGGTTTTATGGCTGGTCCATAGTGAGTTAATTTTCTTTATTTTGATTAGAATCTAATTAATTATTATTGTATGCTAGCATAATTTTTATAATAATAGAGAAAAAATTTATAATTTTGCTCTAGCATGGAAGTTTCTTGCATAAATAATAGTTTCATTACATAAGTTGAAGATTATAATGATTTAGATTTTACTTGGAATAACTTTCTTACTGTTTTACTTTCAGAATACAACTGTAATTTTTATTTGATCACTGCTTTTTTACTAAACGGACCATTAATCTTCTCCGTAGATGAAAAAGATAGGATTTCAAGGTTTGAACTGTAAAAGATATCTATGGCAATAATTAATGGTAGAGAGTATTCGAAGACAAAAGAATTGGCAGATAAATGGCAGATGACGACGAGCATTGATGCCACTTAACATCAATCGACATCGCTAGTGTCAGATATTAGAAATGATGGGCATCTGTGTAAAGAGGTTTTAGGCTTCATTTGAAATAATTTTTTTTTCTATTTTTTAAAGTAATTTTTTAGTACTAAAATTATTTTTTTATACTAAAAAATGCTTTAAAAAAAGTAAGAAAGCTATCGTAAACAAAAACTTATTCATCTCAGTGTCTCATTAAAGAATTTAGAAAAAAACACGGGCACGATTAGTAAATATAAAAAAAATTATGAGTAAAATAGTCATTCTCTTTATAAGAGAAAAACATTAGAAAAAAAGGTTAGGAATAAAGGCGTACCTCAAGCTAGTTGAGGAGGTAATAGTGTAGGCAACCCCAACGCCAACTAATCCCAGCTGCTGAAAAACTCCACAGATCCACACGCTCTTCTCGCCTGTAAAGTCAGCAATTATAAAACCTTTCTACTGTTTTTTTTTTTTTTTTTTGCATTATTTTTTGTATTTCATTAATAAAGATTACGAGGCAAAGTGCATAATTTCGTTGATGGAATTAGGCAATAATACACGAATAATTTTAAAGATTAAGGTTTTGTTTGGGACGGCTTTCTTACTGCTTCTTAAAGCAATTTTTTAGTACAAAAATTAATATTTTTATATTAGAAAGCAGCTTTAAGAAGCATTAAAAAAGCCATCCCAAACGAAGCCTAAGACTTTGTTTGAGAAAATTATCTTACTGTTTTATAAAGTAGATTTTTAGTACAAGAATTTTTTTAACCCAAAATTTATAAAATTCTTGTATTAGAAAAAAAATTTAAAAATAGTAAAAAAATTATACTAAATAAAACCTAAATATTTAAAAATTTACATGGGATTGAAATAGATAAAGTAGTAAATTTTAAAATTATTTAAATATGATTTAAATGATATAATCATGAATCACAGGTAGGGGTGTCAATATTTGACACGACCCGAAAACCCGATCCGAATCTGACCTGAAAATTTTGGTTTAGGATCAATCCGTTTGTGAAACGGGTCGAGTTCGGATTCAACAAACCGACCTGTTTCAAAAATCGGGTCAGATTCGAGTTAACCCGGAAACCCGACAATGACCCGGATCGACCATTCCAATTACAATAACCCCAAAATTCTCCCCATCCGCCTCTCCTATGCCTGTTGTACCGCGTGAAGGCCTCGCCGTCCGCCTCTCCCGTCGTCCCACTAGTGCCGGCGACATTCCTTCCTATGCATTTTAGTAAACCCTAGGCCGACGACATTTCGTCCCACCGGCACTGTCGTCCTGCGGGGTTAGTGTCAACCCCGCCGTCCCTCACATTGTCTTCCAGTATTGCGGCTTCAACTTCGTTGTCCCTCAGTGGCTTCAACGCCTGTGACATTCCTCCCATTCGCGTGCTTCTTCAGCCATAACCCGTGTCGGGTCGAGTCAACCCGGAAATCTGACCGGGTCGGGTTCGGGTCAAACTTTCGGACCCGGTTGTAAAAACGGGTCGGGTTCGAGTGGTCTACAATAGCTTCAAGTCAGTTTCAGGTTCAACTCGAACTCGACCAGCAATCCGATTTTGACACCTCTAACCACAGGATTATTTTTAAAATATAAACCCAAATTACAAAATAAAAAAAAATCATTTATGCACTCAAAGGATGCGAGAGGCTGAACCATATGAGTCATCTCGAATGATAATATTTGAATTATATGAGAAGTCTTCTATAACAGTAGAAGGCTAGAGATGTCAAAGTTAACATATAATGGGTGATGAAAGTCAAGTGGTAGTTAACAAATATTGAATATTATTTTATACAAGATATTAATTGTCATGCAATGATAAACGCTCAGCTTAATCATTCTCCAAATAGAATGGAGGATCTAATAGACAAGCCTCAAATATTTGTTGATAATAGACACACACCTTATATTGGTGGTTGTCAGACATTTGAGCCCAACTTTTTATTAGGGGTATCAAAAATTGACACGATCCGAAACCTGACCTGAACCCGACCCGAAAAAATCCGGGTTCGGGTCAACCCGTTTGTGAAACGGGTCGGGTTCGGGTTTAGATTTCCGACCCGTTTGAAAAACGGGCCGGGTTCGGGTTGACCCGAAAACCCGCGGGTCAACCCGAATTGACCCAGTTAGCCTCGTCCAGGGCCGGTCACATCATGCCAGGGCCGGTCGCATCATGCCAGGGCTGGTCGTCGTCATGCCAGGGCCGGTCGATGTCCGTCTTCCTCTACAGTCCCGCACTCCTGCTCTCTGCCTCCGCCAGTTCGCAGCTCTCGCGACTAAGCGACTCCGCCAGTCTCGCTCTCGCGGTTCGCCCCAGGCCGGCCAGGCGGCCAGACCTCAGTCGCGCCAGTAGGCCTCACCCTCGCCCCTCAAGCCTCAGTAGGTCGCACCAGTCCCGCCTGGGCTGCTCTTACGGTCTTGCCAGCGCTAGGAAGAAATCGACGGGTCGGATCGTGTCGGGTCAACCCGACAACCCGTGCGGGTCGGGTCCGGGTTCAATTTTCTGACCCGTTTAGCTAAACGGGTCGGGTTCGGGTTGACCCGTTTACATCCAGGTCAAGTCGGATTCGACCCGAACCCAAGGAATTGACACCCCTACTTTCTATGCTAAATCTCTAGGTCACTTGATCTTCTCTTATATTTGGTGAATGACTTTGCAGGCCTCTAATGACCATCAATGGTCAATGTCCATCAACCATTTTTTAAAATCACCTAGTCTCCCATCATGTTAGGCAATCAATCATACTAGCCACCCTACTATAACAAATGTTTGACAGTTACCAAACCCTAATGCAAACAAATGCTTATTGATTATTTTTTGGATCGGCTTATAAACTATCACCTAAGGCCTATCACTCTTTATCAACTTTCACATCTCCAGACTCCTCTTATTTCTATCATGGAATACATCTCCTGCTTAACTCTATAATATAATATTAGAGCATTATTTAATTTTGGAAAAGGAAAACCTTTAGGTAATCTTTGAATTACACTAACAGAACTATTTCAACTACGTTAGGCCTCATGCTCTTCAAGTTTTCTACATAAAAATTTTGTATCTCCAATATGTTGATTTCAATATAATTATGTTTATGTGATATTTTCTTACAATTATAAAATATTAAATTATCCCTATCATAATTAATGAATATTGTAGCCTATAATATTTTAAATTAATAAAATATTTAAAATAAGTTCCTATCTTTAAAAAAGCCGAAAAAGAATCTCTACCATTCTAATCGATCCGTTTTTATGAAGTAACCAATAATAGTTTATCACGTCAAGCAACACATATAATATCATTGATTTGTTTAATTTTAAATGCACCTAATTAGTTGTCGAAAATGACACTCATTTTTAATATTCTTAAACGTGAAGGGTCCTTCATGTTTCATTTAATTTATAATTAATTAAATATTTTATTAAGAAAATAAAAATAAAAGGACGTATAATTAATATCATGAAGAAAATCGGATTTGAATGTAGACGCATTGTTGTATTGAATTAAATTAAAGTTTAATTATTACCGTTTAATTGATTTAGGTTTTGTTTGAACGTTTTGTTTGACATTTTCATAGCTGGAACTAAGAAGCACCATAAAATAAGTCTAAATGTAATTTGTTTTTAAATAAGTAGATAAATTACTGAAAATTAGAAGAAAGAAATCAAAATTTTAAAGAATTTAAACAAAAATAATAGAAATTTTAAAGAATTTAAACAAAAATAATAGAAATTAGCTTGAGTTATTTTTGGGAGATTTACATATGTACCATTTAAAGTTTCCTCACTTACATATTTCTCATCTAACCGTCCAGTCATCAAGCCTGCCCCCACTGGTCCTGACCCCCTTGGCCCTTGTTGCCTTTGGTCTGGTCCTTAACCGTCACCCTCATGCTTTCTCCTGAAGCTCTCAACAATAATAAACTGAGGAAATTGCACGGGATCCACCGACAAAGCGGTGAAAAGATCCGGCACATGAGCTTGCTAGGAAAACAGGCTACGGGAAGATCCGGTGAGTAGGGTGTAGATGATGTAAATAGTGAAATTTAGATGTGAAAATATGTAAATGAGGATGTTTGACTTGGGGTGTCAAAAATTGACACAACCCGAAACCAGACCCGAACCCGATTTGAAAAAATCCGGGTTCAGATCAACCCGTTTGTAAAACGGGTCGGGTTCGGGTTGACCCGAAAACCTAAAATCAACCCGAAGTTGACCCGGGTCCGAGTCCGAAAGCCCGCGTTGTGCCGCAGTCGCATGTCACGCGACTGAGTCCGTCTCAACTCTCACGCAATCAGCCAATCAAGCCCAGCCAGGCCCCACTCCGCATGGGCCCAACGGCCCCAACCAACCCGGCGCCTCGGCCTGGCCGCCTTCAGGTCCACGGTTGACCACGCGGCACGTGGGATTGGCCGCACGAGGCAGCATCTCCACCTGGCAGCCGTTCGTCTCGTTGGATTTCGTGTTGGGTCGTATCAACCCGGCAACCTAGCGGGTCGGGTCTAGTTGCATTTTTTGAACCATTTATAAAAACGGGTCAGTTTCGGGTCATGTCAAATAGCGCCGGGTCAGTTTCAGATTCCACCCGAACCCGACCCATTGACCCGAAGTGACACCCCTAATTTGAGTGGTATATATGCAAATACTCTATTATTCTTTTAATTACATGTATTTTAAATTTGAGTATCTGCATTATAATTTTTTATTCTAAGATAAATTATATCAAAATATTATGATTTTTCTTTTCATATAATTGGGTTTAATTTAAGATTCCCAAATTCTTTCCCTTTTCATACAAGCCAGGAGTTTCCTACAATGGCATTGGGCCATTGGCTGTGAGTTTCTTTCAACGAGTCGCTACCCTACTTTTAATTAAATTGACGTATACGTCTTGAACTCTTGATATGCAGCAAAAGTCTAAATTCAACTTGTCAGTTTTCTCCCAACCAAATATCTCCTACAAAGAGGAAAAAATCAATTCACCGAAAATACTGGGTTTATTTGGTCAAACATCTTGAGCTGTTTAACTTACAAAAAAAAGTTGCTCATTATCCAATTAATTTGTGTTAGTACCCTATAAAAATTGACTGCGTTGATCAATTTATATTGTTATCTCGGATCTCAACTTAATTTTTTATACTCACTATAATGTGTAGGGGGTTTACCCCCAGCTTAGATTCGGGTTGTTTGCGCTTGAAATTTTTTTTGTTTGTACAACACCATGACGTTATGTACCCGAGTGGCCCAGTGCTACTCGACAGAGAGCAAAGAGCCACAACACTCTAGATTCAACGCTGCAGCATTATAATGAAAGAGGCTTGAGCATCGCAACGCTCAAAACTGGTGCCGCAGCACTTCAAGGTGAATTGGACAGTTTTCTAAATCGTTTTCTTTTTATCAAGGGTTGCGTTCCTTAGAGTTATTAACTTGACTTCCTTTTGTTTTGTGAGAAGTTAGAATAGGAGAATTGTGAGAACGGTGAAAGAGAGAAGAGAAACAAAGAGGGAGTGAAAGAGGCACAATTTTATGCTGATAATAAAATTCTCAAAGCTTCTTTGTCTATGCTCTTCTTCTTCTTCTTCTTCTTCTTCTTCTCTCTCTCTCTCTCTCTCTCTCTCTCTACTCTTCATTCTATTGAAATCTTATGAGTCTTGCTAGTAAGTTTCAGATAATGCCACAAACATATTTAGATCTAATAGCTATGAAGATATGTTAAATAATTTCAGAATGACACCTAGGAAATTTTGTTATTGTTTAAGGTTCTGATGATCTTTAAAGTGATCCTTAAAGTGATTGCATCAAAATGAATTTCAAGGAAAAAATGTGTTCTCGTTGGGATTCTAGTGAAAACGTTTTCTTTATCAGGATGTTCAGATTGAACATTGATAGGATCTCTGTTGTGTGCGGAAACATTGGTGACGGTAGAGAGATATAGTGTTTAGCGTTTTAGTTTTTTACGAAGATCTAGTACACACAGATAAGAGAGAGGCGTATAGAATCATAAGAGATCATTATCGAGAGACAGAGGTCGGAGGAATCGTAGTCGGCGGGCGACTATGGTCGGAGGGATCGAAGTCGGGCGTTGGAGGTTAAAGTGACTGTAGTCAGGCAACTGAGGTCCAAGGGACTATTGCCAGATGACAGAGGTCGGAGGAATAATAGTCGGCCGACGGTGGTCAGAGGGACCACAGTCGGGCGACAGAGGTCGAGGGTACTATTATCGAGCGACGGAGGCTAGATGGACTGTTGCTAGGTATAGAGAGAGAGATTAAAAATAATTAAGGGTTTTAGTCAAATTTACACGAGTATTCCCAACAATAAAGTACTCGTTTCTCTATTCCTATTCTTTGGTCAAAAGTTGAATTCTAGGCTTTAACTGACATACGAGAAGAATTATTGAAGTTCTGCAAAATTCAATAAAGGTAATTGTATTGTCTTTATTCTCGATAAACTTGATTAAAAACACCAAATTCACTATATTTTTATATAAACTAAAATAAAAAAGAGTGTTGATATATCATCAAGAATTTATCTTGATCATGCATGTATCTCAAGACAAAATTGAGTTGAAAGCTTCCGAAATTAAATTTGAGATCATCCAAACTTCGATTTCTACAAACTTACAGTCGAATTGAACGTTCGAAAAGACGAACCCAGCAACATCAAAATTAGTTAAATCCAAGTCCAAATGAGCCCATATCAAGGGTCCAAAGTATATTTGGAGGGTTTACAGCATAATTTGGATTACAAAACGAATTCCAAACATGACATGCTTATAGTCAAATCAAGCAACTCGACGAAACAAATCCAACGTGCCCAAGATCGTCGAATTCTGATATCATGAAGACACTCAAATAATCAATAAACGGTACACAATCAAAGGGATCAATATCGGCCGTCCATTCAAACCACTCACATCTTGACCTTGATCCACCCCATATTTACAAGCCATGTCACTCTCAAAAAACTATAAATAGGCCCTCATTCTTCACATGAGGGAGGAGAAGAAGGAAGAGAAGTGAGAAATTTGGGAGCTCTCTTGCCACCGACCACAGCCAGAGTTCTTCCAGACCATTACTGGAGTTCCTCCCGACAGTCGCTAAAGTTTCTTCTCTGACCGTTGTCAGAGTTCTTCCCGACCGTCGCTGAAGTTTCTTCCCGACCGTTGCTAGAGTTCTTCCTGACTGTCGCTGAAGTTTCTTCCCGACTGTCACCGGAGTTTCCTCCCTACCGTTATCAAAGTTCTTCCCGACCATCGCCTAAGTTTTTTCCAGACCATCACCTGAGTTTTTTCCCCACCACTATCGGAGTTTCTTCTCAACCCTCACCACTATTGGAGTTTCTTCTCGACCCTCGCTGAAGCTTTTCTCAACCACAGTCTTACTTCCGCCTGTTCATCACTCATCGCCATATTTCTGTCCAATTATTCAATATGTTGTAATTTCAACATCTCCAAGTAAAGGAGAGAATCAAACTTTATAATCCATTCAAACTTAGTAGAATTTTTTCATCTAGGTCAGGCTCGTGGTTTTTCTCTTCATGGATTTTCCACGTAAAAAAGTTTATGATATTTTTCTCTCACTCAACTATCTGTTGGTGTGCCGGATATACGTATATTGCTAAGACGTTATATTTTTTTACTCTACTGCTACATATATTCTCGTCTGCAATAAGTGTAATATATTAAAATTATAAAATAAATTTAATAAATTTGAAATATTTAGTTAAATATCCTTACTCAATTTTTTCATTCAAATAAACCACCCATTTATATAAAATGTTACCATTCCTTTCTCCGGCCGTAGTGAGGCAAAATTAAGATTTTATTTGGAATAATTTTTTTGTTATTTTTTAAAATAAAATTTAATATAAATATTTTTAAAAATAAAATTTTTTTATTAAAAATTATTTTAAAAATTAATAAAAAGCTATCTCAAAAAAGCCTAAGTTATTATTTTAATGAAATAGCTGTTTTTTTATAAAATACGCATTACTAAAAAGAAAAATATATATTGTGCCTAAGGCACTTTAATCGAAAGACCTTTTAAAAAAAAATTGCAGACGATCAAGCAGATGAGCACTCAGCTTAAGAAAATAATAAAAAATAATAATTAAATATTACGTAAAAATATTCTGATATACTTAATATTTTTTTCAAAAAAATATAAAAAATAATGAAAATTAATTAAAAAAAAAGAAATGGCTGACCTAAGTTTAGTCTTACGGCGTCAATGAACGAGCGGTTCCTGATGTGGCCGTTCTCAGGATCTGGTGAGCGATAGCAATCAGCGAGTAGCGAAGACTGAACCAATGTAATGGCAGCGAAGCAAATCATTACTGTGGGCCCACCTATCCAACCTAGGTGGCCCACACTCCACGCAAGAGAGAGAACACCTGACCCGATCACCGCTGTTATTATGTGGGCGCAAGCACTCCAAAAAGTCCCTGTTAATAATTACAAAACAGGAAGTTTAAAACCTTTTATTTTTATTTTATTTTATTTTTCGCTCAAATCTTGCACGGAAATTCAAAGCTAATTTTGTTATTTAAGATTATTAAGAAGTTTTAAAAAATAAAATTGATTAATCTGAAACTCTATATATACTTTTGCGCCATATCTAAAAATCTGAATAATTATTTTTTTAAACGTGATCACCGCATCATAACACACCTTTTTTTTACATTTAAAGCTTAGTTTGAGAATGCTTTTTTATTATTTTTTAAAATAGTTAAAATAAAATTTTAGTACTAAAATTCTATTTTAAAAAATAATAAAAAAGTCATCCCAAAGGAAGCCTAAGGGTTTGTGTGCTATGACTTTTTTGTTACTTCTTAAAACAACTTTTAATATAAAAATTAAAATTTTTATACGAGAAAGTTGCTTTAAAAAATAACAAAAAAAGTCGTCTCAAAAGAAGTCTAAGATTTCATTTGGGACAATTTTTTATTGTTTTTGTTTTTTAGACAAGAAAGCCTAAGCTTTCGACAGCAACATTTAAAAAAATTATTTTCTCCGTAATAATTTTGGCTTTATTTTGGGATAATTTTCTTACTATATTTAAAAATAATTTTTTAGTATAAAAAATTATTAAAAACTTAAAAAAATAGTGGATAAAACCTATCCCAGACGAAACTCTCATAACTTTTTTATAAAAAACTGCGGCCGTCTCAAGCGGGTCCTAAAACGCAGGCTATTTTCTGCAGCTTATTGCAATTAAGGTGGAGTTGGATTTGATCGAATAACTAAGGTGGAATTTATTTGTATAAGGAGATCATTTTGGCCTACAGAATCTGGCAAATTCGATTAAAAAAAGGAGAAATTCTCTTTCAAAGGCCAAGAAGAAGGCAGCTGAAGGTATTTAAAAACTGGCTTTGCTTTCGTTTTCTTTTAAGGCTTAATTGTTGATGAATCAGAAAAATTAAAAGAGTGTTCAGATCTTAAAAATCGAAATGGAACTTAAAAATGGAGAACAGTATGATGAAAAGAAGAAAAATGAGAAATTTTCTGAATCAAAAGTCGGATTAAGAAGTGAGAAGCGAATAGAAACATCTAAGATCATAGTGATTATTCCTTCCATTTCAAAAAGAAAAAATTAAAAATAAAAAGAATTCTTGATGAGGTAAAACCAAAGAAATCAGATTGGAAGTGGAAGAGATGTACCAGTTCTCTCTGAGTGCGCTTCAGAATCATCTGATAGCTTTGGAAGATTGGCAACCAGAGGATAGCTTTCAGCTTCATCTCCTTCCTTCCAAAACCCCATGGCTGCTGCCTTCTTCTGACAAACAGAGGATGCTTATGAAAAGGGCTTTCTGAATTTATTATTGCTCCTGTCGTTTAACTCTGTTGTCATGGAGAAAAAGATTGATGGTTTCTTGTGGGATTTTTAACAAGTTTAAGTAGGTCAACAAGGTAACATTGAATAATATGGCATAAACAGGTATTTAGGTAGTCGTGCACCACCTTTTAACCCGTGTGATGTGAGATTAGCATATGAGAGAGTTACATTGATTTTGACCTGCGGATTACTTTGAGGTGATAGGAGATTAGGGAGAAGAAAGAAGAGAAGAGATGGAGTAAAAAAAGAGAGAAACTCTATGGAAAAGTATTTTAATGGTGAAAGCTTTTCTTTTTGACTTTATGGCACTTGCACTAGAGTTGTTTTAGTTCTGTCCTACTCACTTCCTTCAATGGTGTACAGGATTTGCAAGAGGATAAAAAGATCAACAGTCCTTAGTACTTTTTTTGATATAAAGACAAACAATTGTTATGAGCTTATGTAAAGATTGTTGTCTACTGCTTTTTATGATTAATTGTGTACGTTTTTTTAGGATGCATGTGATATATTATTTGAAAATCCACTTATGAGACAGGAATCTTAAGGTACTATTTGAACGAGAAATTTTTAAAATTGCAATTGGGGTCATCTAAATTTTAATTTTAATAAATTTATAGCCGAATTGAATGTCTTGATGAAACGAACTCACGGACGTCAAAATTAACCCGATCTAAGTTCAAATAAACTCAAATCAAACACTCAAAGCATAATGAGAATTTTTTGAATATTAATTGAATAACCAAATGATCTATTAGTATAGAGTGCTTATAAGCTGTATATATGAGGCATATTTGGTTGAAGAAATATCTTCATTTTACTTCTATATATTTCAAACATGATATTAGGTTAAGTGGACTAAAGTAATAGAGGTCAAGTCCAAGATGATGTATTGGGCTTCTCAATTTTAAGCTTCATAGGAACCCTTCACATTACAAAGAGTTATCTTGATTTTTAACATTACTAGAATAGGAGACTACTAGAACTATATGCTTTTTAATTATGAGCATATCACACATTTATTAAAGTTATTTGAATTGACAATCTTTGATAAGATATTTTAGAATTCTCAAAAATACAAATTTTATGAAGTTGTTGTGTAACATAAAAAAACTATTTGATTAAGTACCAATTTCAATTAGGATTAGAAGCTTCTAAAATAAAAATTAGAATAATTTGAACTTTAGCAAATTAATAGTTGAATTGAATATCTCAAAAAAACAAATCCCATGACATCAAAATTAATTTGATTTGAGTCTGAATGAGCCTAGATAACACACTTGAAGCATAGTTGAAAACTTTATAATATTCATTAAATGACCAAATGATCCAAAAAAATTTTGTGCTTATAGTCAAATCAAGGTTCTCGATGAGACAACCCCAAAGAGCCCATGACCTCTTAATTTTGATATTATTAAGGCCATCAAACATTAAAAAAAAAGTATCAAGGGGGAGTACTTTTGTACTAATTAATGAACAGTTTTGAATTTTGACTATATTTATGGAGAATATCACCCTTTAAAATTATAAATAGACCCTCATTTTCTAAATGAAAAAGGATGGACTAAGATTTGAAATATGAGAGCATTAACAAATCTAAGAGCTCCCTCATTATCACAATGTGGATACTCGATCACTATCATTAAACCATCGCTGGGACCGCCACAATTGGCCTAAAATCGCCAAAACATTGTCGTCAAATCACCACTACTCAACCGCAGTGGAATTTTTATCATTAAACCATCACAACCACTTGATCGCCTCCACTAAATTGTCACTTGATCATCATCAACTTCATCACTTGTGACCAGTAATAACATTGATGTACGCCACTACCTACAAGGCTATTACATGCCATTAACTCCATCACCAATGCCCACCGACTTTGCTATCCACCGCAACCAATATCATCAATGCACACTATCACTTATAAGGTTAATGTATGTCGTTGACACCAACAACAATGCCCATCAACTTTGTCACTCATTATCGCTAATAATATCGACACATGCCATTACCTACAAAGTCGATGCATATTATTGACACCCATGTCGATGTCCATCTACTTCTTCATCTATCATCAGCAATAACATCAACGCATACTATCGCTTATAAAGTCAATGTATACTATCAGCACTAACTCTGATTCTCAACGTCAAAATCAATATTTATATTAAAATTTTCACTCTTGTCTCATCCCTTATCTCATCTCTTAAAATGAGAAAATTTAATTATATCACAAATGATCTCTTGAAGACTACTTCAATGTCCTAAGGCTCTTCCAACCTTCACCATAGTACTCATTCTTTATAGCCAATATTCACTGTATTGTATTAAGATATTCCCCAATTACAATGAATGATATCATTTAAAACAAAAGATATATTCTACTGGAATCATTTGAATTAAGCTTAGTCTCATAGTTTTTTCTCTTTTTTAGTTTTTTACATAAAAAATATTTGTGTCTCTTGCAACTCTTCTTGTATACGTGTATGCTTAATCTTCATACAAAGCATTTTCTCTCTACCGTCTTTAATGTTCTATCATGCATTAATTTTGCATTATCCGTGGAAAGCAATTATAAGTTGGCGAGCAACTTTTACGACAACCTCTAAAGGTTGTTCACTTTAATATCATCAACACGATTGTAATATGGCAATTCCCTTTACCATCTACTACTTCATTAATTTTGTAACAAACATGTCAAAGTTAGTCACTTCAAATACAACATTGAATGGACAACATCATAGTCATGGTTGTAGTCAAAATAATTCTCCATTCTTTAATCTATTATTATAGTGGTTCCATAAAAAACAGATCAGGACTGCAACCCTTGTTGCAATATCAAAATGATATTCGTATTAACATCCTAAGCATAATTATAGTCGAGAAAGTCTTTTAATACGATCTTTTTCTATGCATCCTAAACAAAGCCAATCGACAATTATAATTAACGGACAAATGATGGTAACTAATTTAAATTTGATAGCTAAAAAATACTTATTCACCTCATGGGCCTTTTAGATTCCCATCCAAAAGGCCCATCTTCTCTTCTGATGGGCTGCCAAGGCCCAATTAATTCTCGATTGGCCTCAAGAAAGTCCATAGCAATAATAGAACTTAAAAGAAAAAAATGCTTACATTCACAATTGTCTTTATTAAAGATTTGATATTAAATAATATTTTAATTTTAAATAATTAGAGTGATTTTTTTTACTTAGATAGAATAGTCATAATCATCAATTGTATATAGATTCATGCAATTGGAATTTTATAATTAAAACTTAATTATTTTAACACTAAGATTATTGTTTTGATATTAAATTGAATATTATCTTTAACTATTAAATTTCTATAAATCTTATATGCATAGAAAGAAAAGTAATAGATGTGTAGTTAAATTGAGTATTTTTAGTTAATATTCAATTTAATCATAATATAGTATTCATCACTATTATTTGCTATGGATAAAAGTAAAAATGATGTGATTTTGAATTAGAGTTTTTTAATGGTTTGCTTAATGGTGAAATTATTTTTTCAATATTAAAAAATTTATGAAATAATTATTTTAATTTGAAACATAATTAGACATTCATCATTGTTGATTGTATATATTATACTAACATAAATTTCTTGCATTTGCATTAAAAAAAGCTTTTAGATATTGCTTATGAAATATGATATTTTATAATTCATATTAGATTCATTGTTAATATTAAGAACTTATTTATAAAATTAATTTGAATGCTACTATTAAATTATTAAATACCTTATTTTGTATTGCATGTATTTAAAACATTTTCTTAACACATTATACACCTTTATATTTTGTGCATATTATGCTTCGCATAATCATTTAAATTATTCTGTATTCATAACATGCACACAAACATTTATTAGAAGTTCTGATTATTAATTAAAGCTAAGTTACTTAAATTCGATTTAAGTGGATCATTCGCCAACAGTTGTATCTATCTATGACATATTTACAAATTGCATGATCTTTATTTACTATATTACATATTCATGTTTGTATATGAAATGTCAGTTTATTAGAGCTATATTATTATTATGCTATGCTACTTATGTTTGTGTTACAAGGAACAGTAGGGTAGGAAACTTTATAAATATAACTAATTAGGGATTGACACTCTTTTATGCATGTTTTTATCACTTTACACCAAATTCACTATTTACATTGGTTGCTTCGGGATACATTCACACTATCGGTTGGAGACCATAGAAAAGAGTAAGGTTATAGGCTTAACATATAGGCCATGCCAACTTGAAATAAAACACACATTATTTATGATTTTACTTGGAGTAGTGATTGCACATATAGGCTCATCATAGTGGACATACATATGCAACATAAACCTATGACTTATGAGCTTCTAGCCTTTAGTGATGCCCATCATATCAAGCCATTGTGAGTATGCATATAATCTAGGATCTATACATTCTAAAATAGATAACATAGGCATAAATTCCATACATATAAACCTCTTCTTCATCCATACAATGTAGGATATATCCATCTCCTCTCAATTTAGAGATAACTTCTTTTTTACTTTCACATATAATTAGGTGGATCTGATTGCATTCCTAACCTTGACAGGATGTAAGTTAAGGCTTCGGTCTTCTTTACCATATTGAGAAGATAATGAGACTTTCATGGTCACACATGAATAAGTTGAAAGTCAAATTTTGTATTCTTCTCTACGATGTTAAGGAGCTATTCATGCTTAATTTATCTCATATGAGCAAATTGTAAGTCCCATCATTTTCATCACTCTATTTCATTCTTTATATCTCTTCTACTAAATTGAGGAGATATTTTGATACATCTATTATATTCTTGATGACTTCTTTATCACATTAAGAATATATTTGAGTTTTCTTGGTCACACACTATAAAGTTGCAAGTCACTTTTCGATATCTCTTTCTCCACATTAAAGATATGTTTGGGCATGATCGAGTTGTAAGTCTAACTCCTTTCATGTATTCTCTACCACATTGAGAAGATGTTCATATATGTCCCATCTTTTCTACCTTATTAAGAATATGTTCATATTTTATATCTATATATCTCAACTTCTTTATCAAATTGAAGAGATATTTATATTTTTCATACTTATATCATCTTCTCTATCATATTGAGAAGGTATTTGGGCATTATTGATCCCACATAATCGAGTTAAATTGAGAAGATATCTTCCTTTCCTATCCCTTAGATTTAGAACCCAGATAGCCTTGTCATCCTTGACATGTACCACATGGTACTGTAAATCATATTGGAATTTCTCCATCATATGATATTATAGTGTAATTCTCGGCTATCAACCCAGGACTAAGACTACACCCATGATCTATGAGATTCCCTTTAATAATATAACCTATGAGTAATAATAAGAATTCTTATGTTGCCAAATGACTAAGTATATTAGGCCACAAATAAACTCAAAATGATAGAACCATGGTACCTTAATTAGGAGCATCATACATACTTGATAGGTTAGTTTTCACTTTCCTACACCCATTCATTTTTTTCTCCTAGATGGGTGCTATCACATTGCATCATAAGTCTAGTCTTAGGCATCTCTTTATAATCGATGTAGAGTTATAAGTCCCTCTTTCATGTCCACTTTAGTAATTTTATGTCTACCTTTCTTGATTACTAGGATGTTTATCCCTTCATCCTCCTTAAAGCCCTACAAAATACATTTTGACTTTAATCTGAATGAAACTACATCGATCTTACCTAGTTTGAATACAAGCATTGACTCATTAATCGAGAGTATTCTAGAATGCATAAGAGATCTAAATAATCTTATGAGCATGCTCCTTTGCGAAACCCCAACCTACAATTAAAATAAACCCTATAGGAAGCCACATCCTAGCATGGGAAATCTTTGTGATAGATAAACTCAATCTATCTTTCATTGACCCACTCAAGCCTAAGAGTGCACTGATTAGCCACGAATAATCCTTTATTACAACATTTTGAGCATCTATTGAAGCCTACACTTGATTATGTTGTTATCTACAAGAAAGGATTTATCAAGTGCATTTCATATCATCACTGAAAGATAAAGTCAAGTTTCCAAACATTGTTCCTGAATTATAAAAAAAACTCTTAGTCAGACTTCTATTTCTTACTTTTTGTCTTCAATTCTTTTTAATTTTTTATTTGCTAGATTATGAATCCTATCCTACAATACATACTAGCTATAAATGAGTATGTAACTACAATAGTATTATGACATAAAATATTTTTAAGAATTTGAGAGATTTGTTTTGGAGGTGGAATGTCATTGGTTTAAATTTTTGGAATTTTAGAACTATATTTGACAAATTTAGAATTGGTAAAAGGTTCACAGTTACAGGTTGTCAAATGTTTTGATTTTGGTTAAAATTGGAGAATTAACAATCTTGTCTATCAAATTTAAGCTTGATTGGAGATTTAAGATTCAAATAATATTGAATAGATTTTGTGTTTTAGTGAATTTATGAAATTTTAGAATCTTGTTTATCAAATTTGGCTTGATAGGACGTCCAAGATTCAAAAGAATTTTAGAACTCTAAAATTTTAGAACTTCCTCAAAATGTGCACTTAATAAGAGGTTTTAAAAATTTTAAAATCACATAAATTTTATTTTCATTAGAAATTTAAAAAAATTTAAAATCATAACCATCAAATTAGGGATTGATGGAAGTTTCTAAAATCTGAATGTTGGTAATACTTACCCAAGAAGGACGTGAATAAGCTATCTAATGAAAGAAGGGTAGTCCATGTCTATGAAGGAAGTAGGTATAATATCTATTTATAAAAAATTAGGTCACTACTAAATATGGAGAGATGAACCTTTCCCAACATAGTCATAAGAAAATTCAATGGAAAAATAAATTAAATATTTAACTTTTTTATTTTTGTCATTAAATATTACATAGAGCATAACATATAATTTCGGAAGATAGAAATAATATTCTAATATTGATTTAAAATAACAAATAAAATTTAAGAAAAAATATTTATGTTCTCAGAGGCTTTCCCCTACCTTGGCTAAGCATATGAAGATTTTATCAATCTCATTCAAAGGTGAGGTTAATAGTATCGTTTGCCGCTCTGAGGTTTATTTTATCATTTGATATCCGTAGGGGTGGATATTGTTTTAACATCCAGCTTCATCTTTAAATCAAATGCTATCATATGCATTCTACCTTTAGAGGAGTCGATTCTCTCTTCATTAAAATCAAGTTTGTCATCTTTGCTCAACCTTTAGTCCTTAGACATAAGCCATTATAAATAAGAAGATTTGCTTATGATCTTATAGTTTATCTTCATTCATTTTTTTTAGTTCTATCTTTTTTTAAATAATAAATATTAATCTTTGTCAAATCAATATTATAATTATTACTCTATCATCTTTTTATCTATTTTCTCTTCAATCTAATAATTTTTGTATAGCAAATCAATTAAATGCTAAATCTTATTATTATCAAATATCCATTGAACTCCTTCAAAGTAATAATTATTTGATGTCATTTGTTCATTATGAGACATACAACAATAATCAAACATAAATTGATTCTTTTAGATAATAATCATATTCAAAGGAAGATGACGGCTGCAAAAGAGTTGGATTGAGAGAATCACAGCTATGATTCTCAATAAATATGTGCAAAAGAAATTAAAATATTCCAAATATTAAAAAAATTAAATTTAATTAAATTTAAAATTATAAGTGAATGAAATTTATTCCATATTTTTTAATGATGCAATGTTGCTTTCTAAAAAATTTTATCAAAGGGGTTTTGGAGAATATAATCAACGGCTCATTCTTTATAAGCTCATGGATCGTTTTGTGGGCCTAGTAAACAAGCCTTGCACGAAGCACCTCATCTGTAAGCTTAACCAAGCCCAGCCCAGCCCATTCTGATAGATACAGAATGCTTCCTAATATTAAGCCCATTGAAAATGCAGATTGAATGCTGATAAATGTAAAGCTGATGATATTGATAGTTGAAGGTATTGCTATTGCTTTTGGTTGTTATAAATCCTACAGAACATTATAGATCATTTGCATATTTATTATTTATATTAAGAATTTCAGATATGAATTAATTGGTTTTAAGAGTGAAGTGACCTAATAAGAATATGATTTTCCTTTTCAATTTGATTTTTGATTGATTGTTAGAAATTTTTTAAATATGTGAAGTTGAATGAGTACTTACAGCCAAAGGGGTGATGATTTATCAAAAAATGCATGATCATAATTTTATAAATATTTTTTTTTTTACTCTTGTTCAATGAAAAAATAGGGCTATAACTAGCTCGAATTTTATTATAGTGCTACTAGCAAAAGAGTTGCAATAAGAAAATTTGAAGGCAATTTTTTACCTGGATTATATATTATTGAATTGTCAATTCTACATACCCTATGAATCGTCGATCAGTGATCAATGAGTTCTAATAGGGCATTTTTTGAACTGGTCAATTCAACATGATTGAGATTAGATCATCATATGATTCAAGTGGGTTCCTACCGGTTTGATGTAACACAAAAAATTTTAACTAATCGGACTAGCAAATTGATCAGCTCACAATTGAATCGATCAAATTAGTTTAGGGTTTAGGGTACTTATATGAAACAACATCTATGTTAGGGCTATAAATGAGCCAAGCCAAACATCTGCTTGTTCGGGATACTTATATGAAACAACATCTATGCTAGGGCTATAAAAGAGCCGAGCCGAACATCTGCTTGTTCATATTTGTGTTCGTTTATTATCAGTTTGTTCACATCTATGCTAGGGCTATAAAAGGGCCGAGCCGAACATCTGCTTGTTCATATTTGTGTTCGTTTATTATCAGTTTGTTCATGTTCGTTCAAGTTCGATTTGAGATTTCATGTTCGTGTTCAAGCTTGATTTATTTAAGTTGATAGATGCTCATGTTTGATTTATATATAGTTCATATTTGGTTCTTTTTATGCTTACCAAGCATTAAGCAAATGAGACTTCTCTAGCTTCTTAGGGATTTTGGGAAATATTCGATTTGTGCGACTTCGAGCTATTTTTGTCCGTCAGCCCAGTTGGGAAACTTATTCGTCTTGAGGTAAGTCATATTATGCATATCTCAATTTTTAAAAATATGTAATTTTTAGCAAATTTTTCGATTAAAATTTTGTATTTGTTAGCGAAAAACACTGATAACTTTGCACAGGTAAAACTTTCACCGCATAAATTTTTATATGTTATAGAGATTATGATTATGAACATTTTGAATATTTTTAGAAATTTTTCAACGGGATTTGAAATTTGTGGGGTTTTTATTGAATAGAAAATTATCTGAATGTTGAAAAATAGTGATGTAGTACAATAAAAGTCTTAAAACATTATTTTACACAATCCCTTGTAATTTGATATTTTTTTAAAAATGTGTATTTTTACCTAGTAGGATTTTCTGTTATCTACTGTTATACAATACTGTAAAATTTTGATACATGCTCAATTACTCTTTAATTGTTATAATGTGATAATATATATGCATATGTGATTAAATTATATCTGTTGGGAGCCATAAGAGGTCAAAATTCTCTGAGATTTATAAGGAGCCAAAACCCTTTGAGATTTTGTTTGAGATATGGATATGTGATATATTCTGGTGCTATAAGCATAAATAAAAAGGGAGTCATAAGGGGTCAAAATTTTTCGAGGTTCTATCTGGGTCCAGGAAATGTGATATAAACTGCTCTGTGACATGAATTTTAATTTATTTACTTGTTAAGTATTGTTATTTAAATCAGGGAATAACTGTTATGCATTTATTACATCTCTCAGTATAGTGATTTATTTAAAATGCATTTAACTGCTTTTAAATATTCAACAAAATATTTGATAAATAAATATTTAAAAATTTAAATTGATTTGTGTGGCTTGCTGAGTTGTTGTAGCTCACTGCAGTTTTACTTCTGATTTTCAGGATCTGGGAAGCGAAAGAAGATTGTGGACTAGCAATTCAGGATCAGATCTGAGGTTATAGGTATTTTGATATTTTGATTTTTGTACAATCATGGCTGATTAAATTTTCAGTTTTGTAGCTCTTGCCTGTAACCATATATTGTAATATAGATATTTATTTTGATGAAATAAAAGAAATTTGGTGGATGAGTTTATTTTTAGTATTTGGATATTTTAGTAGCTCTATAGTCTGTAGTTTCTTTCAATGAATATTGACAGAAAATTTAAAATAATTTTAAAATTATATATTGGGATTTGCCTGTCATAGCTCAATATGATAGAAATTAGGATATGTCCTGGTCGGGTTGGGTTGCGACACGGCCGTTACCGGATGTCCACCCAGCTACTGTCGAATCTCACACTAGTTGTAATTACGTAAAAGTTTAAATAAATTTGTTTGAAAAATATAAAAATTTAATCTAATAGACGCATTGCGGTGCTAGGCCTGTAAGCACAGTGGTGCCAGGAATTGCCGCCATGACACTGAGGACACTGAGATCCCTGTTCTACTGTAATTCTAACGGCGACATGCAGCTTAGCGGTGCTAGATCTTGCGTGTTGCTGCACCAGGCACTTTTTTTTTTTTTTTGAAATATATTTTCCTTTAAATATTCATGCCACTCACCACCCCTCCCCTCATTTCATTACTTGTCGGGGAAGGAAAGAAGGGAGAGAGAAGAGGATAGAGAAAAAAGAGAGAAAGTGCTTAGGGATATTTTCGTCTATTGCTTCTGCTACAAATTTTGTTCTGATTGATGTAAGCAATTACACTCTTACTCTAGTTTTTTATTGTTTTGATTTTTATGGTTTATATCTCTCTTGAATTTATCAAAAATATATTTTATCCTGATTTCTCAAAATTTTATCGAGTAAATATGATAGATATGATTTTTATGAGCATTTTGACTATAATATTATTGAATTTCATCGAATAGATTGAAAGTTATGATTTTTTGAAGTTAATTCATAGCATGTATATTTTCGTAGATTTCATATATTAAAGTATTTCATACTTGATATTGACATTGCATAGCAAAAATGATATGAATGATATAAGATAAATGTGACATTTGCATGTAAATAAGGAAGATTGGTTGTTAATACTATAGTTAATATGAGTTGGCTGTTAAAACATTAATACCCTGTATAGAAGAATGGGGCAACAGTCTTTTCTTAAAATAAAAGTTTGTGATGTAATCTTGGTTGTAGCATATAACCAATTGACCGAATTAAGCCGATGGGCAAAAGGTGCTGACTCTTAATGATTTATTAAAGTCTTTCATGAATTGATTTGAGATTTATGAACAATAATAGTAAGATAAAGAATGATGACTAATTAGTCGACAGTTGGTGTTAAATTATAGACTGAGTCTTCAGTGTCTTGTCATAATTGAGCAAATTTCAAGGGTGACATCTCATTTATGCTCCATTTAGTTGACTTAGTTTATGATACATGATACTTGATGATGAATTAAAAAAAAAAATATTTGTGCGAGAGTGATGACTTGAGCAGAGAGCTTTCACATAAAGTAGAATTTCTTATGTTTAATCTAGTATCAAATAATTTAAACTTGACATTAGTGAAGAAATTATCAAAATTTTGTCATAAAAACAAAGCTAGTTGCCTGAGATTGATAATCATAACACACATTATATCAAATGTAATGGGCTGATGATAGTAATCAATCAATCAAAACATGATGGAGCATGCAAGAATAGTAATAACAGTTATAAATTAATGTTGTAGTAAATACAAACAAAAAAAAGAAAATGCAACGGAAAAGAAAGTACACTATAATTTAATGTGAAAAAGCTTGAAATTAGAAAAAAAAAATCATGAAGCCACTCCACACCAAGAAATTCTCTGTGAAAATTTGGGAGAAATAGTACATTTCTTGTCTCTCTCACTCTCTCCTTGTCTCTCTTCACTTCACAACTTGTTCAGTACACAAAATAGGCCACGAGAAACATATAATTAAAATCACCCAAGGGATGCAACCATTCAAGTTAAACATGAAAACGAGAAAGAAAACTATCCAACCTGACACGTAGCGCCGCGATGCTCCACGCTTTGTCTCCAATATGACTAGCAACACTACACCACTGGGGTCTAGAGCGTTGTCGTGCTCCGCTCTCCATCTGTCTCCAACTATGCTATGTAGCGCTATATTTTTTATTAAGAGGTGGTTCTCCGTACAACCGTACAACATTTGTGGCACCGTGTACTCGAGCGCTATGGCATTGTATTGTCTAATTTGAGATAAACAGAGAGCAGAGCACCATAACAATCAAGATCCTAGTGTTGTGAGTCACACTAAAGACAGAAAGCAGAGCATTGAGGCGCTCCAAACCTGGCGTCGAGGTGCTCCAAACATAGCTTAGCGGTGTTGTGAGTCGAACTGGGCTGCTTTTTTTTTCTCATTTTTCATATTTAATTTAAAGGGCTGTGTACCTTACAGTTATTGAAATGTGTCTCTTTATCTATTCTATGTTTAGAACGGTGCAAGAGTGAAAAGAGATAAGAAGATAATGAGAGAGAAAGAGATTTATGCAATTTCTCTCATTTTCAAAGTGAATTTCTTGGTATGGTGTGGCTCTGTGATTTTTTTTCCAGTTTTGAGTTTTTTCACATTAAATCTTTGATTTCTTTCTTTCACTGCATTTTCTTTTTCTTGTTTATGTTCACTGTGTGTTTTACTTTCTGATCCCAACACATGCATCTTGAAACAATGACTTTTGGTATCTGGGAAAATGCTAAGAAAAAAGAGGTGTTATTTCACGAGCACAAAATCTTTGAAGAATCAGTTGCTTATAGATATTTCCATTTAAAAGTTTGGTGACGACTGCCTCGATGTCATAGCAAGAAAATTTACTGATTGTTATGAATTTGGTATTGAATTGTAATGGTTTGACTTATTTTCTCCGAGAACTATTCTTCAAATGCTTGGGAATCCTACCAAATCAATTAATTCATTATTTTTCACTCTATCAAATGGTCTTAACTTCTATGGGTTTGAAAACTATTGCGAGGTTCACATAAAATTATACATTGTTGAAGGAAAAACAACTTCGCTTTTATCCATTCTAGGCGTGTTATATAAGATACAAGGATTAATGCATGGAGAAATTTTTATTTGATTGACTATCTTATGAAATAAAAGATATTTTAGGCATTTGTATTCAGCTCAAGCCCTCTTCCTCTTTTGATCAAAAATATTATCGGTTAGAATGATTAAGGTTGTTCTTCTGAAAATATTTCATTAAAGAAACAACTAAGTTTGGAACCGATGGGAACTGGCATTAATGGCATGCTTAAGTTTAATGGCACTCGACAACAAGCTCCTTGGGAGCCCTACTGAATGGTTAGCTCTCCTCCTATATATGCATTTGGATAATGGCGAGAATTATGTTGATTCTAAGAGAATTAATAAGGCGTTGATAGTTACACCTCTTAAAATTAGGGGTGTCAAAATAGGTCATCGGGTCGGATTTGGGTCCAACCCAAACTTGACTTGTTATCAACTGATCTGACCCGAACCTGACCCGGTTATGGAAACGGGTCGGGAATCCGAACCCGAATTCATCCGCCAACCAGGTTCGTGTGTTCGTCTGTTCGGACTTCAGAAATCTGCACTCGAGCCATGTGGCCACTGGTGCAAGCTAGCGAGTTGGGCGAGGCGGCCGGCCAGGCCGAGGTGGTGCCTCATGAGTCATGCGGGCGTGCCGACTGCTGCGTGCTAGCGGGTTAGGGTCGTTAGCCGAGCTGGGCGCATGACAGCATGGGCGGTTAGGCGCATAACGGCCGACGACATGAGAGGTGAAGGCGGAGGGTTGAGTCGTGCCGCATGCTAGTGGGCTAGGCCGGACGAGACCCATGGTTGTTGGCAAGGAAGGCTAGCGGACCTGGACCCGGGTCAACTTCGGGTTGATTTTGGGTTTCCAGGTCAATCCGAACTTGACCCATCTAACAAACGGGTTGACCCGAACCTGAAATTTTTTGAACTCAAACCCGACCCATCTGACAAACGGGTTGACCCGAACCTGAAATTATCCGGCTCGGGTCCGGGTCAAGTTTTGGGTCTTGTCAAATATTGACGCCCCTATTTGAAATCATCCATGATGATGATACTAGGTTGGATTGAACTATTGAACCAAAAGGGAGTGATTTACGGTGTAAGATTGTCTACTTATAGTCAGGTCATTCTTCACACCACATCATTAGAATGCTCTCATGTTTAGGATTCAATTACTTTCACTACTTATCAGAATAAGTTGAATGAACCTTAGTATGATAGCACATCTACCGATACTCTACGTCATTGAGCTCATTCCTACTTAGCTACTGAACTAAACTAATTGTTTTACTAGACATTGTGATTCATCCTGTTCTACTCATTCTAAATAGAGGATGGTTTATAAGTTTATTTTAATTGATATAATGTACGAAGAAAATATCCAATAATAAACTAAGATAATAAACTGAGACTCTTAAGAAAATACTTCCATTAAGGAGAGTTATAGGAAACAAGAAAGTCTTAATGTGAAATATAATAGTCTTACTTTCTCAAGGAAATATTATTTGTATTAGCCAATTTAATTATCCATAAAATAATAAAGAATTGAGTAATTACAAAATGAGATTTTCTTAAGCAGACATTTCACACAAATCAAAAATATTTTTCAACTTCGATAACAAGAAAATTGTACCCCAAAAAAAACACGCTTTGCGCGTACTTATTTTAACATATTTAGGTGGTAGTTAATGGAGCTTTTTTTCTTATTGTCAGCTGCATTGTGAACTTGTCAATATTGAACAAATGGTGGATTCATATTAAAATATACCAATCACTCATATTGATGACTGTTCAGAACTTGAACTTATTCATTTCTCACAGACAATGACAAATTGGACTGTACGTCTGCCTTTATTGGTTGTAAGAACTTGATTATTTACATCATGTAGCATTTGGCAGTATCCCTTATTCATTGCTGCCTGTCTGGACATTCTAATAGATCTGCCATGCAAGCTTGCTACCGCAAAAAAGCTTTGGCAGCACTTAAAATTAGCTTTAGATGCTATTTTCACAGGAACAAAATTATTGCAGCAGTTCTAGAACAGCTGCAAGACCGCCGTAGTTGATGTCCGCTACAAAGCTTTTTCACGACGGTTCTACGACCGTTGGGGAAAATGGTTGAAGCGTCTGAATTAGCGGCGATTTAAACCGCCACTATAGCTCCAGATTAGCGGCAGTTTCAACCGCCGCTAAAGTGACAGTGAAAGAGCTCATTTTAATTTAATAGAGGATGCAAAATACCTACGATTAACCTTATTACAGTTAAAGATATAGTCATCAAAAGTATTTATAATCAACTCTTAACTGCTTCTAACCTAATTCCAACAACAATTTCAAATAATACACAGGGAAAAAATAAATAAATCAGTAGAGAAGAATTTGAAGTTCTAAGCACTCCCACCAGAAGAAAGCTTAAAGTTCAATCTACTCCCACTTTTCTATGTTTATTGGATGAAGCCACTTTAATTAACATCACAAATTTGTCACATGGTAGACTCTACAAACCAGCTCAAACAGTGAGCCTTTGAAAGTTGAAACCTCACTTAATCTTCCCCAAATTCCACCTTCCTCAAATCCTCAATTTCCAGAGCTATGAAAAAGTGTAGGCACACCATCTAACATAAGCAAATTCAATGCTATGGTTTTCTTTTTCAAATTAACTTTCTATTAAGAAGGGAAACTAAAAGCAAAACCATATATTAATCTGTAAAAAAATAGGAATTAAGCTTCAAAAGTAGGGTTTGAAAATGAAAGGCGTTTTACAGTGTATTCGGGCACGAAAGGCGGATTTGAATCGAGCGAGGGAGTAAGAAGCAGGATCGATGCCAAGAATCTGGTACGGAGAAGCCGTTGTTCGCACGAGCTAGGGCACGGGAGGAGAGGTCGTGCAAGAACTAGCTAGGCACAAAGAGGACGCATGATACCTGCAATAAACCTTAATACCTCCTCTGTTGGGTGAGAGGGCAGTAATTAAGAGGGTAGCTACGGTTGGTCGTCTCTCGAGTACTGTGCTTGATCGAAGCTGCTATTCATGCGAGCTAGGGCACGAGAGGAGGGTCGGACTTTATGGTGACTGCAGCGACATTAGCGGCGGGAGAAGAGAGGCAAGCCAAATGAAGAAGAGAGGTTGGCCGGAGAAGTTCCTGAGTGAAAGCTTGGCGTTACGAGGAGGAGGCGGTAGTAGGAGACAGATGCGGGAAATAGCTAGTGCACGGGTCGGGATCGGGTATTAGAAATAGCACAATTCCATCCACTATGAGGGGCATGAATAATAATACAAATAGCGTTTTAAACTGCTTCTATAAATTATTCATTGCAGCGGTTTTAAAAATGCTGCTATTAATCACTGTGAAAAACATCATTTTTTAGTACTTTTAAGAATATATAATTCATATTTATTTTTTTTTCTGATTACAACTTTGAAGACCAATATTAATGATGACAGGTCTGCTAGTTGATGATGTAAGATAATTTTTATAAAATATTCCTATTTGATTTTAGTTTATGATTCACCGTGCAGAATTACGAAAGAAACATTTGTTATCTCAAAGCCGTCAGATTTGTTTACTCATAACTTTAACAATCAATACTAGTTGATGATGTAAGATAGTTTTTGTAAAATATTCCTTTTTTATTTTAGTTTATGATTCACTGTGCAGAATTACAACATAAATGTTTTTCCTCTAAAAGTTGACAATTTTTTTAACTCAAAAGTACTTTAACAATTAACATGGTCTACTAGTTGTTGATGTAAGATAGTTTTTTATAAAATATTTCTTGTTTAGGGTTTAGGGTCATTACTTTGTTGCTTGCGTTGATTAACTGGCCAATATTATTGCTAAAGATATCATAAGCAAAGCGTGACAGCACAGGTCATTCATGTTGCTCTCTCACAAGCTACTATATTATGAAAATACTAAATTGCTAAGCATATTTAGACATTATAAATTGTCATATGGGTGATGGGAGGCAAGCTTGTGAAAGAGAATGTGATAGCACATGCTTTGTCGCCCTATACGCTGCATTTCCTCCGGGTTTTTGTACTATATAATTCTTTTCTCATGATTTCAATATATGTACTCATTATTTTCTCTTCCATGTTCCATGCAATCATATGTACTTGTGAGGTACTACTCTCACCCAATTCTATCTTTCCTTATCGTTTTGAATGATCCGATATAACAGATTTTATTTTGATCTGTAAGCAACACCAAGAGATTTCTACTCGATCACGAGCTGAGTTTTATATGGCAAAAGTTGGCTTAATTAATGAAAATTTGATTAGAGACTTATTCGGCCAAAGATTGATTAAATTTTGATTTATTTTTATTTGTATAAAAAGAATTATTACTGAGTGAAAAACTCAGTAGTATATATAATTAGTATGGGTCTTGCAATATAAATAATGCATTTCTTTATAATAAGAGAAGACATTAATATAAGTTAGGCATGTATTGTACAAGATGTCTTTCATGATAGAAGAATGACAAAATTTTAAATATCAAAGTTGCCGTCAATAGTTTACCCGATTGTTCGCTTGAGAGGAGAGGATTTGCGACCAAGGGGATGAATTAATATAAACTTTGACAATGACTGTGAGTGTTGGTCTTATTGGTAATAGTGTGCATCTAGATTATTGGTCATAGCAGGCATTAAAATTGTTAACAATGATAAATGTCGATTTCATTATGGATAATGGGTATCAATCTTGTTAACAATGAGGGGTGTTGATGTTATGTCGATAGTGAGCAACAAATTAAGTTAATTTTGATGGGAGGTGGCAACCTTAATGATGATGATTTACATGTATATTGGTGTTGATGGTGAACGTAGGCCTTACGGTCAGTTGGTATTATCCCTAGTGTTGATAGCAAGCATCAACCTTGATGGTGATAGTAAGTGTTGTGCTTATTACTAACAACAAGCATAAGCCCTTGGCTATAATAATGGGCATCAAGTGCAGTTGTTGATAACTATGGATGTTAGATACATAAGTTTACAAGAGCTCAAAGGAGACTAAAGGTTTTTTATGTAGAAAAATTTGAAGGGTAACAAAATCATGGGGTCTTTTAGCCCATTGAAATGATTCCATTAAATGTCAATACTATATTACAAATATTTTTTTCTGATAACTCGAGAAGGCTTTATTAAAATATAGTAGACATATACCGTAGAATATGGCTTCCATGGTAAAAGAAGGTGGAGCCTTGAAGTGTTAGAGTTCTCATCAAGAGAGGATAGGTAATATACTTGATTTTTCTCCTTCTAGGAGAAAATACTTGCTACTAAGAAGGCAAACATTGACCTTAGTAGCCATGGGAAGCTTCAATTATTAGTGAGGTAAGAATCAAGGTTATTGGCAACGACTGTCATTAATATTATTGACTATATATAGTAGGCATCAACAATATTGATGATAGCGAGCATCAATGATGGTCTCAAATATGGGTGTTATTCTTGATAATAACAAACTTCAATATTATTGGTGATGACAAGTATCAACGTAATGTCAATGGTAGATATTGACCTTAGTGATAAAGACTAGTATTGATTTTTGTTGCATCTTGGAATATTCACAACAGTAGAGAGATAGAGTTTAGCATCCTATCTTTATATGAAAATCTAGCACACATATAGATAAAAGAGAGGGTGTAGTGTTCATAAGAGAAATAAGAGTTTTTATATGGAAACCCTTGAAATGGAGAAAAACTATGGGGTATGGCCTAGTTTGAATGAATCCACTAGTATTTTTAATTGATTACAAATGATGCCTTCCTCAGGGGAAGGCATCACATCTAGTACACAGACAATGGAGGGAATGGCTGTAGTCGACAAGCAATGGTTGTCAGAAGGATCGTAGTTAATGGGAGATGGTAGTAGGAGTGATTGTAGTCGCTAGGCGACAGTGGTAAGAGGAAGGCTTGATAATAGAAGCCAAATGGAGGTTTAACGGTGATGGTCTGGCAGAGGTCTAGTAGTGGAGACCGGTGGCGCGGATTCATCAGCGGTAGTGCCTGAGTGAAGCTCGTCATGATTTGCATGGAGAATAAGGATTTATTTATGGTATTTTAGGAGTGGCATGCTCAATAATATTTGCATCGAGATTCATGCCCGATCAAGATGATTTTTGATGGTGTATCAATGTTATTAACAATGTAAAATGTCAGTCTTAGTGACTACAAGTTGGGGAGAGATGAGAGTAAATATCACAATAACGAAACAAGCAAAAAGATAAAAGCAGCAAAAAAGTAAATGACACAAGAATTTGACCTGAAAAAATCTAAAATAAGGAAAAAAATCATGGAGCAACAGCACACCAAGAAATCCACTATGAAAATTAGGAGAAAAAAGTGCAGATCTCTCTTCTCTCTCACTCTCTCCTTGCTTCTCTTCTCACATGCACTGTTCTCACTCTTGCCCTAACTAAAAATACAAAAGAAAGTCAAGTAAAATAACTCCAAGGGATGTAACCCTTAAAAAAACGAGAAAGAAAACCGTCCAGTCCATCTCGCAGAGCCTGGTTGCCAGTTTGGGCCCTGCAGCACTCAAGCCTTTATCTTAAATTATTACAGCGATGTATCTATACCGCTGCGGCGCTCTGCTCTTTGTCGTTTAACGCTGGGGTGCTCTGGAACACAACGCCAGGATGCTCGAGTACACAGTGTTGGGTTGTTGTTAGGAAAAAAAATTCGAGTGCAAAGCACCCAAACCCAAGCAAGGGGTAAACCCCCTGCACCCTCCAGCGAACACGACAAGCTTTGAGGTCCGAGACAACAAAACAACCAAATTGATTAATACAATCAGATTCCACATATAACACTACAATGAGCGTTAGTATTGGTTTTGTTGATAAGCATAATCCTTTTTTGTGATAGTGGGTGTTGGCGCTATTAGAAATGATAAGCATCAATCTTAGTAGTGACGATGATTATCAATATTGATGTTAAAGATACAGGTCAACCTAATTGGTGATAGCGAGCATCAGGGTTATTAGTAATAGTAGGCATCAACCTTAGTAGTGATGATAGATATTGATGTTTGTGTAGATGCCAAGCAACAATCTTATTAGCGATATCAAGAATTAGCATTATTGATAATGGTGGTCATCCACCATATTTATGAAACTGGGTGTCGATGTTTTTTATGATTGCAAATGTTAGTTTTAAATACAAATGTTACCTTTATAGAGAAGATGGCAAGCATTGATGTTGACGACAATGGATGTTATCCTTAGTGTACACAACAAAAATTGATGTTAGTGTTGTCGATAGGAATCAAGATTGGTAATAATGATGTGCATTATTTTTGTCATTGATAACATTCATCTAATTGGTTGTCAATGATAGATGTTGAAATTTTATCAATAATACGTGTCAACCTTGGCAGATAAGATAAGTGACAATATTTAAACATCATAGAGCAACTTAAATGTATCCGATGAATAATACTAATTTTGATTAAACTCTATAAATTCAATTATAACTAGTAATTAGGCTATATATTTTTAAATCAAATAAAAATATATATAATTAGTTAAGCTGGAGAAAAACTCAATTACAACTTGAAATTGATGAGAAAACTAATAAATAATATTGAATGAGATGTTCAAGTTCGGGTCAAATTCAAACTTGTACTATATTGTACTCGGTCAGGTCGGTTTATTTACAACTGTACTTACAATGGATTTTTTTTTCATTTATTTAAAGATTGTGGTTATTATTTACTAAAAACAATTGTGATTAAAGATAGCTATCTAACCTATTTTTTATGCTGTCTGATTTTGAGATGGAAGAAAGCAAATGGAAGTGAAATGAAAATAAAAATAATAAAAAATAAAAAAAAATTATTGATCTGATAAACTTTTCTTCCCATTTCATTGGAATTGACAATAAGATATTATCAATAAAATTATTCATAGACCATCACCACTATGAATTATAATACATCAATGTAGAAATAGTCTTATTAAAAAAAATATCATAAAATAAAAAAAAGTTCATCTGGTCATAAAAATACTAATTGAGAAAAATTGAACTTATTATATAAGTTTTTTAATCCGTTATGAAAATAATTTCATCACAGATAAAAGCTTAGCTCAGTCCACAATTATTATTTCTTTATTGAAATACATTCTCTTATGAAGATAATTATTAAACTTGCATTTATTAATTGTTTCTTAATATAATATTCTCCCATCTTTCCTGTTATTGAGATGGCGTTTGGTAATCATATCTCATTTGCGTTTTTTAAAATATTCTGAGCTTTGTTTATTGAGCATATTCATGAAAAGGTTGGAGTAGCTCCAGTAGAAGATAAGATTAGAGAGAGTCGTTTTAGATGATTTGGTCACATAAAACGGCGGCCTCCCGATGACCCAGTTAGGAAAGTAGAGGTCTTAGATTTGACTTATGTTAAGAAAGGTAGAGGCAGACGTAAAAAAACTTGGTTAGAAAATATTATAAATGATCTTTCTTTATTAGATTTAAACGAGAATTTGACTTTTAACATGACACAATGGAGAAAAAAGATTCATGTAGCCGACCTCACGTAGTGGGATAAAGGCTTGATGTTTTTGTTGTTGTTTGTTTATTGAGCAACAAACAAACTGACTTTTCAAGCTATGCCTGTCGCGATACTTGTTCAGTTTGTGGTGGGTGGTTGAATGTTTATTTTTTATATTAATTTGCATAAGCTATTATATTAAATGAATCATTAATATTATAATATTATAGTTCGGGCATGACAGCTGAATTATATTTGAATTAATTAGTTTGGGTGAAGATGGAGAGGAAGATCTAGAGAGTAAAAATGACAATCTAATGAGGCTTGATTTGAGATAGCTTTCTTATTATATTTTGAAGTAGTTTTTTAGTAGAAAAATTTTTTAAATTAGAAATTTTTTTACTAAAAAGCAGTAAGAAAGTTATCTCAACCGAAGTCTTCGGATCGCTTTTGACCATTGTTTCATTGCTGCTTTTAAAAATTTTTGTGCTAGAAAGTTGTTGTAGAAAGCTATCACAAACGAAACATAAATCAAGTATAAAAAATGTGAGGCTTTGTATGGGGTAATTTTCTTACTACTTTGTAAAGTAGCTTTTTAAAATAAATTTTAAAAATTTTTCATACTAGAATACTGCTTTAAAAACCAGTAAGTTATCCCAAGCTTTAGTTGAGACAATTTTCTTTCTGCTTTCTAAAGCATTTTTTTAGTACAAAAATTTGTGTATTAAAAAGTCGCTTTAGAAAGCAAAAAAAAAACTGTCCAACACGAAGCCTAAATAAGATGGTTGATCAAGGTGTTAGGCTTTGTTTTTCTATCAAGGTGGTTATTTGGTAGGTCAAAGAAGCACCTAATAAAAAAAATTAAAAAGAGCAAGTTGTAAGGCGTCTAGTGTTGTGACAGAAGCAGTTTGGGTTGCCTAATGTGGCTCCCCAAGTCGCTTAATATGAAACTTTTGTTCTTCTTTTATCTTTCTCTATGTGCGTGACGATCTTCATTTTTCTATTTATTTCGATCTCTATTAAGCCCTATCTCTTCCCTTTTCTTTTGCTTTGCTCCTCTTATCTTTATTTTGGTGTAAGTAAGATTAATTTTAAACTATCCTAATATTTTAATATAATTTTTTTTTCATACAAAACTATTTTTTATTTTATTTTAAAAATACTTTCAAGCAATAAGATTTTTTTAAAATCTAATTATTTTATTTTAAAATTGCATTAAAGTAGATGAGCTAAAATTTATTATTTTAGTGGTATAATTATGATTATAAATATATTATTATATTTAAATGATATTTAAATTTTTTTATCATTATTTAGGCTTAATTAATCTTTAATAGTTTAATCAATAGGCAATAAGAATTATTTTCATTAACTAGTATATTAAATCATTTTACCATAAATAATTATCAAAGCTGTTGAACATTTATAAAGATTATTTTTTATTAGCTACAAAGTAAGTTAATAATTACCTTTATTCAATAAACTTCTATACTAATATCTTATTTTCAACAAAATACCACAATAAAGTAATTTTATAAAAATATAGCACAAAAATGTTAACCCTAAATCGTTATAAAAATAAAAAATTGTTTCATGATATTATTTCTTTTGGAGAGACTACATAACATTAATGTGACAAATAAAGTAACATTGAGAGTCCATAGAGGCCATTGTGAGGAGAAATTATTATGTGTGGAGTCCGGACATAACTATATGTCCGAACTGCAATAAATTACTAACACATGATTTTTCTAATATTTATATTATTTTTCTTGCAACCCGACAACCCGCCTTGGTCCATTTTTTACATTTTTAAGAAAGAAACTTGCGAAATCGCCCAAATATTTAGGATTTTGGTAGGCGAAATATCACTTTGATACCTGCTGAGAAGAAAAGTTAGAAAAAGGCGATGAAGAAGAAAACTAGTTTGGAGGACGTTGCATTCTCTGAGGAGATGAAAAGCAGTATGCAAAATGTCCAAGAAGACTTACTGCAGCTGACCATGAGAAATAAATTGGGGTTATAATCAGTAAATTTTAAACTCCTCTCAAGTTTCACTGTGTTTCTATAAATATATAATTTTTTAAAGTTTATGGTATATTTTTCAATTATTTATATGTTGAATGCCGCAAAGGAGAAATTTTTCACTGTGTAATAATTTCTCGCCGCGAAGAAACATTTTTTTGCTCAAAAACTATGTATAACAATATTTTCATATTTAAAAAAAAATTAATGTAAATATATAGTTTTAGGGTTTATGGTGTATTCTTCAAATTTTTTTGATAATGTAATTAGGAAAATTATGTTGGAAATGTGTTTATTTTTTCTAATACACACTGTATACATATTGTTGTGTATTGTTGTATACAAACTTAGATACAAGTTTATAACAATACACATTATTGTATTTGTTCATTTGAAAGCTTTTTGAGTTTGTACACGGAGTTTGTACACAGCTGTGTATTAGAGAAATTATATTGCAAATGCGATATTTTTTTCTAATACACAATGTGTATTAATGTGTATTAATGTATGTTTGTATATTACTATGTACAAACTCAGATATAAGTTTATAGCAATACACATCATTGTGTTTATTCATTTGAAAGTTTTTAAGTTTATACACAACTATGTATAAGGAAAATTATGTTAGAAATGTGTTTATTTTCCCCAATACATACTGTGTATTGCTGTGTATTTGCATGTACTTCTATGTATTGTTGTGTATTTCTTTGTATAAGCTTGTATCAAAATTTGTATTATTGTATATTATTGTGTATTATTATGTATAGCTGTGTATTGCTATGTATAAGCTTATTTCAAAGTTTATACACAGTAATACACAATAATACACAGTAAGTATCAGAAAAAAATTAAATTTTCCACATAGTTTTCCTATGCATATATGTGAATAACCACAAAAAGCTTTAAATGAACAAATATAGTACTATGTATTTGATATAAGTATGTATTTGCTATAAGCTTATATCACAGCAATACACAGTAGATATCAGAAAATAAAATAAAAAATTTCACAAAATTTCCCTAATACACATTTGTGAAGAATCACAAAAAGCTTTAAAACGAACAAATATAGCACTGTGTATTTGCTATAAGCTTGTATCACATTAATACACAGCAATACACGATAGGTAGAAAAAAATTAATTTTTCTACATAGTTTCCCTAATACACATCTGTGAACAACCACAAAAAGCTTTAAAATGAACAAATACAGTACTGTGTATTTGCTATAAGCTTGTATCACAGTAATACATAGCAATACACAGTATGTATCAGAAAAAAAAACTAAATTTCTCACATAGTTACCTTAATACACATCTGTGAACAATCACAAAAAAGCTTTAAAATGAACAAATACAACATTGTGTATTTGTTATAAGCTTGTATCACAGCAATACACAATTTGTATTAAGAAAAAAAACTATAGTTTACATAAATTTTACACAGTTTCTCTACAAAAGCACATGAATGTCCTAAATCCTAAACCCTAGCAACTATTTTAGATAAACCATTTATAGAACAAATAGTTTCGGTATTTCAACATATCCAGTGATAAAGGATCACTCTGGAGATAAATATGACAATAACTCAACGTCCGCACGTAATTATTTCTCCTGGAAGAAGATAGTGATCCTAATTTGAAGATGAAGAGCGCTTGAATTGAGAGCTGAGAGAAAAGTGAAATGACTCCGAATATTGGGATTTTTAGAATGCCGTGATTTTTAGAAAATTTTACTAATAGGTTTAAAATTTTTCACCTCTGGTCCAGTGAACCGGGTCAGATCATCAGGCCGCACGTGTCAGCATTACATGAGTCTGGACGTTGAGGTATGTCCGGACTCCGCACGTAATAATTTCTCTATTGTGAGTGGGCTCTATGGTCCTCCTAGAATGCAGTATAAGGTAATAAATAAAGTGGTGTAAGGAGGTTTTATAGGACACTAAGGCTTCGTTTGGGGTGGCTTTCTTACTACTTTCTAAAGCAGCTTTCTATTATAAATTTTTTAGTTTAAAAAATTTTGTACTAAAAAATTGTTTTAAAAAGCAATAAGAAAATTGTTCCAAATAAAGCCTAAGAATGGACAAAATGATGTTTCTTCAAAAGGTGGGAATATCATGATATAAATACGAGCAAGGTGAGACATGACGGTCATGAAGGAAGCATTAGCGAAGGATAATGAATACGATGTTGTCAAAATATTGGAAATAAGTAGGGTTGGCATGTATGATATCCATCGATCTCGAAGACAAAACAGAATAATCTTGGGGCAACATTGAATGATTGTGGTAGTCGTTGAGCATAGAGACACGATCCTGGTGTTCGAGATGATGGCTACGATACTTTAATGCAAAAGAGTTTTAAGAATACAAAAAATTATAATATGAAGACAACCAAAATGGATTTGATATAGGCCTAGGGAGGTGGATGGCGGCTAAGCCACTCGCCCACTGCCAACGAACCTCATGCCCTTCCCCCCATAAGGACGTCAAAAAAAAAGTGTAAGAAAAAACTTATATTAATGCAACATAAATTTTATTATATAATTCAGACTAAAAATGCAAAGGGGCTATTTGGTTGGATTACTTTAGGGTGCAAAGTATTCTAAATGCAGGAGTTTTATAATTTTGTCGTTTGGTTGGAATACAAAATTATGCAACGTAAAGTATAGCAAATGCAATGTAAAGTGAAGTAGTTCATTTTGAGTGTAAACCAAACTCCTTCGATTTAGAGTGCAAACCGTTAAACCGCAAACTTACTTGATCGCCACTCGCTATCAGCCACCACTTGCCACCGCTGACCACCGCCCTCCGCTAGCCACCTTCGGCCACCGCCCTCCGCCCTCCTTTGCCCACCAGCATCGTTCTCCTCAACAGTTAGGCATCAAGCTTTAAAACCAACAGTCAATTGCAAGTAATAGTCAACTACCAAATACTGGAAATGAAGAGGAATATGGGTCTTTGACTCTTTAAAAAATAATAATAATAATAAAATAAAAAAAAGGTCTTTGACTCTTGAAGCCAAGAAACCACATGGTGGACAATAAGAGGAAGGCCATGCCCCCTATTGGCAATAGTGAGGGCCCACCACAGGTAGTTTTCTTCGCTGAAAAGATCCAACAATTAGAGGATTCTTCTGCCAAGATTCTTAATCTCAACAAGCGATAGAGTAGAGTCTCAAAGGTCCATTTTGAGAAGGAGTTATTTCCGTTGGGGTCAATTGTCAACCTGCCAAGGAAGAGGAAGAAGACTCTGAACAACATTGTTGGCGGGGACGTGGTCCCCTTTGATGAGTAATGATGACTTACTTTTTTATTATTTGCATTAGGTGCCACAAGTTAATCAGGCTTCTGATGGAGCACTGAGAAACTAACCAGCCCTCGGGCTATTTCAACCCTTCATTTGGTAAACCCCCCCCCCCCCCCCCCCCCCCCCACTCCGCCCCGAGTAGCTCCTTAATTATCTAGTTGAAACTCAATGCGAGTACTTGGGGGTGTTGAAATTCAGGATCCCGAGCACTTAATTTTGATAGTGACAACTAATACTTATTGAATCCATATGGACTTCCTTAAGATTACAAATGTTTATCCTTGTATATGAGCACTAACATTTCAGGTCAGATGCACACTGCTCAAGGTTGCTGGAGACTCAAACTGGGTAGAATAGGATGTTGAAAATCTTGTAATTTTTAATTTCTTTATTTTTAATTTTTTTGAGTCTGCCACAAAAGCATGTATGTGAAAGGAGCAACCATGCACACACACAGGGGGAAATTTATCTTCATGTTTAATTTTTTTTAAAAAAAATTATCAAACTGTAAAATTTTTAATCGTACTATACGATTAATCATTAATACTCAGGCTAACGGTTATTTTCTAGATGATTATCTTTGTAATCTAATCATACTGTACGATTGTAATCGTACTGTACGATGAGATTCAATTGAAAAATCCTAGCCGCCAGAATAAGTTTGGTAAGTTTCTATTTTTGATTTTTGAACTATTCGTGCTGTACGATACAGATCGTACGGTACGATTAATTGAATACTTACCAAAACTATCTCTCGTAATCAGGAAATAAACGTTGGTTTCTTATTTAAAGTAGATCGTACTGTACGATACTATATCGTACCGTACGACAGACATAGACGATTTCATTCTTCCCTTCGATCGTACCAGACAAAACCAAGGTTTTTTATTCTATTCATCCTGGACAATATTAATATCGTACTGGACGAAAGCCTGAAATGAACTAATCGTACTGTACGAATCGTGCAGTGCTGGACGACAGACAGAGACGACTTTTCTCATCCCAGGGATCGTCCCACAGATCGTCATGTACGAACAGTAAAAATCAACATGATCGTCCTGTACGATATGTTTATCGTACAATACGATATGTATAAAATTTGAGAACTGTTCGTCTGTGCTCGTACTGGACGAAGCTGTATTTGAACTGATCGTACTGTACGATGATATATCGTACTGTACGAACAGAGATGCAAAAGTTGAAATTTTTAGAGTTTTCTGAAGCCTGGTATAAAAAACAACTTAATTTTTTCAATTGAGAGGTTGGTTTGTCTTCTTGCTGTGAGAGGCATTGCGAGGAAGGAACTCTTGAGGGAGAAGTTTTCTTTGAAGAGATCCAGGGCTTGTGAGAGGAAGGTGAAGGTGAGCTTGAGCGTGAGGGAGAAGGAGTGTGAGGGGATCACACGGTGGCTCCAAGCTAGCTGCATGCTCTGCTCCTCTTGTGGCTTTGGGGAGTCTTCGGAAAGTTCTCTAGGGAAGAGAGGCTTCAAGATCAACATCGTCAAGGTACTCTGCCGTCTCCAGGAGGGAGAAAAAGGAGAAGGTCTGCTGCCGTCACCAGGAGGGTGACATAGCGTTTGGTATTCCGCCACACCGGGGAAGGTGAAAGTGAGTCTTGTAAAGGCTTCTCCGCCTTGCTGTGGAAGCAAAAGGAGAGTCAACTTTTAGTAGTGCAAATCCCGGAGTGGAGGACTCCGGGGAGTGGACGTAGGTACGTCAAGTGACCGAACCACTATAAAAATCTCTGGTGTGTTTTTTTCCGTTTTTACCGCACTTTACTTTTCACGCATTTTATTTACTGCTCTTAATTATTTGGTGAAAAGTTTTATTTAGATTATTTATTGTGAAATTTGCAATTGTGTCACCAATATCGTTGTTGTGAACGAACTACTAGCTTCCGCATTCTATTTGTCAAATTGTTATTTTTAAAAACAAAAAAAATAGAACTCCTGTTTAGGTTTAACTTTTTAACATACCAATTCACATCCCCTCTTGGCGAATCTCTGACTTTCAGGGGGACCTCTCATTAAAAATAGAACTCCTGTTTAGGTCTTTGTTCACTTTTCTTTTTGTTATTTTCATGTATGGGTTAACATAGATAGAAGCATAGTTTTTCCCACTTTTATTTATTTTTTTGTCTGTGGAAGACATAGATAGTGGTTTCCATACTAGTTTGTACTCTTTTGTACTCTTTTATTTTCATTAATTAATGAAAGATGCAACTTTCAAGGCCACCACCACCCGCCGCCCACAGCCATCGCCGCCTCCACCGCCGCCGGCAGCCACTGTCGCACATCAGCCGTCACTATTTAGGACTTTACCTTACATTCATCGCCTCTAACCAAACAAAAAAAACATTCAGCTGCATTTTTACTTTACATTCATCCAGACAACTTCAAAATATTACTTTTACAATATATTCTTTTTTATATTATATTTCTTTTTCAGCCAATCATCCCAAAATGAAAACGCCTAACCTCTATATATTTAAAGCACAAGATGAGTACTTTAGAAGTTAGAAGTTGCATATTTTTTTTCATACAAAATATATTTATTATTTCTCCCAAAAAAACTTAAAATAAAAATATTTAAACGGTGGTGAAAGTTAAGACAAACGGTACTGACGATGGAGATTCTCTAGGTTGAAGCACTTCTCCGTAGTTCGAGAGAATCCGATTCTACACAATTATTTATTTATTTTGAATATTTAAAGTATTAGCTAACGTTGACTCTCATGTCCATTCAACACAATGGTCAACATATTTGAACAAGATTAGGCTCTGTTGGAATATCGAGAATTGGAGCAGGAAAACAAAACTTTTCATACTTATCTGGTGATTCCTTGCAAACTTTGGGGTAACGGTCAAAACCCCATTAACCATTTCATAAATATATATTAAATCATTTAAATTTCATTTTCAAGAAAAGCTTTCGTGTGTCGAGTATTCTTGGGCGAGTTGATGAAGGCAAGTTCTTATATGAGTCGAGTAAGAATGACCACTATCGATGAATCTTTGGTAATGCTAGAAATCTCTTTGATGTAGTCATGAGGCTATCTTAATATAAAGGGCGAGTATACTTAAGTTATAGGGTTAGTGGACTCCAGGATCTGCTGAGCGTGAGGAAGCGAGCTTGAGTCTTCTAAGTATGATCCTTTTTTGCAATTGGATTGATGAATTCTATTGATAACTTATTGCTTGAGGTGACGATGGATTGCCTTGAAAGTGCACTTTTCGCATGAGGGATGACCTCTTAGGTATTCCCCTAAAAGGTATTTCCTATCAAATTAATTTGCCGAGTGGACAACTATTATCCTCATGTGAGTCTTTATTATCAAGGTCTATGATGTTTGAGTTCTCTCGTTATAATCAGTTAAATATTTGTTAAACACCTAAGAAAATACTAGTGAATTCATTTAAATTTTTTTGATGAAAATTTAAATTTTATGTATGTACAAACATACATATTTAAATATTGATGATTTCATTTTAATTTTTTTGCTAGCTCAATTCATAAATTTAATTCAAGCATAATATCAAAAAGTTATCAAATCTCTTTCCAAGCTTTTCACTTAATTCATTTTAGAGAAACCGAAGCATTTATAAAAATCAATATAGACTGCAAGTTCAAGATCTATTCCTTGAAAGCGTTATCGATTATATTAATAAGTTGGATGAGCAAACTAAGAGGAAAACGCGGGGAAATAAATTGGTAAGAAGTAAAAGGTCGGCGAGGAATACGGCGAGGAGAGGAGCTGAATTCCGTTAACCGCGGGGCATGGACTGGTGGAGGCTGCAGCAGTACGCATGCGCCGTGACCAGTTGCAGGCAGTTGGGGCCCACGTGCTGATAAAATTGCAATAATGGCTTCCTCTTTCTGATATTCGCATTGCTAAGCATGACCGGTTAAAATGAGAAGAAAAGGGTGAGTGCACAAAGGCTACGCGGCTCTCTTCGGGAGTTTTTGTGATAGTTTTTTTTTTTTACTTTAGCCATCTCCTCTCTCCCCTCTCTCTAAATTCTTTTGTTCCATCTCAATGCCAGATCTCACGTTCTTATAGTTGAATCAAGCGTATTAAGGAGACAAATCTAATATGCCTAGATCGCCCATAAGATTTATGCTCAACTTCTCATTCTTTGATTTTTACTTTTCAAAGATGTAGGGGAAAAAAGAAGAAGTAAAAGATCTGTTAAAGTCTTAAAGATAACTCTCATGTCTTTAAGATAACTCTTATGTTTTAATGATAACTCTCATACAGAGCTACAAATGAACCGAGCGTTCGACGAGCTACTCATGGCTCCACTCGATAAAAGCTCATTCATGCTCGTTTGATAAGGTAACGAACAAGCTTGAACACTTTTGATAAATACTCGATAGCTAAATAAACGAGCTTGAACAACTTGACATTCGGTTCATTTATGTTCATGAACAATATCGTTTAATGCTCGTGAACAAGTTTGTTAAGAAACTCGATTATAACTATATTAGAGTTTTAAAAATATATATTGTTAAATTTAATAATTTATTTTTACTAATCCCATCTAAAATCATTTAATAATTTATTTTTACTTCCTGCATCTGCCTAAAATCACGAATAACTCGCCCTCTAAACAAATATAAGATGAATTATAAATCGTTTGTTCATGAATGAGCTCATTTGGTAGCTCGAAAATACTAATTAGATATGTTCATAAACGGGCTCATTTTTTTTTTCATGAATGGGCTCATTTGATAGCACAAGAATACTTATTAGATATATTCGTGAATGAGCTTGTTTGATAGTTTAAAGAACTTTGCCAGATATATTTACGAACAAACTCAATATAATAGAATGCTCGATAAGGCTCGTTTGTTAAGTTAATGTACATCTAGAAGTAGAGCTCGTTTATAGTTCTATATTTGTTTAAAGCTCGATAAGTACGAAATGAACCAAACATGAATCAAACATGAACACCCTTTAATTTAAACGAACCAAACTTGAACACAAACAAAAAAACTTGAATCAAACGCAAACTAAACTTGAACAAGATGATAATAAACGAATTCAAACATGAACACGCATATACTTGGCTCAGCTCAGCTCATTTGCAGCCCTTCTCTCATGTCATAAATCTTTTTTAGTTTTAATAACATAATATATTCCATATATTTTATGTTTACTAAATTGAATTAATGCCTTCTCCTAATGAAGAGCATCACTTGTAGTCCATGACAAATATTAGTAGAATCGTTTTAACTGTGTGTGCCTGACCTCATGTTTTTCCTTTTTCTAAATTTTCAACATAAAAACTCTTCTGTCACTTGTAATTCTTACACTTCTCTGTTATGTATGTGCATGTTGGATCTTCGTACAAATGCTAAGATAAAAACTCTCAAATTTTTTCGCCACATAAAATATTTTGGTGCACAATAAACATTATTATCCAAACAATAAAATAATGGCCTAAAATATTGAGAATTTGACTAAAATCCATGGTGCCTAGGCATTGGCAAATGACTAAGAGAATTTTGATATGTCATCAAAAAATTCATTTGATCCAGTACGAACCTCCTAAAAATATTCAAATTCAAATATTTTAGAATGAATTTAGGACCATTTGAGCTCTAATACTTTGGAGTTATTTGAATGAGTCTAAAGTAAATGCAAATGATTTTTTTTAAGTAAAATGAATGTAGTGTAAATTCCAATGATAGTGGCAGTTGTGGCCGGTGGCAACGAAGGTGGTGATCGACGATGGGTGGTGGTCGGTGGGTGATGGTCGAGATCAAGCGAACTTCTTCGTGGGTGTAAACGGTTCTTGCTCAAAACCGAGAGAGTTTAGTTTATCTCAAAAATGAACTAAACTAGATTACACTATATTTACTTTACTCTAGTTTGCATCCCTTTTTCATTCAATCAAGCACTAATATTTTCAAAATCTCTGCATTTGGAATACTTTACACCCATTTTACTTCCAACCTAACAACCCCTGAATAGTTTTCAAATATTATATGATTATAGTTAAATTGAGCAACTCAATAAGATGAATCCAATGAGTCCATTATAGCTTAATTTCAACATTATTAAAGTAATTAATGTTAAAAGAAGAGTATATGACTAAAGAAAGAAATATGAACCATTTGATAGGGTATTTTAGATGTCGGGTATATTTATAAAGAATGTCACTCTCAAAATTTATATTTACATAGAGTGGTCCAATAATGATGGTAAAATAATGGTGAATTCATGGAGATCATTTATTTGTGGTGGTTTATCGATGGTGGTCAGACAACTATATTGGGATAGGGAGCTCTGAAGGTTGAGCTCTCTTTAATTTCAAGTTAATGTCCAAGGTTAAGTTTCATCTGAAGTCCCCTCTCATGTAGAGAGTTGAAGTTTATTTATGGATTCAAGAGTTTCACTTTTCGTAAATATAACTAAACTCTAAAACACTACATCAAATGATTTATATTTATCCCCTTGATTATTGAACGTTCATTTGACATTTGAGTACCTTAATGACATCAGAAGTGTGTGATCTTGAGCATGTTGTATTCTTTTCTTCAAGATGCTCGATTTGATTGTTATTGAGACATTTGGTTTGACTATAAGTATGTATAATTTGAAAATAATTTAGTCATCTAATTAATATTTTAAAATTTTTAATTATGTTATGTGTATTTGATTTGGGCTAATTTATAAAAAAATCAGACTAATTTTTGCGTCTATATAGGTTTGACTAAAAATTTACCGAAATTGAAATTTAGATGATCCCAATAAAATTTTGAAGTTTTCTCATTTGAATATTATCTCAAAATTTGTGCTCGATCAAGCAAATTTTTTTATGATGTATTAGTCATTATGTTTTTTTCTACAATTATTTAACCTGTTCTTAATAGTCAAAATATTTTTTCTCTGTCAGGGAAGTCTAAATTTCAAATATTTATTACATTAATTTATTATCTTATAATGCCTAAACTAAAAAATAAAAATAAAAATAAAAACCCGCCCCTGATTACATTCTTACGTTAATCACTACAAATTCCAGTGATTAATTTATGAAATTTTTTTTTAAATTAAATGTTAAAGAACAAATAATATATTAATATAAGAGAAATTTAATGCTGAGATTTTAATTATAATTTTTAACATTTTAAGCTTATTTTTGCATTCATTTATGATATATATTCCAGTTTTTTTTTTTTTTTTTTTGATCCCGGGCTTGGTTTGGTTGGACGTATCTAGGGCATTTTCCGTTTTACAACGTCAAAATAAATAAATTTTAATTATTTGGCGAAATTGCTACTCTTAAAGACGTCCTTAATAACATTGTTTTGAGGCGAAACGTCACCGCTCTTTTGCAACTCCTTTCCACGTGCGTTTTCTGTTTTACACTTGCCAGAAGTCTGCTTTACTCTGTAGTCGCTCATCTTCTTCGCCAGGACGCGATTGTTCGCCCCCTTCCAGAGCTCCGTGGACGAGGGCTTTTGGAGGAGACTTTCCTCTCTCAAGCTCGATACTCTTGGGCTCAACCAGTCCCCAATCCCCATAACTGACGAGTTTTTTTCGTTCCCTTCAGGTTGTTCTCTCCGTGCGCTGACGTGAACTTATTTCAAAACGTCTTACAAATTTGCTTCTCCAATTGATAGGTTTCTATGCGCGTCGTTCACATCCACAAGTGCCAAATTCATCAAAACTTATGACTAAGTCCCTGCGGGATGATCCCTTTGAACAATTGACATCGCTTCAGTTGGTAATCGGTAACAGGAATAAATGGCCTGTGCCAAGAACTCTTTACAATACAAATACATTGGAGAGCTTCCATGCTCTTGATAAGGACGCTCTTCCGCAAATGGAAACAAAGAAGGTTAACTCTTTGGATTTTTCAGTTTGAAGATTAACTGAAGCTCAATCTTTGACTCTTTTAGATTTTTGATGACATTATAAGCGAGAAAGCAGATGAGGATTGTGCAGTGCTTTCAAGATTCCTCCTTATCTCATTTACTGATTTGAAGAAGTGGACCTTCTGTCATTGGTTTTCATTTTCTGCTTTTTCATTTTAAATAAAGAGATAAAATAATATAAATTTAATTTATATTAATGAAGAAGATGTTCATTTTAAATGTACTTGAATTTACTGTTAAATATCAAAATCTATGATAATAGAAAAAAATTTTATTAAAATTTTGTATATATTTTAATTTATGTAAGTAGTAATAAAAATTAAGTATATTTGAGTTTAATATATGGATAGTTTCGTCATTGATGATGAAAAAGCTAAAATTGTTAATAATATCAAACACTAATTATCTAATTTAAAGTTTGAATAAGCACATAAAAAATAATTTAACCAAATAATATTATGTAATAACTTCATTATATAAAATATTATTTTTGAAACTCCATTTTTTTCACAATAATTTTAAAACAAATTTTATCTAGAACATTGACTAAACAAACAAGTTAGACAAAAAAAATGGAGACGCGAATAATTAACTCAGCGGGACTCGGCAGTGTAACTCTGCTACAAATTCCCTCCATTAAATGCACCAATACTTCCGCCATAAGTGCTTCGAGGTCAACCTGGATGATCCCGCCCCAGCGATGGAGGCCTCCATATGCGCCACGTCATGGATTCATATTATGGGTCCCAAGGAGTGGGGCCTCATTCGAGATATAATCGAAGCTCAAATAAGCTGCAGCCTATTGGGACCAAAACAGTAGACCCAGCCAACAATTTCAGACGCCATCGAAAGTGAGAGCTCGGCTTCCCGTCCAACGAAAGATTTGGAAAATATTTGCAAATCGAGGGGGAGAATGTTTAGGGAGAAAAATTAAAAGATATTTGTATAATAGTTTTAAGATAATTATTTTGTACTACAACAGAATAATCAATTTTCAGTGTATTTTAATTTGATAAATATCTTTTAAATTTAGTTCTTTATGTATAGAATTTATGTTTTTGATGTATGTAATTTTTTTTTTCAGAATATCTAATTTGATAAGTTAGAATTAGTTGGTGTTGGATTTAAAACATCCATTATATAAATGTAAATGAAAAATAGAATATATAAAGCTAAATTAAAATTTTCTCAAAATAAATTTCTATTTTTGTCAAAAGAAATAAAGAAAAAAATTATTGGAATATTGATTGAGATGGCAAGTCTTTTTTTCTAACACCTCATCAAATATATTTTAGTCAGTGAACACCTTTAAATAATTATTGATGAATACTATTTCTTTTTAATTTAATTTATATTTTATCAATATAAAATTATTATGAATTCAATTTGTATTCTTAATGCAATTTCATTCCTCAAATTATAAAAGACTTAGAGAATAATTATCTCTCATCATCCTTCATATGGAACTTGAATTATATTTTTATAAAAAAAGTTCATATCTTTTCAATTTTGACACCTTTTTTCATAAAGCATATTTTTATAATAGAGGCATCGATTCATGAAGCATCTTTTTATATTAAAAAAACACATATATTTAAGAAACATCTTTTAGAATTAAAATATATATTTATTCATGACATATCTTTTTCTTTATTAGTTTATACAATATAAATAAAATATGTTATTATAACATTAAGTTGTTACAAATACAATCATAATTTAACATTTATATTATGTTATTTTTTAACAATAATGTTCAATTAATTTACAATAATTATGGGTTAAATATATTGTAGTATTAAGGTGATGAAGAAGGGACCTATGGACTTATAATTTAAGCTCCAATAAATTTGACCATTAATTTAACTCTTAAATTAACAAGTTAAATTTATTAATTTCAAAGTTATTCTATTATAAACATGACCTTGCACTCTTGAATTTATAGTATAATTTACTCAAATTAAAATATTGAATCATTTATTGATTTAATCATTACATTTAAAATAATCCTTCATAAAAAGTTCATAATTAGAGCTAGGTAATTATGTGACTTCTCTAACTATATCATTAGGCTTGAATTCCAATTAATTCTCTGATGAACAATAATCGGTATGATATTATCATAAAATTTGAGCACTCTATTATCTAAGTTTTGAATTAATTATTCAAGGGAACTAATTTTTTTTACTTTCAAAATTGAAAGAAATAGATTCCACATACATATATTAATATTCCTAGTCATATGTTTCATTGCATTTCTCAGATACAAAGATTGAATTTATATCTTTCAAACTTGATACGTCACAAAAATCGCTTTGATCTCGCACGAATCTCGAGGCGTGTTCAAATTGGAAACATTCAAAATTAAATTCGGGATCACATGAATTCCAATTTCAGCAAACTTATAGTCGAACTAAACATCTCAAAGAAACGAACCTAACGACACCAAAAATGGGTCCAAATCAGGGCCTCGGACCACATTTGGAAGGGTCAAATCATTATTTGGATAATACATTGATATTCAAATATGGCATGCTTATAGTCAAATCGAGCGGCTCGGTGAGACGAATCCAACGAGCCCAAGATTGCTGAATTCCGACATCATTAAGGCACTTAAATAATTGAAAAACTCTATATGATGGGGGAATCAATACGAGCCATCTGATGGAGCACTCCGAACATGCCCCTGATCTTCTCTATATTTACGGGGTATGCCACTCATCAAATCCTATAAATAGACTCTCACTCTCTACATGAAGGGGACCTTTGGATGGTGATTGGAGAGAGCTCTAAGGCTTTCAGAGCTCCAGCACCACCCCCGGCGAAACCCAGTCGACCTTCGTCGGACCACCGCCCGGCTACCGGACTTCCACCCGACCGCCGCCGGACTTCAGCCCAACCTTCATCAGACCACCACCCGGCCGCCGACCGCCATCAAACTTCAGCCTGACCTAGGTAGGACCACCACCCGGTCGCCGAATGCCGCCAGACTTCAACCCGACCTTCGTAGGACCACCACCCGGCCGCCGATCCTTGTCGGACTTCAACCCGACCTTCTTCGGACCACCTCCTGGCCGCCGACAGCCGTCGGACTTCCACCCGGCCGTTGGAATTCAACCCGACCTTCATCGGACCACCGCCCGACTGCTGACCGCCGCCGGACTTCCACATGGCCACCGACCGCCACCGGACCTCAGCCCGACCTTCGTCGGACAACTGCCCGGCCGCCGACCGCCGTCGGACTTCAGCCCGGCCTTCGTCGGACCACCACCAGGCCGCCGACTGCCTCCGGACTTCCACCCGACCGCCGACTGCCGCCGGACTTCAGCCCGACCTTCGTTGGACCACCGCCCGACCGCCGACCACCGCCAGACTTCTAGCAGGTCACCGACCGCCGCCTGACTTCAGCCTGACCGTCGTCGGATCACCGCTCGGCGGCCGACCATTGCCGGACCTCCACCTGGCCGCCGGACTTCAGCTCGACCTTCGTCGGACCACCGCTTGGCCGCCGACCGTCGTCATACTTCTGCCCGAACATCTCCAGATTTTTGTCTAACTCTCCAAGCTACTGTAATTTGACCACCTCTAAGTCAAGAGACGGGTCAACCCTTGTAATTCACTCAAGTCTAGTGGAATCTTTTCATCTGGGCGAGGCCCCGTGGTTTTTCCCTCTTCAGGCTTTCCACGTAAAAAAGATCTGGTGTTTTACTTCTTTCTTTCTGTTTGTGTGCTGGATATTCGTGCATCGCTAAGACAAAAACTTTACTCACTCTGCCGTCTCGAATCTTCTAGCCCGCAATAAAACTATTTTAAAATAAGTCAAGAAATCAAATGTCACAAATGGGAGTTTATTAATAACTCAGGATTAAAATTGCTTTATATATGATCATCTTAATGATAACTTTGAAATCTCTCCATTTAAAATAAAATTTATTAGAGAATTTAAATTTTATCTGGTTCAGCCCAATATAATCATATGATATAAAAAACCTTTATTCTTAATATCTCCATATCCAATAATCCGAATAAAATTATTATATTCTTAATGTTGATGGACCGTATTAATAATATTCAATTATAGATTAAAAGTATAAGTAATAATTATGGACTAGTTTATATTATTATCCATAATTCAATCCTCTTGTGTATTATTATATACTTGATATATTATCACAAAATTATCTTGATCGGGCACGAATCTTGAGGCAAAAATCAAGTTGAAAATTTTAAAAATTAAATTGGAAGCCATATGAACTCCGATTTCAGCAAACTTATAGTTGAACTGAACATCTCAAAAATATGAACCCAACGACATCAAATTCAACCCAATCCGAGCTTAAATGAGTCCAAATCAAAGACCCAAAACACATTTGAAAGGTTCAAACTATAATTTGGATTGCCAAACGATTTTCAAACATGACATTCTTATAGTCGAATCGAGCGGCTCGACGAAACAAATCTAATGAGTCCAAGATGACCGAATTCTGATATCATTAGGGCCTTCAAATGCCCAGTAAACGGTCCATGATCAAGGGATTCAATATCGGTCGTCCATTCAAACCACTTCCAATTTACTCTTGATCTTCCTCCTATTTACTGGTCATGCCACCCTCAGAAAATTATAAATAGATCTTTCATTTCTCATGAGAGAGGACCCAAGCAAGAAGAGAAGAGAAGGAAGAGAGCTTCATTGCCACCAAACTCCTCCTCGACCACCGCCGGACTTCCACCCGGACAGCTAACCGACGCCGGAGTTCAGCCCGACCGCCAACTGACGCTGGAGTTCTGCCCGACAACCGACTGACGACGGATTTCTGCTCGACCACCAAATGTCGTTGGATTTCTGATCTCCGTTTGTAACCATATTTCAACTGGACGGGTGATTTTTGTAATCTGATCGTCCTCAATTTCAGAGACGAGTTAGTCACTTGTAATCAATTCAAACAATAGTGAAATCTTTTGCAATTGAGCATGACCCCGTGGTTTTTCCCTTTTTCAGGATTTTTCACGTAAAAATCATGGTGTTCTTTCATCTTCTGTTTGTGTGCTGGATATCTATACAATGCTGCGACAAAAATTTCTAACTCTATCGCCGTGTATATTCTAGCCCGCAACAATACTAAATTATAGTTACATTAATAATCATGGAATAAATATAATAACAAAATATTATATCAAATAATAATATCCTTACATGCTAAATTTGTCTTTATATATTTAATTCAACAAAAAATATATTATAGTAATATTACTTTAGATCACATAGCCTAACAATTGAGTATTAGAAAGAGGATGATTATACAATAATGCTATGTTCTTTGAATAAATTTATATTTAAAATAATTTTTAATATTTTATATGATATTATTTAATCTCTAATAATGCATTTATTTGGATTAATAAACTCTTAAATTTTTATTTGATCAAATATTTTCTAAAATATTTTTTTTGGTTAAAGTATCTAAAAAATTCATATGAAAATAGAAGAGATAAAGCCTCTAATATGATTCCAACCTCAGGGTCGCACTGGAGGTTCGAATTCTTACCAAGCCTACGGCACGCGACAAAAGCACTCCGATCTGCTTACCGTACTGGTAGAAACAGTAGGCGCCTACGCATGTCCTTCACCGTAAAATCCTTAGTTGACCTTTTTACCCTCTCACATCACGACCGTCAATTTGATGTGGCGGGACTCACAAGCGCAGCCTCACGCCTGGTGCGGTTGCCGACAGGTGAACCGGAGTTCTCCTGACCGACCCGGTCGACCCTCTATTGGAATTTGGCGAGAAAAACCGCGGCGCCGTGGAATTCTTGTAACTCGGCGATCGGGCAATTCCGATGCGTATCAGAATTCATAAGCGTATATATTGGACGAGCGTAGACTGTAGAACAAAGCTTCAGTATTCTTCACATTTTATTTTCCAATTCTTCTCCTTGAAAGGGCGCAGAGGAAACGGAAACGGAGGTGAAGGCAAGGAATATATCGAATGAATCTCTCTTTTCGGTTTTCACCGTTTCGGATGCTGTAAGATCAGATCATGCAAATCGATTGATTTTGTTCTTGAAGTTGGAAAGGGGGGAGTTCTCGCCGTCGGCGAGTGATTGCAGCTCCGGCCAGGGGGGAAAGAGCGGAGGTATGGATGAGAGATCCTTTTCTTTTGCTGGGAGATTTGACTGTGGATCGGGCTTGAGCGTTATGTTTTGGTTTTGGCGAATCGTGGTTAGATTTGCTTGCAGTGCTGCGGGTCATGAGGATTTGGATCTGGGATCATTTTTTTTGTTTTCTGTGAGTTCATGGATAGTCACTATATGAGAGTTTGTTATGCGGTAGTGAGGATTCTTGCGGTTTCAAGTGATATTTTGGGATATTATTTTTGTAATTCTTGGCGATTTTGTTGGTCAAATTTTCATTATTTTTTGGATTGAGCAAACGCCTGACAAATAGCTGGTTTTTGTAGTTCTTTTAAGTATTAATTGATGACTTTTGATCCTTAATGCTGCTCTTTAAGATGAGAACTAAACTCTGTATTAGTTGTTTGTTCTTTTCCTTTTGGCCGTCATGCAGCAGGACTGACTATTCAATCTAGGTTTATGTTTGGGTGATCATTTTCTGTGCTGTGATCCATTGAGGGAAGATTTAATGAAAAAGTAAACTGTTTTTTTTTTCTTTTCCATCTGATTTTTTTCCTTGGGCATTCTTTTGGGCTTGGGAGGTTGAAATGTGCGGTGTTGCTATACTGATCTCTGCTCTTCCCTGGAGTTATGTGGGGAATGATAGTACACGTATTTCGTCTGATAGTTTCAGGTCCATCGATGAAGCTGTTCGATATTTTTTCGGATTAAAATCTGTTAATTACTAATTTGTGCGAGTTGCTGTTGCAGGTCATGTCTCTTAAAGCCTGAGCCTATAGTCGATCTGTTTAACCTCCGTCCGAATAAATGCCAAGTTAATACACTGTTTTCTCCGCTTTTTCATTAACGAACAAACGAAATTCTGCTCTTAAAGTTATTTCCTTTTGTGTAACTTATGGACTCATGTTATTTTCCTATTCCAGTATACTATTGCGAAGGACTAGAGGAATCCTTTTCTCACGATGAGAGGAAACAACGGAGGTCAGATGTGGAGAACTCTGAGGATGACAGAAGGAAAACAAAGATGGGATCCCTCAAGAAAAAAGCTTTGGACGCCTCTACTAAATTTACACATTCTCTTAAGAAAAGAGGAAAGAGGAAAGTTGATTTCAGAGACTTCTCCGTTTCTATTGAGGATGTCAGGGACGTTGAAGAAGAGCGTTATGTCTACGCCTTTCGTGAAGAACTCATTGCTAAAGATTTGTTGCCAAATAAGCATGATGACTATCATACACTACTCAGGTTTGATTCAGTTCACATCCGTCTATTTCATGCTTAACAAAATCAATACTGCATGCGGTTTCATTCAATAAGGCATGCATCTTATGATGCGATGATGAAAATCTACCATTGAGAATTTTTCTGAAATTGGAAACCAAATTTATTTGTTCAAAGCAGGTTTCTGAAAGCAAGAAAATTTGATTTTTCAAAAACAACACAGATGTGGCATGAGATGCTTCGCTGGAGAAAAGAGTTTGGAACCGACACAATAGTGGAGGTGATTTATACGCAATTTACTTTCGTAAAATTAGACTTCTAAGGTAATCACAGGCGGCCTCCCTTGCAAAGAAAAACAAATAGTTAAGAACAGTGTGGCAGCAGAGAAACATAGAAAAATTATTTTCCATAGTGTTTGTGCTTTGTTTTTTTTTTTCGGAGAATGAACTGAGGGCTTGTTGCCTATCGTTTTCAAAATAAAATTTGCATTTATTTGAATTATTGCATGATTTTTTTAGCACAATTATAATGTTGTTAGAATTGATGTATTTAGTGGAATAGAAAAGGTTTTAGCTGAAGCCTTTGCATAGCTATGATGCCTTTTACTCTATGAAAATTTCATTACTTATTTGCTCTTTTTTATGCTTTTGTTAGTTTTTTTTTCTACTTGTGAGCTTTGTTTCAAAAAGGATAAACTGTAAAATAACAAATACCATGTAATTTTCAACTTCGTTGAGTTATACATTCAATGTTCACATAGTTACATAAAGTTTTCAAAAAAAATTGCCCTTATTCCATCACTTGTAAATTTTTCCATAATCGTATGATATATGTTTCAATTTAAGGATTTCAAATTTGAGGAGCTGGAGAAAGTACTTCACTATTATCCTCAAGGATACCATGGCGTTGATAGAGAGGGCAGGCCAGTATATATTGAGAGACTTGGAAGAATTGAGCCAAGCAAGCTTATGCAGATTACTAATTTGGAACGATACCTAAAATATCATGTACAAGAGTTTGAGAAAGCATTTCTTCAAAAATTTCCTGCTTGTTCAGTTGCAGCGAAAAGACACATTAACACAACAACAACAATATTGGATGTACAGGGTGTGGTATGTTTGTTTGCAGTTTCTTTGAATTTATCTTGTAAATCAATGTACCTCTATTAGATGAATCCTCTTAAATATGGATATTATTTGATCGGAATATTTAGGGATGGAAACATTGGAGCAAAACAGTTAGAGACCTTGTAATGAATATTCAGAAAATAGATGGTGATTACTATCCTGAGGTGGTTATAGACACTCATCTTCCTTTCCATTTAGGATTTCCAGAATAGAATTTCTTGACGCAGCTATTTGGGCTGTTTACTTGTGCAGACATTACATCAGATGTTCATTGTGAATGCCGGCCCAGGGTTCAAACTCATATGGAACACAGTAAAGAGTTTTCTTGACCCCAGAACTTCTACAAAAATACAGGTATGCTCCTCATCATAATTAAGTAATTCTTTTCGTCTCTCTTTTTCTGCATACTTGAATAATAGAATAATTATACTCTGAAATATGATTACAGTTACTTGGAACAAAATATCAGAGTAGATTGCTTGAAGCAATTGATGCAAGGTTCGTCTTTAACTGCTTTTAGCTAGTGGCTTTCTAATTATCATTTTATCAACTCAATTAATCAGAGGTTTCCTTAACCCAGACAACTTCCTGATTTCTTTGGTGGTTTGTGCACTTGTTCTGATTCCGGAGGCTGCCTTAAGTCCAATAGAGGACCGTGGAATGATCCTCTTATCGTGAAGGTCAGAAACAACACTCACGATTGGCTACCCTACCCTACAAAATTTGCATAATATTTAAGTATTTTACTTGTGATCAATAAGAAGCAAGATTACCTGTTAAAAGGGTTATGAATATACTTATTTTATTTTTTGTTAATCTTTCTAGCTTGCTCGTAATGTTGATGCATCCTTTATGAGGCAAGTCAGACAAGAATCTTATGGAAAACAAAGAAGCAAGTCTTGCAAAGCACTACGACCACTGAACGTGAGATTTGTTTTTACCCTTTGTTGCCTTGATTATATGCATCAACCAACCTTTTAAGTTTCTTTCTAAGAATATTGACTTGCAATGGCAGGCAAGTTACAGTGGCACATCAACAGCTGAATCAGGATCAGATGCTGATGATACCGGTTCTCCTGTTGGGTCTAGAAATGCTGAGTATACTCGTCTCGCTCCAGTTCATGAAGAAGTGAGCCATCTTTTATTGTTTCAGTGTCAATTTGGCATTTCTTATCCATATTTGCTCTAGTGCGAATCATTGTATTACACCTGTGACCTGCCATGAATGTGCCAGATTAAACCACGTTGCTTTTGAATACCGTTTGTCATCTTGTTAAGTATGTAATAGCTTTATTAGCCTACGCATGATTTGAAAGTATATTTATGATGCATTAGTCTTTTGTAAAGTGAGGTTTATTGCTGCTCTAGCTGCAGCCATATGAAAGTGGATTAGGTAGGATTTATAGTTGATATTAATACATTGATCATGATATTTCTTATTTTACAAAACAATAAGCAAACTTTTGTTCATGCATCGTCTTTCTACTCTGCGATTCTATACATTCAAAAGGTTTTTGATAATTTACAAAATTCAAACAAGTGTCAATAAATGTGAATGATCAGTATGTGTTCTCAGATCTATGGAAAGTAGTTGATTTCTTTTATTTACTGATTCTATCATTTGTTAAGTTCAGAAAGAGCATTGGAACAAAATAGTGAAGTATGTTTGGATTTTTAGATTGATCTAAAAACAAATGTAGACTCTTAAAAGATGCATAAGGACTAGGTCCATGGGAGAAACCTATTGAGATTTGGAGAATTATGGGAATATTTTATGATTTGGTTAACATTTTTTTTGAAATATAAATTAAAAGACTAAGAGTTGTCAAATGATTGGATAATAAACATTTTGATACTAAGATTTAAGAACAAATATGATGTTTAAGATTTTCGAACTTTAAAGAAATCATATTTATGATTAGTATAGTGAAGTTATGGGAGCGGGAATATAGGCTTAAAAATTATATTAATTTCAAAGAACCAATTCATGCTTTGTTTGGGATTGACATTGTTACTGCTTTTTAAATCAACTTTATAGTACAAAAGTTTATTGAACTATAAATTTGTATAGAAAGCTGTTTTAAAAAGCAGTAAGAAAGTCGTCCCAAATGAAGCCTCAATTTTATTCATGGCAGTTCTATTATGAAAGTACTTTTTGTGTTTAATGCAATTAATGGTGAATTATAGAGAACCAATAAAGAATCTTCATATAATTCGTATTTATGTTGAAAAGGCATATGATCGACTGCCATGAGAATTGATTTTGTGCAATTTAAGGTGAAAATGTATGTGCCAAAAATATGTTGATATTATATGCATGATAGACCACTAGTATTATAAATAGTGGAGTGATTTGTGTGTTTTCAATTATCATAGGTTTATATTAATGATCAACATTGAATCCACATTGACTTAGGTAGAGGTAGACCTAAAAAACTTGGTTAGCAAATATTAGAAATGATATTTCTTTAGTAGATTTAAACAAGAATTTGACTTTTAACAGGTCATAATGGAGAAAAAGGATTCATGTAGCCGGCCTCACGTAGTGGGAAAAAGGCTTGATGTTGTTGTTGTATTGAATCCATATATATTTTGTATTGATATTGTAGATGTTTATAAAGGATATTAAAAACAAGATTGTATTAATATTGTTAGTTTTGTGTGGAGTCTGATTGTGCCGATCAATCGTGTTGTATTGCTGTCTCGGACCTCAATTCCATCAATCGAGCTCGCCGGGGGGTTGCAGGGGGGTCCTCCTCCTGCTTGGAGTCCAAGGTGCTTACACCCATTTTTTTTCCACACAACGCTGTGGCGCTGTGTAGTTTGCATGGAAAAAAACAAAGAGCGGAGCACTGCAGCGCTACAAACTTGGCACTACGACGATGCCAAGGAGCGCTATAGTGCTCTAGACCCTGGCACTACGGCGATGTTAGACAGATAGGAGACACAGAGTTGAGCGTCGCGGCACTGCGAGACGAGCTGGAAATATTCTTTTTTTTTTCATGAGGGTTGCCTCCCTTGGTAGTTAATGTGAGTTTCTCGTTGTTTGTTCTCATGAGAGAATAGTGCAAGGTTGAAGAGAGATAATGAGAGCATGAAAGTGAAGAGAGATTTGTACTATTTCTCCCAACATTTCATAGTGAATTTCTTGTTGTATTGTGGCTCTGTAGTTTTTTTTCTTCCAATTTTGGGTTTTTTCACGTTAAATCCTGGCGTTCTTTATTTCCGCTGCAATTTTGATGTAGGCAGAGCCGGCCTATTGGTGTTCCCCATGCCGATTTTAATTCCCAAAAGGTGGGATGTTGGTTTCTATAATAGATTTCGGTTTCCCTACTTATTAAATGTTGTTTTGATGATTAGTTTTTCCCCTTGATGCTTCGGTTTTTTCCTCCTAGTTGCTGCCCTTTAGGTTTCCCCCTTGACAGCTATGAGATGCTTCGTTTTTCCCACCCTTGGCAGCTGAAATGATGCTTCGGTTTCCCCTTGGTGGCTGTCCCTTTGGTCCCCATTTGTTGCAGTTTTCTAGGTGTTTCTATTGGCTCTTTGGGAGGTGCATTAACTACATGTATTAATTATTTTTTTTTTCCTTTTCCTCCCTTATAAAAAGGGCTGTTTGTGACAATTTTAGGATAAGTTATGTGATGATTTTTGAAATGTAAACCTGCGGGTTTGTTCTAGCTTGCGAGCTAGCCTCCTTTCCCCTTCCCCTCTACTATTTCATCTCGGTTTTCTATCTTTTTTTCTCTATCCACGGTTCCCGCCCCATCTATATCTTTCTTCTCTTAATTAATATAAGTTGTAAGGTGTTGTGTTCTAGTATTGTTATATTATATATGTGTTTGTCTATGTTTATGATAAGGAAGACTTTTAGTTTGCAACCTTAAAATTATTATTTTTTAGGTTGCATCATTTTGATATCAGAGCTTTGGTTTTTTGTGAGTCTTCCTTTCTTTTTCTTTAGAAGAAAAAAAATATGGACAATCATCTGTAAGCCGAAGTTTCAAGTCATGATGCCAAGGAGTCTCAAGATGAAATAGAATCTGTTATTGACGAAAGTCAACCAACTATTCCAGAGGAGAAAATTCTAACAACCAAATGAGTTTTGCCACAAGGATGTTCTATCGATCCACTTCGGAACGAGCTTTACAAAATTCAAGAGAAAATGTATTTATGTGGAGAAAGACATGAAAATAGGATGCGTCAACTTCAAGCTGAGTTTAAGCGAGAAAAAGAGAAGATCCAAAGGAAGTACGCTGCTTTAATACAGGATTTAGATAAGGCGCAATCTGCTCATGGTAGAAGTTCAGAATCTATCTCATAAGGAGATGAGATTTCTCCACCAAGGGAGAATTGATGTAGGCAGAGCCGGCCTATTGGTGTTCCCCATGTCGATTTTAACTCCCAAAAGGTGGGCTGTTGGTTTTCCTAACAGATTTTGGTTTTCTTGCTTCTTAAATGCTGTTTTGATGCTTCGTTTTCCCCCTTGATGCTTCGGTTTTCACCTCCTGGTTGCCGCCCTTTCAGTTACCCCCTTGACAGCCATGAGATGCATCATTTTTCCCACTCTTGGCAGCTGAAATGATACTTGGTTTCCCCTTGGCGGCTGTCCCTTTGGTCCCCGTTTGCTGCAGTTTTCTAGATGTTCCTATTGGTTGTTTGGGAGGTGCATTAACTATGTTTTTTTTTTCCTTTTCCTCCCTTATGAAAAAGGCTGTTTATGGCAGTTTTAGGATAAGTTATGTGGTGATTTTTGAAATGTAAACCTGCGGGTTTGTTCTAGCTTGTGAGCTAGCCTCCTTTCCCCTTCCCCTCTACTATTTCGTCTCGGTTTTCTACCTTTTCTTTTCTATTCAAGATTTCCGCCCCATCTGTATCTTTTTTCTCTTAATTAATATAAGTTGTAAGGTGTTGTGTTCTAGTATTGTTATATTATATATGTGTTTGTCTATGTTTATGATAAGGAAGACTTTTAGTTTGCAACCTTAAAATTGTTTGTTTTTTTAGGTTGCATCAAATTTTCTATTTCTTGGTTATTTTCTATTTCTTGGTTGTGTTTGTTGAGTATTTCACTTCCCCAACAGATGTATACTTTTTGCAATTGACATAGTTCTAATTGGTGAGAAATTTATAAAAATAGTGAAAAATATTTAGCATATACAGGCCTTGGAATTTGTAAAACAAAGATTGAATATATGATATATACTTTTAATATGCTTGATGTTAACAATTAGTATTTAATATCGTTAAAATATATGGTGATAGCTAGGTGTGATAGGTTTAAGTATTTTGAATCTATTATATAGAGAATGAAAATATATATTAGGATATAATTTATAGAGTTTAAAGTTGGCTGGTTAAAATAAAGAAGTACCTCAAGGGTTTTTAATGATAAGAGAAATATCATGGAAGCTTGAAGATAAGTTATTAAATTGCAATTAGGGTGTGATGTATGAATCCAAGTTATTTCTTGTAAAAATGTTCTTGATGTCCAAGTTGAGTATGATAAAAATAAAAATATTAAGACTAATGTATTGTAAATTTAGAAAGAATACATTTTGGATTGATTATGTTAGAGAAAAGATTAACATCAATTTAAATTAGGTTGTTGAAAATAACTTGGTGATTTATACATGTGTAATGAATGGTAGTCGCTAGATAGTGCACCTGTGAGATGAGTTACTAAAATTAGTATGGATTATGGGAAAAAATGATTAGACCTAAAATTATATGGATACAAAATGTTCAATGGGATTTTTGAAGAATAAATTTAACACCTCAGATAACAATGAACATGATTTAATATAAAATAAGCATTCATAATACCGACCCCAAATTATTTGGATAAGGCTAATGTTGATGATGATCATCAGCATTTGTTAAGTTTTAACTTCAAAGTTTCTGGCTTGGAAATTTTAGGCAATCTTCTGCTAAACCATATTGCTTTTCTTTGTTTCAACCTGTCTTGTCTATTAACAGCATCTTATACAAAGGCTTCATTGTGTTAAGCCGGTCTAGGGACTGACTGAACCGGTCCAACCTGGGCCGGTTCAGTTCTATTCTAGGCGGATTTGAACTCCCGCCCAGTAAGGGAGCGGATGGCATTGTGGGGCCCAACTTGTTTTAATAGAGAGTAATGGCTGTAATTAGTGGAGGTTTAGGAGGAAAAAATTCAAAATTAAGGGTTGTTTAGGGATTTCTTAATGTATTTTTCTTTTAAGTAGTTTTTCTTCCTAGAGAAGGTTTTCATCTTGAATTTGGTCTGAAATTTGGGATCTCTTGGTGTTGTTTGGGCACTAGTCATCGGTTAGGGATTGGGAGAGCTAGATCTTCCTCTCAAATCGAAGATCCATTGTATCGTGTTGTTACTTTCATCTATTATTCAATCAAAAGCGTATTTCCTTGCAGTTTATCTACAGACTTCTCAAAACCTGCTTTGAATATTGCTGAAATTCTGGATTCAGCACAGTTTTCTCTCTGGTTTCATTACTATTTCCTTTCACATTGTTGTAAGTATGACCACAATAAATATTACCTTCAGAATTACTTGGTCTATTGATAAGGCTAGGGAAGTTTATTAAGCATTCAAGTTCTACATTTTGGTCTTTATTATATATTTCAATGTTTCTCATTTTATTTATTCTGTCTTTACATTTATCACTGAAAAAAAATCAGCTTCACAGGATTTTACCATAGTTAACTCTGTTTATTCAATCTAAATGAATATGAAATTTGGATGTGTTGATTAAGCATCCCTCAAAACGACCATAACTCAAAACGATTACAGTAATCTTGCTTTGATTGCCACTTATTGTGCTTGTACAATCACAAGAAAACAGTTTCTTTAACACGATTTATTGCATTATTAGATATTGCTTGCTATGAGAAATCATTAGTACTTTCTGTGAAGAAATAGTTTCTAGAATAGGTTAACAATTTTCTGTATCAAAATTTTTAACTTTTATCTATATTGTCCAGGTTCGAACAACCAATTCAAATTCACACCACAGCTGTGAAAATAGATTTTTTATGGTTGACAAGACTGTTGATTATGGTTCTAGAATGGCAATTAAAGGAGCTGGAGAGCAAATGAATCACTTTGGTAAGAAAAAACATCAAAAAGAAATCAATCAACATATTCCGTTTTCTTCATTTTCCCTGCAACAAATCATTTTAGATACCCCAATTCAGATTTGAAACTGGATGGAAATGAACTGCTCAATCATTGTTAACTTGCTCATATGAAGTTAGTCTATAATAATAGTTAAAAGAACATCAGATATAAAAATTCAGGGTGATGATTACTGAGAGGTATTATCATGCTGTCATGAAACAATTGTGTTACAGAAGTCATCATCATTGACAAATTCATTCCTCTTGAAAGTAATATATCCGCATCAATAAAATTAAGTTAGACTATATTGCTTTATTCAGTTGGATTGACTTAGGAACTCCACTTATTCTAAAGGGGTGTTATTATTGTAATAAAGTTCTACTTGAATTGTGCAATCTCTAGGCAACTGATGAAGGTTTTTAATTATGACAAACGGTAAGAGAAAATGATGGATGTTAAGTTCTAGTTGAATTGTGCAATCTCTAGGCAACTGATGAAGGTTTTTAGTTATGACAAACGGTAAGAGAAAATGATGGATGTTGAGGAAAAGGCGCACACTTGTTAGCAGCACTGTGTTATGGTGGATGTATTAGAGAAGTGGAATGGCAATAAAGGTTTGGTTTTTAGGGGTTATTTATATGAGGCTGAGAAGTGGTGGGAGGAATTATTTGTTGTGATTTGTTGGTGGAAAATGGCTTACATTGTGCTATGGCCGAAAGGTATGATGGGGGTTATTAAGATTGTAGGGATTGAGAGAGGTGGAGTGGAGGCTTGGGAGGTGGTGGAAGTTTGGAGGAGTCCAAACCCTTGAGGGGTTATTTAGGGCTTTATTGTAGGAGGATGGGGAAGGCCCGTGGTGGAGATCTATGACAGGTTGTGAGTTTGTAGAGGGCGATGACTAGGGTTTGGGAGAGCTCCTAAAAGTTAGAAGAGGAAGATGGAGATAATATAAAATACAAAAACTTTGAATTCAAACTTAGCAAAGTCCAAGTCTAGGATCTCCCACTAAGCTATCCTAAGGGGATTTGCAACAAGCAAACTTCAAGATTCAATAAATAATCTGAAAATGGAGTACGTAATGTAAGCTAAGAAAATAAAAATTACCTCACTCATCCATTAGGACTTTTAGCCTAATCAGATATTGAAGTATAGTAGTTCCAATTTGCATGCATTCACATTGTCTATGATTGGAGTGACTCACCAAAACATATTGGAGTGAATTTCATCTTATTTTCACACTCTTTTTCCTTACTTTAAAAGTATTTTGGTCGATTATGCCTTGTGAGGAAGGTGAAGTGATCTGGTTAATAGCATTCTGAAAAGTGCCAGTCAAGTTTGATCTTACTTCCATGCTTTGAGATTTGGAGGGTTAATGATGATGATAATTTGAAATCCTGATGCTTGCTCTGGTCCATACTCTAATCTTGTGTCTGTGTTGCATCAACTCTATTGCACCTTGATTATTATTATTATTATTATTATTATTATTATTATTATTATTTGCACCTTGATTATTATTATTTATTTATTTTATTTATTATTATTATTATTATTGCACCTTGATTATTTCTACTTTATTATGAAGGGGTTTAAGGGTTGTATGGATTGAGAGTGGAGTAGACGCTTGAGAGGTGATAGAAATTGGTTGGAATTTGATGTGGATGGGGTAGCCCTATGAGAGGTTGAGGGAGAGTTTCTAGGATTGTTGGGAGTTGGGGAGACGTGATATAAATGTGAAGAGGAAGAGGGAAATTAATGAAGCACATAATTGATAAAAAATTGAACTAACAAAGTCCGAAGTTAAATCAACCACCAGCCTTCTCCTAAGGGATTAGCAACAAGCAATTTCAAAGTTAATTCTATAATTTTAAAATAGAGTATATGATTATCCTTTTATAAGCAAGGACCAAGAAAATTACCTCACTTATTCAGCCGGGCCAAATCTGGAAGTGTCGTTTTTCCAATTTGCATGCGTTCACGTTGTCTATGATTGGAGTGATCAAAAGATAACTTGGAGGGAGTTTTATCTTGTTTTCACACTCTTTATATTTGCTTTAAAATTGTATGGGCCAACCATTACACTAAGGAAGGTAGTGTTCTTGTAGAATGAGTGCCTGCTTGAATTCTAAGAGGAAGGGCCAACCAAGTTTTATCTTGCTTCCATGCTTTGACATTTGGGGTGTTGATGAGGTGATTTAGAATGTTAATGCAATGTTCTAATTCTTGTTCTGATCTCGTGTTTGTTCTATATGGATCTGGGTGCTCTTACAGATTTATGGTCATCATGCTCTCCCTCCCTCTTCCTCCCCTAGAATAGGAAATGTTTTGCTTCAACAATAGCGAAGTTACAAACCTTTAAAAGTGAAGCTGATACAACCGTTAATTATTATGTTGTAGCTCTGCAAAAGACCACTGGTTCTATAGTGATTTTCACTTGTGATATTTTGTACTTCTATCCTGTGTTCATTAACGCATCTACAGATTGTCACTGTGACTGTTTATTAAATCATTTTAATATGACCAGCACGGATTATTATCTGGTTAAAGGGTATTGCCTCTGTCAACTGTTAAATTGGTTTCCTATCAATTTTAAGAATTTATTAGTTTCTTTGATCTTACTATGTTATTGTATTACCTTTTCTCATTACAAATCTTCCGTTACGAGTTAAGGTCTGCATATATAGCGCACTTCTATTACAAGCTATTGGTTTCTTTAATCCACACAAGCACGAGCTTCTTGGCCTATATTGTATCTAAAGAATATAAGCAAACATACATAGAGGGGTTTTATTATGATTATGTTAGATAAATCATGTAGAAAAGATTTAGTCGTGTGTGCTAACCGATAAAATTTATCTCGAATGTTACATGATGACTATTCTTCTCGCAGTAATGCTTTTATGACTTGCGTCTTCATTTCCTTGGGCATTACAATGTGAGTTTGTATTATTTTTTCCACGTTATCCATTATCCTGTGTTGTCTGTAATTTTTTGGCTGCAACATTAGCTCCCTGCCTCAGATATTAAGTTGCTTAGTGATTAGATTTATGTTTTCAGCTAGTTCGGGCCTCAGTTGGTTGAAGGAAGAATCAATTGAAGGAGTTTTGAGATATTTTGCAAGTGCCTTGATGGCATTTTTTTTCAAGCTTCTCTCTGCATTCCGAGTTTTTGGTTGTAGACAAAGCAGCAGCGTTGAGGCAATTTATCCTTCTTACACAGTAGAATCTCAAGCTGAAAATAATCAAGTTGTTGAGGATGTTAAAGAAGACCAAGTTAATCCTTGTTTAGAGCGTATACGCAGGCTTGAGCAAATGTTTACAGAGCTCAAAAGCAAACATACTGAGATTCCTGTAGAGAAGGAGCGTGTGCTCATGGACTCTTGGGATAGAATCAAATCTATTGAGTTTGATCTTGATAAGACCAAGAGAGTAAGTTTCCGCATCCTTTTTTGTTGATATTTCAATTAATATGATCCTATTGTAGCAAACAAACATCTTTGGAAGTGTGGATTTTCTCAAACTCTTCCTTGAAGTAGAAAATCATCAAATTATTACTCTTTTGTAGCATTATCATGCATCCAACTGTTCTGCCGCAAGTAAACCTCCTTCTGGCAGCTTTTGATAGTATCTGTTTTTTTAAACCCAAAATTATCTCTAAAGTAGTAAAAAATTATGTGTTGGAATAGCAAGTTAAGAAACAGATTCAAAAAACCCTTGAGAATTCACCTGCCCATTCATCACGATGATTCAACAGCTACTTGAATTATCTTTTGGAGTTCATGAACTATAATTTCTCAGCCCATAATTGAAACTCGAACTTTACGTGCTTTTATTTTATATAAAGCTACACTACAAGCATTCTTATTGAACCTTTGGAAGGAATTTTCATTTTGCAATGGCACAACTATTTGCCACTTTTTTACATGCTTAGCAATTCAAATTCTGAAAATTTTAAGGGATTTTGAGGGCATTTATTTGGAATTTTTAAAAATTAGTAAGTGCGCCTTAGCTAAGCTGCCTAAACGAGGCCACAGAGTCTTTCCTTTTTTTTTTGGGTGTATAAATCAGTTAAATGCCTCTTTTTTCAGGTTCTGAAGTCCACTGTAATGAAGCAAATGGAGATTGCTGAAACTTTAAGTGCTGTGCAGGAGTCCACCATTAGGGTAAGCCTTCTTAATGTAAATTACAAAATATTCTTCTATAAGCAGGTAGGAATAGTAGCTGAAAATAACTGTAACTGCTCACTTTGCATATTAATTGATTGGTGTATTGTCCTTTTTTCAGAAAAGATCAAAATGTTGAGATATTAGAGTACCCCAAAGAAAAAAAATCTAAACAAACAATCGTTTGGTTCCCATTTTTATGGGTGGATCAATCAAAGTTTAGGAGACCAGCATCCACTTTTACATTGAAGATTTTTTATTGCTGCATCTGATCAAATGATGATATCAAAGGAGCTTTTATGCCAGTTTATTTTTTTTCTGGGGAGTTGGGCATTTTTGAAGAAAATAATAGCAGAAACAAAAGTGGATGTACATGGTTGATCTTCATCAGAGCTGATTCAGAGAGACAGGCTTGCTTCACGTTGGAGAGCTGTAAATTAGAGGTCCTGCAGAACAGTTTTTCATGGAGCCAAGCATGATTTGACATTATTCTCTTCTTTTTAATTCCCTTTTTTTTTTCATATTTTGATTTTTTTTTCAGTTCATATACTTTTGACATGGAAAAAATGGTGGTAAAGAGGAAGGGATAAATTTAGGTCTAGGAAAAAGTGACAAAGGGAACTATAGAGGAGATTTTTGTTGCTACAAAATGAAGCTTTTTGACCCCCTTCATTAGTTCTGTGTGCTTTTTCTTCTTCGTTTTATGTTTCAGCATTTATATAATTTTATTTTCATTAATTAATTCTTTTGATGTCGCTCTGAGTTTGTGAAGGAAAGCTATTATCATTCAAATTTTAATATTTATCTCTAAATCAATTATAAATAACAATGTTTTATTTTATAAATTTTAGATTAAATATAATATAATACTTTAAATTTTTAAATGATACATCAGGATTTTAAGGACTCGCGATGCACAAGTTAAAATCGAAAAAAAAAAGTATTAGGATATAAATTGTTGGATTTACTTTCAAATTAATCTTATAATTAATTTTTATATCACACTTTATGTCAAAATAAATTAAATGATTTCAAGCCTAACATAATAAAATTTGGTAAGATATTCTAACATAAATTTTTTTGGTAAAAATTTTGTCTGTAGTAGTTTGTTGCCCTATCACTAACATAGTCGACCGGAGATTAAGGTTTAAGGTTAAGGATAATTTTTTTGCTGTTTTTTATAACAATTTTTAATAAAAATATTTTTTGAATTAAAAATTTTTGTATTAAAAAGTTATTTTAAATAATAGTAAGCAATCTGTCTCTCAAATGAAGCCTAAGTGATATTGCCAAGTTTATTCCTTCTAAGAATAAAGAGTTACATAAATAACACTTAAAATTTATCTATTTTTTAAAATACCACTTAAGATTTTTTTTTTTGAACTATTAAATAATATATTTATGCATAAGATATGATCAAATCATTGGAAATTAGACCAACAAAAAATATAAATTAAAAATTATTTATGAAATTGTTATTTGACTAAACTTTAAAAAAATAAAAAATTGATTTTATGAATTTATCATATATACTAAAAGTGTACGCGCCATACTTCTATACAAAAATAAAAATAGCAAATCTTTATCACATTATATATGAATATATGATCGTCTATACAATTTTTTTTAATTATATTATATTAAGAGTCAAATTTTTATGAAAATCTAATAAAAAAATCAGGTCTAATACTTTCTTGCCGTTAAATAAATATATATATTAAATAAAAAACCTTACGGATAAACAAAAAGAAGATAACAGCTTCCTTCTCGCTCATTCACATCCACTAACAAAGAGTACCTTATCCTCTTCTCACCCAATCACAACTCCCCTCTCCTCACCTCCACAAAGGCACAAAGCCCCTTCCTCCTCTAATACCTTCCACTCCCCACCCATGTCCACCACACTCCCACCTTCCACCATGGCGACCGCTACATCAACCGCCACCCTCTTCTCCTCCTCCACCCACCGCTCCTCCTTCCTCACCCACACCCCCAAATCCCTCCGCCTCTCTTTCACCAACAAGCGCCGCTCACCAACAAGGATAAAAGCCGAGCTCAACCCTCAAATAGTAATAAGCTTAAGCACCGGTCTCTCTCTCTTTCTAGGTCGTTTCGTGTTCTTCAATTTCCAGAGAGAGAACGTGGCGAAGCAGGGCTTGCCGAAGCAGAACGGGATCTCGCACTTCGAGGCGGGAGATGCGCGAGCGCGCGAGTATGCGGGATTGCTGAAATCGAATGATCCTGTCGGATTCAACATCGTTGATGTGCTCGCTTGGGGCTCGCTTGGACATATCGTTGCGTATTATATTCTGGCCACTTCTTCCAACGGGTATGATCCCAGCTTCTTCGGCGGGCAGTAATTGAAGAACTGCATCTGGATCTCTCCCCGGCCGCCTGTATTAGTTTCTCTTTGTTTGTTCTTGTGTGCTGTTGTTATGGAGCGTATAGAAGGATTGGTGGAGGCATGGTGGTGGATGGAATCCTAGCTCTCTACTTGTTAATTTGCTTTTTGGTTCGACTGTTACAGAAGGTTTTTAGACTTAGTTTTTCAGTTAAATATTGAGTGTTTGAGATCTGGAAATTACATTCGTATTTATTTGAATGAATTTATTAAACCAGTCGAGTAGAGATCTTGGGGTGTCAAAACGGGTCGGCGGATCAGGTTCGGGTCGAATCCGAGTTGATCTGAGTCTAAACGGGTCAACCTGACCTGATTGGACAAACATATCCAGATTTTCAACCCGAAACCGACCCGCACGGGTTATGGGTTGACCCGACCCGACCCGCACGAGTTATGGGTTGACCCGACTCGTGAAAACTAATGCGATCACGCGAACTAGTCAACTAGCGCGGGCTGAGACGGTAGCGAAGCAATTTGGGCAAGCGAACTAGCGCTGTGGCGCTGTCTGGGCGAGGCGAGGCGGAGCGGTCGGAGCATGGTGAGGCCGAGGCGAACCTAGCGTGGTCGAGCGACTCGAGCGAACCCTGCATGGCGAGGCGTCGAGGTCTAGGCGGTATGGCGAGGCGAAGCGCCATAGCAGCGTGCACAGCGGCGACTGGGTGACACGAGTAGACGGCTAGACGCGACTCAACTGGGTGACACGAGGCCTAGGCGGCATGACGCGATGCGACACGGTGACAGGCTGGCATGAATCATGATTCATGATGCGACGGGTCAATTTCCGGGTCAAAACAGGTCGATTTCGGGTTTCCGGGTCAACCCAAATCCGACCCGGTTTTATAAACTGGTAAAAAACTCAAACCCGAACCAGACCAGTAATGCAAACGGGTTGACCCAAATATGAAAATTTTCGGATTGAGTTCAGGTCGGGTCAGATTTTGACACCCTAAGATAAGAGATCGGGCCGTTCATAATCTGAGCTTGAGTTCAAGCTCGAGCTTGAGTTCAAGCTCGAGCTTGAGTTGAATCCTATGAGTTTGAATTAGGTCACGAGCCGGCCCGTATATTATAATAAAGAAAAAATGATTATGATTCAAATAGTTATTATAAGAAATGATAAAATAATTAAATATTAGAAGAAAAATAATAAAAAATCACTTGAGATAAGAAATATATTATAAAATTTAAATAGTTTTATCAACTTTGTACTTAAACTTATGAATTAATATATTTTAAAAATATTTTACATTAATATTTTTCTTAAACGAGCTCTTGAACCAAAGAGTTAAGTAGGAGCAAGTTCAAGCAATGACTTGTTAGGTCTTTGAGCTCAGCTCATAAACCAATTATGAAGCAGAATTTAGGCCGGTTCACAAATAGGCTTGACTCACGGACAATCCTGATTGACAAGCTTAGAAGAGAAAGCGAATAAATAATAGAACAAAATTTTAAAAGTTTTAATTTTGAAGTCTCTTTTCTCATGCAAATGTTTTTATAGCCCATGCTTCAATCTTAAATCTCACAAGTACTTTATTTATTTATCATTAATTTAGACCTTGCACTTATTTAATCAAATTACTATGTATTTATTGTTAACAAAAATTAATCCTTAATCCATCATGTGCTTGCTTAAGCATCAAGTTCATATCCAGATGTGTGGAATTTTTCTCTAATTTAGTTTTTACTATTTTTTGTAAGGGAATGGATTAATCGTTCATTAATTTCCGTCTTTAGATATAAAATTGATACTACTTTTTTAGTTGTTTTCTTAACTTCGATAAAGTGATTTCTCTAACTCTATGAACTTTGCATCTTATTGTTGTTTAGGTTTTTTTTTTTTCTTCACATATTTGTACACAAATGATTGTTTGTGTTTTGGAGATTTGTTCTCAATAAATTGAAGAAAAATATAATATTGATGAAGTTTCTATTGCAACTGCATGAGTTCCTATCAATAAGGAGGCTTATAGGTTTAAAACTTACAAAAGTTAATGAAACATTACGTTACAATGATAATGATAAGTGAAAAATAACCCAACCTACTAACTCTACCCGAGCCCGACCAAAAAAATTTAGTTCAAATTGACCCGTTTAATAAATAGGTTGGGTTTGAGTCATGTATTTTGATCCATTTATTAAATGAGCCGGATTTGAGTTTGATTTGCCAACCCGACTTTGACCGGAAAATGAAGTTTACTATTTTTTCTTAAATTCTTGTATTTATTAGTAAAATCTTTTTTTTAATCAATTACCTATATTTTATAACTAATAAACTAATAAAATTAATTTTAATTAAAATGGGTTATTGGGTAAGAGTTCATGTTGCTATCAAGTCAAATTCGGGTTCAATTTTTGACCCATTTATTAAATGGGTCTAGCTTGAATTCGCATGGGGTAAAATTTGGTTCAAACCCTAACGAGTCAGCTTTTGAACCATCAATAACAAAAATGACTGCATAATGACCAACATTTATAGATAGGAGATAACTGTAATATATATATATATATATAATCAAATTATAACTAAATATTATCTTTTTTTAAGCCCTCAAAAATTTTAAAAATATTTATTTGTATAAGTACTAAATTTAACATTAATTTTCCTTTTTTTATATGAGTGTATTTATTATAAATTAGCGCTTATTTTCTCTATTAAATACCGTGAGGAAGAAAGTGGGTTAGACTTAAAAGTTAAAACGAACAGCTTGAGAAATCTACTGACCATCACATTGGCCGAGTGGTTAAGAACTTTAAAATACCAACCAAAAATTCTTTTAGTTTTCACGTAAGCTTTTGCCTAATTTGCACACACATAAATATATACATTTATAGTTAATTTTCTCGATAATGAAATAATAACCAAAAAAGTGAATAAATTTAATATTATTTTGGTAGGGGTGCGCCAGGCTCACGCTGTAGTGCAGCGCATGAGCGACGCTCAAGAGCCCCAGCAGCAAGCTACGGAGATGGGCTCTTCCCCAACAAAAATTAATTTAATATCATAGTGGACCAATGGCCCACGTATCAGATATTAAACTGATAAGAACAGATACTACACTTGATCTTAGCCAAAAGGCCGAGAAAGGTATGAGTTTTCTACTGCATTAACAGGTCCTTTTATATCATATTGGCGCTTGCTCATCGTTCTCTTAACGATGTGGGACTAAATTAGGATGAAGGGTAAACCTTTGACTGTTTATGCTTGTTGCGAAATTTTTAGAAATTGATTTAATTGTAAGTATGTTATGCCAAATTTATGATATTAATTTAAAAAATAAAAGATATTAAATTAATATGCATTAGTATCAAATTAAAAATATTTTTTCTTTTTGTATAAATAAAATTAAAAGTAGAATGTGATTAAATATTTTAGTATTATCTATTGTTGAGATTCGTTAAAATTAAATTACAATTTATTTTGGCACTTAAATTATTTGTGTGTTTGAAATAAAATGGAGAAATTATGATTGAAATCACGAGGATAATTGATTAAATTCTTGTCTTAAATCATATATTATTTAGAACCTTCGAGTTAATAATCTCCTTCATGTTATTTATTTTAAATCTTAAAGGAGCATGACTCAAATGATACCATTTTAGATAATAATATTATTTATTAGATGGTAAGCGTATTCTTCTTTATGAGCAACATTATCCTAAATATTTACACCAGATAACTTGATATTTTATAGGATGCCCATTGCAACTTTTACGATCAATTATTGTTATACTTATTTTATCACTACAGAAAAATCGTCAATTAACGGCGGATTTTTCTGGCGGCTTGCCAGGAGACTATTTTTTGACAGCTTTACGGTGGCTTTCCGGCGGCCTAATTTTTCAGAAAAATTTCCGGCAGTCTTTCGACGGCTTTCCGACATTTTTTTTCCAACGGAGTTTATCGGCGAAAAATTTGCTGTTGGAAAGCCGCCAGAAATTTACAAAACCGCCCAAAAACAATCATTTGCCGCCGATAAAGCACGATTTTTTTGTATGTATAAACTAACTTTTAAAGTTTATAATAAAATAATCATGTGAGGGTGATATATTTATCTATTTTTCATAACTTCTTAAAAATTTGATTGATTCATAGGAAAGTAAGATTTATTTTCATATACATTGCCTCAATTGAACATAATACTTATATTCCTATAAATCATGTTTTAGTATAAGCTATTATTAGTCATATTTTATTATAAAGCTACATATCATTGATCATACCATATCAATTATTAAATAGCTATTAAAATTTTACTTAGAATGCATATAATGTTTGTGCTTGTTTACAATTGAATTGTAGGTCAATAGATCTATTTTAAATGTTGACTATTTGAGCCAACTAACTCAGAGAATACCGTCTATTTTAAAAATTAAGTAGATTTTTAAGTGCTAGTACTTATCTATTTGAGTGTGTCTTAATGAAACCAGCATAATTTATGTACATATATAGATATGATATGATGAATGATTGATAAATCATCTTTGGATATGTCGAAGGTGTAAAATATATTGCTTGCACTTTTCTTGCAAATTATGTTGATGACATTTATTACATAGCTATTAAATAATGCATCATGCTTCTTTTATTATGCATATTGCAAGCCCTAATGTCATGTAATTTATATTTAATAGGATATTTTGTAGTATGTACATCTGAGAAAGGAGGTGCAAGTTTTGTTGGAGGTTGACGGGTGGAATAGATTCCTCATGTGTGGTAGTAAGGGTGTCAATATTTGACACGACACAAAAACCCGATTAGAACCCGACCTGAAATTTTTGGTTTGACCTGAACGGGTCGGGTTCGGGTTGACCCGACGGGTTGTCGGGTTGACTCGAAAACCCATTTGAAATGAGCTAACCCGACAGCCCGTGTACCTGCCCCGGCTGCCTGCGCCCTACCCGCGTGCCCACGGAAGATGCCCGCGCGCCCGCCGAAGCTGCCTGCTCCCTGCCCAGCCGCCCGCGCTGCTGCCCGCGCCCTGCCTGACCGCCCCCACTGCTGCTCGCGCGCCAGCATTGTTGCCCGCGCCCTGCCCACACTGCTGCCCGCGCGCACCCACGGATGCTCGCGTGCCTGCCTGCTAGCGGATGCGACTGCTCGCTCGTGTCCGCCCACCGCCCGCCTCTCGCCACCAGCCGCTCCGTCGCCCGCCATCCAGGCTCTAACCCGTTCCGGGTCGGGTCAGGTCAACCTGCCAACCCGACAGGTCGGATCCGGGTCAAAATTTTCAACCCGTTAACATACCCGATCGGGTTAGGGTTGTCCCGTTTGAACCCCGGGTCAATTCGGATTCGACCCGAACCCAACCCGAAACTCGATTTTGACACCCCTATGTGGTAGTGTGTGAAGTTGGAGAGTTGAAGGCAAGCTTGGGAGAGACACTAGAGTTAAAGGAGGCATGATAGCAAGTGCTGGATCATGCAATGCAATGAAACTGAGGAATGAGATTCGTAAGAAAATATATCTTCACAAAAAAAGTACATGCCGCGAGGTCATAGTAAATACAACACTCTTGAGCTGCTGCATAGCATAGGAAAATGCAGGCCAAGGACTGAGGAGATAATTTGTTGGTTGAATAGGGTTGGAACCATGAGAAGCACTAGCAACAAAAAGTTTTGAGATGGGTTTATATAGGTGATTTATAGTACAAGATAATGTATGGAGAACTTTGTTTTGTGGTTGGGGAAGGAAGATGATGAATAAGATGGGTGGCTGTTACTAGAGCATCAACTAAAATTTGGTGAGGTAGATTAGCATTTAAGAGGAAAATATCTTATGGATGTGCCGATACTTAATTTTGTTTGGGCGCATACAAACAAAATTTTTGATGTTGAATTAATATGCATATGGATAGAAAGTGTTTTGAGTTTATTATTCGGATATTCACCTCCACCATGAGTCATAGTATTTTAATAGAAGAGAGAAGTTATCATTCAATCATATTTTGAAAATGGGCAAAGATTGAAGTAGAGTTAGATTTGGCTCAAGAGGGAAACCCAACAATTGCAAGAGTGATCTACAATAAATGAAATATAATATTTATATCCATTTAATAAGGTATTTGGAACACCATCGGGCATGGATCAGTTGAAATGATTCCAAAGTGTTTGTCGTTGGTTACAAAGGATGCCTTTTTGCGGGGGAAGAAATTGGCTCAATGTGACAAATATACATCATATAGAGCACATTACATATTTAGAATCAAAAGAATCCGATGTCATGAGAGATATTCTATAGAGAATGTTGGTCAGCTCATTTGGTTGGTAGGATCGTAGTCGAGCAATGGTGGTCGAAGAGATCATAGTTGGGCGGTGGTGGTCTGAGGACTGAAGTTGAAAAACGATGGTGGTTAGAGGGATGGTAGTTGGGGAAAGACGGAGATCGAAGGGACCATGGTTGGGTGATGAAGGTTAGAAGGACCATGTTTGGCAATTAGGGTCAAAGGGATCGTATTTAGGCAATGGATGATAGGGATCATAGTCGGGCGACATAGGCCCAAGGGACCATAGTTGATGAGCAACGGAGGCCAGAAGGATCGTAATCGACTGATGATGGAAGTTGGAGGTATCAGGCGACATAGGTGGGAGGGATAGTTGTCGGGCGATAAAGGTCAGAGGGACCGTACTTGGCAGATGATAAAGGTTGGAGGGATCGTAGTCGAGTGATTGAGGTCGAAAGGACCATAGTCTGGTGATAGTGGTCCGAGGGTCGTAGTCGATTGACAGAGGTATGAGGGATCATAGTCGGACGACGAAGGTCGGAGGGACCATAATTGGATTATGGTAGTCTGAGAATTGTAGTTGAGCGATGGTGGTCGAAAGGATCATAGTCGAGCGACCGGGGTTGGAGGGATCGTAGTCGGGCGATGATAGTTTGAGGAATACAGTCGGAAGAACTGTAATTAGGTGACAATGGTCTGAGGGATAGTAGTCGGGTAAAGAAGGTCGAAGGGACTATAGTCGGGTGAGAGAGGTCAGAGAAACCGTAGTTCGATGACGGAGGTCGGATGGACCATAATTGGGTGATAGAGGTCAAAGGGACCATAGTTAAGCGACGGTGGTATGCGGATTATTGTTAGGCAATGATTGTTGGAGGGATTGTAGTCGAAAGGACTGAAGTTGGGTAACGATTGTCGGAGGGACCATAGTTGAGCGGTAGTGGTCCGAGAATCATAGTTGGTGAGAAATGGAGGTCGGAGGTGTTGACCTTGGTTTTCTCCCAGGCTTGGTCAAGGGAGTTGACTTGGTCAAATTGACTAAGTCAGGGCCCAAGACCCTCTCCCTTGTGTTCAATGGGTCAAACTGAGTCTGTCGAGCCCAGACCCAGGCCCTGGGTCAACCTGGTTGACCAGGTCAACCAGGGTTGACCTAAGATAACCCATATCCTTCTCCCTTGGCCCCCAAACCCAATCCAGGGCTCTCCAAGCCCTATTCTCTCCTCCACTAGACTCAGTGGGTCAGGCTTGACCCATTGGGCCCAAGTCTTGGTCCTGGGTCAACTTGGTTGACCAGGTCAACCCAGTTGACCCATATAGGCCTTAATGGGTTTAAATCAAGCCCAAGCCCAGTTCAAACCCTCTCTTGGGCTCAAACCCTCATCCCCTAGGCTTAAGTTGACTGGTTTGACCAAGTCAAGTGTTGACTTGGTCAACCCTAGCCTTTAATGGGTCTAAATAACCTATTTAGGTCCATTTAAGACCTATTAAGGCCTTAAAAGAACTTCCCTAATGCTCTAAGGCTCAAACCACGGCCCACAAACCCTGATTCCCCTCCTATTAAGCTCTAGATCTAATCCTAGCCATTGATCCTAAGTCTAGGGTTATAAATAAACATTTTAGGGTTGTGTAAGGGGACTTTTGGGCATTAGCTCTCTCTCCAAGCTCCCCCAACCCGAGAGATCTTGTGAGTAAACTCCCTTAGATCCCTTCCACTCTTCCCAAGCCAAACCCACCACTGGAATCCCACCGGCGACGAGATTCCGGCGAGCCGAACACCAAGGACGTCCAAGGCCTAAAGCTCGCGATCTAGGGCATTTTAAGCGTCGATTTCTTCTACAATTAGGAGCGTGGACAGTCTACAAGTGCAACAAGCCCTTATACATCCAAATCCATCCATAAATCAAGGTGAAAACTCAAACCCTAGCATAGATCACTTAGGGTTAAATAACTTTTTACAAAGTGCGTTTTAGACCGTAAAAATTACCCCACACGAATGCTCTTCATGTTCCCTGTATCTGTTTAAAATTTTGTGGCGTTTCGTTGAGTCTTTCGCGAGAACGAGACAGAGAACGCCTTAGGCTCTCAGTTCGCCCTAATGCATGCAAGAGCGCGATCCTGGACCGTTGGATTCGTGATCAACGGTCCGGAGCTCGCCGGACCGGCCTTCGGATCCAGCCCGTGGTCCGCTCTGTTATCAGATCGAGCCATCCGGCTTGATCAGCACCGTCCATCCGCGATAGCGGAGGATCGGACGGCTCCCGCGCTTGTCCTACGTGGCTAAGTGAGCCGCGGTCAGCGGCTTGATTGCCGCATGATTGCGGCAATCATTGCTTGGCGGCGCAATCATTGCGCCACCGGCAATGATTGGCCGCAGTTTGAATGGGCGAATCCCGTGCCGCCAGGTGTCAAACCGGGAGCCGCCGCCGTTTTTTTAAATAAAATTAATTATTTTAATTAATTTAATTCTTTTTGTTTATATATATTTATTATTTAAATAATTATTAAAAAAATATCCAGAAAATTCTTAAATATTTTTTTTAATTACTTTATCATTATTATTATTATTATATTATTATTATTATTATTATTGTTATTATTATTTTTAATTATTTTATTTATTTTAATTATTATTATTATTATTATTATTATTATTTTAATTATTTTAATTATTATTATTATTATTATTATTATTATTATTATTTTAATTACTTTAATTATTTTAATTATTATTATTATTATTATTATATTATTTTTATTTTTATTATTTTAATTATTTTAATTATTATTATTATTATTATTATTATTATTTTTAATTATTTTAATTATTTTAATTATTATTATTATTATTATATTATTATTATTATTATTACTATTTAAAACTATTTTTAAAGTCGATTATTATTATTATTATCATTATTATATAATATTGTTATTATTAATATATTATTATTATTATTACTATTATTATCATTATTTTATTTAAAAAATTATTTTTATATATTATTTTCATTATTATTATTCTTTTATTTAAAAATTATCTTTTTTTAAAATATTATTATTATTATTACTATTCTTATTATTATATTTTAAATATATATATATATATATATATATATATATTTTAAAATTTTATTATTATAATTATTTTCTTTATTTTTATTACATTTATTATTAGTAATATTACTATAATATAAATATTATTGTTAATAATAATACTATTATTTTAATAATATTATTATTATATTAATATTTATATTATTATAATATTAGTATTTATTATTATTAATATTATTATAATATTAATATTATAATTAACAATATTATTATTTTAATAATATTATTATTATAATTAATATTTTATTATTATAATATTAATTATTATCATTATTAATATTATTATAATATTAATATTATAATTAATAATATTATTATTTTAATAATATTATTATTATTAATAATATTATTATTATAATATTAATTATTATTATTATTAATATTATTATATTAATATTGTTAATTAGTAATATTATTATTATTATTATTATTATTTTTAATAATAGTATTATTGTGTTAATATTAATATCACTATAATATTAATATTTATTATTTCATATTATTATAATATTTTGATTATTATTATTTAAATGTATTTTTAAATTCAGATATTATCATATTTGGTTTATTTTAAAATTATTATTTATTTTCAAATATTAATTTTTTTAAATTATTTAAAATTACCTTTAAACCTATTAAACTTCAAAAATTCATAACTTTCCCGTTTTAAATCGGATTTTGACGCACAATACCTCGTTCTTTTCAGAAAAATATGAAATTTAATTTAAAATTATTTTTTATATCTGATTTTGTCCTTTCTGGATGCTTTCTGTATCACTATGTTATTTAATTATTTAAATATTATTTAATTAATATAATTGATTATTTTAAAATAAAAATTATTTTAAAACCCCCTTGGCGGCTGGTAGACCTCCCATGCTTATGAACTGAAGTATTTTCAGTTATCTTATTTTCAAATTTACATTATTATTATTTATAATATTTATGTATTTTAAAAATGAGTTTAAAATTACATATTATTTAAATCCCCCAATTTTGGGAAGTCTACCCCTTATGAAATTTTAAACCTAGGACCTATATGTGAACAGCATTCATGTGGGAGAAGGATTAGTGAATGATCGTATCCCGATCATCCACTAATCACTTCATTAAGCTTCTTTACTTAATGTTTTCGTAGTCCTTGCATGTGTAGGTTGCACAAGCACATAACCTAGGCTCTCCTAGATCTAAGGACTTGATTGGTGTGTTTATATTTGCTGCATTTACCCTCTATATTGTGCCTAAGGGTTAGCTAACTCACTTTTATTCCTGCTCAGTGTAGTGACACACTAAGGACAATAATTAAGGACTGTCTAGCGAACTTAGAATATTTCTAGGAGCTAGGATAGATCCCGGATTGCTATGAAACTTTAAACACTAGTGCTTAGTGACATCTGGAACCCTCTAGAATTTTCTAGGAATTTTCTGGACTCTTTAAAACACTTAATTAGCAAACCCTAATTTACCCGTTAATTAAGCCTTAGAAACTTCAGAAAAATCTAATAAATCTATTTTAAATCAGAAAAATACCCATAATACCTCAAACTCTCTAGAATTCAGTCCCCAATCTTAGATAATTAGGGCCCCTTAATTGGACCTTAATCTGGACTTTAATTCAACCTTAATCAAAAATCACCTTTTTGCCTTAATTAAATCATTAAAAATTATTAAAAATCCCAAATTTTCCCCAAACACTTGGGAACACCTTCTTAGGTCATTTCTGACCTTTGGGGGTGATTCCAATCAGTTTGGAGCTGATTTGGGCCAAAACCCCCAAAATACCCCTAATTAGGCAATTTCGATAATTCCTTTAATTGCCCCAACTTCTAAAACTCATAACTAATTACAGAAAATTCCAAAATGGGCAAACTAAAAGGCATTCAACTCACATTAAGGTCTAGTATTTGTTAAAAATATTAGGTGTCCAAAAATCAACCTAAAATAAAAAAAAGTCAACTCTTCGGTCAACCATAGCCTATAGTCTAGGGCCCGAAACTTCTAAAATTCATAACTTTGCGTAGGAAACTCCAAATCCAGCAAACTAAAAGGCATTCAACTCACATTAAGGTCTAGTATTTGTTAAAAATATTAGGTGTCCAGAAATCAACTTAAATCAAAAAGTCAACAATCCGGTCAAACTTAGTTCAAAACGAGACCAAAACTTCAGAAATTTATAACTTTGGATAGAAGAATCCAAATCGGGCATACTAACTGTCTAACTGATCAGGTTAAGGCCTAGTATTTTATAAAAATATTAGCTAGTCATAAATACCATTTAATCAAAAAGTCAATTTTGGACCCCCTTTTGCTTAGTGTATAGGTGGACCCCAAACCCCCTAAAATTTACTAATGCAATTTAAACTTTAAATATTATTACCCTAAGCATTAAAAATGACCTACATACCAAATTAAATAAAATGAATCTTAATTCGCTAATATTTATACTTTAATTAAAATTTTCTTTTAGACATACAACCAACCTGGACAGTAGGCAATTGTAACTAATTACCCAGCTTAGGATCTACCTCAGCTACACAGCTTTTTACACACATCTAGATGGTTTGTTAGGGCACCACTTCTAGACCTAGGCTAGGCCGGTGTTTACTTTTCTGTTGTGTGCCGAGATTTCTGAGATTTCACTGCATGTTGTGATTGAGATGATGCTGGTGTGTTTGTTTACTTTTACTGCACTCTGGGAATTAATGTGATTGCACGATAGACTACCCATAGGTTAGGATCGAGGTTGATACTAACAATGTCTTCTGCAAGTGGCCATGCTTATGCAGCGCTAAATAAAAGGGGGGCAATAATCATGATTTAAAAAATTAATGCTGTTTTATGCAGGTGCTTCAGAAATTGCTCAGCCCCCCTAAATAAATGAGGGCTAACATAATAAATCATTATAAATTGCTACAGGTGCTCCAGAGCTTGCTTAGCCCTCAAAATAATTAAGAGCATGGCCAGTGTGACTGTGATGAGTATTTTACTTTCCCTATAATTACTTGTGATATATTAAACTGCTTGGGATGATTTTTAGGATAACCTTGCAGGAGCGTCTAGAATTTACTGCTTTCATTTAATGTAATTGAGTGTAATGTTGGTATAGAGTTGTGAAAGTTTATTTTGAGTGGGGATACAAGGATCCAAAGGTCGGATGCCCAAAGAGAAAAGGACACCCAATATGAGGATAGTCCTTTTCTATTTGGGAATCCAAATTTGGATCATTCTACTACCCGAGGAGTCCAAGGAGGCTGAGATCCAAGGAGCCCAAGGAAGCTGAGATCCAAGGAGTCCAACAAAACTAAGATCTGAGGAGTCCAAGGAAGAGAAGATCAAGAAGATGAAGATCTGAGGTATCCCACTCAAAATAACTTGCGTCAGTCTTAGGATTAGAAATCCGGGTTGTTGGCAGTGGTGCCCGGCCACTTTAATTTTCTGCAGACCCTGGGTTGTAATTAAGGGCAGTTGGCCTATGGACATTTATTAATTTGTTTGGATAATTTTGATGTGTTTTATGATTGTGTGCCTCTAGGATTGTTTGCTTTTCTTAGTTTCTTGGCGTTTTGCATGTCGCTTTTGTTTTAGCCTGAATTTCGTTAGGCTCTTTAAGGACTAAAACTTTTTCTACTCACAACTAACATTCAAATTTTAAGATTTAAATAATTTAGAAACTTAACGACCTAGGGAATTGCTGGAATCGTCCGGGGTCGCATGCATATTATTGCATTTCCCTCTTTCCTTCTATAAGACACTTCCCCGCCTGCGGGTAGAGTCCGGATAATCTGACCTATGAGGATGAGGTGCCGGACCTGGGGAAGCCCAGTCTAATTCTAAAAATTATTTTATAAGCCTTTTTTAAAGTTCTATGCATACCTGATTTGGATACTTGAACTAGCATGCATTGCATTAGAAACTAACTAAATCAAAATTTTAATTGCATTAGCTCTAGAAGCATTCACCCGACATTAGTCCGGGGCCAATTAGGAAATCCTCTAGATGTCAGCCCTATTTCCGAGAACTATAACCTACCCACCCATCTTTCATAAATGACTGGACAGCATGGTTTTAAAGCGATTAGGTGGTTAGCTGGCTCCCCCTTCTAGGCCGGGGTAAGTCCAGGTTTTGCATTGCATTAGTTAGGATACGGGTGTTAGTGTTGCGTAGAACACTAAACCCATTAGATTTAGGATTCAAGGCTACCATTGTTTCGTAGTACGCCTCATCAGTAGGTAGGTCTTCTGTCTTCCAGATACCCTAAACCCTACATATCCGCGTCACACGGATGACGCCACCTCCATCCTTCCCTCCTGTATGTTTCGAGTGTATGATTTATTTATTTTTTCTCCAGTTTCTTCTCACTACCTTAGTCCCTCCAGATGCTGATGTGAGCCGTGCATGTTGACTAAGCCTAGTTGAACCTCTCTTTCCCTTCGAGTAGGACTTCCTAGTCTTCCCCCTATGTGCCAATCTCAATTCAGAAAGTGTAATATAGAATCCTTAATCGAGAGTATTCTCAGGCTTGAGATGTAATTAACCACGGGGGCTTGCGCCCGTGGGAAACCGAATCCACTCTCAAATAAACCTCATTCGAGCTAATGTATCGGGTGGGGGAAACCCGTTACGATCAGATCATATATATTATTACCCATCGTGGTGTGCTGGTGAGAGCCGCTATCCTCAATGGTTAATCATATGTGTGATCGAATCTGCCCTTCCATTGGCCAGATACTGTCTCCCCTCGCGGGGCGATGGTGTTTGTGTCCTTTCGGAGGTCCACAGGAAGGATCGTAGTAGGGTGACAGTGGTTTGAGGACAGTAGTCGGTGGATGATGGAGGTCAGAGAGATCATAGTTGGGCGATGAAGGTCGAAAGGACCGTAGTCCGATGATTGGGATTGAAGAGACAGTAGGCGGACGACAGAGGTTAAGAATCGCAGTCAGACGATATAGGTTCGAGGGACCATAGTCGATGAGTGACAGAGGCTAGAAGGATCATAGTCGGTTGTTGATGAAAAAGGTCGGAGGTACCGTAGTTGGAATATATATGTTGGAGGGACCATTTTCGGGCTATAGAGGTTGAAGGGACTTTAGTTAGGCAACTGAGATTGGAAAGACTGTAGTCAGGCGACGGTGCAACGGTGGTCTGAGGACCCTAGTCGGGACACAATGGTCTAAGTATAGTAGTCAAACAGGCGACTGAGGTCGAAAGAATTGTGATCAGACGATGAAGATCAGATGGCGGCGGTCGAGCAGAGACTCGATGATAGTGGCCTGATGGTGGTCTGACGGTGATGGTCGGGCAACGGTCAGACGAAGATAGTTGAGCGGACTTCCGATAGTGGTAGCTGGGTTGACATCTGATGATGATCGGCGGGTGAAAGTTTGGCGGCAATAGCTAGGTGGTGAGGGTTCATCGGTTGTGGTGCTCGGGTGGAGCTCCAAAATTCTTCAAGCTTTAACGTTCTTTTGAATTTCTAGCCAATGATACAAGCTTCCAAGTCTCAGCCCTCTTCATGTAGAAAGTGAGAGCCTATTTATTGATTTTGAGAGTGACATGCTTCATAAATATGGAGAAGAGTCAGAGCAATTTCGGAGTGCTCTATCGAACGACCCATATTGATGCCCTTGATCATAGAGCATTCATTCTGTATTTAAGTGCCTTAGTGATGTCTAAATTAAGCAATCCTATGCTCATTGGATTCAATAAGTCGAGCCGCTCGATTCCACTATAAGCATGCTATATTTAGAGATCATATGATCATCCAATTAGTACCTTGAAACTTCTAAATATGCTTTAGGTCATTGATTTGGGTTTGGATTGTACCAACTTTGGTGCCGTTGGGTTCGTCTTGTCAAGACATTCAATTTAACTATAAGTTTGTTAAGATCAAAATTTTGATGGTACCAAATTTAATTTTTAAAATTTCTAATTCAAATATACTTTGAGATTCAAGTATGATCAAAGACGATGTTTTGTGACTTATCAATATCCATTTAATAAGATTGCTGGGGAAGACCTCCATATAACCGAGTGTCTAAATTCAAAAGGTTTATAAGAGTATGATAGAGGAGTAAAACTGAGGCAATGACTTTTTGATAAACTAATGAGTTGACTATTGATAGAATTATGCTCATCTAATAAAGAAAGTGTAGTGGTGGATGGATGACGGAGTCTTCAATGCTAGAGGTCATGGATTGTTTGAGTAGACACAAAAGCAAGGTTGGCAGGTAGAGATGAATCGGGAGACGCACCAAAAACAAGATAGATACCCTTGTTATAAGGTCCTTAAAAAAATAGCTGATTGGTTGTTGAATCCTTTAATATCACAGCCATCAGCATCAAAAGAAATGGAAGAGTCATTATCACTAGAGTCTGATAAGAGATAAGTCGTTGCCCCCGTGTCAAGAACCCAATCAGCAGTAGAGGCAGTATTGGAAGAGTGATTAGGAAGCAGCAATGAGGCGCTTTAACAATTGGTGACTGACTTTTTTTTTTTTGAGAAATAATAGAGTATAGGACAGCCATAAGATTTTGATCAGTAAGCATTCAAGTGTAGCAATGGGGGTTAAGAAGAATGGATCCATCATCTTGAGTGATTTGTGTAAGAGTAATCAAGACATGTTATAGAGAGAGAGAGATAAGAGGCAGAGAGGAGAACCAGTAACAGAGAATGAAGAAGAATTATATTATTAATGAGAGATTACACTAGTATATATAGGCTAAGCTAGGTAATACAGTAAATACATAAGGCACATCATAGGGAAATAGTTTCGCAGTCTGACAGCCTCCCGCAAATTAATCATTCGAGGATTGAAGGGTTAATTTGGAGCGAAGTTCTGTGAAGCGTGCGAAAGAGAGATGTTTAGTTAGTACATCGGCTATCTGTTCGGTGGAGGGAATATGAGTGAGCGAGATGTTGCCGGAGTTGATATGTTGGCGAATGAAGTGGTAGTCGATCTCTATATGTTTTGTGCGAGCGTGAAAGACCGGATTTTTGGCGAGGGCGATAGCGGAGATGTTGCCACAGTGGATCGTAGTTGATGTTTGTTGAGGAATGTGTAGCTCTGCGGCGAGACGTCGAAGCCAGATGACCTCGGAGGTGGCGGCTGAGAGAGACCGGTATTCCGCCTCGGTAGAAGATTTTGCAACAGTGACTTGTTTCTTGACAGACCAGGAAATGAGGTTGGGACCCAAAAAGGTGCAGAACCCGGAAATGGACTTGCGGTCGGCGGGGTCTGAGGCCCAATCGGCATCAGTGTATGTCCGGAATTGTAAGTCGCCTGTGTTGAGGGGCAGTCCGAAGTCCAGTGTACCTTTGATGTCGCGGAGAAGACGCTTTAAGGACTGGTAATCATGAACAGTTGGTTGCTGCATATGCTGGCAGATGCGATTTGTAGCGAAGGCGATGTCCGGGCGGGTGATAGAAAGATATTGAAGAGATCCGGCGAGACGACGATAGAGAGAGGGGTCTTGGAATAGTTGAGTGTCCGTGAGCTGTGGTTTAGGGACAGGAGATGTAGGAGTAGGTGCTGCCTTGCACTGTTCAAAGCCGGAGTCCTTGAGGAGTTTGGAGGCATAGTGGCGTTGTGTAAGGAAGTAGCCGTTGCTTGTTGGGATGACTTTGATCCCAAGAAACATAGAGATGTCACCCAACCGCTTTAGAGCAAACTGAGACTGTAGATCGTCAAGCAGAGTGTGGATTGCCGTGGGGTTGTTTCCTGTCACAAGAATATCATCGACATAAATTAGCAGATAAATGTGAATGTGATTGCTATGGAAAATGAGTAGAGAGGGGTCAGAACAACAGAACCCGAATCCGCGAGTTTGTAGAAAGCTTGTGAGTTTTTGGAACCATTGTCGCGGTGCCTGCTTGAGGCCGTAAAGAGATTTGTGGAGTTTGCATACTGCTGTGGGTTGTTTACTGTCCACGAAGCCAGGAGGTTGGCGCATGTATATGTCATCTGGAAGGTCGCAGTGAAGGAAGGCGTTGGTGACGTCGAGTTGAAGCATAGGCCAACGACGATTGAGAGCAAGGGTGAGAAGCATGCGGATCGTTGGCATCTTGGCGACGAGACTGAATGTTTCAGTGTAGTTGATGCCGAACTGTTGATCGTAGCCCAAGGCAACTAGTCGAGCTTTGTAGCGGTCCAATGTACCATCCGAATTGAGTTTGGTTTTAAATGTCCACTTGCAGCCTAGGATGGGCTTATGTGGAGGAGCAGGAACAAGAGTCCAGGTTTGTTGTTGTTGTAATGCATCAAATTCTGTTTGCATTGCATCCTGCCAGTGTGCGTGCTTGGCTGCTTGGTTGTAAGTTGTCGGAGTGGGAGAGGAACGCTGAGTGCTAAGAAGTGCAAAAATTGTTTTGGGCTTAGATATACCAGATTTGGATCTGGTTTGCATGTAATGAGTGGGGTGTGAGGTAGTAGGAAAAGTGGAGGGAGCCTCGGGATGGATGGTAGGCTGCTGTCTTGGGAGAGGGTGAGAAGGAGGTAGTATCGGTTCATGTCTAGGAGCTGGATTGGGAGAAGGAATGGCAGAAGTGGGAATCAGGAGTAGAGGGGAGGTATGAGAGGTAGTGGAAGTGCTGTTGGAATGTGTTGGAGGAGTTAAGACATAGGGGAATATATGCTCATGAAAAACAACGTGACGAGATATGTGGATCTTGTGAGTAGCAAGATTGTAACACTTATAGCCCTTGTGCGATGAAGAATAGCCGATGAAGATATATTCTTGCGATCGAGGAGATAACTTACTTGCGGTGTAGGGTTGTAACTACGGATAGCAGAGGCAGCCGAAAGAACGGAGATGAGTATAAGTGGGAAGGGTCCCGTGGAGATTTTGATAAGGTGATTGAAGAGAGGTAGCTTTGGAAGGAAGGCGATTAATAAGGTAGTTAGCCGTTGCCAGTGCATCAGCCTAGAATTTAATTGGAAGATTGGAGGCGTGCAGGAGAGTGCGGGTGAGGTCAAGAAGGTGCCGATGTTTGCGCTCAGCGACGCCGTTTTGTTCAGGCGTATGAGGACAACTGAACTGTTGAAGGATGCCGTGATCTTGAAGAAACGATTTGAATGCGGTGCTCGTGTATTCTCCGCCACCGTCGGAGCGAAGGATTTTAGGGGTGGAGGAGTGCTGAGTATGAACTAAACTGCAAACAATTTAAATTTTGCAAATGTCTCTTGCTTGGAGTGCATTAAATATATCCAAGAAAATCTTGTAAAATCGTCGATGAACAATACGTAATAACGGTAGCCATCTAGAGAGTTTTGTTGAGCTGGTCCCCAAACATCCGAGTGGATGAGTTCAAAAGGTGAAGACGACACAGAGATTTATTAAAGTTCAACTTGTGACTTTTTGCCACGTTACAAGATTTACAAAGAAAAGAATTGGAGACATTTTTAAAATCTGGAATGTGCTTTGCAAGAATGGGGAGAAGACGACGGTGCGGGTGACCCAGCCGAGCATGCCACAGTTGAGAGAATGAGATGTTGGCGGTGAGAGCAGTATGAGTCTGGACCGGAGTGGTGTGGATGTGGTAAAGACCGTTATGAAGACGCCCACGAAGAAGCGTTCGACGATCCTGTATATCCTTGATTTCAAAGCCATGAGCGTTAAAAGTAATAGAGATGGAGTTATCCGCAGTTAATTTAGAGACAGATAGAAGATTGTGAGTAAGCGAAGGTACGTGCAGAAGGTTACACAAATGAAGCTTACGGGTCGTATCCGGCAACGGAAGCAGGCCTTGGCCGGAGGTGTGGATAGGTAAATTGGCACCATTAGCTATGGAGACTGAATCTTGACCTTGAAACGGGGTCGAATTATGAAGGATGGCTTGATCCGGCGTTAGATGAGGAGAAGCACCGGAATCAAGGATCCAGTCTTGAGTCGGGTATGTGGTAGGTTGGGCGATTAGAGCGCACTGTCCACTTGGTGTGGTTGGGGCGTATTTGAAATTGCAGCGGTGCCAGCAATTGATGGCAATGTGACCGGTTTTGCCGCAAATTTGGCAAGTCGATCGAACAGTGTTGGGAGTCGCCGGAATTGAGTTCGGCGGGCTGGTGGGATGAGTCCTGGAAGAAGAGCAGGGTGGGCGAAAATTGCGTTTCTGGTTCCGCGCCCTGTATTGGTTTTGAGATGTCGTGTGAAGAGCTGTTGCCGCCGAGCAAGCAGAAGTATCTTTGAGGTGTTCTTGATTGACATGAATCTCCTCGCTACAGAGAAGCGAGTAGAGGTTGTCAAGATCAGCGGGAAGAGGAGACGTGCGTATTGCCGTTTTAAAAGAGTTGTAGTTCGACGGAAGGCCATTGAGGATGTACAGAACGATGTCTTCCTGATCGACGGTCGAGCCAGCCGCAGCGATGTTGTCAACTATGTTCTTGATTTGAGAGAGGTATTGCTGCATGCTTAAATCTTTCATTTGTATGTGGTGGAGCTCGTTCTTGAGCTGAATAACACGAGATCTGCTTGTAGGTTGCAGACGGCGTTCAAGAACCGTCCACACGGCATGGGCGGTGGTGGAGGTGATGACATACGATAAGATTGATGGCGAAATGGTGGAGAACAAAGCGGAGATCAAGTTGGTGTCAACAAGATTCCACCGCTGATAGTCAGAGGATGTGAGGTCAGGCGGAGGAGGATCTTTGCCCGTGAGGTGGCCGGCAAAGCCATTAGCGGTAAAGTGCTGTAGAATTTGAATGCGCCAAAGAGCGTAGTTATCCGCGGTGAGAGGGTGCGGTAGAAGGTTTTTGATATTGGAGATCAGAAACTTGAGAGGTGCCGGAATGAAGAGCTCGGTGGTGGTGCCGGTGCGTTGAGACGCAGAGGGAGGGAGGGAGGAAATAGATTCTTGATTCCCCATGATTGGCTCTTGATACCATGGAAGAGTAATCAAGACATGTTATAGAGAGAGAGAGATAAGAGGCGGAGAGGAGAACCAGTAACAGAGAATGAAGAAGAATTATATTATTAATGAGAGATTACACTAGTATATATAGGCTAAGCTAGGTAATACAGTAAATACATAAGGCACAGCATAGGAAAATAGTTCCGCAGTCTGACAATTTGCTCAGCTGGACAAGGAGTTGTGCCACCTAAGTAGCGGGCTAAAGCTATTGGCCCGAAATATTCCGAGAACTCGAGATTTTCTTACGGGAGGATTTTCAGGTGTAAGAAGAATATTTATAATTTGTTTTATACTGGACATAAAAAGTTGATATGGAATGGGCGTCTCCAAGCTCTAGAGAGACATTTGACTTGTTATTGGAGATTGTGCTGTGTGCAGGGTCGACTTGGTCCATGCTGAAATGGTATTCAGAGGCAGGGAAGCAGATTACAGAGAAAACATCAATAGCGTCCATGCCATGAGGCAAGAAATCTCTGATACCATGCTATATTAACTATAATGCTGCATTTAGTACATTAAAACTGGAATGCAAGCAGAGAGCAGGACAGAGAAATTAGAGAGACACAAGCACTATTTTTCATTACTACCTTGTGTTTACAGTAACTTGGTATAAATAAAGGTTGCTAACAGAAATCTATTACAGAGCAAAGCAATCAACGTTGGAGATCAAATGTCTAGTAGAAATCCAGAACAGGTAGTACCGCAGGCTTAAACAGGAAGGAGCACATGTCTTTATCATATAATAAGGCATACAATTTGTCTAAAAATTTCCTTAAATCAATTCTTATAAGAATTCTTTTCCTCCGTTCATTCATGTGGTTAAATTTACGCGAAGAAACAAAAAATTATGTTTTTGTAGCCTTTTTAATTGAGATATTTATCAAAATATATTTCAAATGTTAAATTTCTTTTTTGAAATAATATTTTCAAGTGATAAATGATAAATCCTCTCTTAGAATATCCTCAGAATATCTCCCTCTCCCTCTCTCTCTCTCTCTGCCTCTCCTCATATGTCTCTCTCTCAATTGTCTCTGTCACTCATTCAATTCATCTTTGTCAATCTGACGGCTCAACTGAGTCTTCGGCAGCCCAATTCAATCAAAGAGAACCATTTTACATAATCTTCTACCTCTGCCATTATATTATTTAGGTTAATATCTTTTGTAAGATCATCATATCTTTCACAAATAACATTGAATCCAACACGCTTCAATCTAAACATAAAAATTATTTTTTTTACAAAAATCTATTAAAAGCAAGAAAGAAAAATAGCAGTCTAAAGTTGTCCCAAACGAAGTCAAATTCTTGCTTAATATCTTGGAAATCATTTCATCTATATTTAGTTGAATATGAAGAGCCCAATTTCATCTATATTTTGTTGAAGATGAAGAGCCCAAATCTCAAACCCAAAGATAAGAGCTCTGCAAACTTTTCATCCCATATATAATAAAATGGATTACCCATAAAAACTGTATAAAATTCATTGAAATTCACACGCAGAATAAGTAAAATCTTCAATTTTATAACAATTTTTTAAACCAATATTAACATGATTGATTCCTTAAAAAAACCAATGACTTGATAACCTAATAGTTTCATCAGGTCAATGTCTGATCCAAATTTAACAAACAATTTATTTCCAGCAAGGCAACCAGAATAATAACTCTATCACCAAACTCAACATTTGGGCTGCAAAGCATTTAAGTCCTTAAATTTTTTAGTTTTGCTGAACCTAACCTAATCAAAGATTAATGGCTTGGAAGATCAGTTTTGGTTGAAATGGGCAACTAATCCAACCCAACATGCTCAAATTACAGCTTTCTAATAGAGAAGGATTGTTTGTGCTACGTTTGTATTTTAGCTCAGTATTATTCAGTATGATTGTTCTATTATAGTTCATATTAATATAGATAAATATCCAGTAAAATATTGATTAAAAACTTGAGAAATTTCTTAATCTACATCAAAAAATCTTAAGAGATCACAATCCAGCACAATCTATACAAAAATTTTGTTTCCTATTAGGAGCAGGTAAGCTGAATAATCACAAGCTCATCATCACATCCTTCCTCAACTCATAGGATTATGAACAAAATACACAATTTTGTAACTCTTTCTCAATCTTTCATATCTCCACCGTCATTTTCAATCTTCAATAGGCCTTCCTAACCTCTTCCTTACAATTCTTACACAATCTGTCTTAGTATTTCTTCTTCCTCTATTGTCATCTCCTCCATAGCCTCCTCAAGCTGAGCAACTAACTTTGGATCAAAAACAGCCTTTACACTCGCCTCACCACCTCCATTTGCAGCTGCAGACTCGAAGCTCCCAAACCTGGGTGTTACATATGAGCCAGGTGAGAACACCTGGCCTCCCTGTGATAGCCAATCCCTCAGGCTCCCTGTCCTCGAGAACTCAAATTTCGGAACCTTCACATTTGTAAGCTCCTTCGCCATAACCTTCCTCCTCAAGCCCTTCTCGCCGCCACCCTCCTTCTTCAATTCACCTTTCTTTGCCTCCTCGACAGTTTCAGATTCATCTTGGATTGGATTCAAGCTCTTGGAAAGCTCTTCTTCCTTTTCGACTTGGACTTCGACTTCATTGTCATCCTCCAAACCAGCCAAGAGCTCCCATGTATTGATGGTCTCTATGTTACTCTCAGGTTCTTGCGGTTCTTCCCCCACCTTTTTGGCGAAAAGTATGTCTTTAGATTCCTGACCCTTGGTAATTGATGGTTGATTAGAAGATTCATGCCCATTGCGCTTATTAGGCACTGTGTTGGTGGAGCACAAAACGGCTACAAACTGGTCCGATACATTCGTTGAGATGACTATTTCTTCATAGCTATCCGTTTTTCTTCTCTGCAGGCGCTTCTGAAACTCTTCTCTAAAGCTTGCAGATCTTGTCATAATCTTGGAAGAAACACAACCCATCTCAGTCTAAGCTTTTCACCTGGTTAAACAACAACATCATTATTATGATCTTAGTATGTTCATAAAGAGATCATCATGGATATTAAAATCTGATGGATAAGTTCAACTGAACAGCAACAGGGAAGAAACAGCAACAAGGAAGAACTTTGTAGCTCTGAAAGATCCTTTCGATTGATTACAAATTCAATGCATCCTTTTCCAAAGTAAATGAGCAGACAAAAAGAAAAAGGGAAATTTAAAATAGAATTAAGAACACGTTTTTTTAGAAAAATCAAAGGAAAACCCACCAATTACTTAGAAGAACAAGGATTTTGATCCTTCTGCTAAATATCTTCTTTGATTCTTCACCTACTGCTTAAAGCTTCAAGCTGTCGTGAAACTGTCGCTAGCTCAAGAAGGGTGATCTTCTTCTACATCGAGAAAGATAAACATTTGAATAAAAAAAATGGTTAAGTGGAAAAGTGGTTAATTGTAATTAAAAATCCAATGACATTTGACACAGCACCTTTCCTCGCGGCACCTAACCTGTCTTGACTTTCATCATTTTGATAATTTGACGTTGCATTCATTCATTCATTTCTGCCGTCATGTTTCAAGAAAATAATTACAAATTCAGTGTTGTTATATAATTTATGTTATTTAAAATAGATAGATAATTTTTCTGTGCTGTAAAAATATACAAATAATTATAGTTAGACAGAGACTATATGAGAAATGAGTAGATTTTATAACTCAGGGTCAATTTCAAATACTAGATTTGAGTGCTTTCTAATTACTATGATTTATCGTTGGTTTTTACACTATCTGTATTAGAGAGAAGAAATTCTAATTAGGAGCATAAATGAGTAGATTCGAGTTCTTGCTTAATCGAGTCAAGGTCGTTTAATTTATACTGAGCTTGAGCCCAGCTTAAATGAAAAGTGAGGCTCAAGCTCGATGAAAAGTTCGAGATTGGTTTATTGTGGAATTTAATTTCCTATTTGGAATATGCCAAAAAAATATTAATTATTATAATATAAATGCCAATGTGTTAATTATTATCAATCAAATCAGCTCGATAAGCTGAGCCAGATGAAGCTCGAGCTCGAAATCACATAATATATGAGTTCAAATTTAAACTCGAACTTGAACTCCTCGACTCAAAAGCTTGTTAGCAAGTTGAGTTCGAGCTGAATCACGGAACTGCTTGGTTCACCTCTAATTTCAATCATAAAATTAGTTTCTAAATATGTAAGGTAGAAAATGACTACATAAGTCAATTAGGTTTTAAATCAAGCATAATTGGAGTTCCATTCATTAAATATGATTCTTACTTGAGCCTAACTCTACAATGTGGTTTATGATGAATCGTCAAAATATTATTTGAGCTTTTGGTATTAGAATCTAATGAAATTTGTTGGTAATGCCTTTTGCTTCTCATTTTTGATTCGGAGCATTTTTAGTTTAAAATGTTTCTTAGGCTATTTAATTTAGTTTGTTATAAATTTGTTATAGGTTTCTAGAACTTTTTAGATTTCTCTAGTTTTCTACTTGATTATTATATGTAGATTGTGTAAGAAGGATATAGGCATTGATAAATGTTATTCTTCTTTTAAGCTCTTAAGCTTTGTATTTATCTCTGGATTGGGATTTCCTTCGAGCAGATTCGTTTCTTCTGCCGATCCACCCCATCAATTTTTGCTTGGGCCTGATTTCAATTCACTTGGTTATTTGTTGTTTGTGGTTTCATTTATGGCACAATATTGAAAATTTTTTAAAAATATCTAGGATATTTATGTCATTTTATTTTATTGGGCCTTTATGTAGAGAATTCACTTTATCCACATGAATCTTTTGGTAATATTGGAATTGAAAATTTTCCTAATTAAATTTAGAAACATCCAACTTCAACTTTAACAAACATACAGTCAGACTGAATGTCTTGAGAAAACAAATCCACGGGCACAAATAGCGATATAATTCGAGTTAAAATGAGCTCAAATCGAGTATTTAAAGTATATTTTAAGATTTAGAACATTAAGATAAGAACCAAATGGCATCTGAATATTGCATGCTTATTATCATATCGAGTTTCTCGACAAGAAGAATCCAAGAAGCTCAAGATGATTTAGTCTTGATGTCATTAAGGTACTCAAATAAATAAACAATTTATAATCAAAGGGATCAATATAAAACATTGATAGTGTTTTTTATTCTAGTTAAATTTATCAAAATGTCTCTTTTAAAAAAACTATAAATAGGATACCATTTTCTACATGAAGGAGGTTCTTCGGTTGAGAGATATAAAAAACTCTATTATCTTACCCGATAATAACCACCCATGACCACCTTCAATAATCGCAACTACCATCACCTAACTTCTTACCACCATTGCATGATTACCAACATTGGACCTTACCATTTACTGTTGTTAGACTATGGACACGTAATCTTTGTCATATTATCATCACTCAATTAATGTTGTATGATCGTCGCACCTTTCATCACATTTTATGTAATCTCTTCGACGAGAATCAAATAATTATTCTCAATCGTGCATAGTCGCATCTCATATATATTAAAAATGTATATTTTTAATTAATACTATCATATTTCATAAGATTCATATAAGTATTGACCTCAGTACATAACTTTTTTTGGTCTGTTGGTTGTCAGCTTTGACTATCAATTAAGAGGTCTTAGATTTGAGTCTTGCGTATGTGATATGTGTATGAGTTTGCTTTCATTAGCCTAAATATTTCAAAAAAAATGTATCTACATCAGCCACCAATGCACAAAATTGTATATAATTTTTATTTTTTGAGGATCATAATATTACTTTTTGTTAGAATGAAATAGATAAAAATATATTTGAAAAAAAAAAAAACTACTAAGATATAGAAGTCAAGGATGCCATTCATGTCAAGCTTGCAGGGTCCATGTTCACTACCTACTTTCTATGTTTTATATATCTGCCTTTGTTACTTTCATGATGATGAAATTGGTAAATAAACTCCTCACCTAACTAGAAAATGAACTTTTATTAAATGGAAGGGGTGAAGATAACTTTAAAAACTTCGTTAAGGCTTGCCCTTTCCAGGGTAGCATTAGAGAGAAAGGGATCTTTTTCCAGGTCGAACGGGTGGAGTCTTTAACCATTATTATTTTATTAAAGCTTGAAATGACAAGTAAAACAAGGGTAAGAATACTGTAGGAGCTTCCTGTAAAAAGACTTTTTTAGTTTTTTTTTTTAGCGAATTTGATCATCTTCATCAGCAAAATATTTTTATGCGAATTTGAACATCTTAACTATTTTTAATTGAATGTTAATGTAGTTAGGAATTAAAAAAATTGAATAAGATGATCAGGATTATAAAATGCAAAAGTAAGGACTATTATAATATCAAAAAAATAATAACTGTAGTCATTTATTTAAAAATAAATAAATTGAATTTAGGTCAATTTTAAATATGATATTAAAATATTTAATAAATACATTATAATAAAAATATAGAATATATTATAATATTATAAACTTAATGATTTTTGGCGTGTTTGCCTTTTGGGAGATCTCTCAGGATTCGCTCTAATGCTTCTACAATTATTCTTGTGAACCTTTTCTCCATCCCGTTAAAACAGGATGTGCTATATAGTTTTTGTTCTCCATGTGCACTAATCGTTATCTCTCCTTATTTGATTATCTTGCTTCATGCTTTGCTCAGCTTTTGATCAATGACATCTGCTTATGTTCATCACACCTAAGAGAATGGATCAAATTTCATCCATGGTCGACTCTTTGACCCTACTGTCTACTGACAAATCTAGTTATGCAAATATAGCAAAGGAGAAGATAGAGAGAGAGAGAGAGAGAGAGAGAGAGAGAGAGAGAGAGCATGGTGAAGTGCTTTATAATTCTCTAATCTCTGTGACTAGTGAAAATAGTATAGAAGCTTCTGAAAATACCTTTCAACCCTTTATTTATAGGATTGGAAGGGCTAACAGAGAGATTATACATGGAGAAATAATAAATGGTACATTATTTAACTATTGCAGATAAGTGGACAGGACTAGGGTGTCAATATTTGACACGACACGAAAACCCGACTCGAACCCGACCCGGAATTTTCGGGTTTGACCCGACCCGATTTCAAAACGGGTCGGGTTCGGGTTCCAGGATTCGACCCATTTGAAAAACGGGTCGGGTTCGGGTTGACCCGTCGGGTTGTCGGGTCAACCCGAAAACCCGTTTACAAAGGCCTGACCGCACTGCCCGATCTGCCCGCGAGACTGCCCGCGCTCTGCCCCAGGCTTCCAGCGCGCTGCCCAAAGCCTGCCCGCGAGGTCCCGAGGCTGCCCGCTGCTGCCCCGCCTGCCCACGCGCGCCCGCTGGCCGCTGCTACCCCGCTGCCGCGCGCGCTCGCTGCTGCCCGCTGGCCGCTGCTGCCCGCGCCTGCCCGCACGCGCCCGCGCGCGTCTGCGGCTGCCCGCGCCCGCGCGCCCTCGCGCCCGCTGCTGCCGGCGCCCGAGCGCCCTCACGCCCGCTGCTGCCAGCGCCCGAGCGCCCACTTGCGTCCGTGCCAGCCGCCACCCGCCGTCCCGCCCGCCGCCCGGAGCCCGCCGTTCCGCCGTCCCGCCGCCGCAACCGGGTCGGGTCGGGTCAACCCGGCAACCCGACGGGTCGGGTCCGGGTTCGAGAATCCGACCCGTTTACATATCCGGGTCGGGTTAGGGTCGACCCGTTTGAGCCCGGGTCAATTCCGGGTCAACCCGAACCTGACCCGAAACCCGATTTTGACACCCCTAGACAGGACTTTGCGATTGCATATGGATAGCCACCTCTTATGCGACTTAGACTACTTCAACAAGTACTTGTGGTGGATGCTCTTGGCGAGTACTCCATAGGCTAGTGGCTCAACCAAATACCTATTAGAGCATAAAGACAATGAAGCCTAAACCTCTCTCTATGTTGCGATATATGTATCAGCAATATGTGGTGGCAGTACTTAGTCCTCTATAAATACTGCTCGGCGTCCTTCTGTACAAGATAAGATAGATTTAATAAAATCTGTTTATCTTCTTCTCCTTTATTCCTTCTGTCTTGTTTCTGTTCTCAAAACAGAATTCCTGCATCTGTGTTTCTTCATGGTATCAAAGCAGGTTTGAAGGATCCTGGCTCAATGGAGAACTCGACCACGTCCCAGATTGGCGAGCACACAGCGCTTGCGAATCTTGAAAGCCTCTTCATCCCATCAACTTTAAAGTTCATACTCTCTAATCTCAAGAATATCGTGCAAAATCCGCTCACCACCGACAACTACTCATAATGGCGATCTCAAATTACCAAAATCATTCGTGCAAATGAGTTTGACACGTTTCTTGATCCTAGTTTTCCAATTCCTGAGAAGCTTCTACCTCAACCTGTTCCCAACTCACGGTATACCCAATGGCTTCTTACTGATCAAAATTTGGCGGCAACTATCTATTCTACCATATATGCCTCAGTGCTTCCATATATTGTAAATCTTGAATCCACTTCTGATATCTGGACTACCCTTCAAATTCAGTTCCAATCTATGAATAGATCCAAAGTAATTCAACTCAAGAACAACTTCACCACATTTCTCTCAAGAATTCGACCATGATACTTTATCTAACTGAAATCAAATCTCTTGTGGATCAAAATTGCTACTGCTGGGTCGATAGTCAACATTGAAGACATAATTCTTTACATTCTTAATGAGCTCCCTAGTGCCTATCAATCTTTCAAAACTGTGATAAGAACGATGATTCATCCCATAAGTCTTGATCATCTTTACTTGTTACTCATAAGTGAAGAAATTCAACTTGCTTAGATGTTGCTCGTGTAGCTCCAGCGGGCGATCCTAACATAGCTCTGTTCTCCAATCGTGGCCATAGACGTCGGAATAGAGGCCGCTCTTACTCGTCTCGGAATACTACAAACAATCCGTCTCCTACAGCGTTGGTCATTTGTCAAATATGTTTCAAGAAAGGTCATGCTGCCTCCAACTGCTGGCACTGATTGAACCAGCAATACGTGCCACAGTTTACCAAGACTATGAACAAAGCTCTAGTTGCTGGCTCACCTACCTTCTACACGGACTGGTATCTCGACTCGAGCGCTTCATCCCACCTGACTAACTTGCTAGAGAACCTTTCAATCTCTACTCCTTATCATGGCTCTGATGGCATAACCATCGGTGATGGGAGTTCGGTTAGCATAACACACTCTGGCAAGAGATTGCTACCAACTCCCTCTCGTGATTAATCTTTCTCATCTTCTTCACACACCATCTCTTCAGTATAATTTATTATCCATTTCTCAACTAACTAAGGATAATAATATTTCTATCATATTTGATCCTTCTGATTTTACTTTTAAGGATCTAACGACTCACCAAGTTCTTCTTCGCGGACTGTGCTGTGATGGCTTATACCCTATTCGGACTCCCGTGTCTCAGTCTCCCCACCAGGCACTCTATGCCACCACAAATCGCTTCATTCCTTGGCACAATAGATTGGGCCACCCAAATAGGAGGGTTCTTACTAGTATAGCTTCATGTAATCCTCATCTTAATATAGACGTGCATAATTTTTCCTGTCACACTTGTAATAAATCTAAAGGCCATAAACTCACCTTTGAAAAATCTGTAAATTGCAAATAGTCGATTCTTGCATTTGTTCATTCTGATGTCTAGGGCCCAGCCCCCATTGTCTCTAATACTGGATATCACTACTACGTTATATTTGTCGACGACTTCTCGTGTTTCACATGGTTGTTTCCCATGCGACACAAATCTGAGGTTGTTCATATTTTTATTGCCTTTAAAGCACAAATTGAAAAATATACCTCCCATAAAATAAAATGCTTACGCACTGACATTATTTGGCTTGGACGAATCCTTACTGATTTTGGTGTGCACCAAGACCAACCGACAGACCTGTACTGCGATAATACTTCAGCTATAGCCCTGGCAAACAACCCAGTTTATTACGCTCGTACGAAACATATCGAGATAGATCAACGGTTTGTTCGTGATCACATTCAAAATCAAAACATTGGCCTGCTTCCTATCAACACAATTGACCAAGTGGCAGACATTTTTATCAAATCTCTCTCCACTCCGCGGTTTCATCAGCTCAGACTCAAACTGACTGTCATTCAGGATCCATCAGTTTGCAGGGGCATATTAGAGCATAAAGATAATGAAGTCTAAACCTCTCTATGTTGCGATATATGTATTAGTTGTATGTGGCGGCAGCACTTAGTCCTCTATAACTACTGCTCGGTGTCCTTCTGTACAAGATGAGATAGATTTAATAAAATTTGTTTATCTTCTTCTTCTTTATTCCTTTTGTCTTGTTTCTGTTCTCAAAACAAAATTCCTGCAACTGTGTTTCTTCAATGCCTTTGATAAGCTCTTTTGCTCTAGAGACTAGTGTGAGTACTAAGGATGTTACTTTACCGTTTGTGTGCATGCATCTTTTATAGTTTGGATAAGAGAAATTTTAAATGGGGAAAGATGCCTAGTCATGGCAATTTTCCTTTTGTGTGAATTCTCATGAGATAAGTATCCTATTGGGTCAAGGTCCACTGAAGGGAGTTTCTCACACAAACATGTCAAGATGTGCCTCTTTGGTTGAGCTCCCTTGGGTTGAACTCCATTAGGGGCAAGTGGCTGCTCTTATTTAATCTTATCAGAGCATGTCCCCCTCTAAGTAGGTCATGTCTTAGATGAGTGCTCCTCTTAGCCGAGCTCCTCATAAATAAGCTCGACTAACCCTAGCAAGCTGTCTATTCTAAATATTGGTGTATGCACTAACAGTCCATAACAATGAAGTGACTGTATCAAACACATACACTTGCTCAACATGCACCTAATTCTTTCATCTTAAGCAAAATCTCTATCTTATACTCGATCTAATATAACATATGATGATATATGGGTCGTTATATTAAGTTGGGTCGTGACATAATAAATGTTAACTTTAAAAATATATTATATAAATAAATTAAGCCTTCTTTTTTATTTTAAAATATATTATTTAATAACTTAATAGCTATTTAATGCTCTACATTTATGTGATTCTTTCATAACATTATTTTTTCTTACAAAAGAATATACTTTTTCAATTTTGCTCAATTTCATGTGACCATTTTTTTGGTATTTAAAAAATTTAAATATATTTTTAATGTTTTGAGTAATTGAAATAATTTTTTTATCATATGAATTTATTTCATATTTATTAAATATTTATAATTACAATACAAAGTTTTCAATTTTTAGATATAATAAATATTGCTTATGGGTGAACATGCCTTATATTTTTAATAATAGAATATCTAATATTTGTATCATATCATATCATATATGTATGCCCATATTCATATTTATACAACATTGATGAGTATTTCTCATTAGATGAATTAGGCTCGTTATGTCCTTTAAAGTATTGAACAAACTAAAAATAAATAATAGAATTGAAGAGAGAAAGAAAAAGAGAAAAAGAGTGGAGTTCAATAGTAAACAAGAGAATTAACATTACATTTTCTTATGATATTCAATTTATATATAACATCAAAATATATTAATTAAAAAAAATGTAAATAGCATTTACATTTTTAATTCAATCAAAATCACAAATTCCTCCACTTACAATTATACCCCCAATCTATCACCCTTGCAATTACACACACATAAGCACCCACTTCAACCTTGTAATCCACTCTAAACGATTGTGATGAGTCACTTCTTATTTTATTTGAATAAAAATAAATTTAATAATATTCATCCCAATTATTGCAGAGTGCAGCAGTGCACCTATGAAATTACGAGGTAATTGGCTATTTAGTATTTACAACTCCACCCTCCAACCCAATATCACCCACAAATTCTCACCGGCACTGGCCGGCGGAGAACCCAATCCTCCCCTTCCCCACATCATACACCACCTTAAATCCCTCCTGCTGCCTATTCCCAATAATCGCCACTCCTCCCGCCGCCGCAAAAGCCAAACACGTCCTCCCCTTCTCCACATCCACCATCACATTCCTCGACGGCAGCTTCATCACCGCCCCTCCGGCGAATACTAACTGCACGTCTGGCACGGCCATCCCCACCCCACTCCCCACATAACACGTGTCTAAGATTGAGTACGCTGCCGCCCGCTGCCTCTTCTTTCCGACCGCCGTCACCACCGCCTTACTCAACGCTGCATAGATCTCATCCGGCAGCCGCGTGATTACCGTCCCTGAATCGATGATCGTCGGTGTGCCGGCGTACACCGACGCGGAGACAGAAAGACTCCGGCTTTGGACTGTTATACCTGTTAGCTTCAAGAAATAGAGAGACTTGTCGAGGGAGGAGGTGACCATGGGGGTGAAGGCGAGGTTTGCAGGAGTGTAGGAGCCGAAGGAGAGGTAGCCGGTGCCGGCGGAGGAAGGCAGGCAGTAGGAGAAGGAGTTACCATAACTTGTAGAGAGTTGGCTGAGAAAGGAGAGGCGGTCCTTAGCGAGGCCGATGAGGCCGTCGGATCTGCCGAAGAGACCTTCGTTGTCCTGTCCGCAACCGAAGACGAAGCCGTGGATGGAAGTAGGGGAGAGGGCGAGGGTGTCCTACGCCAGCAATGGTGCGTGTCAAACATTAAAATAAAATTAAAAAGCTAAATTATCTTATTATGTATAAGAGTTCCATCTATACAAATACATTCAGATATAAAGAAATTGGTATAAAATATCAAGGCTCAAATTTTTTTAAGATAACGTGTTCGAAGATTGCAATAAACTATAACGGTTCACTTAATTTTGTAAAAAAAAAAAACTGTTATTTAGTTTAAATATATATCTAGAAACCAAGTTATTATATTAGTAAATATAAAAATTTAGATAATAGATGTATAAATATATAAAAGTTTAATGGCAAGTGTGCAAATCCTCATACAAATGCGAAAAAAATTCATGAGCCTTACCTGAGAGAGGTAGCCAACCGAGAAGGATGAGTCTCCATAAGTAGCCGCATAGACACAGTAACCGGAGCGGGTACAGGAGGACGGATTCAGAGTGGCCGAGGAGAGAGCAGAGCAAGCGGAGGCAGAACAGGGGACTTGAGCATATGTAGACGAGGCAGCGGGATTGAAGAGAGCCCCCACCTGGGCATGGCAGGAGACTTTGCAGGGAAGGCATTGGAGCCAAGAGAGTGAGCTTCCAGTGTCGACGATGACGGAGAATGGTTTCGCCGGAGTTCCAATGAGGATTCTGGCGACGTAGTTGCCGACGCCGAGGGAGGAGCCTTGGGAGAGGGGGAGGGAGACTGGCCGGCCGGCGGTGAGACGGTGGGAGAGGTAGGAGACGCGGCGGGCGTCGTGGTGAAGAAGAAAGGAGAAGGGGAGGTCGGACTGGAGTGACGCTGAAGGAGAGCAGGGGCTCTGACGGTGGTGGAGAGGGAGGTGGACGCCGGAGGAGTTTAGGGTGGTGCGTATGGCTGTTTTTTCAGTTGCGAGGGAACGGAAATGCGAAATTAATCAAATTATAGTTGAATTGAATTTATATAATGGAGTATTCAATTAATATAAATGAATATTTTTACTGATTTTACGAAAATATAAAGATATTAATAAATCACATTAATTTATCATTTTAGCAATTAACCTTACATAAAAAAATTAAAATTAATGGATATAAATATATTACTTTATTTTTATTTTTTAAGAATAACGATTACTATGAATTTATTTTCTAAAATATATATTTTTTTAAAATAGGATTGCTTTTAAATAAGTCCGAAATTGATGCTTAACATTTATTTAAAATTTTCTTCACTAAAATTTTACTCTGAAGTAAATCTTGAAAATAGGATTTATAAATTAGCATGATAAAAATTATTTCATATTAGAACTTGTTTATAACAAATAACAATTTTAATTTTTTAAAACTAATTTTTATCATGTTTAAAAGAAATTTAATTTAAATATTTTTCTTAAATTTAAATCAATTAAATTTATCTTTTAATAATTATTTGATATAAAGAAGCATAAAAAACTAATCTACTTGCATCAATTAAATTTCATTTATCTTTTAATTTAGAACAATTAAACAATTATCTAATTTTCATATAAATTTATCATTGCTTAAAATTATTAAACGGACTACAAGTTTACATAATCAATCTAATTTTAGCTTGAGAGACATTGAAGGTCATATGAATATAAATAATAATAATAATAACAAATACAATTTGATATTTTCACAATAAAAAAATTATTCTTGTTGTCACCAAAGTAACAACCTTATCACCATTTAATATTCTCACTATTCATATTAGTTTTGGTAAATATTAATTACCTATTTTGTAGCCACAAGTCCTATGATAATTTTTATGTAAATATTAGGTTGTTTAAGTAACTTAGGCTTCTTTTGGGACGGCTTTCTTATTTGTTCTTAAAGCAATTTTAGTACAAAAAATAAAATTTTTGTACTAAAAAACTGCTTTAAGAAACAGTAAGAAAGCCGTCCCAAACGAACTCTTAGGTTTGGTTTAGGATAACTTTTTTTTTCGCTTTCTAAAGCAATTTTTTATTACAAAAAATTCTAATTCTAAAAATTTTCGTACTAAAAAATTACTTTAAAAAATAGTAAGAAAGCTATTCTAACTAAGCCTTAGGCTAATTTGTGGGCCAAATTGCCTAATAATAGATCATGAATTGGCCACACTATCAGTTAGGGCTGGCAATGGATCCCACCACTTGAAAGGTGTAAGGACATTTAATTTGGTCCCTATTAGTATTTTTCCAACTTTTATTGTTTATGCCATTGTAACTAACCATCACTTTTCTTATTGATTAAGATATGCTTTCTTTCAAAAAAAAATGCTGTCATAAGGATTTTTGGACCACACTGAAATGAAAATAAATCTAATAAAAAAATTATGATAATATTCTGTTATATTTTATATTATAATATGATTATTTTTTTTATATATCTTTAGTTTTATACATTATGTGTTATTTTTCAATATAAACAAATAACGAGATAATATAATTAAATTATTAGATATTTAAAAATATATTTATTAAAAATATTAATTATATTTATCTAATTATGTAATATTTTAATTTTATCAAGTGATGATATATATAATTAAAGATATGTGATAAAAATAATCTTATTCTAATATAATTTTTCTCAAAAATTAAGGCTTAGTATGGGACGACTTTTTTATTGCTTCTTAAAGTAAGTTTTTAGTTAAAAATTAAAAAGTTGTTTTAAGAAGCAATAAAAAAGTCATCCCAAACAAAACATAAATTTTCTTTGTTCCTATTAATTTATCTATTATATTTTCTTTAATATACTAAAATCTAAATTATCTTCGTTAGGCAACTTTTTTTTTTTCAAAGAACTCCACTTAGTGGGCATAGCATATGCAACTTTCCCAATTAGAAAGTCATAATACTTAAATTGTTGCAGGCCACGGAGCTTTTCTAAACTCTTCTTTCAATCTTATGCTTTGTTCGGATAGCTTTTTTATTATTTTATAAATCAACTTTTTAGTATAAAAATTTCTAGTTAAAAAAATATTTGTACTAGAAATCTGCTTTTAAAAGCAGTAAGAAAGTCATCTCAAACGAAGCCTTAATACCACTACTTAGTTACTATCAATATTTTACTTTTGAAATGTTTAAAAATAATTTGTGTGTTGAACATATAATTTTGTACATAAAAATAGAAATTCATAGATACTGAAAAGTTTATTCAAATATAAATCAATAATCTTTTAGAGAAACAATAATCTTCCTCTTTAATCATTAATTAAGCTTTGAATCCTTTCATTTTACGAAGGAATTATATATGCAATTTTATCACTATATTTGCAAAAATATCAAATAAAACTAAATAGAAATTGTTGTTATAAGATGGAGCAGTCTTACCCTCAAACTGAGCAGAGCAAGAGGAGAAGGAAACCTCCCTTGTTGGAGCCACTGATGAGAAGAGAAGAAAGAAGCAAAGACTCAGAAGTAACTCCATCTTCCCCAACTCTTCTCATGCTTCTCTCATGAGTCCTTATGGCCTCCTTATATAAATATTGCAAGAGGGCGAGTATGGTACTCTCATCTCTTTTGGTGGGCACCTCTCCTTTGCTTTCATCTATTCAAAAGGAAATGAATCCAATTAATATGGGCGGTGACGTATTAAGATAAGCTTAAATAATATAATGATAGGGATCAGAACATGCAAGAGATATGTAGCTTGGAAAGAGAGATCAAAATCCAGCCTTCTTCTACCAAAGTTTTAACAAACACCTAGATCAATTAATGACATTCATTTAATTAATAACTATTACGCTTCGATCAATTTTATCATTAAAGTCTTTTGATATATGCTCAACAAGCTCCCATATAGTTTCCAAATTTTTAAATGTATATGTTTATTGATAATGTTTGAACTCATTCAATGAAAATCTTTCTTCCATCAATCGTAAATGTTAACTAAGGATTGTAATATCTCAGTCTATTAGTCGTAAAAGTTATTAAGCTTTATTTTATTGTTGTGCTAGCTTTTGCTTTATTCTATTTTTTTTTCTTATAATGTACCCTTGTGTCCTTTGAAAGCTCCAACTTAACAAGAAATTATTTTACTTGTCTTTGAGAATCATCAATAATAGATTTTGTAGTACCTCTTGCATTTTTGTGCTTGATGTACTATATACAATAGTACTTCTGACAACCAAGAATTTTATAAAATAAAATTATTTGAAAATATAGAAAATCTGCATTACAGTGCTACGGTACTGTGCTTTAGAGCGTAGCGGCGCCAAAAAAGCACTATTGTGATGTTGATGCCTCTATTGTATAGTAACTCTGGGTTCAACATGTAGTACAACAGTGCTATGGTTTTGGGCATCGTGGTGCCAGGCACTAATGACTATTTTTATGTATATTTAAAATTAAATATCATTTAATGCCTTTTCTCCTCGCCATTTCACTTGGCTTTTCAGGTAATGAAAAAGGAGAGGAAAAGATGAAAGGAGGGGAGAGAGAGAGGAGGGGAGAGAGAGAGGAGGGAGAAAGTTGTTCGGGAATTTTTATTTGTCAGATTTATTAAAAGATTTCTTCTGATCGTTGTAGGTAACCCGGATCCTACCTTTGCTTTAATTTATTTTGTGTTCTATGATTTTAATCTTTCAAAAATAGATAAAATGCATTTTCTACTAACTTATAAAACTTTTACCATGTAAGCTTTCATATGTGATACACATAATTTTTATGGGCATTTTGACAATAATATTATTGAATTTCATTGGATAAAGTGATAGTTATGAATTCTTAAAGTTATGAATAGTATACACATGGTTATTACATTTCATACATGATATTGAATTACATAAAGAAAATGATATGGTTGATATATATAATGAATGTGGCATTTGAATATAAACAATGAAGGCTAACTATGAACACTAATTAATATGATTTGGCTATTAACATAATAAACCTTGTATAGGAGGGTGGGCTGATATGCTTTCCTTAAAATAAAGATTTGTGATGTAATTATGTAATCCTAGATATTAGCCTGTAACTAATTGACTTATTATGCCGCCATGACAGAGTGTAATAGCCCAATTAAATAAATTGTTTAGGAATCATTATAAGTTTAAATCACAAATCATCTTCACCATAACATAAAAATTATATTGATTATAGTGGCTTAATTATACTATTTTTTCATAATTTTTAGGCATTGATGGAAATCCTTAAGAAATTAATACCTCTCCGTGTAAGTTGGGGTTTTGGAACCGTCAGTTGTCCGTTTTACAAACTAATTTCATCAAAATTTTTTAAATAAATTAAGTTATTTTATAAATATTTTTCTATATTTATTAAAGTCCCAAAAGGTTTTATATGAGTTTCATACTAAAAATTGAATAAATTATATAATTATATCTATATTATATTATTATTTTATTATAAATATCATAAAGCACTTACTGCTTATTTCTTAAAACAATTTACCTTTATTCATTCGACTGAACAAAGATATGTAAGTAAATATTAGAGAAAAACAGAGAAGAGAGAAGAGGAGAGAGAAAAGAGAATTTTAGATTTGGAGGTCATAGAGTAATTTTTATCAGGCGATCATCTTGGGAGATTTACTCGTCTCATTATAAGTAACTATTATCTTATTTCTGATTTCATTAAATTATTGTTCTTAGGATTTTTGATCAAATTTGTATTATCATTATCGAAAAATGAGTAATTTTGTATTGGTAAAATTTTCACCGCGTAATTTTTTATATCATAAAGATTGAGATTATGAATATTTTGAGTATTTATTTGAGATTATTTGCTTGTTGATTTTAAAAAAGCAATGCTTTTTATCGATATAGAAATTTATTTTGACATCTAAAAATAATGCTTCCGTTCAATTAAAGCTTTAGAATATTATTACATACGATCTCTAGTAATTTGATTAATTGTTAAAAATATGAATTTTGGCTCAGTAGAATTTTTTGTTGCATACTGTTAGGATATTTTGATATTTTCTAAATTAAGTTCAATTATGCTTTATTATTGCAATGCATTGGAAAATAAATATGGGTATGTGATTGAGTAATAGTTGGTCGTTATTACTATTATAATTCTGCGATAATAATGTGTGTGGAGAAAAATAAGTAAATATTTATTATTCATTGACATTGGATGGAGACTGATTGATCTGTAGAGGATGGTGGGTCAACAAGCTTTCTTTTAAATACTGTGCTTTGATGTTATTCTCTATTTATTCATGTGATAATAATTGGGAGTTATAAAAAGATGATTATTATGCTAACGGATAAAGAGTGACGACTAAATTTACTGCTACTAATACGATGTTGAAAAATTACTGATTAAGCCAAAATTTATTACTTATTTAGTGTGATTACTGAAATATATGTTATTGAGGTATTATTCCATTATTATATAAATTTATTGTTAATGTACATATTTATTATTACTGCATTATTTTACTGCTCCTGTCATTAAACTATTACTGTTATCAATATAGACACCAATATTGTTTAATACTACTAATTCATTATACTGATGCTAAGCATGTAACATATTGAGCATGTAATATACTGATTTGATACTGATATAAAATACATAGATAGTATGTGTATACTTATATATGATTTTACTATATTGATATAATTTCGACAGTCTTTATTAATGCTTTGGTTTTACCACTTTATAAAATTTCTCTACTAATTAATAGTACTGATACGATAGCCGCTTTAGTGATTCGACCCTGTACCGGTTTATTGATTTCTCTATTGTATTGCTTTACTTGCTTTTGTACTACATCATTTGATTAGTTATAGACTTTACTGCTACTGCATGTATATTTTACTATTTATATATTAATTCATAATCATATTAATATTACTGCTATGATTTTTATATTTCTCATTTGTTGTGCTTTGAATTTATTTGTAGGATTTTATTATTTATTAGGCTTTTGAACTCATTATATGATTAAATGATTTCAAGTAGGGCCAGAGAGCAGGAGTGAGATTGATCAGGATACTTTAGGTTCATGTTCTTATTATTTTAATTATTCTTTTATACTCATGACATAATAGTTATGATATGATTATATAGATCATGAGTAGTGCACATAATTTTTTTGAGAAATAAACAAAATATATATATTGATATTTTGATTGATAGTTTTATTTTCATTGATATTTTTATTGATAAAAAAATTAGGTAGATCTGATTGTTATATGTTAAAAGATAAAATAATAATTATTTTAAATTAGATTATGGGGGGTCACATAGAGAGTAACTACTCTTTATTAAATTATTGAAAATCACATGTTAAAATAAATAATTGATAGAAATGATTGAAATATATGATTAACCGATGCTGATGGATTAATAAGATATATAAATGATAGATGGGAGAATGAAAACATCACTTAAAAGATGGATGTCTTGTCTTGCTGAATAAATTCATATAATACTGATACATATACTGACATTCATACATGAAAGCATATGGAGTTAGATACACATACATTGCATAAGAATACACTCATAGAACTGGCAAAGATTGAGCATACTATGGCAGAATTTACATGTGGTTGTAGCATTGATAGCAGTGATGGAAGCATACAATGAATGTAATTAATAACACCGTACTCGATATTGGACTGGTTATCTTGATACAGAACTGATGTATTTACCCTTCAAGTATATGACAATGATTTATGGATTTCAATGTAATGATTTTTCACTACAGAAAAATGACTGATTTTTTGCAGCCATTTCCATAGAAAATCGGCCAATTTCCATCAGAATTACCATTTCTGACAAATTTCTAATGGAAAATTTTCCACCAAAAATTGCGCGTAGGAAAATAAATACCAACAAAAATTTTGGCCAAAAATATTTCTGGCAAAATTTGTTGCAAGAAAATAAAAAAAATTTCGGCAAACCATCTGTCCGCCGGAACCTGCAACGGTCTACTACCCGCACGCATCTGCCCGCCCCCATAACTGCCCGTGAGCGACCACCTGGCTGTGGCCAGTGCCTGTGACTCCCTTCCCAGCTGCTACTAGCGCCCGCGACTGCCCCCCTTGGTCGGGCCCTACACCTGGGGCTGCCCACCGGCTCTATGATTGCCTGCCCGCGCGCGCGACTCCGTGATGGTTTGAACCCTGCTCCTTCGGGAGGAAATATCGCACCCATCCAATCGGCCGTGAAACAAAGTTTGTAGAAAATTTTACACTTTTTTTATTTAAATTATAACTCATATAATATTAAAATTAATGATTAATAAAAAATAAATATTAGCTAATTAGTTAATTTAAATTATATAATTAGTTAATTTAAATTAATTAATTAGTTAATTTAAATTATTTAATTAGATAATTTAAATTCATTAATTTAAATTAGTTAATATTATTAATTTATTTATTTTGGTTAATTAGTTAATTAGTTAACTTAATTAGAGCCAATTAGTTAATTTAAAATTTCAAAATTTCTAATTATTTTTGGCATTTTGTTTTATAGTGAGGATGCTAGTGAGATAGATTAAGATCGTAAGTGATCTTCTAATTATTGTAAATTAGATTTTTGATAAATGAAAATAGAGAAAGATTTTGATGTATAAAATTGCTTTTGCTGGCTTTTCTTTTAATTCAAGGAAAATTATAAGCTCTGATAGATTAATTAAGAAATAAATAATAAATTTAAATTTGAATGCCTATGATTAGAAAAATTGAGCCTAGAATACACTGCTATTTACACCTATTATTTTCAATTACTAAAATTGCATCACTAATTTTATAACAAAAAAAATTCTATAATAGTACTTGTATTAGCAAACTTATCTTTTTTTTGCATCCTTTAAGCTTATTGTATCACAACCATAAACATGGTATATCAAAAATGCTTGTAAGGGAATGGTAAAGAGCATAACAACAATAAAGCTTAATATTCATCATCCACAATGACATTGATATTTCTCAAATCTCAAATGATGGAATTAAATTTATTTAAGTGTGATTAAATATGTATATCTTCTTACATGTAAAGTAAATAGAGTATTTACCTCTGATAAGCTATGAACAAGAGCTTATTCTCTTGCTAGAATAAAAAATAATAAGACTTCTTTCTATTAAAGAAGCTTAAGAACTACCATTTCAAGCACCCAAAAAAATCTTTTTCCTTTCACCAAGGATGCCCCTCTCTACTCTCTTCTCTTTCTCCTCTCTTTGTTGCTTCGTGTTGAGGGATTATTCAACACAATACTATCATATATCTTTATATAGTACTTAGATGTGGTACGTAGCAAACTTGAATTAATAAAGCTTGATTTTGACCGTTATCATTGTTAAATATTCAAGTCTGAATTGAGTAACGTAGCTATCACCTCGAAAAAATAAATATGAATTGAGTTATGTAGCTATCATCTTAAATAAATAAATAAATATGAATGAATCTTAAGTTAGTAGCCACCAATTTTTTTTTTTAAAAGTTAAGTATTATCCAAAATAATTAATGAAATTTTGACTTTAGACTTAACATCTCCCTTTCATCTCAATATGAAGTTTTATCTTCTAGAGAGGAAGATAATGATTCTCCTTCTAATTATAATTTGGTATCTACCACGTCATATAATCAAACTCAGTCCTAAACTACTTGATATCTTAAATATTCATCAAACATATAAAAAAAAAATCAGGATAATTGAAAAACAAATCCAAACACTTAAAAAACCTAATTTTATTATTCCCACATTTTACTAATCATAATCATACACTCCATAATCATCTTATCATATAAACGCACGCACATATACTATGAAATCATAATCATCTTATCATATAAACGAATGCATTTATTAAAATTTCTGTTAATAATAAACAACTATACTTTATAAATCCTATTATATAAATGATCAAAGGTAAATAATTTTTATAGTTAAAGAGTTTTTACTTTTTACTAATTACATTAACCCTTCGTTTGGGACGGTTTTTTCACTGCTTCTTAAAGCAGTTTTTTAGTAGAAAATTTTTAATTTTTGTACTAAAAAAAAGCTTTAAAAAACAGTAAGAAAGTCGCCCCAAATGAAGCATAAATTATTGAAAAAATCCATTCCAAAGAAGAGTAGTAGACGGACAGCAATCTCCCATGAGTCCTTTTCACAAATTTGGATGTTCACAATTAATATATGAGGGGAGAGTTTCCACCATGACGAATAAGTTTCAGGAAACGGACTACTTGCCTAACATAATGTAAAGCGAAGTGCCACCTACCATGTGAAATGATTCTCGCGAGTGCCCCGGCAAGATGTACCCTGAAAAAGCTTGTAAAGTGAAAACTATAAAAATAAATAAATAAATAAATAATAATAAAAACTATCAACTATATACTACTAAGATTTTATTTGGATAATTTTCTTACTGTTGCATAAAACTGTTATAAATTTTTTTATTGTTTTAAAAAGATTTGTACATAAAAATTTTGAAAAAAAAAAGAAAGAAAATTATCCTAAATGAAACTAAAAGCTATGTAGAAATCATCTTTCTACAACAAATTTTTTTTGAAAATAATTAAAAAATAGTGATCAAATAAAAATTATGAAAGTGATTTAAAAAATAAAGCATTAAGCATTAACAAAGCTTAACCAAGGGCTTGTTTGGGATTTTTTTTAATTTTTAATTTTATTTTTATTTTACAACAATTTTTAAAAGAGATCATTAAAAATTACCAAGTTTTTTTTTTAAGTTTTTTAACTTTAAAATTTTCTCAAGTGTTTTTTAAGATAATAATTTTTAGATTTCAAATGGCAATAGCTTTGAAACTTGGGTCAAATGAGAAGAACACACAGCATATAGGTTTCGTTTGGGATGGCTTTCTTAATGCTTTCTAAAATAGCTTTTAATACAAATATTTTTTTAAATGAAAAGTTTTTGTACTAGAAAGCTGCTTTAGAAAACATGAAGAAAGTTGTCCCAAAAGAAACCTTAGAAATCAGTAAGAAAGCCGTCCCAAATGAAGCCTTAATTGCTCTATGATTAGTAAATTATCCTTTGGTTTGTCCATCTTTAGAAATTGTCATTAAGTTCTCTTTTGCTCTCAAACTTTAAGATTCAATTTCTATTACTGATATGGATTATTCTCATATTTTTACGCATGGAGTGTACGTATTTTACATCAATGGCTTCGCTATGAGTGATCTCCATTACCCAAGTTGAAGGGCGAAGCATATGTGATTTCTATTTGGACTGTTATGTTTCACATATTGATTCACTATTTAAAGCATGGTTTCAGCCAACATCTTGATTTGACCTTTGATATCACTTTACTTGTTAGATTGTCTGTTATTCATATTCTTGTTGGATTGGATTTAACTCATAAGTTTGAAAGTATAAGTTGGATTAGTTAAGAGTAGGATGGTCATTAGAAATCAGTCATTTAAAAATTAGCATATCTCACAATCTCATTGTAAGACTCTTAGGTTTTGTTTGGGACGACTTTTTTGTTACTTCTTAAAACAGCTTTTTAGTAAAAAAATTTACAAAAATTAAAAAATTTTGTACTAAAAAACTGCTTTAAGAAGCAACAAGAAAGCCGTCCCAAACGAAACCTTAATTGGGCATAATTTCGATTCTTACTTAGCCTTGCATTTAGAATTATAGACTAGATCAGTACTTAAACATATGAAAGTGGAAATGAACATTGTTAGGTGGAGAAATAATATTGTAGACCCATCTGGCCAACTTACATATGGCTAGGATAACTCTTTCGTAGGTGTTTGGGCCTCTTGAAATATAGTATCATTTATGAAGAAGAAAGACTAAAGTAAGGAAACTACAAGGAAGTGTTTACCGAGTAAATGATTGATTCATTTCACATAATTCAATGGTTATGGTATACTCATTTTGCATTAATAATAGGTTGCGATATTATATAGAGCTACTGTGTTGTAGCAATTATAGAGGCAATGTTATCTCTATGGTGGAGATCCTTTTGTTATTTTTGTTGGATGGTGATGATGAGGTGATAAGAGAAGTGTGTTGCTGCATGGCTAATATGGTTCCTGTCATTATCAAGTACCCCCCATTCAAATTTAGGATTGTTCTTTGATTATATGTTTATCTTTAAATAAATGGAATCATGAAATGGATAGAGGCTCATTGAATATATCAACTATTTGATCTGAAGTAGCAAGGTGATGGATTATGATAGTTCCAACCTTGATGCAGTACAAAATGAAGTGATAATCCTTCTCATTTGTTATGTGTGGAATCTGATTGTGTTGATCAATCTGATTGTTTTGTTGTCTCGGACCTCAATGCTTGTCGTGTTCACTGAGGGGTGCAAAGGGTTTACCCCATACTTACAAAGGGAATTTTTTCCCGTATAATGCCCTAGCGCTGCGTACCCGAGTGCCCCATTGGCCTAGATATGGCACCGCAGTGGTTCAAGACAGAGGCTTGAGCACCGCTGCGCTGCGAAACAAACTGAACGGTTTCTTTCTCGTTTTCCTGAAGTGTTGTGTCCCTTGGAGTTATTTTACTTGACTTTCTCTTTTATTTCAGTTAGGGCAGGAGTGAGAACGATGCATGTGAGAAGAGAAGCAAGGAGAAAGAAGAGAGATCTGTATTTATTTCTCCCAATTTTTATAGTGAATTTCTTGGTGTGATGTGGGACCGTGATTTTTTTCCCTATTTTGGGTTTTTCCACATTAAATTCTGATGCCCTTTACTTTTCTGCTACTTTACTTTCTTGCTTGTTTTGTCATTGTGTTGCTTACTCCTCCTCATCTTCCCCAACATCATTGTACTTTATGTGCATATGGATGACTTGGTTGTTGAAAAGGAAAACACAAAGATGTTATCACAATATATGGTTATTAGGGAGGAAAGAGTTATTCCAAATTCTTGTAGAAGTCTTCTGAGCTAAAAGATATCAGTTCTTGGACTAGACATAAATCTATACTTAGCTTTCATGGAGAGTCGAGCAATCGTTGTTTTCTTCTTAACTAGCTAAAAGATTAGTGTGGGGCTTAGAAGGGCATGATTCCTTGTGGTCGATTTTTTATCATATGTGTCACTGGCTTAATAGGAGTCAGCATAAGCTTTGAGAGTGAGACTTGGTTGATAAAATTATAATCCATGCTAATATGTTCCTATGATATAACTAAGTCTCTACTTTATAGTTCATGTTAATATTCTAACTCTTATACCTTAATCCTATGAATCGTTTTTGGAAAAGCTAATGGGGACTAGGCCTTGGTGAGTTTCTAAACTCTTATTGGAGGAATTTTGGGTGATGTGTTGCCAATTAGTGTCATTGACTTACCATTTGATGATATTCATATTTTACTCTAAGATAAAAACATCCAACCTCAATGCCAAAGAAATATTTGATCTTCCATTTAAAATGATTTATCTGATCTCTCTTTCTTTGTGTAATGCCTCGAGATTTAAAGTGGAATAATTTCATTTCTATTATCTCTCCTTTTTCTTTCAATTCTCATTAACAACTAATATTCATTTATTTACAACCAGGTCAATTTGACATCCAGAGTTAATTAATTACAATAAAAAAATTAAATAACAACATGAAAGATAATTATATTGCTACTGCATGTAATATTTACATTCTGCTACAAGCTTTAAAACACAAATGCATATCTACAATAGCCACCATTGGCTATAAAAGAATACATATAAACTGGAGAACTTAAAACAAAATCAAAATGATCATCATTTTCTAGCCTCAAACTGCTGGCTCCTCTTATCTTTATCTTAAATTATGTAAAAATCATATAATGAGTTTACAAAACCCAACAAATAATCAAAACTTACCATTGCCTTCAATACAAGATAGAAGATTCAATATGTATGCTTTAGTCCTAATCAATATAAATTAATAATAAAAATCAATATGATTAGTAAAATAAGAGTATCTCACCAAGTAAAAGACATCTACCAATCTATAAGAAAATCTCACTAAGTAAAAGACATCTACCAATTTATAAGAAAATTAGTAATTATAACTAAAGCACAATAATATATATATATGGTTTATAAATTAGACTTATAATTACTCTTAAAAATTATTTGACTAATTCAAAATATGAACTATTACACATACACACATTTTCTCTCTCCTCTTTCTTTCTCAATATCCTCCAAACCTTCAGTCACTAACCACCACAATTACCTTTTCTAAAATGATTTTAATTCTTTCATTATTTCCTTTAGTATACACTTAAGCACCAAATTACTAACCCTTTCATAAACCCTTAACATGCAAATTAAAAGGAAGGATTTAAAAATATTTTTCAGAATGTCGAAAGATAACCTTTTATATGCCATGTAAAATGGAATGAGAAAGACAATTTGCTCATCCCTCGCAAATCGCCATGAATTCCCTCTCTACTCACTCATCCCCGATTCATCTTTCCACCTTATCCATCTTATTGAACCTATTTGTGATGGTCGTTGAAAGCTTAAAGTCACAAGATGAATTGAGTTCGTGTTGTTACTTCCAAATTTTGTTTGAAACTCTTTCCAACGTTACTCAAGCTCACATATTACATATGAGAAAATAAGCAATCAATCAAGCAAGCAAACATATACACAAATATAAAAATATATGTTTTAAAAATAATACCATAAAAGAGAGTTCAACTGGTATGCAAAATAAAAATGATAATATTACACTTGATGACTCTATCAAATAAGCTTGTAATCAAGTGAAAGTGTATAATAATATGCCTAGTCAAAGGCAAGCAATATGCATCAATAATATAATAAACAAACATAATATTATGCATTTTTTCAACCACATAAGTTTAAAATCAATTATATATCAAACACAACATATATATAAGACTTCATTTGGGACGATTTTTTTTACTGCTTCTTAAAGCAGCTTTCTAGAACAAAAAATTTAATTTTTTTAATAGAAAGCTGCTTTAAGGTTTCGCTTGGAACGACTTTTTTATTGCTTCTTAAAATATCTTTTTTTATAAATTTTTTTATTTTTATACTAAAAGACTATTTTAAGAAGAAGTAAGAAAGCTATTTCAAATGAAGCCTAAGAAGCAATAAGAAAGCCATCTCAAACGAAGTCTGAGGTTTGATTTGGGACAACTTTTTTACTTCTTCTTAAATCAAATTTTTAGCATAAAAATTAAAAAATTACTTTATTAAACAGTTCGAAAATCATCTCAAACCTAGCTCAAAACTCTTTAATATAAAATGATAGTAAAAAATCTTGACCAACAGGTAAAGAGGTTCTCAATAATAGAAATCAAAGTTCCAACAATCAGAACGGCGGGCGGATGACCATTGAAGAGATCGTACGTACAGCCATTATTTTCTAAAAAGTCATAAAACTTTACTAACAAAATTTATTCTTTTAAATCCGTAATTTTTTTATTTGTAGGGGATTCCACCTTTGACGTACGGATAGTACTGTACTACCACTGTTTATTTTTTTAAGATAATTAGGCCAATTAAGACAGACTCATATACCCATCACATACATCAAAATCTCTTAGTTGGTAGCTTAAACTAAGTTCACAATCAATAAATCAAGATGAGCTATTTACTACTTACTATTTGACAATTGACTTATATTTGTTATGGTACATCAGTGGTGGGTCCACAACATTAGAAGAATTATATTCCATTCAAATCTTTATGTAGTGTCAGTTCATTTCAATGAAGAGTAATTTTATGCTCATGAGATTAGGTCTGTGGTCGAGTGGTCGACGGTACACGTTCTTCTCATCTCACCCTGACTCAAATCCCCTAACTGTCCCAAAAAAAAATTCTATACTCGTATGGGTTCATTTTTCATGATAGGAATGAAAGAAAGATTCGATCTCATTATTTGGGATAAAATAATTGAAAGTGTGGCCATACATACCATCACTATTGCTTCTCAATTAATCATTCAAAATGAAACTCTTTTGAACTATTTGATGAGAATATTTTAAGTGATAAATTAAATATAAATTTAATGTCGATAGAAAATTTAATTTCATATTTTTATAATAATTTTATTTAAAATATTTAATATAATTTAGGAATACTTATCTTTTTTGGGTGCTATCATCATTTTTTATATATTTGATATTTTATTTTGTCTTATTAAATTAATTGAGCTTCTATTCTCTATCGTAATATTTATTAAGTATTATATTTTAAATATATTTTAATTTTTTTAAAGATCAAAATATCTTTTAAACATTATATTCATTAAAAGAGGAATTTATGTACATTCATAAAATTCTTATGAATCAATATATCTTCATATTTACTAATATAACACTTTGATATTATAATAGAAAAAAAAATTACTATAAAAAGGGGTATCTCATTAAAAAAAATAATATCAATTGAGCTGTTGATCAATGTGATTCAAATATTTAAGTTATATAGAAGTAAATATAAAGATTTAGATATTAGATATATATATATATATATATATATATATATATATATATATATATATTTAAACAATATTTTTACTTAAAATATTATATATTTATTTTAAATAGAAAACTTTTTTTATCAAATTAATTTTTTTTTCATTTAGTAAAATAATATTGTATATAATTATTTATTATAAAAATATTGGTTTATAGCTTCTTAAAAAATAAATCTTAAAATTGATTTTATATATTGAGGAAATTCTTAATCACTTCTTTTTCCTAAATTAAAAAAATTAAAATAATATTAATAAGTAGAGGACTTTAGACACCTACATAAATGTAAGCCCCCACAAAACGCACCATGAGGTTGTTTGATGCTGACACATGCAAAGCACCAATGAGCGTACAAGCATGTGATCACTATGTGCTTATAATTTCATTATGATAATCATCAGGACAATGCATGACCAAATGCGAGTACAGTTGGTGTCCTTTTAACCTAACTAACAATTTCTAAACGTTGTTGGCTTGGACTACTAAAGAGCTCTTGTTCTTTACAAGCTATCAACATATTTCAAATTTTATTTGGAATAATTTTTTTATTATTTTTTAAAATAATTTTATAATATAAATAATGGAGGAGATTAAGTCCTTATAGTAGAGGTGTCAAAATTGATTTTTGGGTTGGGTTCGGGTCCAACCCAAAATGATCTGTCGTCATCTGGGCAATCCGAACCCAACCTGAATAAGGAAAAAGGTTACATATTCAGACCCAAACTCAATCCAATTTGAGTTTGGGTCTACTCGATATGACCCACCAACCCGCTCTGCTTCGTGCCTCTGCCCGCTCTCATGCTCGTGTTTCGAATTAGCGGGCACCAATCCCGCTCTGTTTATAATTCGTGCACGAATCAGAACCTCGAAGGTGACAAATGAGGACGTAAGGTGATTGGTGATGCGTGATTGGGTGATAGCGTGAGGCGTGAGCAACGAGCGGTGACTGGGACCGGCGATTGGTGAGCGGGCGGGTCACACGTGAACAATTGAAACGGTGCCAACAGTAGACTACGGAGGAGGGAGGGCCAGACGAACTACGAAGGTTGCAACTTGTGAGCAACCTAGGGCCACTTGGCGCTTCCGCACGTGCGAAACTATGATCAACAACTACAGTCTGTGGAGCTGCCGAGCTACAGAGGCGGATCTATGAAGGTGGAGCGGCGGACTGGCGGATGCTATCCAAATCCAGGCCAGGGTCAACTTCGGGTTGATTTTGGGTTTTCCGTTCAACCCGAACTAGATCTATTTTCAAAACAGATCACATTTTTGAACCCGAACCCGACCCCGATCCCGACCCGTCTAACCAGCGGGTTGACCAAAACCCAAAATTTTTCGAGTTAGATCCTAATCGAGTGATTGGGAGGGTCGTGTCAAATATTGACAACCCTACCCTATAGTTTAGAGAATAACATTTTCTCACACATATATGACATCATCTTTCATCTACTCTTTATTGACCTCCCTAACTTTTCAGTATTTAAAAGGCACAATCTCTAATAATTTTAATTTAAAAAATATAATAAAATTTATACGATCTCTACTGTAAGATTCTTCATGGCTACGGTACAAGCAGGACGACTACAAGAGCGACAATGACAATCATAGAAAATTTACATTATATTTAAAAATTACTCAAATTTAACGAATTTCAAATAAGTCAAAATTGAAATAGAAGATAAATTATAAATATTTTAAAATTTTACTAACAAATAAAACAATTGTAATAGCTAATAAATGCATGCATCGATGTGAATATGACAAGAGCCATAGCCCGTATGGGTTTGCTATTTTTGACATTTGAGAAGAAAATGAAAGGCAATCACAAATCGAATTGATTTCCTCATAAATTGTTGATGAAAGCGATGCACAACGCACACCCACAAAAATTGAGTGGAAGAACTTTTATATCTCAATTAATTAATTAATTAATTAAATCCCCAAATTTAATTTTTTATATAGAATTATTTTAATCCACTTTTTTAATGTTCAAAATAACAAATATAAATATGTTTGTAACTGGATATTATATTTGGATGTGTTAAAATATACGGCGATAAGATTATGGACGAAATAGAAAGAGAAAAAAAATGTAGAGAAAATCGGAAAATATATTTCTTAGATTTTTTATATTGAAAAAAAAATTTGTGAGAGGACTTTTGAGCTATTAAATGCAAATTCACGCGAGCATCACATATGTAAGCTTCGAACTCAAAACCTTTTGGTTGGTAGCCTAAGCTCCCAACGAATAGATCAATATGGACAACATTGATATTGAAAAAAAATAATATTTTCTTTTAACTAATCCGCCACAATCATTTCATAAGTGGAGAAAATTTGAATCGGCCACAATAAATTTTTTGTACGATTGTGTTTGACTAATTATTAGCTCGAAATAAATGAATATGTTTATTTTTAAATTATAGATTAGTAGATAAGAAATTGATTATTCCGTGTTTGACTCATTATTTATTTATTTTCATTTATTTGAAATTAGCTCATGCTTGATTTGATTCTAACAAGTCGAATAAGAACTAATTATTCATGAATAATTTCAAACACAAATTAAACATAATTAAATCAAAATTCAAATAAGTCAAATATGAATAAAAAATCAACTTGCACAAAATCAAATATAAGTTTACACCCCACGCATGGATGGGCTCTTGCTGTCTACTTATGATTTGAAAAAACATAGAAAATAAAATTTTGTTAAGTGGGAAACAAGTTCCTAATTAATCACAAAGTCATATGCATTACTACTCATCATGTGTTCACCTATAATTTATTAGGCACATGTTTCATACCTAATAAATCCTCACCTAATATCTTTTTTATGATTTGAAATTAAGGCTTCGTTAGCGACGATTTTTTACTGCTTCTTAAAGCAGCTTTTTAGCACAAAAAAATTTATTTTTTTGTACTAAAAAGTTACTTTAAGAAGAAATAAGAAAACCGTCATAAATGAAGCCTGAGTAAAATGCAATAAGATTGAACTTTCTAACAATGCCGCATTATAGTGATGATATTTCAACTAAAAAAAGGTGAGAAAAAAAGTGAAATACTTTTGGCAACCCATTAACTATTGTTTAGATCAATCTAATAAAGGAGGCAAAGGCCATAGATGAGAGACTTTCCAATTTCATTTCTCCACTCTTAAATCTCTGACCTTTACAAATTATAAAGGTCTTTGAAATTGAACAAATGAAAGGGGGAAAGGATGAGAATATATTCATAGTTAAGTATTCTGCCAAACCAGTTTAATGAGTCATTATTATAAGAGAAATCAGATTTTGTACAAATTCAACAAGCCTAATGACAGATCTAATGAGAGTTAGTGGTAAAGATGTAATTTAAGATAGATTTATATTTAGAAATGAGAGGAGATTTAAGGCTCTATTTCATTATCCTTATTAGAATTTCTTTCAGATATTAGAAATTCAAAGCTACTGCAGCAATGCAGAGGGAGAGCCACCCCCAAGATCTATCTCAAGATAACATTCTATATTTGCTTTGTTATCAAATTTGATGTAGACGCCCGGTGCTGTTTTTAACTCATTTATGAGATTAAAGAATCACCCAGAAACATACACCAACCTGCCATCGAAGTTAAGAGTATTTTACCAATTCTCATCAGTGATACCCACAAGATGAATGGGCGAACTGAGTGGAAAGAGCAAACGACAGGTCGATGTCCTAATAAGATATCAAATGGTCCAACAGGCCATTGCCATATATAAATGAAGAGAGTCTTACCTAAATTGGCATGCTTGTTATTTTTGTTGGGATGTGAAAGCAAACCACGTGATGAAACAAGGAAAAAGAATAGAAATGTAGCGGAAAGTAAAGGATATCAGGATTTAATATGTGAAAATTCGAAATTGGGAAAATACCACAGAGTCACATCACACCAAAAAATCCACTATGAAAATTGGGAGAAATAAGTATATCTTCTCTCTCACTCTCTCATTGCTTCTCATCTTAGTAAGCAAAAGAGAAAAGCTTTTATATACCACCAAGGGATGCCACCCTTAAGAAAAACGAGAAAAAAAAACTGTCCAGTCCACCTCGAAGCGTTATGACGCCAGTCATGACAGCATTGAATTTAGAGCGCTGTGGCGCTCTGCTCTGTCTTTTCTCCAAGCAAATTTTTTGCGACACCAGGGCGCTCGGGTACGTAGCACCGAGGCATTATATGAAAAAAAACCCCCACAGCCCTCCCCAACGAGCACAAGAAATTGACGCAACAGTACAATCTGATTGATCGACACAATCATATTCCACACAAACTAACAATTTTAATTTTTAGTTCTCTTAAATATTTGTGGTTTTAAGGCTCATCTCATTTCTCATGACTATTCGAAAATAGGCTTTAATGGTAGTTCTCGAGACCTTTCGTAGTCATTTTAGCTTTTACAAAAATCTTGGTATTGATTTTAGATTCATTATTAACCCGTAATGGATAAATTATTCTGTGCGGATACGGACGCCGTCCGGAGGCAAATCAGAATGCGTCACGTCACTTTTTTGTTCTGTACCGCGGCTGTGTATCGCTGTATACCGGATGACGTGGCGCGTTCTGATTCATCTCTGAACGGTCCGGTGTCCGCACAAAATAATTTCTCCATGTTATGAATGTATTTTGCTATAAAGCCTTTTCGCGGCGGTTTTAAAATCTCAGAGTAAAGAATTCACAATGCTGCGATTTGCAGCGATTTTAATCACTTTTATCATATAGTTTAACCGCGGCTTTTTGGAACGGTCATAACCACTGTATTATAAAACAACACTTTTGACCGTTGCATGCTTGATCTTCAGCATCTCATAGTCTCATTGCCACATAAAATAAAATTAAAAAATAATAATAATAATTAAGCAGTCGGCTGAAAAAGAGTCCAAAGCGAGAGTGGTCAGACTAATCCCACTTTGGAGATTTCAAATCAACAAGCAACAATGACCTGAAAGAAGAGCAAAAGGTAACAAAAATATCACACACAAACAAACAAAAGCCACACTCTATGAAAGCAAACATTCTTTATTACTAGAGGTTTCTGATGATACAGGTCATTTTAAAGACAAACTTGATGATCAAATTGAAAAAATCGACTGAAAGAAGAATTCATGGATGCAATAAACTTACAATAAATTAACTGTTTAGAAGAGTCAATGAGTTTGTTGCCAATTGATCTTGACACCCCAACCACCTCAATTCATGCTCATGCATGGGCCACAAAGGCAATCAGTTAAATCAGCATAGAAAGTTTCTCTTTGTAATTCAGAGATGGTTAGGATTTCTTAATCATGTCATTATGTAAATTAATATACATTAGGGTGATGGTGATGTAGCATCGCCCTCTTGTGGACAAGTGGGACAAGTAGCTACTGATCACAAACAAATTTAATATAAGATTCCTCTAATTTATCACTCATACAAAGAGGATAAATGTTTCTGTGTTGGCATGAAAAGATAGCTGAATTAGAAGAGCTTTAAAAATATGTAAGTATTTTTGAGATCTAAACGTTAGTTTTACGTGGAATCCGATTGTGTCGGTCAATTGGGTTGCATTGTTGACTCAAGCTTTAATTCTGTCGGTCGAGTTTGCTGGGGGAGCAGCGCACCCCCTGATTGGGTTTCGGGGGCCTTGCCCCCTTTTTCTTTTTTTTGTACTAGTACCACGGTGTTGTATGTTGGAGGGATGCATCACTTCAAGCTCGAGTTGGAGACAGAGAGCGAAGCATTGTGGCACTTCAAACCCCACTACTGTGACGCTTCAAGTCAGGAAGGAGATAGAGAGTGATGCGATGGGGCACTACAACCATGGCGCCACAACATTGCGAGTCAGATTGAGCAGTTTTTCTTCTTTTTTTTCTTGTTTCGCTAGAATGGCTGCATCCTTTGGTGTATTGAAAAAGTATCACTTTGTCTATTCTGAGTAGAATGGAGAGAAGTGAAGAGAGACAAGAAAAAGCGTGTGAGAGAAGAGATGTGTATAGTTTCTCCCAATTTTTCACAGTGGATTTCATGATGTGATGTGGCTCCATGATTTTTTCCACAATTTATGGTTTTCAACAAGTTGAAATTTTATTTTAAGCCAGATTTCTCTTATACATGCCTTAGAACACCCTTGCTTATAGGTACATACAGTTTGGAAACATAGATAAGATAACATGAATTTAATGGTACATCCCAGTGGTAGCCAACTCGCATGGCCGATAAGCATCAATCACATAAAAGAATTATTGATGAATTGGAACAATATCCAATATGTTCGCCAATGGCTCGTGTTCAGCTCATTATAGAGCTCGTGTTTGATTCATTCGTTTAGTCAGCAAGCGAAATAAGAACTGCTTGTTTGAGCTCAATTTGTAAATGAGTCGAACACTAACATACTTTCATTCGATATGTTCAGCTACATTACAGGAAAATCGTCTATTACTGCCCGCAGCGGTCGCTACCTGCCCACCCTACCTGTGGCGGCCACTACCTGCCCGTCGGTTACCCTCTCACCCTGCCCCATGACCCGGTTGCCCTCTCACCCTATCCCGTGACCCGGTTGCCCATGCCCGAGCATTGCCCGTGACGTGACACCAATGAGATTCGAGCTCTGCTCCCTAGAAATTTTTCAAACACCCAACCACTCTACTACAAAAAAAGAAAAATGTGTTTCAAGTGTTACTCTTTTATATTTAAATTAGAATTATATTAAAATTAATAATTAATTAAAATAAAATAGTAAAATTAATAATTAATAAAAATAAAATATTAAATTAATAATTAATTAAAATAAACTATAAAAATTACTAATTAATTAAAATAAAATATTAAAATTAATAAAAATTAAATAATAATATTAAAATTTTAATCATTTTATTTAAATATTTAAATAGTTAATTTAAATTAGTTAATACTATTAGTTTATTTCAAATAGTTTTAATTCTTCTTTTGAAATTAAGAAAGTATAATTTTTCAGAAATTTTTAAAATCGACCGGAAAAGCCGCTGAAAATATTTCTTTCCAAATTCAAAGCCGAAAAACTGCCAGAAAATCAGTCAGAAATATTTCATCGTAATCTGTCAGAAATCCGCTGGAAAGCTGATAGAAAATTGTCTGCCGGAAAAAATCATCTTTAATGAGCGATTTTTCTGTAGTGCTAGCTTTAGGTTACAATTTAAAATCTTTAACAAGAATATAGTCTCTAATTATGAGTTGTGAGTGGCTCTTTTATATATAAAAAATTTTAATCAATTCGAGTAAAATTCAACTCGAGCATGAGCCCAACAAGTTAAATTACATTAAAACAAATTAAGCACAAATGAGGCATTCTCAAATAATTTTGAATATGAGCTGATTTTGATCAAACATAAAATAAAATAAGTCAAACATGAACAAACACCCAGCTAGTTCAAGCTCAGCTCATTCACACCCTATGTAACACCAGCATTCTGCATTGTTTTATGATAAACTAATTGAAAATAGATTTAGGTTGGTTCATATGAATGATTATGCCAAGATGGATAGATTTCTCCAAGATCAAAAATCGCTTATGTTGTAACAAATCATCAAAGCTCAAATGTAGAAGTATTAGTACGAGTGTGCACGCCACACAAGGGGTGTCAATTTTTGACACGACCCGAAAATCCGACCCGAAAAATTCGGATTTGGGTCAACCCGTTTGTTAAACGGGTCGGGTTCGGGTTCGGATTTCTGACCCGTTTGAAAAAAGGGTCGGGTCCGGGTTGACCCGACAACCCGCGGGTCGACCCGTTTAACCCGGATCCCGCTACACCTAACCCGGTTTCCGGCCCTATCTCGCGAGTCGAGACTTCGCCCGCACTCGCGGATCGCGGTCCCGTGAACGACTCTGCTAGCACTCGTGGTCACGAACCCGCTAGCTTCGCCCGCGCTCGCGATCCCGACCGGATCCTACACTCGCGGACTCCGCCCAGGCGCGAAGGTGCCCACCCTCGTGACTCAGACTCCGGCGCTCCGCCCTCGCTTGCGAATCGCGATCTCGCACTCGCGATCCCGCCCGCGCTCGCGATCCAGCGCTCGCGGACTCTGCTGGCGCTGGCGACTCGAACTCCGCCCGTGCTTGCGCTGCTTCAGCGGTTCAGCCACTAAATCCGAGTTGGGTCGGGTCAACCCGGCAACCCGCGAGGGTCGGGTCCGGGTTGAAATGTCCGACCCGGTTGCAAAAACGGGTCGGATTCGGGTTGACCCGTTTAGATCCGGGTCAACCCGGATTCGACCCGAACCCGACCCATCGACCCGAATTGACACCCCTATGCCACACCATATAATAAAATTTATATAATTTGGCTTAAATGAAGTTAACATCCATATAAGAGTGCGAGAAACTAAGCTACTAAAAAATAAAAATATAGAGGCAACAAACAAGGATCACACAATGAAGGACTGCTCACCATCTCTTCCCGAATCTAAAGTACACCCAGGCTCTACAAAGAAGCCTAAAAAGCTCCCAAATACAAAATGACTAATTTTTACCAAGATGCCAACCACCAAGAAGTCAACCAGAACCCTATATAATGTTGTTGGTTAATGTTGAAAGCCTATAGCCGCTTTCTCCAAAGAGAATCAAAATAGAGAGACCATTTTCTAATTCACTCTAAGAAATTTAGGAGGGTGCGTCGTTGTTTGTTAGATTTTACAAAACCCTAGCATAGAGGATATGCTAAAAAACATCAATAATTGACTTTGGATGGAGTGAATACCAAACAGGTAGATATGAGCAAGCTCTTTAATTGAGAACTCACTCTAACTCGGTTGAGTAATTTATGCGGAGACATTTTTGCTCAAATTGTGAGAGCAGAATGAAAGGAAAGGAGATAGAGAATATGGATAAGGTGAAAAAGTTCTTAAATGGACATTCAATGACAAAATGAGATGGTCAGAAAAGTGTGGGGAAAGAGAAAAAGGAGTTAGTGCTAGGGGAGAAAAGAGAAGCACTTACAAACCCTTCGACTTGATGTAGAGAGAAAAAATAGATAACTAACAAATGAAGAGAATCCTTGAGGAAGGTGAAGAACCCGAGCCCTATGCCATACTAAGCTTCTAAGCAAGTTTGCAACCCTATTTAAAGCGGAGAAGAAATGTGACGCTCTGCTAGGGTTCCATCGCCCGTACCCATCTTCTGCGTTTGCATTTCTGCTGCTTCCGCCAGCCATTACTCCAGCAGGGAAGTTCTCGTTTCCTCCATTTTGCATATTTCAATGCTTCTTTAGTTTTATTTGCGTCGGTTCCACCATTTCTCGATAAAATGTCTGCTATCCGGTTGAAAGATCCTAGTTTTCTGGACGGGAATTCTTCCTCTCGTTCGTTTAGGGATGCCTTATCCGGCTAGTCTCATGCTTCAGCTTCGTTCCCTGACCTAAAAGTTTCGTCTCACAGGGGATTGCCTTCCTAGAGGATTTCGGAGGAAAAAATCCTTGCTCTTGCTGCCTCGTTTGAGTTCGCCTTACTTGGGAAATTCCCAGGTTATAGACCCTCTCTCAATGCCATTCGAAAATGTTTTTTTTCAATCTTAAATTGGTTGGTGAATTTTCGGTTACTGTCCTCAACCCGAAGAATGTTCTAATTTAACTCATGAATGACCTTGATTATTGCATAGTGTTAGCCCATTGTTCTTATTTTGTGAACAATTATTTTATGAAACTATAAATGGTCTCCGAGTTTTGATATTGAGGTTGAGTCACCAATCATCCCGATTTGGATTTTGTTTCCCAACCTCAAGCCTCACCTTTTCTCTCTTAGGATCCTTCATGGTCTTGGATCCCTTTTTGGTCATCCTCTTAAAACAGATAATGCTACCTCCTCTGGCTCACAGCCATCAGTAGCTCGTATTCTAGTTAAGTTAGATGTCACCAAAAGCTATCCGGCTAAAGTGTGGGTGGGTCCCAAAAAGTTGGGTTACATTCAGGCAGTGGTTATAGAGGACTTTCTTGTAATAACTCAAATATGCTTTTTTTTTTGAAAAATATAAAAAATTTGATATAGAGCACTTTAGCGTTGATCTAGTGAGCGCTGCGGCGCTAGGCCATGAACAATATTTATGCATATATATTTATAAATATCCTTGTCTCACTCCATCGACTATCTTACTTGATTGCTTGAATAGGAAGAAATTGAAAAAGGGGAAGAAGAGAGAGGAGAGAGAAAAATCTTTGGATCATATTTATCAATCATTCCTGTTATAGATTTTGTTAAATTTATTATAAGTGACTAATCTCTTATTGTTGGTTTTAATGATTTTAATTTTTATGGATTTTATTTCTCTTACATTTGTCAAAAATGCATTATCTCTTGATCTCATAAGCTTTCATTATGTAAATTTTGATATGTTATAGATTTAATCATTCTGAATAATTTGATATAATTTTATTACATTTTAGATGAAGTATTTAATATCAGATACATGATATGATAACTCCACATGATATCTTACTGATCCATGTGATTTACTAATTAGGAGTCATAAAGAGTTGGAGATTGATTAAGAGTTATAAGGAGTCGGGGCGACTGATTCACGTGATTCAAGGGGAATTATAGGGAGTATATTGATTGGGAGTTATAAGAAGCGACTTATTGGGAGTCATAAGTGCAGTAGTAAGATACTCTTAAGAAATACTCATTGAATATCTGAATATTGATACCGACACTACTACGAACACTTTACTGATATTGTGACTGACACTAATATTATTTTTTGTCACTAATACTATTTAATATTATTGATGATGATATTAATATTGTTACTGGTATTAGTACTGTTGATTATTATTGATACTGTGATTGATGATTTAATAGATTGAGATGTGAAGAATTATATTGATGCATATATTTCTTTATATGATTTATAACATATTATTTTCTTCACATCCCAATCTATTAAATCATCAATCACATTATAAATTTGGATTATATTTATCAGTTATTCCTGTTATATATTTTGTTATATTTATTGTAAGTGACTAATCTCTTTTTTTTATTTTCAATGATTTTAATTTCTACAGGTTTTATTTCTCTTATATTTGTCAAAAATACATTATCTCCTGATTTCATAAGCTTTCACCATATAAATTTGGATATGTTATAGATTTGATCATTCTAAACGATTTGATATGATTTTATTACATTTTAGATAAAATATTTGATATCAGATACATGATATGATAACTCAATGTGATATCCTACTAATCCATGTGATTCACTAATTGAGAGTCATAAGGAGTTGGAGATTGATTGAGAGTTATAAGGAGTCAGGGCGACTAATTCACGTGATTCAAGTGGAGTTATAAGGAGTACATTGATTAGGAGTTATAAGGGGCGACTGATTGGGTGTCATAAGTGTAGGTGCAAGATACTCTTAAGATACACTCATTGAATATCTGAATACTAATACTGACATTGCTACGAACATTGTACTAATATTATGACTGACACTAATATTATTTTCTGTCATTAACACTATTTAACGTTATTGATCGTGATTTTAATATTGTTACTGATATTAATACTATTGATTGTTACTAATATTGTGATTGATGATTTAATAAATTTGGATGTGATGAACTATAAAATGATAAATTGATACTGATAATCTGTATAGATATTGATGCATATATTTCTTTATATGATTTATAACATATTATTTTCTTTTATCTTGCATTGGTTTCAGCTGTAAGATTTTAGTTACTTGTTTGGCTATATGCTCATTACGTGATTTTATATGTTTTCAGGAAAGGGTAAGGATCCTATGATATGAGGCTCCGGACAAGACAAAAATACAATCATATTTTTTTTTTCATTGTTCATTGGGAAGCTCTAGTTAAATGGTTGAAAGATGGATGTAATTCTTCCAATATAGATCCTCGAATGTGACATTTCTTCCTTATTATGTTCACTGTAAATCGTTTGGACATTCTCAAGTTGAGTGCCGCATTTTACATCCACATCTTAATACCTCTCCCATTGTGAAACCTTTTTTAATTGTTGAGGTGGTAATCCCAATAGTGCTTTAAAAGATAGCATGCTTGGTAATGGTAGTGATTTGGTTAAGCAAAATAGTGCGGTGGTTGATGCTGTTGAGAATGAGCCATTATCTCATCCTTTGTTTAATGGTGTTATCAGACTCTCGTTTGATTCCGTTCCTGTGGATGTTGTTCATGTTCCTATTTCAGAGAATTTTGGTGTCTGTCAAATTGACCCTTGTGATCCTGTTGTTAATATCTCTGATAGTCAATGTGCTCTTCCTGTTGTGGATGAGGCTAGTATCAAAAAAGAGGCTTGTGAGGCCATCCCGCAGGCTGCTGGTGTAATCTTGGCCTCTCTTATTTTGGAGAAGGATTGTTGTTGGTGTTTCTATTGCTAACAGGATAGGGTATGCCCGAATTGTAAATGATTCTTCTCAGGTGGTGGAGGGCCTCAACCTAGAGGCGTGTGATGTTAACAAGGTTATTGTGAATGTGAATGAGTCATCTACTTCTCTTGTCTCTCCTTCGATTAGGGTCGGCCCTCTCTCCTTCTATTGACGGCTCGAAGGAAAAGGAGTATGTTATTGATGCTCCCATTTCAGTGATGTCTAATGTGGATTTGAATGCTCAATTGGCTTTGTCATTCATTAACTCTAGTATGATTCATTCATATTGGCTGGATGACTCCCCAGCTTGTGGGGGGGCGAGAGGTGTCTTTGATGATCATGTGTATGATGCACAAGATATGTATAGCTTGCAGGTGGGACACATTGTTGATCATGCCTCCTTTGGTGGAGGTGGCAAAAGGCGTAAGAGTAAATAAAAAAAAGTGTGGTTTCTTTGGTTGGACCTCTTTCTATTGGCTGCTATGTGCTTCATTTCTGAGAATTTTTGGGTGTTCTGGACAATGATGAGGCTGCTTCCTGTTCACTATCCGTTGATCTTGGCTTGCTGGCAACCTTGGTGGTTTTGCTCTTGTGCTTTGCAGTTACCTGTTTAGGTTGTGGGTTGATGCTTGTTTTGGTGGTTACCCTTTGTTTGGTTTGTGGCTTGTTGCCTCCATTGGATGGTCGTTGCTTGCCTTCTGGGTGGTTGCAGGAAGCATCTGCCATTTCCTGAGTCTGGCTGGCTTCTTCTTCTTCTTCACCGATTTTTTATTTCTAAGGATTGCTTGTCTTTTATTGCTATTATTAGCTTTGTTTTTTTGGGTTTGTCAGCTTTTGGGCACTTTTTGTAATTTCCTTTTATTGAATGAAAGTTGTTTCTTTTGCAAAAAAAAAAAACATTAATAATTGACTTACGAATCGTAACAAGAGATATATACTCGTAGCCATGATGCTTATAACCTAAGATGAAGGACATGAAATCATAGGAAGCTCGGATCTCGATAAATTGTACCCAAGCATCATTTCTAAGATGCGATTTTAAAATCTAGATACCATGTCTTTCATGAAAATCCCAAAGTGGTATAATTCATGATGTTAGCATAAATCCCAAATATGAATACTTTACGTATCAATTTCTTAATATATGAAATTATAAGAATAATTCTCCATCTTTATTTAATATCATGACAATAATCTGCATCTCCTTTATTTCTATATCAAGCACTCTAAGCTCTCAAGACCCTGAAGTGCTTAGCACCGTTCAATCTTCGAATACTTGTGAGAGACATCCCGAATACTTTTATTTCATAATTTTTGTACTAAAAAATTATTTTATGAAGCAGTACGAAAGTTGTCCCAAACAAAATCTTAATTCTAATAGAAAAGCAGCGGTATTATGGAGCTACAAAAAATATTATAAACCTCGATGGCTTTGGAAAAACCATTCCCTTCCAAGAATGAGATTCCCAAACAATTGTGATGAGATCTAGGAATATATATTGCTAAAAAAAATTTGCTTAAAAATCTCATGATGCAATTTATACAAAGAGTTTTTGAGTATATGCTGAAACTAATACTTGTATATGAAATCATGAAATGCACTAACCTCAGTGTAAATCCAAGAGCATTTACTATTCTAACGCAAATTGTGTCATGATATCCTTGATCTTTTTTTTTTTTTCTTTTACTAAGTTACTAACAAAATTCATGCATTCTAATGATTTATTTGTTGGAAATCTACTATATTAATTCTCAAAATCCTAATCATCAAATATGCACATCATCTGCAAATAGCAAATTTATTTTCTTAGAAGCATCTCTTTGGCAAAACACACCAATTTGCTAATCAAAATAACTTAGATAACTTCTTACAGCCACAAAGCTTGCTGACGAAATTATATCACCAGCAAATCAAGCCTTATATATATATATGAGTGTGAGTGTGTGAAGAGTATGATCTTAGGCACACAGTCATTAAAAAAAAAAAACTAACCGACTCCACTATTGCTGATAACCTGCATCTTCTGTATTGGCAATTGGCAGCACATCAGACTCTTACATCGGTTCGTTCTTCGGTTCTCTCATTGGTATAATATTTCCACTACTAACCTGCCGATCCATGTTTTGATGTATTGGAGGAAAGAATGGCATCTTGAATCGCCTCATTAAGTCTGAACCCGATGGGCAAAGGCTCGCCAAATTTGATTGGTCGAACCCAAAAGAAAAGCTAGTTGTTGGTCCAAGTTGCTGTCCTCTACCAAGAAGGCCATATGTACATATTGGGGCACAGTTTTCAAGACTCATGAAGCTGTTTTGAGCTAATTCTGCACTTGTGTAAAGACTAGGAAGCTGCATTGCTGCAGTTGCTGTATGGCTGGATGGAAAATATCTTGCGAGGTTGATATTTCTTGCAGAAGGAACATCATGGTTATGCTTGCCTTCATATGTACAGATTACTGAATTTACATCATCTGAAGCTCGCTCCACATGTTTGCGAACGGAGCATCCACGGGTTGTACATTTATAGTAGCTTCTGCATTGCAAAAACAAAGATGTCAAATGATTATTACAATATTCCAACAGGAGATGAATTAAATGGATAATGGTTGAACATGGGAAGCATAATTATCCAAACAGGAGATGAACTGCATTTGAAAATAAAGCTTTGTTAAATAATTTTAAATTTTTAGTCTTTTAGTGGCAGTAGAAAGCATACTATATTTAAAGGTGAAAGCCACGAAAAAAAAAGGAAAAAGTAACATCCATCTAATATAGTTTTTGCAAATGCTGAGAAGTTGCCGATGATAATGTTTTCAATCGTAGCTACACATATAACTCTGCCACAACTCTACTCAACTCCCAAGGGCAGGTAATAATGTGCCTACATCACATGTAGCAAATGCTAGTTTCTACAAAAGGAAAAAAAAACAAGTAAAATGCATGAATCTCTAGGAAAGTTGGAGTTTTGAGTTAAAAGAGGCTATAATTCCTATGCGCAACTGTCGGAATTTTACATCAGCAATTCACCTGACTCAAGAACAAGAATACTGAAGCATACCTTGGATTTGGATTTCCTTTGACAACCTTCTGCCCATACTTACGCCATCGGTACCCATCATAGGGGATATCTAAATCACTAGGAATCTGCACCACAATCCGACGATCACGCATGACCCTTGAAGTAGTACTCCTGCCAACAGGGAAGAGTTCCTGCTTCCTGAGGTTAAGTAGATCCAACAGGATTTAGTCAGTCAGCAGATCATATACATATGAATGCTACTTCTATCTTCATTAAATTTTGGCAAAAAGGGAAGACAACCTTCTTTTCGATTCCATCTCCTCTTGGTCAATATTATAATCAACGGATAAGCTGCCATGAGTTGCCTCATTATCTTCCTTGTCAATAGATATTGCACATGAGGATTCCATCGACTCCAATTCTAATTGAGAGCTCTTCAAAACATTAGAAGGGTCATTAAACTCAGTAAAAGAAGCTGAAGAAGTACCTCCGAAATCATAACTCCGTTCGGGTCCTTTAAATCCATCCTGAGTACTTGCCGATGAGGGATTTCCTTTAAAATTGGCCACCGAACCAGGATTATCTGAACTGTCTGATTGTGGACGATGAAGTTTTTTTGAAGATGGGAAACTGGACCGATGATTAGGAGGAGGCTTGGGGTGGTTGTGAGAGCCCTTATAGATTATTTCAGTGATATGGCCCTGAAGAGATCGTTCAATCTTCTTTTTAGCAGGACAGTTTGGGTGGGTACACTTATGATAACTACAAGGAAACTCACAGCCCTTCAACTGTTTCTGGCCATACTTCCGCCAGTTATAACCATCCTTTGTTGGGTCACATTCAGGAAACGATGAGAACTCTACATTGATGCCTGTTTCTGCATTTTGATGGTCATCAGGGGGTGGTGGTGGGGGACTTCCATTCACATCCAAGAAATGGGATGCTTTTTTATTAGCAACAATATCTTGAGTGTTCTCTTTTCTTCCAAACGGCTCCAAAAGCTTGAAATTTTCTTGAAGGGATGCATTATTGTTTGGCAAGACCTGCTTTTGATCGATGTTTGAAACAACCAAAGTGCAACAAAGTTTATAAAACTTAGCTAACAAGTCATGCACTTCCATGTTAATAATATTTTAAGGCGAAATAGAATCACAAGATGCTAGTGTCTAAATTCATTAAAAAGTAATTTGATATTCATCCAGTAAGAAAATTTATTGTGTTGAAAATCATAAAAGGCTATTTATTTGATTGAATTATAATGCTAGAACAAACATATCTACATAAAGGCAAAAAAAAAAAGGTAATAAAGATAACACAATAAAGTAGGATATCATCAATAATGATGATATATTACAATAATAATGTGAGCTCCGAAAATTCGTGCCCCGGCCTCCCCTGTTTTCGGGGGATTTTTAACGGATTAAGTTCCGGGATAAATTTTCAGAAGGCAGACTGAGTTTGTAGATAAGACACTACCCAAAGATTTCACTCTCATTTTGTGAGGACTTTAGATCTAAGTTATGGTTTCCTATAGGCTCAAGCCCCTATAGTTAATTACCCCTCCTGACAACGAGAGAGAACTTTCGATTAAAGCTAGTCGTTGATCAGATACATAGAGATACGTGTTATCTGGCATATAGTAGCAGCATGGGTTTTTGTTTTAGAAATTTGATATTTAAGATTAAAGATTTCACCATCTTGCACTTAAAGCAGATGGCGGGGGGGGGGGGGAATGTATGATGGACCCAATCAAGATCCCATGGTTCTGTCGTCCCGGGCCATCGTAGTCCCTGGTCTACTTAATAGAGGAGATAGTCAACCCAACCTGACAGAAGGATCCTTGTTGGCAGCCATGGGTTGCTTCGTCCAAGGGTACCTTGTAGACCTAAGGTGAATATTTATCTAAGGGGACAAATTCGAATCCACCTTAGCTGATAGAGGGTTTTGTGTCCTATCAATTATATCATATTGATTCATATCTCAAGGATTTAGTGCCATTGGGGAGCATACGGGCTCTGACCATAACCACAATTAGTGGTGCCATTTGGCCGAAAATTACCCGGTTCAGAGGGCTACAGTCATAACCGTTTACCTGCGGTGCCATTTGGAGATAAAATAGCTGGTTAGAGGACATGTGTCATGTCCTTGCTGGCAAGAGACTATTAAAGAATGAATCTTAGTGATATTTTCGACCAGACATTAGCTCTTTGTGAGCTGAAGTAAAATTTGAGTTTATCCATCTCGACAAACTATTACGGAGGGTGGATGAATTTTGCTTTAAGCGTTTGATGATAGATTTTAATTTTAAATATTTTGATTTTGGAATTTTTGGGGATTTTGAATTTTAGGTATTTGGATGGCATCTTAAGTGTTTGTGAACACCTCCGGTTGAGATTATGTCAACACAACCATCATCGGGGTAATTATAAGCAATTTTTATTTTACCGGTTGAACCTTGTCAAGTCTGTCTACCTATCGGCAGAGGATCGGGTTCATTTGCAGCTTTAGATTTTTGTCAAGGAAGTTTCTTGGTTACGTGCCTTGAATGTCTAACATGAATATATAAAACAAATATCACGGTCGATACCACGACCGTATATTTGTTTGATAGCTCGGGCCGTGTCGATTCCTATCTACTCGCGTAGGAGGATCGAGTTTGAACTTAGGTTTATTATTTGGCTCGTGTAGCATCCTCAGAAGTCACGTATATAAATAGAACACATTCACCAAGGCCTATGTGGGTGTATATTCTTACATGTATGCGGGTTAATATGTGCGCATGTGCACTTCTGTATATGTGTATACATATCATAGTGCGCGTGTAAGGGCATTTTTGGATGTACGATGGGTCTTCTATGGCAACTCATAGAAGCTTGTGTTTGTCGTAGTGCTTCTATATTTTCCCATAGGTGACATGTTGAGTGTACGATGGGTCTTTTACAGCAGCTTGTAGGAACTTACATCTGCTGCATTACTTTCATCTATGCTTGTAACATATTCATGTATTTTCTTAATAATCACTCGCCATCAACTGCGAGGATGAATACATATTGTAGATTTTCTTCTTTACTTGCAAATGACGCCCCGCATTAATACCCATATGCACAGGAGATTCATCATATCTGCAGCATATCCCCTGCCATCACTTGCATGTAAGTCAATGTGCTCATCTGTGATTTGCCATTGACTACTGATTTGAGTTATACTCATCGTCAACACCTTCACGCATATCAACTAACGAAACATCACATTCATTGTATACCAACTCCCATAGTTCGCAGGTGTTGGTGTCTGCTGCTATTCTTTCGTATCTACTGGCAGATAGTGAATTGTACATATGACAAATTTCCTACAACCCATAGGAATTTGCATTTATTGCAGTCCTTTGGCATTTTACTCATTGATGATTTCTAGCACGTATGACGGGTCTCTTACAAGGGCCCGTAGGTGATTACATTTGTTGTGTATTATCCATCTTTGTTCGTAATGGATCAATGCATTTGCTTAACATTGAACGGTGATTGACCGTAGAGGTGCTATAGCATCCATTGCCTTCTGCTCAATGACTTATATGTGCATAGGTGTCTGTTGACCTTATTTTTGTATGAGATCACTATAACCAATCTAGACCATAGGATCTATCCAGACCCTAGATCAAATCAGGCCCTAGGATCAATTCAGATCTTAGATCAATCTAGATTCAAGTTAATCTAGATTTCAAATCAATTCAAGCTTCAAATCAAACCCCTCAACTCCATTCAAATCTCAATTAACTCTGACTTTAACACTTGATCCAGCTTTCAATCTAGTTTCAACCTTATCCAATCATTCATAATCATTTAAATGATTGTAATAATTTAGATAACTCAAATTCAAACAGTCAGACCCAAAATCCAGCTTAAATCCAGAAATTTAGACCAAAACCCAAGGTTCAAAGGCCCTATCCTGAAAGCCTTTTTTAGTAATTTTTCAAACACTTCAAACCCCAGTCAAATGACCCCCGATTCATGATATATCAATTGCATATTTATTAGGCATGTCCCTAAGATCTACCCTCCAAATTGGAGCTCAATCTGAGGCCTCTAACCCCAGAAACTGAATCCATTTCCAAAGGCTATAAAACCTTCAAATATTTACGGCCTATGCCACTAGACCTGCCACCCAATGGATCTTGACCTTAGAACCGGCCTCTAACTACATCCAGACCCTTAATCATGATATATTTACCAGTAAACAATATTTTGGTGGACCCACTTTAACCCCCAGTTGACCAGGAGTCAAAATGATCAAAATACCCCTTAAGGGTAATTTTGGAGTTTTCTTTAAACTTCAATATGGCCTATTCAAATTAAGCCTCAAAACTTCTTCCAATGCATCCTAATCACTATTAGGAGTGCATTGGACTCAAGCCCAGACCATGGTCAAACTTGGTTGACCAGGTCAACAAGTTTTGACCAAAATACCCCTTAAGGGTTTGAATACTCATTCAAACCAAATGGCCTCATTTTTGCATGAGACCTCTTCCATTCAACTTAAAATATCAAACCAAACATATTAGACTCAAATCTAGGTCTTGGGTTAACCTAGTTGACCAAGTCAACCTAGATTGACCAAATAGGCCCTTAAGCGTCCAAACAATCAATTTGACTGAAATGATCTCCCCAGACCCTGAAATCACCTCCAACAGACTTTAAATATTATTTCAAACTTGTTGAGCCCAAATCCAGGTCCTGAGTTAACCTGGTTGACCAAGTCAACCTAGGTTCACCCAACACTTCCTTAAGGGTTCAAATGGGTATATCCAACCCATTTGGCCAAATCAATTTCCTTAAGCCCTCAAACCTATTCCAAAGGATGATTCAAACATACCTAAACTCATAACAAGTCAAATCAAACTTACTTTTGACCAAGTCAACTCATGAAGACTTGGTTAAAGTCACTTAACTTTCATTTAAACTCATGAAAACTTGGTCAAACTTCAACCCATAGCCTTAAGCCCTCTCCAAACCTATTTAACCAGCTCATCAAGTCTTCCCTCCATGCCACATCATCCCTATTGATTGGTTTGACTAGTCAAATGGTCAAATAAGTCCTTATGTGAGCTTAAGTGGCCATACCACCTTGGCAATCCAAATCTATCTAATAATTTCATGCCTTCATGCACTTGGATAGATGTGAAGAGTACTGGATTGTAAGTTATCTTACCTTTTAGTTTAAACTTCAATTTGAAAATACAAAAAATCTACAATACATGGAGCCTTCAAACTCCATGTATTGTAAGATTAGGTTACCCTCAATATGTGTTTCAAATTTCATCTAATTTAGATGAGTATTTTGCAAGTTATGGTTGTTTAAAGTTTCTAATTCAATTTGAACTAACTGGCTCTGGATGAATGAGCCGTCTGATCGTTCCTTCTGCACGATCGAAAGGCCCAGAATCAGCCATGTTGACCTGTCCAAAACAGCGCGCAGGCCAGAGGATTCGAACGCCCGCCGTTTCGAATCGGATCGAACACGTGGACGTATCTCTGTCGTCCATATCTCCGTGGTTAATCGGACGGCTTCGCTCCGAGCTGACTCGAATTAAAATAGCAGCGGCGGCTAGCCGCATTACACGCATCATTGGCCATGATTGATATAGCCAAAGTCTCCTTAAACACAATGGTAGGATTCTAATGAGGACATCCACACTTGGAAAGTCTACCGGAGACGTGGTCGTCGATCTACGGCCACGATCGAGTCTTTATATTTTTGAGTTTTATTATGTTATTATTTTCTTTTATTTCGTTTACCGTTGTACCCTTACTTTAGGGTGGTTTGCTTGTAAGCCCAAGAGGGCATCTTTGTCTTTTCGTTTTTGTCTTTTGTTTGAGGCTATTTAAAGGCCCCTATTGTATTGTTTTGGTTAATGAATGTTTGATTAAAAAACTATTTCAGATTTCTTTGAGTTCATGGTTTGTGAGCTTGAGAGGAAGAAGGAGGCATAGGAGAGGCTCCATTGGAGTACCTAACAGCCACCTTGGTGAGCTCTTGGTTTTTATATTGTTTCCCTTCATTTTCTCCTTCCCCCACCTCCTCACCACCACCCTTATGGCAGCCCCCACCACCCACGGCCTAGCCCCTCCTCCCCACCCCCACGGCCAAGCCCCTCCTCCTCACCACCGCCGGCCACCCAAGCCCCCACCCTACTCCAAACCGCCGGCCCCTCACCCCTCCCTCTTTATTTGGGTTTCCTAATTTACCTTGACATATTTTTGGAAAGTCAAATAAATTTGAAATCAATTTGAATTCAAATTGGATACTTTCCAAAGTTACTAATTTTATTTTTGGAAAGTTACCTAATGTAATTCTAATTGAATTTAAAATCAAATAGGATTAATTTAAAGCCTTCCTAATTTATCTATTCTAAATTAGGCAACCCCTAATTAATCCCAAACCCCCTCTCTCCCCTTCTAATGCCGCCGGCCCCTACCCCTAGTCCGCCTCCTCTCTCTCTCTCTTTCTCTCTCCAATCTTCCCCTCCCATTAATTTCTAATTTCCTACCCTAGTTCCCTCCCAATTTCAAATTCTGATAATAATTTCATATTTTGAAAACTTGAATCCTCTCCAAAACCCTAACCCTAATTCCCCAACCCCTCCCCTCTTGGCCGGCCACCTTCTCCTTCCACTTTCACTTGGATTTCTAGGGAAAACCCCTCTTCTCTCGCAAAGATACTTCAAGGATAGCAAGGGCAATTCGTTTTCAACATTCCTCCGGCACAATCAATATGAATGGAAGTCCCCGAATGGGACTATGGTTTGGTGCTTGACGAGGACGACAACATCGACATCCTCCGCTCCCCATTCTTCGACATAGGATTTGACTTCGACAACACCGTCGAAGAATACTTCGACCGGATCCACATTACTTTGGTGGATACGATTGACGATCAAAGGACGAAAGGACGGTGGACCATCATCAGTCGAGCCATGACCTCCCTTCCCCCGGTGACTTCATCATTCAAAGGCTACTTCACTCAATTTCTACAAGCCCTCACCAATACCATTAGCATTCAAGTGGACACCATCCGACGGCTATTCCTTTCCGATTAAGGTGAACTTTCTTCCCTCTTCAATTACTTATTCATTCTCCTAATCTTGTAGGTGATGACAGATTCGCACAAGTTCAAAGTCGCTTAATTTGCTAAAGCTTAGTAAACGTAGGGTTATTTTGAGTGCTCCTTTTATGTTTACTTATCTTGTTGTTAATTGAGGAATTATGAATGAACGTCTCCTATATTAGCATTACTTTGAGTTTCTAATCTATTTGTTTGATCAAGCATTTTACATGAGGTTTAGCCTAAACGCAAGCATCCCTCCCTTGTTTTATTTCGTCGTTCCTATTGCTAGTAGTTTAATCGGTAATTGCTCTTTTAATAAATCGTGCAAATCCTAATTTTCATTTAAAAGCATCCTAGTCCTACATCAGATTCACCCCAAATCACACTATGAAAGTGAAAGGAGAGATAACATACAGAGAGGTGGTGGTGCTGATCAATATGGGAATAATCATAATTTTATCACGAATCAGATCGTTGACCAATTGGGGGTGAAATTGGTGGATATCAGGGGCTATGGGGTGATGATGGGCACTGGGAAGGTGGAGATGGGTAGAGGAGTGCGTAGGGAAGTTGTGTTGACTATACAAGGGGTTCATGTGAGTGAGAACTTTCTCCCATTGGAGTTAGCGAGCACTGATATCATCCTGGGGATAAAGTGGCTGCAGACCTTGGGACATACTAGGGTCCATTAGGGGGCATTAACAATGGAACTGGTAGTACAGGGAAGGAAAATGATAATTAGGGGTGACGTTGGGTTATCCAAAGCTATGGTGTCGCTCAAAACCATGGTGAGGACCTTATAAAAGTTGGGAGGTGAATTTCTGGTGGAGTTGAAGAGCTTAGAGGGGGACATATTAGAGGAAGAGGAAGACATTCCTTTTTTAGTGTAGTCACTTATACAGTAGTTCAGTGAGGTTTTTCAGCCACTCCAAAGATTGTCACTATCAAGGAAGCAAGAGCATGTTATTACCTTGAGAGAGGAAGTGTCACCAATCAGTGTCAGACTATATTGCTACCTCAGATTTAGAAGGATGAGATCAAAAAGCTTATATGAAATATGTTGGAGGCAGGGATCATCCGACCGAGTGTGAGCCCTCTGTTTAGCATAGTCTTACTGGTCAAGAAGAAGGATGGGAGCTAGAGATTCTGTGTGAACTATCGGGCTCTGAATAAAGAGACTGTGTCAGACAGGTTTCCCATCCCGGTGACAGATGAGCTGCTAGATGAGCTGTATGGAGCAGTAGTGTTCTCAAAGATGAACCTAAAGTTGGGGTACCATCAGATTCGGATGAGAGAAGAGGATGTCCAGAAGACTACGAGTTCTTAGTGATGCCATTCGTCCTCACCAACGCCCCTGCTACCTTTCAATCCCTCATGAACAGGGTTTTCTGACTATATCTCCAAAGGTTCGAATTGATTTTCTTTGATGACAGTGGTGTACAACAAGTAGACGGAGGAGCATTTGGCGCACTTGAAGGTGATCCTGGAAGTGTTACAAGAACATCAGTTGAGGGCCAATCTGAAAAAGTGCTACTTTGTACAAGCCAGTGTGGAATACTCGAGGCATGTGGTATCTCAGAAGGGAGTGGCGGCAGATCAGGCCAAAATTAAGGCCAGGCAGAAATGGCCTCTACCTAGGAATCTGAGAGAGTTGAGGGGCTTCCTAGGATTGACTGGATATTATAGGAAATTTATAAGTGGATACAACACCATAACCTAGCCATTGGCAGAGCAGATGAAGAATGATAGCTTCTTATGAGGACAGGCAGTTACCCGGGCCTTTGAGCGATTGAAGAAGGCCATGACTACAGTACCAAACTTGGCCCTACCGAATTTCTGTCAGGTATTTATGGTAGAGGCCGATGCATCGGGATATGAATTAGGGGCAGTGCTCATGCAGAATCATAGCTCATTACCTACTTCAGCAAGGTGTTGACAGTCAGAGCTAGGCTAAAGTCAGCCTACGAGAGGGAGCTGATGGCCAGTGTGCTAGCTATTCAGAAGTGGAGACCTTACTTATTGGACCGACATTTAATTATCAGGATAGATCAGAGGAGCTTAAAGTACCTGTTGAAGCAAAGGATGGTACTCGAGGAGCATCAGAGGTGGTTGTTAAAGCTGTTAGGCTATGACTTTGAGATCTAATATAGGCCCAAATTGGAGAACAAGGCTGCTGATACCTTGTCCAAATGTACGAGGGAGCTCCAAGAGTTAGCTATGTCGATACCACTGATGCTAGATTGGGAGGCTATTAAAGAGGAGAGTGTGCAGGATGAGGAGCTGGGATGGAATAGAGCAGATCTATTGAAAGATGGGAATAATCACCCTGGCTATTCTCTAGAGGGGGAGAGATTGCTGTACCATGAAAGATTTGTGATGCCTAGGACCTCTATCCATATCCCACAACTGCTACAGGAGTTCCATGGGAGCGCCGTGGGGGGTCATTCTGGTGTGCAGAAGACCTACAGGAGATTGACTGCTGAGCTATATTGGAAGGACATGCATAAGGATGTAGAAGATATGGTGGCTAGATGTGAGGTATGCCAGTAGAACAAGTATATGGCCATGGCTCTTGGGGTTCTACTTCAACCCCTAGCTCTCCCAAATAAGGTGTGGGAGGAGGTCACCGTGGACTTTATAGATGGGCTACCTTGATCTGAGAGGTTTATAGTGATTTTGGTGGTGGTTGACAGATTGAGCAAGTATGCTCATTTTATTCCCCTACAACGCCCTTACATGACAGTGGAAGTAGTGGTGACATTCATCAGAGAGGTGGTCAGACTACATGGGCTACTAGAGTCTATAGTGTCCGATAGGGATAAGGTGTTCATCAGTCATTTTTGAAGGGAGCTATTCAGATTGCAAGGAATAGTGCTGAACAGGAGCACCGCCTATCACCCTCAAACAGGCAGGAAAACAGAAGTGGTGAACAGGAGCTTAGCGACGCACCTACGATGTTTTGCTTTTGAGACATCTAGATTGTGGGCTAAGTGGCTGGCATGGGCATAATATTAGTACAACACCTCTTATCATTCATCGTCTCAAATAACCCCTTTTAAAGGGTTATACGGAAGAGAACCATCTCACTTGGTACAATTTGGGCAGAGGAGTATGACGGTTTCCTCAGTGGAACAGTATTTGGGGAAAGGGACAGGGTGTTAGACGAGTTGAAAAGACACTTATTAAGGGCTCAACAAATTATGAAGAACCAGTCGGATGAGAGTAGGAATGATATATAGTTTAAGATAAAAGATAGGGTATACTTGAAACTTTGCCCCTACAGACAGAGGACGATAGCTCACAGGAGGAATGAAAAGCTGGCCCCAAAGTATTTTAGTCCTTATAAGATAGTAAAGAGGATTGGAGTTGTGGCTTATCGACTGAAGTTACCCACGATCGCTACTATACACCCGATTTTCCATGTATCGGAGTTGAGAAAAGCTATTGGGGATCATGCATCTAGTCCAAAATTACTAGGGACATTGGCAGCGGAATTGGAGGTAATGTTGGAACCACTGGAGCTAAAAGGGGTACGAATCTACCTGACTATGACGCCACCTAGGAGCCATATGAGAGAGTGAAGTATCAATTTTCACCTTTCTAGGGGGGGAAGAGTATTGATGGACCGGTCCAGCCTAGACGGTTATTATATACCAGAGGCAGAATAGGGTTCCGCCCCCAGTAAAGCCGTTAGGGGTGGGGTTAAGCAATTAATTGAGGGAGAATTAATGGGAAATTAAAAAGGGATAAGGAGGGAAATTCAAATTAGAAGGGTTATTTGAGTAGTTTTCTCAATTAATTGTATGCTTAAGTATGTTTGAAGGCTAGGGTTAGGTTTTTAGCTCTGATTTTTACTGAAATTGGAGTTCTTTTGTTCTTGAGTGGGCTCTAATGGCGTCTAGAGAGTCGAGAGAGCTGGATCTTCCTCTCCAATAAAAGATATATTGTATCTTGTTGCTTTTTTTCAATTATTATCAATTAAAAGGGTCAATTTTGGTTTTTCTTCCAAATTCTTCTCAATCTCTATTTTGCAAAGTGCTGAAATTAAACTTCAACAAGGGAGACTCTTGTTTCCTATAAGCGTTTCCTATCATACATGTGCACTAAATACACATTGCTTAACTTATTTTGCTAATGATGATGGAGATGATAATGATAAAATTTAAAAAGCATGTACTAAAGAACACTTTTTTTGGAACATTTAGGCCAATAAAGAAAAACTCTTACACACATCGCATACGCAAAACTCGAATCCAAGACCTTTTGGTTGGTAGCCAAAGCTCTCAACCAACATACCAAGGTGAGTTGCATGCAATAAAAGAAGCTCAATTGCAATATAGATTATAGAATTCATGAGGGACGCCTTATGCTTCTATTATATGCGAATTTCACAATCGCAATCATATTTTGCTCCTGATACAACTTCTTCTTGGTTAAATTAGAGCTCCTATGTCTTTTCTCATCCATTTCTAGTCGTCTGCACATAAATATCTATAGAAAATTTTCTAACAGTTTTGTTGCGTCCTTGAACATTCATTGACAGTGGAGAGATATAAAGTTTATTGTCCTAGCTTTACACAAAGATCCAACACACAGATAGATAGAATAGATGAGTATAGCAATCATAAGAGATACAAGAATTTTTATGTGAAAATCCCCTAATAAGGGGGGAAAACTACGGGGCTTGACCTAGTTTGAATAAATCTACTAGTATTTGTAATTGGTTACAAATGATGTCCTTCCTCAGGGGAAGGCGTCAGCTCAATATAACACATATACATCATATAAAGCACTTTATATGGCTGAAAGAATTCAATGATATAAGAGTTGTCCACAAGAGAGTGTTGGCATGCTCATCAAATTGGTAGGACTATATTTGGGCGATTGATGTCGAAGGGACTTTAGTTGGCAAATGATGAAGGTTGGAAGGACCATAGTTGGGCGATAATGGCCAGAAGGACCGCAGTCAGATGATAATGATCAGAAGGACTGTAGTCGGGCGACAGTGGTCGGAGGGACTATAGTAGGCGGGCAATAGAGGTCGGAAGGATCGTAGTTGGCGGGAGATGATGGTTCGAAGGATCATAGTTAGACGATAATGGTCGGAAGGACTGTAGTCAGGCTACGGTGGTTGGAGGGACCGTAGCCGTGAGCGACGGTGGTCAAAAAGATCATAGTTGGCAGGTGGTAATGGTCGGAAAGACCATAGTCGAATGATAGTGGTCGAAGGCACCGTAGTCGATGGGCGATAATGGTAAGAGGAAGGCCCGACAGTAGAAGCTAGATGGAGGTCCAACGGCGATGGTCGGGCAGAGATTCAACAGCGACGGCCTAGTGATGCAGATTTGTTGGCAATGATGTCAGAATAGTGTTTCACGATTCTTTAAGCCTCGGAGCTCTTCTCTTCTTTCTCCTCCCTCTTCATCTAAGGAATGAGGATCTATTTATAATTTTTTGGGAGTGGCATGCTTAATAAATCTGAAGAAGATACAGGATAAATTTGGAGTGTTCCATTAGACGGCTTATATCAATTCTCTGATCATGAAACGTTCTTTAAACATTTATATGTCTTAATAATGTCGGAATTCAATGATCTTGGGCTCGTTGGATTCATCTCGTTGAACTGCTTGATTCAATTATAAGCATATCATATTCGGAGCATTTGGTCATCAAATTGATGTTTTGAAGCTTCCAAAAATATTTTGCTCCTTTGATTTAGGCTCATTTGGGCTTAAATTGGGATGAATTTGTTGACATTGGGTCCGTTTCCTTGTGATGTTCAATTTGTTTATAAGCATGCTGAAATTGGAGTTTGCATGGTCCCGAATTTAATTTTGGAAGTTTTTTATTCATATTTGCAACGAGATTCGTGCCCGATCAAAGCAATTTTTGGTGATGTATCAAGTTTAATGCCAAGAAAAATGAAAAATAATAAAATGAATAATTTACAATCCTAGAAGCAATAATAAAGTTCATAATTAAAAATGAAATTATGTGGGGGGTAAAAAAAAATTCAATCTTATCATTCTAAGGCTAATATACCCCTTCTTCCTCCAAATCCAACCTATTTTATCTCTCTTTTCAGTTTATGAGATCAATAACATTTATACTGTAATAAACCAAACCAAGTAATCAGATGGAAGGAGAAACAGCAGAAAATAGGTGCTTTGAATAGTATTTTTAAATGTAGGGTTTAGATTTTATTTTTTAAAATCAAAGATTGGGATCTTATTTGAGTGAAATATCAAGCAGAGTTTGAATGGTACTATAGATGAAGCATACTGGGAGGGTAAAATTAACAATAAATTTTAAATTTTGAATTCTAAATGAGTAAATAACGTACACTTAATTAGAATCATAATAATGTTAAGGGGCTGGGTTTGCCAGGTGGTGGAAAGACTTTGTGTTTGTGTGTATGTTTCATTGTGTAACGGTGGTTTTGTTGTTCGATAAAGTGTATATCTCTTAAAAATTAATTAAAAATGAAGGAATTGTTAAGAGGGGAAAAGAGAAAGCAAGAAACATATCTTGCAAAACCTAGTAGATGAATGTCTACAAATTATGATGATATAACACATTCAATTTTCTGTTGCATGGCTTGATTGAGTCCACCTAGATCACTCCAAATGCAAACAAAAGAGTAACAAGAAGGATGCTCATGAGCTCCAGTAAGAAATAGAAAAACTATTCTATCCATAAACAATCCAGCACTTAAAACAAAAAAAAAACTTCTGTAGAAAATTTACCAAGATTTTATTACATCACTTATGATGAAAGGGGCACCAGATTTAAACAAGGAAAATCCCCTCGTATGTTGTTAATGGGAAACTTGATCATATAGTAGGAAAAGAAAAAGAACAGTGTTTATGTTTGTCAACATTTGAATTATAGGTTGCAAAAAACGACAGCACAATCGTATGAAAAAAATGTATTCATGTTCAAAAACCCATCCAAGCAATCGCCAAAGAGGCTTTATGATAGTAACGAATTCATTATATCACAGGAAAATGCTACGAAAAATAAGAGCAACATTCTTACCAGAGAAACTGAAAAATTATCTAGATACTCCATTGATGCAGGACTAACGCCTGGCGAATGCAACATATATGAAGAACCTTCCTCTGGCAATGATGATATAAGATTCTTTGACTCGTTTTGACTAGAATTAACCTCAAACATGATATTCTCTTGATCACTTGGACTCACAAAAGCTTTTAACATGTTGAAACGAGCCATTTCTGCCATTTTCTCATTATGAATCCCTTTCAAGCATGATTTCTGAACATTAAATCCTATTAATTCTGACGAATCATCACTCGTGCAGTCCAAACCCATTTTCTTTCCCCCCTCCTCGAAGCTAATAGGTGGTTTCTTCTTCTCAAAGTCCATTGTGACAGAAGAACTCTGACTATCATCTTCTCCGAAATCAAGAATTGGCCTTGGAACAAAATCCTTGTTGAAAAACTCATAGGTTCTTGGGCTAGGATTGAAAGCTGCCCAATCATAAAAAATGGCCATATTTCCATCCATTCCATCCATGTCAAGTACTACTCTTGCCTCTATCAAAAAACACTCTTGAGAAACGAACAATAATAATTTTCAACCTACAATAACATGTAACAAACTGCAGCATCAATAACATTGTTCAGCGATGAAATTAAAAGGGACGCAAAAGGGCAGTCATAAGAAAAAGGGTCTTTTGAAATTCTAAATTCTCACAAATGGAATGATTTTATTACATCGCTTATGATTTTATTACATCACTTATGATTCTAAATTTTCAGAAAATTTACCAAGATTTTATTACATCACTTATGATGAAAGGGGCACCAGATTTAAACAAGGAAAATCCCCTCGTATGTTGTTATAGGAACTATTGTCTGTTGGCTACTCTGTTTTTCCACTTTTTTATGGGTATCATTGGGCTCATAAAAATGATGTAACAAATTGTTGTTTCCTATTTACATTTCATGTGCAGCACATAAACTTTTGCATATTTCTCCTGATACATCTTCAGACTTCACAAATTTTTGTTGCTGATGGATGGCAATTGACTTATTCATAATTTTTTGTCTATGTCTAACAGGGGTGAAGCCAGAAATTTCTATTAATTGGAGCACAAATTGATGATTTTTAAAATGCTCTTAATCTTTTTCGGATGATTTATTTTCACATTTTTATTTAAGAATTCATAGTAAAATAATATTTTTGATCGCTCATAACCATCAATATTTATTTATAATAAATTTGTAAATTTTATATTCTATATTCTATTATTTGTACTACACACAAATTTATGATTACCTAATTTTACTTTAAATATTTAGGTGTTAGTTTATAAAAAAATAATAACATACACAATATATATATATATATATATATATATATATATATATATATATATATATATATATTTAGTTATGCAAATTTCAGACCAAGATAAGGAAGGAATTAATTGGTAAGATTTAATTATAATTGAAGTAAAAATAGTAAAAATTATAGCATGGAGTAACTCCTTGGCCTTATGGATAAGGCATTGGTTTTAAAACTAGAGGTTCTATGTTCAATCATCATGTGTGTTTTTTCTTTGATTTTAAAAGGTTATTCTGTAATAAAAAATATTATTTTTAAAATAAACTTATGTGAGCTTTTTATTATTTTTTTGATGGGCCAGTAGGAGGTCATGCCCCTAGGGCCCCTAATATAGATCGGTCAGTGATGTCTAACATATCCCCAAACCTTGCATGGGAAGATTTTTTTAATTTCTTATGGGCCGCAAAAATGCATATTTTTTTTATTTTGATGAAACTTGGACATTTTTTATAAGCAATTTCATTCTTTTTCTTACTTCTAATTTATTTTTCTTTCAGTTGAATTGGCCCACTGTCCTCAATATTTCCAAAAAAAAACACCCTCAGCAGAGGTCATCCTCTGATACAAATGAATCTATCTAATATTGAATGTTCTTATCCCCCTTAAGGGAGGTTTGGAATCCTATTTTAGGCAGAATTTAAATAAAATTTAATCTATAACTTCTATCAAAATAAAATTCCCAAGATTTCAAATCCTATCATTTTAATAAATCTCATTTCAATTTCATTAATAATTAAATTCAATATTTATTAAATCTCATCATCATTCTTCTCTAAAAACGAATTTAAAGTTCTCTCCTCTCATAAATTATCTTAAATACCGAAACAAATAGCAAATAATTTATTGAACCTTAACTAAATAACTTTCAGAACAAAATGCAAGCACGTAATTAACAAATGGTTGATGAGTAATGAGAGTTAAAATTGCAATGCCTGAGAGCAGAGGAGAGAACTGATTTGTGTAAATATAGCAAACCATCAGATAATTAAACGCGTAGAGAACAAAATAAATAAATAAATAAAGGAAGAAGCTAAACCCTAATCGAGATTTGGGGATGAAGATGACACATACTGAAACGGAAGACTGGAAGAGATACTCGATAGAGGCCGTGCGGAGCCGTAAAATTTGACCTGCATGGCTTGTCTATTTATAGAGATGCGCCGGTTTGTTACAGAGAGAGAATTAGCAGGAGAAGACGTTACTGCCCTCTCACCTTGATCCCAATCTGCATTTTTTGATTAAATTTAAATTTTTTAAATTTATTTTAAAATGAATATATTATATAGGCACTTAATTAATTTCTTCTTACACTTATCTTGAAATAAATTCAAAAATTTTAAAATCCATCTGATCAAATTTAATAGATATTCTCAAACAATTTTTTTTAATTGCAAGTACATTGAAAATAGAGCTATAACTCTTTATTTTAAATGGATAATTTAGACGGGATAATCAACTAACACTTATTAATAATTTTTAACTCTTACTCTTAAAAATAAATTTATAGATTTTAAATTTTATCTTGATCAAATTTTGATAAAAAAATTTTCATATATACATATATATATATTTGATCAAAAATTATATATATATAGTAAGCTCATAATTTATGCTAGTTATTTATCTAGGTCTATCTTTGTTCAGAACTTCATCTGTTGTAGCACCAACATCAGAATAACCCTTGAATCAATAAACATCTGATTTAGCAGAGAGAGATGCTACTAGGGTTGCATACAAGTCGAGTCAAACTCGAGTCAAGCTCGATTGTCAAATACTGTGCTCAAAGTCGAGTAGAGCTAAAAAAGAGCTCGTCTAGCGACAATTTGAGCTGCTCATCCGCGTTTGTCCGTCGCCAGCATCCGTCTGTTCGTGTCGTCTTTGACGGCGTCAATCATCATCATCTTCACCAGTGCCCGTCGCCACTCGCCAGCATCCGCATCATCATCGCCAGCATCAGTCATCGTCATCTCCAGCTTGCATCTCCAGTGTCCGACCGCCAGCATTAGTCGAGATTTCATTTTCCCGCCAGCAAGATCGTGTTTCATTTTCCCGCATATGCAATTTGTTTTTCCCGCCGGCCAGCATCCATCGCGAGCTGAGCAAAGGGCTATTCGAGCTTGATAAGCTGTCAAGCTCGACTCGTCGAACCTATTACCGAGTTGATCTCGAGCCAGCTCATGAGTCGGCTTGACTCGATTGCACCCCTAGATGCAGCAGACAGCAGACATTCAATGTCATCTGGATCTTTAAAAAACTTATTTAGCTGATAAAGTGATTGAATTTCTATGACCTGTTAAGCTCAATTAGAAGTATGACTAGAACCCAGTAAGTTTTACATTGGTACGATCAATAGATGTGAATGTTGCATTCGCTATGCCGAAGAAGGTTCTCCCTATTCACTGCAAAAAAAGACTTTACCCTCCACAATTATCTTTGATACCATCATGCCTCACACTGTATCCTTGATTCCGTTTTGCAAATTCATCATGAGATCACTTCTTTATTCCAGCTGAAAGTGCTCATTGTTGTATAGATACACACTCCATGAAATCCACAACAAAATTAGCTTGGCGAGATGGAAAAAAAAAATACGAGACTGCAATAAATTGTATAAGCATGTAATTCTGTTACAATAGCATAATGTGTTCATCTCCTGAAAGCATTACTTTCATGGGCAGAGTGTCCTTGAGAATAGTATGTTCGACGCCTTACGCTCTCCTCAATTGTAGCGCTCCCTCCCTCCCCCATTCCATAAACACTCTTTTGTGTTGCATCCAAGAAACTTTTTCCTCTGGAATATGTAGCCTGCTTCGCCTCCAAGGCATCAGCCTCAGCTGCCTTCTTCAACCTTTTCCACCTCTGGTCCTCATGGAGCTCAGCATCCATTTGCATCTCTCGCAACCGTGCTTCCCTCTCCTCCTCTGTCATCTTTGGAACACCTCGACGATTATTATATCCAGTGTTCTGTTTCTGCTTCTGAGAGTGGATCTCTGTATTCCTTGTGTCTAAATTATGATCAGAATTAGTATGATGCTGCTTGGTTGTTAACGTATCACTCCTCTTCTCTTCATTGCCACTGCTTCTGTGTTTTGAGCTGGAATATAATTTAGATGAATGCTTATCATTTGATTTTCTGATATCATAATTATCAGACCTCTTTTTTTGCTCACTATGACCTGCATATTTGTCATCGAAATGGTCTCTGGAAGAGCGATTGTCATGTTCTGAGTGTTTATGGCGATCAGATTTTAAATCATCACTAGAATACTTTGAATGGCTACGAACTCTAGATGAATGTTTCTCAACATTTTCATTGCTGTTCCGCTCAGTCGTATGATTTATCTTCCTTTTGCCTCCCTTTTCTTCATTTCTCCGATCTTCCTTATCCTCAGCATTACTGTGATGTTGCCATTCAGCTGAACGATCTCGTCTACTATGATCTTCATACTCGCTGCCATATTCAGAATCTGATTGAGATTTAGATAGATTTTTATCCTTTGACTTTCTCTGATCATGCTTGTGTTTATTTCTTTTCTTTTTGCGTTCCGTCTTAACCTCCTGCTGCTTGTTCCCAGATTCAATCTGCCACAAAAAGTTTTTTTTTTTCCTCAAATGGTTGGATAAGTGGCAAACAGAAAGCTAGTAACAGTTCATGTTTCAATTAACTGGTAACCGATAAGAAAGACAACTAATGAATATTCATCAACTATGAAAGGCCTAATGGATGTAACGCTGGGCGTGTCATTCACTTATTAACCAAGTACATTCAGATCTGATCATGAATATTCATAAACCGCCATATTAAGTACCAATGCTAGGCGAGAAGGATTTGATGATAGGTCAAACAAACTAATAGAAAACTTGCGCCAAAACTAATCAAAATTTAAATTTTATTGGTGTTAGGACACTGCCCAAAAATGGCCAACCACAACTTCAGCTAATCATGGCATGAAATATGCAAGTGTTAACTAGGACATAACCAATAAAAGGTGACCACAACAAAACAAAATTGTGGTGAAAAAAAAAGGTGGAAGTGTTTGCCATTATAACACTGCAACTGATTGACCAAAAATGGACAAAAGTTTGCTAGGATAACCCCCACAAGTGGGAAAATTATTGCGTGCGGCGTCCGGATTTGTCTCCGCCACGTCACCCAGGGCCTGGTGCATCCGGGTGACGTGGCGCGTCTGGATTCGCCTCCGAACGGTTCGGACGCCGCACGCAATAATCTCTCCCACAAGTGACACCCCACAACATAATAGATTTAATGTACATAAGAGGGCAAGCAATAACCAGGTTTAAAAGTAAGGCCCCATTTGGTTGCTTTAAATTAGAAAATATATTTTCAAAATGATAACATTTGCTAATTTCTTTATTTGGTTGGATATAGTGAGAATTCAACATTAGCTTTTATCTTAAAAACCCCACTTAAAATCAAGATTGTGAAAACATGACCGGACAACGAACCGAAAAAAGAAGAGATTCACGGTTCGATGGTTTATGGTTCGACCAGGAATCAATGAAGATTGAACCGGATGATATAATAAAGACTAATTTTATTAAAAAATAATAGAACTTACATAATAATGATGCTATGATTCCAAATAAGTGACAAAAATTTCAGCAGAATAAAAAACTACAATCCCATTTTCAGTCCGTTCAAGCCGTTCCTCAAAGCTAAACAAGAACTATTAGACTCAATTTCCAGTTGTTAAAAAAACTAGGGATCTCGCCTACATGCTCTCACTTCATTCAAAATAAAAAGTGCATCACATAGAAATAAAACTTGATGCAGATGTCGCTATTATATAAACCCTTACTTCAACCTACAGCTATTCTGAAAATGTCACTATTATATCAAAATGAAAAAAACTAAGTTGCAACACTTTAATATAGTGGATTCGAATGTAAGACTGTAAGAGCAGGAAGCTACTTGGGTCACTGCCAAAGATGATGGAGGGTGAGCTTCAATTCAACGTTCTCCGCATTTGATGGATTTTGTAACCTCAAATTTCACAAAGCAAAAGGGCGGGGAAGCATGAGTGCGAGCTACACGAACTAAAAATAAATAGGAAACTCACAAGAGAGTGCGAGAAGCAACTCTTCAACAAAATCCGGAAAAGGGGCCTTCAAGACTGCTAGTGGAAGAGGCTTTGAAATGTCTAGGACGGAGAGCTAGAAGAGGTAGGCTTCACGAGTTCGCGTTCTAGGAGAGGAAACTCAGAGGAAAATTGAGCAATGGATTTGTTTTAGGGCTTTCATTTTATTTATTAGGTTTACGAAGTGTAATTTTAATCGTTAGATTTGCCATCGAGGGCTCAAATTCACGGCAATATGAACTGGGCAGTTCTTTCGAAACTGGCCGGTTCGCTGGTTTCCCGGTTGAACCGGCAATTCCGCCTGTTTTACCCTAATTCAACTGTAGAACAATTTCACTAGTAGACCCGGACCGGCCACCAGACCGATTCACGGTTGAACCGGTCGGTCCAATCCGATTTTTAAAGCCATGCTTAAAACTCTACCAAATAAAGTGATTTCAATTTCACAAATAAAACAAAAAAAAATTTCATCAATTTGCAAAACATGCTTTCTATTTACAAACAACCAAAAAATCATAGGATTAGATTTGTTACATGAAGTTAAAGACTTTAAATTATAAGACAAGACGATATGGTTGCAATAATCAAGAATAAATAATGCTGATTTACAAAAAGGTGATATTGAGTCAAGTTCAACCTCCAATTCTACGTTCAACCAAAAGTATAATCATAGAGAAATTTTATAGTGGATCAATTATTTGAAAGATTTCTTTAAATACTATGTTTTATTTAATTTAAAAAAAAAAGTCGCTAATAAAATTAGTGAAACATGCTCAACTATTTTTACAAAATATTGCAGGTAAAACAAAATTAATATGTTTTACCATGAAACATAAACTTAAAGATAAATGTCCACGCTTTAATGAATATATAGAGCAATTGCATAATAGATTTAAGAGTAGCAAAGAAATACAATTCTAACATTTTTTAATATTATGCAAGTTATATGATTTGCGTCAAGCGAAATTTATTATCATTACTTATTTTAGTATGGGTTTTAGGAGAGGATTTCTGAAAGAAATAGGCTATAAATAACAGAAAACACTATCTTTTAGATGCATATTATGCAAGTTTTATGCAACTTATAGACACATGATTTGGCTCTAGAGAATTTTATCATCACTAGTTGTTTTATTATAAGTTTTAGACAATAATTTAAGAATGAACTAAACTATAATTAACCAAAAATATTATCTAAAATTTCATTTAAATTGCTGAATATTGAAACATGTCATGAGTATTCTATTAGAACTATCGCACTTGTGATTTCTAATTGAATATGATTTTATAGGAGAAATTGTAGCGCATGAATATTCTTTTGAGGATGTATTCAATGTAGAATATGATTTGTAGTTGCAAACTAAATTTATTTTTGATATTGTTGAAACTGAAACTGCGCCTACATTAGACAATTTATGAACTTGACATATGCACAAAAGTCAGCTGAAATTTGGAAGCAAATTTGGGCATGAGATCAAATCGGAACATGAATTTATAATAGAGCTCAAATATATTCCTAGATGTGAATTTGAATCAATTATAATTTGATGGTTAATGAATCAAGTAAGCAACCTAAAATATAACACTTGTTGAATTATATGAGTATATTATAAATGATTGGATTGATATTGATTTTCTTTTTAGTTCTTGGTTTAGAGATGTATAAATTCATAAAATGAATCTCCTGGTGAGAACTAAGTGACAAATATTTTGGAAAATTTGTTAATGATGAACGCCTTAGAAGAAACCAAAAATTTAAATCTCCATTAATTTGGTTAACCTTTAAGGTGCATGATTCCTTGAAACTCATATGTAAACTATTTGGATTAGTATTTTTTAAAGAGGAAGATTTCCCATATGGCATGTTAGAATTGTGCAGTCTACTTAGAATTTATTTTTCACCTAATTTTCTAGGAATTTTTTAAAAGTAATCATTATAGTCCTTAGAATGCATCATAGTTTTTAGTATTTTCATTAGTTATATCATTTGCATGATTTACCTAAATTGCATAAGGTATGTGCATAATATAGACAAATAAATAAGGCAATTATAATTTAATGACATGAATAGCAGGTACATGGAGTTTGGACTTGATAATAAAGTAATGGTGTTTTTAAATTCGAAAAGACTTCCCTCGTTCCTATATCTAATTAAATATTTGAGGTGCATGGAGTTTAAACCCTAAACTTATTTAATGTATGGAGTTTAAACCCTAAACTTAACATTTTAATGTATGATTCCTTTGATTGTGATCCAAGTATAACTACCAAATTCCAAGGAAAGTCATCCCATTATATTTTGATTGTGAGGCCTAGATTGTTCTTTACTTTGGTGAGCTCATTCATTTATTTAATTATTTCAAAATTTTTGTTATAGCTAGGGTTATTGATTTTGTTTAAATTTGATACAATTGGAATTTTAATTGTACAAGAAAAATTACATTGATTTTATGTTAATCTATTTTTTGTTGATTTCTTAGGATTTATTTGATTTTTACATTACCATTTGGGTTATGATTCTAGTATTATCAATTACGCATGTATGAAAGTAAGTTTTTACATAATTAGTGATCATTAATGTGTGAATCTTTATTTTTTTTTGTGTGATCTAAATTCACAGCATCATTAAAGTTGCATTAAGAAATCTAACCCTAAATTATATTATATCAATATTTATTGCAGTGACTTAAATGAACATGTAAGTTCTCATAGAGTGAGTTATAAGAGAATCCATGGTGAGTATTGAATAGAAAAGTAATTCAATAACCTACACTTAATTCCGCATAAGCATATTGAACTTGACAAGGTGCATGAAAATTAATTTATTTTACATTAAAAGTTGCAAAAGCATTTTGAAGTTATTAAATATATGTATGATAGAATATTAATTGACATTAAAAATAATTGTGAGGTGAACTAAGTTTTCAATTACCATAGAATTAAATAATGATCAACAACAAGTCCTTATATTTTTATATCAATTATGAAGATGCTTATAAAAAATATTTCAAATGGGAATGCCTTGGTGCATGCTTCTCGCAAATAATATAGTTCTATTAAGAGATATACTGAAATAGTATAAAATTGGAGCAATGAAAACAATGTTTATAGGATAGCAAACATAAAATTAGCAAATAAAGACATTATATAAGATGCAATTTTAGTGGGTGTGCAATTAGTTATTGGCCTATACTACTAGATAATAAAATAATATCGATCTGTGATAGATGTATTTATCTTGGAACTATTATAAAGAATGAGGCTATAAATAAGTTTTAGTGTTAAAAATTTTGGTAGTTAAAGTGAAGAAGTTTCCCAAAAATACTATGTGATAAATGGATATCAAAGAGTAAAAAGATAAATTTTATAAAATTAAAATTAGACTGCTATAGAGTATGAAACTCAGTGTTAGAGAGTTAAAAACGTTGTGCATAGAGAAGTTGAGTGCAATGGAAAATTGAGAATGTTAACATCAATGTGTGTCAAAACTAGGAAGTATAAATAAGGGAATGATTATATTAAAGAGATGGTTGAAATAGCATCTACTGTATATAAGATAATTTAAAATAAACTTTTGTGGTTTGCACATAAGCAAGGATAGTTAAAAATGTACCCATCTAAAATGATTAGGAATGAAAATGGACCAAAAACAATTTAAAGGAAAGTTATTCACAATGATTTGCAAAGAAAACATTTAAATAACTCCTATAATATCTAACAAAAATAAATGAAGAGTAAGGATTCAATAAGGAAACCTCAAATAGTTAGGGTAATACTAGTGATGATGACTATGATGACTAATAAATTGCCTAGATGGTATATACAATAAAATGATAAGCCCTAGGCATGATATTCGTACTTGCAATGATAGGAAGCAAAAAAGAATAATAATTGTTCATACAATAAAATGTGTCAAGCTATATCTCTTATAAGTATGTCAAAGTTGTCTAATGTGCTCAGAATAGCAAGTATCCTGCTATCTTCACAGCTAACAAATTAAGAAATACATATTTACTGAAAATGCTCTCAAAAAACTCTATCCAATTACAAAATTAATGGGGCTACTAAAGACATTCACAATATACGTCAATATATGCAGCACAGAAAGAAAGGTAGCATTTATTAAATAACTTACAGACTCCCGAATCATAGCCATCCGGATAGGGTTATTCTTTATCCTAGCAAGTGCCTCCTGCTCCCTTTGTCGGATTAGAAGTAATGGATCAGAATGCAGCTTCCTCCATGCATCATTTGCTGACTGAGGTTTGTCCTCAAATAAAGCTCCAGGAACAGCAGCCTAAAACATTACATAACTCGATAAATCACAGGACAGAAATTGCACTTCGAAACTTAATCGCTGAACTGCCCAAGCAAACAAGCACAAATTACACGAGGAAAAGTGGCTAGATTGTACGCAGGATAACCAATGAATGCCAATCCTTAACAGAGTTAAAGAGGAGCGCATACAAGGAAACTCATCACCATCTAACCTGCATTCCAAACCAGATAAGTGAAAGATTAACAACAATCATCACATCATGCTTCAATACAGCACGTCAAACAGGTTGTACTGAAACACCAGGATGTTGTTGGTATGGGGAGTGGCCTATAACGTAAACAACCACAAACCATGGAATCAACGTAAAGCTTCTATAAATGCGCTAATAGCAAAATAAAGATAAGATTCGCTTCATTTTTTCTCAAAAGAGAATTTAATGTTTTTAGCAACATTATAATCATCAATGTCAGCATTGTTCCAACTATTTGAGATATCCTATATGAATATCTTCATTCTCTATTCATTCCTATTGGAGCAGCATATGGGCCAAGCTTAAACAAGCTTATTGTTTGTTCTTGTTCGGCTTATTCAAAAATTTATTCGTTCGAAATACATTAAACAGGACGAGTTACAGTCTATAACGAACCGGTCGGGGGCCGGTTCAACCGAACCGGCCACCCGCCTATTTAGAAGTCGCGACCCAGGAAGGGTCGATATTCGCGAACGGAAGAGCGAAACCGAAGGGGGCGGATGACCAAACGCATGCGAGAGGGGATTTAGAGGATTTCTTTCGCCAATTTTAAAAATCCAACATGTTGGGAGATAAGAATTAAAGACTCCTTTTCAGTTCTACCGTTAAAGGAGTGATAAATTTGGAAGAATTTGTAATGAGCGAGAGGAACGACGAGAGAAGGGAAAAGGTTTGTTTTTCTTTCCTTTTTTTTTGTATAAATTGTTCCAAATTCTTCCTCTAATTGTTAGAAACATTTAATTGAAGATAAGGAAGGGTTTGAAAGCGAGAAGGAAGAATTTTGGGAGAGAGAAGGATTTAGAGATTTTAAGAAAATCCTCATTTTTTTCTTTGTAAGTGATTTTCCTAATATACAATTTTTAGTTAATTTTTGTTATTAAAGCATATTTTATGGAAGTTTATATTTATATGAAAGTTGTAGAAATTCAATTCAACAAGGAAATTCGAAGTTGAGGTTGCTCCAAGGATCGAGGATTTGAAAGGATTAAAGTGGGTAACTATACTTGTGGAAATTTTTATTTTTGTTTCAAATCTGAAATTAATAGTTCATATAATTGTATACAATTTTATAAGCGTTAAGATTTTTGAAAACTATTCATAGATGATACAATGAAAATCCTAAGACATGGATTAATATAGAAATAGTATAACTGCAAATGATGAAGTAATATGTGCATAAGAAAGTTTATGGATATGGAAAATAAAAGATATGAAAAAGAAATGGAATGTAAAGTTGAAATATATATATCTATGTATAAGTATATAAATATAAGAAAATAATATAATACAAAATGACACAAAGGGAAAATGAATGCATGCAAATTATAGGAGTCACCCCTATATGATACTGGCTGGGGAAGCAATGTACCCGTGCACGATAGAAAGGAAAAGGGAAAAAGGAAAAGGGAAATAAAATGAAAATGGTTGTACCTTTGGGTACATTTAGACAGTGCTCCTATACGAATTAAATGAGAAAAGGAATATAGATTAAAGTAATTTTATAAATGAATGTGATGGGATATGTATGAATGGATATGTATAAAAGAAACAAATGAAAGGAAATGAACAAAGTAAAGGGAAAAGTACACCAATGTAAAGGAAATTTTATTGTAATTTATTGAATTTTATACATATGAAGTAATGTTGAGAATTACCTACTGAGTTTACTAAACCACGAATTTAAATATTTCAGGTAAGTCTTCAGAGATTTAGAAATGGCAGAAAGAGAAGAGTTCGTCTATCGAAGATGACGTACATCTAATAACAGGTAATTTATGATCTGAGATAAATGTAAAGTATTTGAAGAATTTTTTGTTAGTGGCTCTTCAGATAAATGAAAGAAAATTTGATGTTTTAATATTGTTATGTTATGAACTGATTAGATCTTACCGTTCGACTTTTAGTTCCCGCCTCGTTAAATCGAGTATCCGAGCCGGGTCGTGACAGTCAATGCAAGGTTTTACTCCTGCAATGCAAAGAGTTTGTTGCCATGAATCGAACCAAATATCTAGGCACAATGGAACAAAGCTAACCATTGCTTCAAGCCTTCCATCTATGTTTATCACCCTAAGATTCTTAAATATGCATGAAAATAGTTATCAGAGTAATAATGAATGACCACCTCATATCACAAGCTTTGTCAAGATGTGATTTAAGCATTCCACTATTCCTTAATTACTACGCCAATAAGAATAAATTTGAATAGCTAAACTTCGGGTCCTCACCACAAGTGGAGAAATGGATGACAGAAGAATAGCTTGATCTGACATTTGCCATAGACAAGAATATATAAATGCTACATTATGACAACCAAATTTCTTAAAAGCTCATTATGGTACTGATTAAAACACATGTTCTTTGAAGCCTAATTATTGACAGGTAATATTCCCTAAGAAACACAACCATAGAATTCTATGACCTTGAACCACAAAGTATGGACACAATCTGAAGAAACGATACAAAATATAATTAAAGGTAAGGATATTAGGACATCTAAGAACATAATATATTCACGTCATAGCAATATGAGAAATATTTGTGGAAAATACGTGTTATTTGTGTCCATATGTGAATATAACATATCACCATCTGGATATGACAAACATTTATGTGTAATATACATGTGTAATGTGTCCCTATCTGTGCATGTGTGCATATGCAGTTACGTGTACAAATGGATATAAAAGAAAGTGAGATGGATGCATAAAATCCGTTAATACACAAAACATAAATAAATAATAAGTGTAGATATATAGATGATGGCTCAAAAGATGTACATATATACAATATTCATATGGATGAAATACAGTTGTCAGCCAATGAAAAATGAAGCATAAATAAATTAAAAACTCAATAATAAACATCAAATGCATATATATATATATATATAGTGCGATAAAAGTGGTGCATCACATTCATGAGAAAACTAAATTAGCAATAAGGTCAAGTGATCAAAATAGAGAAGAGCTTCCAAGAGATTATCATAAAGACTTGAAAAAAGAAAATTTTAGCAATTAGTGTATGCATCCAAGTATTAGCTAGTAAAAAATTCACTAATAGCCAAATTGACCATGTATGAATGAGAACATTAGGAAGGATGTGTTTGAAAAATCTAGGAAAGATAATTGAAAAATAATTTATAAAGATGGTAAGATTTGTGCCTATTGATGATAAGAATGTGGTAAATAGAGTTTAAATGGCTCGACCATGCATAATGAAGGAAAGAAAATGAATCCATAAGAAGGCAAATTAAATTAGTATCCAAAGATTAAGAAAGAAAAGAGCATATAAAACATAATATTGATATAAGTCACATAAAAATTGTTGACTGTAAAACTATAATCCACGTAAGACTCAACTTCCGACTCAGCCAACTACTCCCACGATCGCAAGTAACCGCTTCCTACAACCACTCCTCATGACACAAAACAACGCAACCCTTCCCATTTTCATTCTCACGCAAACAGACAAGCTCTCAGAACGAAAGAGAAGAAAGATCTGAAACTCACCTCCGGGCTCCCGTTGATCTCCGGACCAGGCGCCGACTTCTGTCCCTCTACACTCGCCTATCGATCTCCAGCCTCCTGCTCCGACGTCGAACCGGCCGGATCCGACTCCGGCTGCCAAACCCATCGAACATTCTTCCATCTCCGACCTTGCCGTCGAATCCCCCGTCCCGATTCCTGCGTCCGAAGCTGAAGCCGCCTGCAGACCCGAAGTCTTCCCGCGTGCCCTAACTCCGGCCGACTCCAACCAGTCACCACCTCCTCCGCTCGGACCCGCCGCCGACTCGCCGGACCCGCCTAGCCTCCGATCTGACGCCTGCCGTGCGTGCCCTAGCCCGACTCCTGGCTTCTCCGATCCGCCCGATCGGGCTATGCCCGATCCTCCTATATATGTATAACAGATATATTATTATATTATATAATAATAATAATATATTATATTAGATATATTATATTATAATATACTTTTTATATTATAATATGTATTATTATTATTTATATATAATAATAATATACATTATATTATATTAAGTTATACTATAATAAATATATTTTATTATAATATATTATTATTATTATTATATATTAAAATACAAAAAGGGGGGAAAGGGGGTCTTCAATCAAGCATCAAAATCAACGAATCGTCCGCAAACATTTATCTGCAACCATTCGTCGTCAACCAAAGCTTCTGAAGACAATTTCCCGGGTCCGACAACGCTCCGAAGCCCCTGGCCGTTGACTATCTTTCCGGCCGGGCGGACTTAAAAGGGCAAATGCCCTCCTTACCTCCCGGCGTCGGGGAGGGGACGCCGGAAGGCTGCCGAAATTTTCTCAAAAATTTGGTTGGGACTTAGCCAAATTTTTGAGAAAATTGAAAATGGCTCAAATGAACATTTAATTTTAAAATAATTACAAATATTAATTAATTTGATAAATTAAATGATAAAAAAAAGAGAGAAAGGGATCGTCAAATCAGCACATCGCAATCGGCAACCAAGGATCATCAATTGGAGCTTCTGAAGATCAATCCCGGGACCCGACAACGCCCCGAAGCCCTCGATCGTCGATTATCTTTCCGGCCGGGTGGACTTGAAAGGGCAAATGCCCTCCTTACCTCCCGGCGCCGAGGAGGGGACGCCGGGAGGCTGCCGAAATTTTCTTAAAAATATGGGACTTAGCCAAAATTCTGAAAAATTGGAGAAATGTGCATTGATTTAATTTGGAATTAATTAATTAATTAAACATTAAATCAAAATTTAAATTTTAATTAATTCATTTAATCAATTAATGTAAAGAAAGAGGAGGAAAAGGATCTTCAATCGAGCATCGGCAATCAACAATCATTAAAAAATCAACGGCAATCGACAATCGTCTGCAACCATTTGTCGTCAACTAAAGCTTCTGAAGATCAATCCCGGGGCCCGACAACGCCCCGAAGCCCTTGGCCGTCGATTATCTTTCCGGCCGGGCGGACTTGAAAGGGCAAATGCCCTCCTTACCTCCCGGTGCCGGGGAGGGGACGTCGGAAGGCTGTCAAAATTTCCAGTGAACAACGGGGGACTTGGACAGAAAATTAGAAATTGATTTAGACATAATTCAAACCTAAAAATCAATTGTAAATCAAATTTGATCAAATAATTTTGGACTTAAACTCAAACTGGACTCAGAACTAGACTCGATTTGGACAACATAAAATTGAAATGAAAATTTGGAGTCCATTTTGTCAATCTCTGATTACAGATTACCTGTGATATACTGATATTGGGATTGAAAAGAGTACCAAACTATGATTCTCTGATAATTAATCACAAATGACTTGATGATTTTGGTATATGGAAACATAAAAAAATGCTCATTATTCCATCAGATGAAGACATATCATAAATATGTGAAGAGGGGTAAGGATCAAAGGATCTTGTTGATCTAGAAAGCCAAAAGCTATGCTATGATGGTAAAAGCTTAATGGTCACTTATTGATTTAAGGATATCTTTAAATATAATGATGGTATGATCTATTTTATTGGGCACAAGTATACTAAAGTCAATACTTAATCAATTGATAAGAGTTTAAATCTTTCAATATTGAATCTAACTGTATTGACGAAGGAGAATGCAAGAGACTATTGAAAAGAGAGATTTGGGTTGAGTATTGTCATCCCCTAAGATTATATTATCATTAGTATATGCCGAAAAAAAAAGATATTTCCTTTGAAGAAGAGGAGCTTTCATCTCTTCCACTTACAAGATGTGATATGATACTCGATCATGGAAATAATGACTCCTTTAGTTCATTTGAAAGAAATGTGAAAAGAACTATTGAGTCAAGTTGTCAAAGCATAGTTACAAGATCATCCGATACAAGTAACTTAGATCACAATGATCTTGTATTCAGATAAGAATATAGTTTTGGTGATAGATTGTATCGTTGATAATAATCTTGCAACCAAAGCTTACACACCATCAAATAAGTTTTAAATGCAAATATGACACTCAAGCATACTACAATTCACCTGTAAGTAGGAATATGAAGTTCATAGTGCTCACAATAACTAGCCTACAAGCAAGGACAAGGAGCTTGTATCTAACAAATTAGTCCGCTTATGGAAGAGAATAGGGAAAATTATAGCAAGCAGGATAATTCTCCTACGAACACGAGCACAATCTCCTAATATCTATTGAGCAAATATCCTCTACGAGCTGTGCTAAGTGACGCTTAGAGGAGTTAAAACAAACTAAATGTAATAGGTGAAATCTAATACACTTCAACGCCACCGGATCCGCAACATGTGTACAAACGGACAGAAGACGTTCGTAGGCCCTTAAAAGAATTCTTGGACATTTCCTAAAACAAAAATCACTTGCACAGATTGATCATATTTAAATATTTTAAAATCCCTCATGCATGTGCTCCGACAAATGCGATAAATTTCTAAACGCAAAAGTCTGAGAATGCTGCGCAGGGTCAAATGATATTCCCCGCATGTGCTCCGATCGTCATATCTGAGTCCCAAATCCAACGATTCGAGAATGCTACGCGGGTCAAATATTCAAGTTTCATCCTCCTCCATGAAAGAACTGGAGTGACATGACTTGAATCACAAAATGCCTCCCAAATTCATACGAAAATACTAGTGACTTTAACGTCACCCCGATGATGGCCGTGTTGACTGAAAATCTCAACCGAAGGGGTCAAATCTCAAATCAAACAAAATTCCAAATCTCTGAAATGAAATCTATCACTTAAAATTTTAAAACTAAAAATCATCCACCTCCCGCAACCGTTTGTCGGGGGTGATAAATTTGAAATTAACCTCAGCTCACAAAGAACGAATGCATGTCGGGTGTATCGCTAAGATTCATCCTCAAATAGTCTCTTGCCAGCAGGGACGTGGCATGTGCCCTCTGATCGGGTGGTTTTGCCGTAAAATGGCACCATTATATTACGATCATGGCCAAAGCCCGTATGTTCCCTAAAGGCGTCAAACCCTTGAGCGATGAATCATAGGGTATAGTCGATAGGCACAAAGCCCTCTGTCAGCTAAGGTGGATTCAGATATATCCCCTTAGACAAACACCACCCCAGGTCTACAAGGTACCCTTGGACGAAGCAACCCATGGCTGCCGACAAGGATCCTTCTGTCAGGTTGGGTCGACTACCTCCTCTGACTAAGTAGACCAGGGAACATGACAGCCCGGGACGACGGAACCATGGGATCTTGATCGGGCTCGTCTTCATTCCCCCACCACCAATTTTAAGTTCGTGGTGATAATTTCTAAATCATAAATTCAAATCTCAAATTCAAACTCTAAAATTGTTGCTATTATACGCTGGATTTACAATCTATGCGAGCTTTTTAACGACTAGCCTTAATCGAAAATTCTCTCTCATTATCGGGAGGGGTAATTAACTATAGGGGCTTGCGCCTATAGGAAACCAGAACTCAGATTATAAAGTCCTTACAAAATAAGGGCGAAATCTCTGGGTAGTGTCTTATCTAAAACCCAATCTGCCTTCTGAAAATTCACCCGGAACCTAATCTAGTTAAAACTCTTCACCGTCATCACAAACAAACAAGAAAAATAGATTCGATGATGCGGAGAGGCCGGGAATATACTTAATGGAATTTTCGGAGCCCATAAAAATATTGGTGTGGAATATGTCTACCACCTCATGCAAAACTAAATAGTTAAGATAAGACTAATGATGATATATAATTCACAAGTTCAAGCAAAATCTCAGATGTAATAATATATCCTTTGTATAAATTTAAAAAATATTAACATCATCAAATATCTTCAAAATCCAACCATTCCTTTTGAAATTCAAAATCAAAATATTAATTGGCACATTAGACACAATATCTTTGGGGCTTCAAAGTAGAAGAAATAATCATATAATGAAATGACACCTCTTTAGAAGTATATGTGCCTTATAGCATATGAATCTCTACTAAATAATCTAATAACTTAAATCTCATGTAGCACAAAATAGTATCTCGATAACTATAAAGGATAAGATGATGAAATAAGAACTCTTTACAAGTATATGTGCCTTATAGCTTCTAAATCCTAGTAAAATAATCTAATCCTTTAATCACATGCCCATCCCAAAATGAATCAGAGAAAAGACAAGCCTAAATGAGCCACCCCTTGATGCAGGCAAAGGTTTATCATTTTTGTAATTTCTTTGCTGCCATGGTGTTTGGGCTGATTTGGGTTGAGCCAAGTTTTGTTGGGTATTTAAGTGGTGGGCTGATGATGGCTTAATGGGCTTGGCCCATTGTGGGTGTCTTGTTGTTCGGTGTTTATTTGGAGCAGCAAATAAAGGGTTGTGAGATTTTTCTCTTGCCAGCTGATGAGGCCTTTCGGTTTTTGGGATTTCCTAGTTTTTCCTGTTCGGTTTTGGGCTATCCCATTGCTGGCCTGTTCGGTTCCCTAGCTGCTGTTCCGATTTTTTGGCTGGCTCCTGGGTTTCCACCGTGAGTTAATGCTGCTTTTTTCTCCTGTTTGCTGATTGGTTGAATGGACCTGGCTGATTTGGGCTGTTGGGCTTCCCACCGTGAGTTAATGCTGCCTTTTTCCTTCTCTGTTTTGGTTGGCTGTTCGGGTGGCTGTTTTAGGGGCTGTTTGGATGGCCCCATATATATAAGATGTTTTGTTATGTTAAAAGAGGAGATTATGTGAGAAATTTTCGGACTTAAAAACCTGCAAGTTTTGGGAAAAGCTTGCGAGCTTCTTCTTCTTCTTCTTCTTCTTCTTGGGAAAGCTTGCGAGCTTGTCCTCTCTCCTTCGTCTTGGCTTCTAACCTCTTTCTTCTCTCCGCAAGTGTCCACCTCATTTGTATCTTTCTTCTCAATCAAGGAATGCAAGTTTAGGTGTTTGTTTTTATTTCATAAGTTTGTAAGAGTTGTTTTATTCCTATAAAAGTTGTATTTTATTTAAATATCATAGTTTGTCCATTTTGGTGGTATTTTATGTATTTTCTTATGTTCCTAGGAAGTCTTTTAGTATGTTGCAAAAATTAGGATCTTCCTAATTTCTTGCTTGCATCAATTTGGTGTCAGAGCATGTAGTTGTCGAGTGTCTTGGTGTCATGTAATTTTGTTTGCATCTTTGGTATCAGAGAATTTTCAAGTGAAAAATCAACAAGAAGTCGAACCAACAAATTTTGAAGAAGTATGCAGCCAAGATTCAAGAATTGGATCCTTCGTCTCGTCGGGAAAAAATCTAAAAGCGATCTCATCGGGAGATGAGAATTTTCAAGTGGGGAAGAATTGATGCAGGCAAAGGTTTATCATTTTTGTAATTTCTTTGCTGCCATGGTGTTTGGGCTGATTTGGGTTGAGCCAAGTTTTGTTGAGTATTTAAGTGGTGGGTTGATGATGGCTTAATGGGCTTGGCCCATTGTGGGTGTCTTGCTGTTTGGTGTTTATTTGGAGCAGCAAATTAAGGGTTGTGGGATTTTTCTCTTGCCAGTTGATGAGGCCTTTCGGTTTCTGGGATTTCCTGGTTTTTCCTGTTCGGTTTTGGGCTATCCCGTTGCTGGCCTGTTCGGTTCCCTAACTGCTATTCCGATTTTTTGGCTGGCTCCTGGGTTTCCACCGTGAGTTAATGCTGCCTTTTTCTCCTGTTTATTGATTGGTTGAATGGAGCTGGCTGATTTGGGCTGTTGGGCTTCCCACCGTGAGTTAATGTTGCCTTTTTCCTTCTCTGTTTTGGTTGGCTGTTCGGGTGGCTGTTTTAGGGGCTGTTTGGATGGCCCCATATATATAAGATGTTTTGTTATGTTAACATAGGAGATTATGTGAGAAATTTTTGGACTTAAAAACCTGCGGGTTTTGGGAAAAGCTTGCGAGCTTGTTCCTCTTATTTTTCTTCTTCTTGGGAAAGCTTGCGAGCTTGTCCTCTCTCCTTCGTCTTGGCTTCTAACCTCTTTCTTCTCTCCGCAAGTGTCCACCTCATTTGTATCTTTCTTCTCAATCAAGGAATGCAAGTTTAGGTGTTTGTTTTTATTTCATAAGTTTGTAAGAGTCGTTTTATTCCTATAAAAGTTGTATTTTGTTTAAATATCGTAGTTTGACCATTTTGGTGGTATTTTATGTATTTTTTTATGTTCCTAGGAAGTCTTTTAGTATGTTTGAAAAAATTAGGGTCTTCCTAATTTCTTGCTTCCATCACCCCTACAAGCATATAATGCAATATTGCATACAAGCAGCTATAGATATGATCTCGAGAATAACAAACTCACACATATGGAAAAATACAATGCAACTAATATGCAACACATTATACACAACAAAAGTGACAATTGAGTTCTCATATATGACAAGTATGCATTTAAAGCACCCAAGCATTTATAAAAATAAAAATTTAGAAAAAAATCCAAAGAATCATTGGAGCTGCTATCCAGAAAAAATATGGAAACAGAAAATTCAAAGCATTAACACGTGAAAGTCAAAAACTTAAAACTATGGTCAAAGGCTAGGAATTACTTAAAAGTAAATGCCTTTGCACTCCGCTAGAATAAAACAAATTTTCCAGGTAAACCATATAAAGAGGAAAAATATTCTCAAGACCATGATGGCAATACCCTACTATATATACACAAATATCTAAAACCAAGTTAATTATCAAAATCTCATTCTAGTTGACCTATCAATAAAAGTCACCACAATTTTATAATCGGTATTGCTTCATGACTTCCTTGCTCTGATAGAGAAGAGCTCAAATCAAAGATCAAGTCCTTTGGTATACTATTGCAGGTGGGATTTAAACCTTGATTAAATCTGACCAAATAGATTTTTTGAGACTTTAAGGGGGGCATTTGGATATAGGATTTAAGCAGGATTTGAGTTAAATCCTACCAAATGCCAAAAAATGCTATGTTAATTCTCAAAGTTAAATCCTGATTTCACGCCATTTTTTCCCTTTTTTCGTAAATCCCGAATTTATGAAATCTAGAAGTTTGACGGATTTACAGGTTTGAGGGACATGAAGCATGGGAGAAAGGTGCAACAAACACCTGTTCTTTCGTCTACTTAAGCTCGACAGGCAACCAACCGAAGGTAAAGCAACAACGACTATGAGGGAATGCTTAGTTTAGGTGCACAATAGGAGGAGATAGAAGGGAAGGAAATCAGAGTAAAGGACATAGAGGTGAAAGATAAGAGGAAAGAAGAGAAAACAAATGTGTTGGGCATCAAAATAGACTCCAAGAGCAAAGAGCTATTCACTTTGACCCTCGTCGGCATCGCTATCTCTAATAATTGTGTCATCTCAGTCCATGTTTACCGCTTGTCCTATCACTCTGATAGTGTCGATTTCCACTCTACACAACTATTTCTCATTGTCTTCTTTATCTAAAGAACCCTTCATTTCCCTTTATTCTTGGTCAGGTGGTTCAAACCAATACGTGGACATGTTGAAGCCGATGGACAAAGCATATGAAGGTTTTTGCAGCCTAATACAAGTATTGTTTGCTTCTTCAAGCTACCACCTTTGAGCTCTTCATCATTTCTCTCCCTTGAATTTGCGAACACTTCTATTATTTTCCCTCTTTTCTATTTTCTTGTAAATGGATAGATTTGGTTATAAAAATATTTTAAGAAGCTAGTGTACTTAAGATTTATAGAAATAGATGGGCAGTGTAGCTTTTTTTGCAGGATTCCCTATATTTGTACTAACTATTATTATTTCATTATAATTTATTTACATAAATCTCATATGAATTAACAGCCCTAAATCTTAACTTATGTTGCCAAACAATTTCACAGGATTTAACATCTTTCTTGCCAAACAGTTTGTGGTATTTAAACGCCCATAAGTTTTAATAAATCTGGATTTACAAAATTTACTAAATCCTATTTTGAGTTAAATCCTAGTTGAACCCTAAATCCTAGTGTTTGGATAAATATCATTTCAACCCCATTGTTGTTTAAATTGAAGAATTGTTAAATCAGATTTAACCGATTTAAATTTTTTTCCTCTAACAAATCTTAAATCTTAAAACAAATAGTAAAAAAAAATAGGATATAAATAACGAGATTTAACAGTTGCCATGCCAAGAAATTTTCAGGTTTTAATCCGGTTAAAATTTACTAAATCTGAATAGACAGGATTTCTATTTGAGTTAAATCCTACTTGTAGCCAAACAGCCCTTTGACGACAAAAGCTAACTAAAACCATACCTTAGACGAGCTAGACTCCGCTGCAGTGGTCGACGCCCCACCTGAAGGCTGGACTTGGAGCGCCTTGAACCCATCGGAGCTCCCCTTCCCCACCGCCAACCCCGACTCATACAGGAAATCCAACCGCTCCTGCCGCCTACAAACACAAGATTCGACAAAAAAAGTGGACGTGAGCTTACACCACCATGGCAACAAACTGTAAACCAAACCCTACCCCTAATCATAAGAATAAAAAAAAAAAAGCAAAGTAGGAAACATACGGGACGAGGCCAGCCGCCTCTTGGAGCTGCCTGAACTCGGATCGTTCGCGCTCCTCGTGGATCTGCTTGCGGAGCTCCTCGAGCTTCTTCTGCTCGGCGTCGTGCTTCTGCTCCGCCTTCCACACGTTCTCGATATTCCGAAGGCTCCCCGTGTGCCATCCTTTCTTGTTCAGAAACTTTAAAGCCATCGCCTGAAAACCCTAAAAATTACTTTCCCGTCCTTTCTCTTTCTGATCCCTCCAAATCTCCTGGGCTCTTCCCTCTGCCTTTGCACGCTCCGTCGGGAAGTTATTCAGAAGCAGCGAGAGATGGTTGCGCTGACTTGGATTATCGCAGGTACATAAGTATTGCAGATCATTCCTCTTGTTGTAAAAGGACCCGTGGGCATTCAAGGAGAACTGGAGAAGGCTAGGTCCGTGGGCTACAAACCTTTAGCTCATTTGTCAAGAAAAGAAATCTCCTATTTATAATAAAATGAAAATCAACTAAATATTCACCAAAATTAAGACAATTAACAATAGCTGTTTTATTAACTATTTTATGATAAATAATTGATAATTATAAATATATATAATTAGTTTAGATGAAATTAAGAGATGATATTTGGCATTGTTGCGTCCTTGAATATTTGCGGCGATAGAGAAATATAAAGTTTAACATCTTAGCTTTGTACGAAGACCCAACACGCAATCAAATAAGAGAAAAGGTGTTGCATCCGTACGAGACACCGGAGTTTTTACTTGGAAATCCTAAAAAAGGGAAAAAATCACGAGGCCTAGCATAGTTTGAATGAATCCACTAGTATTTACAGTCGATTACAAATGAGGCCCTTCCTTGGGAGAAGACCCTGGCTTGATGTCACAAATATACATCATATAGAGCGCATTACATTGTGGGAATTACAATAATCAACATAGACATGTTTGTTTGGTCGGCAGGATCATAATCAATAGACGATGGAGGTCGGAAATATTGTAGTCGACAAGCATTGGAGGTCAGAAAAGACCGTAGTATGGTGATAGAGATTAGGAGAACCTTAGTTAGTCGGGCGACGGAGGTCGGAAAGATCGTAGTATGGTGACAGAGGTCGGGAGGACCGTTGTCTGTCAATGAATGTCGGAAGGACCGTAGTCGACGATGGAGGTCGGAAGGACCTTTGTCTAGCGACTAAGGTTAGAAGGATCGTAGTTGACGATTGAGGGCGAAAGGACCATAGTCAAAAAGATCGTAGTCAACATGTGTTGGAGGTCGGAAAGATCGTAGAATGGTGATAGAGGTCGAGAAGACCATTGTCTGGTGACAAAGGTCGGAAGGACCGTACTCAACGATAGAGGTCAGAAGGACCATAATCTGGCGACGGAGGTCAGAAGGGCCATAATTGACGATGGAGGTCGGAAGGATCATAATCAGCAAGTGACCAAGGTCAAAAAAATCATAGCTGACAAGTGTTGGAGGTTGGAAAGACCATAATATGGTGATAGAGGTCGGGAGGACCGTTGTTTGGCGACGGAGGTCAGAAGGACCGTAGTCGACGATGGAGGTCAGAAGGACCTTTGTTTGGCGACGAAGGTCAGAGGAACCGTAGTCGACGATGGAGGTCAGAAGGACCATAGTTGGCAAGCGACAGAGGTTGGAAAGACCGTAGTCTACAGGTGTTGGGGGTCGAAAAGACTGTCATATGGTGATAGAGGTCGGGAGGACCATTATCTGGCGACGGAGGTCGGAAGGACCGTAGTCAACGATTGAGGTTGGAAGGACCTTTGTCTGGCGACGGAGGTTAGAAGGACCGTAGTCGATGATGGAGGTCGGAAGGACCATAGTCGGAAGGCAACGGAGGTCAAAAAGACCGTAATCCGACCTTTAAGGTAGGAAGGACCGTAGGTGGTCAGGTGTAAGTCCGACAGAAGTCCGGACGTTAGGTGGTGGTCCAACAGAAGTCCGACGTCAAGTGGTGGTCTGATAGAAGTCCAACGTCAGGTTGTGGTTCGGCAGAAGTCAAGGCTTCAGGTAGTGGTCCGGCAGAAGTCTGGCGTCAGGTAGTGGTTTGGCAGAAGTCCGGGCGTCAGGGGTGGTCTGGAAGAAGTCCGACATCGGGCGGTGGTCTGTTAGAAGTCCAACGTCGGGCGGTGGTCTAGCGGAAGTCCGGGCATCAGTTGGTGGTCCGGCGGAAGCCTGGCATCAGGCAGTGTTCTGGCGGAAGTCCGGGCATCAGTTAGTGGTCCCGCGGAAGTTTGGCGTCAGGCGATGGTCCGGCAGAAGTCCGGCGTCGGGTAGTGGTCTTGCGGAATTCCGGGCATCAGTTGGTGGTTGGACGGAAGTCCGGGCGTCAGTTGGTGGTCGGACGGAAGTCCGTGCGTCAGTTGGTGGTTTGGCGGAAGTCTGGAGTCAGGCGGTGGTCCGGCAGAAGTCCGGTGCCAAGCGGAGGTCCGGCAGAAGTCCGGTGCCAAGCGGAGGTCCGGCAGAAGTTCGACGTCGGCCAGTAGTCCGGCGGAAGTCCGGGTTGTGGTTGAGGAGGAGCGAGGAGGCAAGAGCGATCTCTGATCTCTCTCTTACTTCTCTTCTTCTTTTGGCTTGGGGTCTCCTTCCATGAGAAGTGAGGGGTCAATTTATAGATTTCTAAGAGTTGCATGACCCATAAATAGAAGGAAGATCAAGGGTAAATTGGGGGGTGGTTTGGATGGACGGCCGATGTTGAATACCTTGATCTTGGACCATTTATTAGGCATTTGAATGTCTTAATGATATCAAAATTTGACGATCTTTGGCTCATTGGATTCGTCTTGTTGAGCCGCTCAATTTGACTATAAGCATGTCATGTTGAAAATCGTTTCGTAATCTGAATTATAGTTTGAACCTTCCAAATGTGCTACGGGTCTTTGATTTTAACCCATGTGGGCTTGGATTGAGTCGAACTTGGTGTCATTGGATTTGTATTTTCGAGACAATTAGTTCGACTATAAGTTTGCTAAAATCGGAGTTCAAATGGTTCCAAATTTAATTTTTGAAGTTTCCAATTTGATTTTGCTTTGAGATTCGTGCCCGATCAAGATAATTTTTTGATGATATATCAGGCACATAATATGATTGTAATATAATATGATTTGAATTTAAATTTTAAAAATAAATATATATGGGATTTATGTTAGAGCTAGAGAGTTTTTCAAGTAACAGCTCAAATTGAATTTCTTAAAAAAAAAAATTCCAACCTTTTTCGTTTGGGCTTAAGATTTATATGGACAATTTTAAAGTACTTTTTAATTTGAATTTATTAATATCAAAAGAGAAAATCTGATATAATATAAAATTTATAATTTATTACGTATATTCTTCATATTTTCAAAGTATATATATTATTCAATATAAGTTACTAAAGTATCACTAATCTACTTATCTTCAATTTTATTCGGTAGCCTAATTTTTAAAACAATTATAACTAAATTCAAGATTGTGAAAATTGGACCGGACGACGAACCTGAAGAAGGAGAGATTCACGATTCGACTGGTCGAATTGGATGATGTAATAAATAATAATATTATTAAAATTAATAAAATTAACATAATACTATTATTATTTTATATTACATATTTAATATAAATTTAATTCAAACATAAATTTATGAATTTAATATAAATTATTATTATTTATGTTATATGTTTAAATATATTTTACATCTATATGTTATATACCAAATTTATTTTATAAATTTATATCTAAAAATTATTTATGTAAAAATAGTTTATCATTAATTAATAGATACAATTATTTTTTATAGTGTATAAATAAATAATAAATTATTATTAACTAATATATAAATATTATTGGTTATATTATAAGTATATGTATATTATAAATATAAATATATAAGCATCAAATATATCTACTAAATTTAAAAAACATATATAATATAAATGTATAAATAAAAATATAAATATAATTTATAATAAGAATAATATTTAATATAATATATAAATTTGTAATATTAAGAAATTATATTATTACTTTGTAATATACTTTATAATAAATTTATAATACATATTAAAAGATTTTGCATCCCAATCAGCCAAATCAACCCAAATTTATAGCTCAATTCAGCCCAAATTCTCATTCTAACCAATATAACCAATATAGTATTCATGGCAATAAGACATGTTAAGTGAGATGACTTATATATACCATGCTTAAGTTCATCTTCATGTTTAATAAAAATATTTTAAAAAGTTTAAAAGGTTTAAATAAAATAAAATATATTATTTAAAAGATAATTAATTAAAATTAAATATTTTTATAAAATAACCGATTATACAAAATCGGCACCGCTTTTACCGATTTTCCGATTCAACCGGTGGTTCAAACTGGCATGCAAATCCGATCTTTGAATTTGATCGAACCAGAAACTTGGCAAGTTCACTATCGAACAAGTTAAACCGACCGGTCCAGTCCGATTTTCAAAACGTTGACTAAAATAGCCATTTTCAGCACTTGTTAGAACAACACGTAAAACTAATGTCAGATTCAATAGTTTGAAAATAAGATAATATAAAGTAGCATTCTTATTCTGAATCATTTTCTCAACAAGGCTTCCCATGCCTTTTAAGGATGAAAATTGTGCATCATGATGCATATCCAAAATATAAGTTTTTAGTTACTTTTCAAGAATTATTGGATATAGTGGAGTAAAATTATTTGAATAAATTTATCATTCTGATTTACTTTTGTGGTTGTAGCATGGGTTATGCCTAGCCAAGAATCAGTTCTCATATATGATGTCAAACTGTTACATTTAAGAATATTCATGGTGGTAAATAGAGTGTTTACCTTAGCTTTATATCAAGACAGAGCACACACAAATAAAAATGGAGTTATAATATACAACAAATTTTTACATGGAAAACTTAAAAAGAGAAAAATCAAGAGATATGACCCGGTTAAAATGATTCAACTAATGTATATCATTTGTTATAAATGACGCCCTTCCTCCTAATTAGGGAATGCATTGATGCAATATAGTAGATACTAACTATAGAAGATTTACTCCATAGTGAAAGTTGTAAGAGCCTTGAGGCATCAGAGTTTTTCTTCGAAAATTATTTTTCATATATTCAAGAGGTCTAATATAAATATTGATGTGGACATCAGGAGTTAGAGTCGTGCAATGGCATGCATTAACCTTATAAGCAATACTGTGCATCAATGTTAGTGGTGACAAAGTCTATGAGTGTTGGCCTTTGTGATGATGGCATGCATCAATTTTATAGGTGATAGTATATATTGATATTATTGATGATGATATGTGATGAAGTTAGTGGTCACTAATGGTGTCGACGACATGCCTCAACCTTATAGGCGATGAAGTCTGTGGGCATTGATGTGATGGGTGATGGTGGTTGAGAGAGTGTAGTCTAGCAATAGTGGCCAAAGGATTATAATCTAGCAATGACAATCATACAATTGTAGTCGGGCAAAAGTGGCCAAGAGACTGTAGTCGGGCAATAATGATCAAAAGATTGTAATCAGATATTGTGACCGAAAGAACATAATTGATGGTTGGAAGAAAGTAGTCTAGCAACAATGGACAAGAAATCATAGTCAAGCGATGGTGGAATCGAGCAACAATGGATGGAGGATAATAGTTGGGTGATAGTGGCCAGATGTTCGCAGTCGAGTTATGATGGCCAGAAGACCATAATCGAGCGATATTGTTGTGAGACTATAGTCGGGTAATGGTGGTCGAATGATCATAATCAAGTGATGATGATTAGAAGATTATAATTGGGCACTGATGGCTGAAGGATTGCAGTCAAATGATGGCAATCAAAGAGCCATAATCAGAAGACAATAATTAGAGGATCGTAGTCATGTGAAGATAATAGGAGGACCCTAGTTGAGCGACCAAGTTTGAGAGACCATAGCCGAGTAATGGTTGTCGGAGTATTGTACTTGAGTGACGGTGAATGGGAAATCATAGTCATAGATAGTAGTTAGATGATCGCGGTCAAGGGATAAGTATCAGAGGACTATAGTCAAATAATGACGATCAGAAGGTCATAGTCCAGAAATGATGGTCTAGAGGTGCAAATGAGTCAAGCTGACTCCTGAGCCTACTCGAGCTCGATTTTGATGACAAGATCATGAGCCGAGCTTAGTGAGTTTTGAGCTCAAGCAGATTTACAAGCTCGTTGGGTAATCGAGCTTGAGTTTGATTGAGTGGTTGCTCGACTCATTGACTCGTCGAGCGGCTCGAGTACAGAAGGCGGAATCGCAAAGGCGCTAAAGGCGAAAGGTAGAATCACGGTAGCAGAAGCGAGAGCAAAAGGTGGAATCACATGTGCGGAAGCGCGGGAATGGGTGTGGAAGAGGAAGCGGACGCGAGTGCGGATGAGCGGAAGTGAAATCGCGAATGGAGAATCGCCTGTAACCGGGGACGCAGAAGCTGGAATAGGATCCAAAAGCGGAAGAGAAAGTCGGCTTTACGCCTCACGAGTTCACATCCATAGCAATGAGCAGAGCTTGAGCTCGAGTTCGAGCTCGCAATTTGAACGATGAGGAGCTCGAGTTAAGCATGACTCGAACTTGACTCGACTCATTTACACCCCTATAATGATCAAAAGACAGTAGTTTGGAGATAGTAGTACGGAAGGATCACAATTACGAGATGATGGTTGGTGGACCGAAGTTAGGCATTAGTGATAGGAGGACCATGATCCATCAATGATCAGATGGTGATAGCCCAACATTAGCAATCTATGATCGGGCGTTGGTAAATCGTTGGCAGCCAAAGGAAGGTCTAAAAGCAATGGTCAATGGATGGTCTAATGATGACGTTCAGACGGTGATCTGACTGCTACAATTGGGAGGTGGTCCAACAATAGAGACCAGGCGATGTTCCATGGCGGTGGGCCGACGATGGCGATCAAGCGATGTTCCAACAGTGGAGGTTGGACAGTGGTTTATTAACAATAATGAGGCTGCCCGGAAGCGCTGTCAGACTGAGTAGCGAGAGCTTTAAGCAGTTGTCGTGACGCCATATTCTCTGCTGAGAATGGCCGGGAAGATCAAAGGGACTATCGAGATAATGAGGAGAGCGAAGAGCTTTCCGAGAACATTTTAAAGGGTTGCTGAGAAATGCTCCCATGCTGTAGCTGAAACCACCGAGAAGATACTGGAGCTGAGAGCGTACGTTCGCCAAGAGAAGACGACCGAAGTTGGCGGAGAATGGTAACGAGTTGATGAGGTGTTCGCGCGAGACAGGAGGGAGGAACTGAGACAGGACTCTTCCAGAATTGTAATAACATGAAATAGAACGAACTGAATCCATGGGATATTGTGGGTGATACCAAAGTAACGAAATCCAAAAGGAAAGTTTTTGTTCTGAGAGAGAGAGAGAGAGAGAGAGAGAGAGAGAGAGAGAGAGAGAGAGAGGGAAGGGGGAGAGAGAACGAGATTCGTGGAGATGCTATTCGAAGCCTCGGGAGCGTGAGAAATTCTTGCCTAAATTCGGGGACGAAACTAAAGAGGCAAGGGAGGAAGCTTTTGCCCTGACGTCGAGCCGCTGGAGGAGTAAATGTGAGGAGATGAATCCTGTTGGTCGGGCAGTGGGTACTAAGCAAACCACAAGGTTTTGAAAATAGAAGCGGACGGCCAATCAGAAGGAGAGGTTTAAGATTTGATCGGTTGAATCGGGGTTGAATCAGACGCGTAATAAAGAAATAAAATTATAAGAAATTCATAAAATAAGCGACTATTTCCTTTTAAAGTTGATATTAGTAGCTTCTAAATTGGATCATACTTGTAACTAATGTGAGTTAATTCAATGACTTGAATGAATGTCATAAAATCATAAATAACATATCCAAAAGGTAGACGAGCCATGCGCCGGCAGCTGGGAGGTCGAAGGAGGCGTTCTGGATGGACTGCAATGAGGACTGGGGTCGGAGGAGTCGCGTATGTAGTCGAGAGTCGCCTATGTTACGACATATACAAGGGCCTAATAGTCTAATACCGAACCGCAATCTCCATACGCCGTTCGATCGTAGTTAAACGGCTTAGATTTTTTATTTTAAGAACCGTCCGGTTCTTCTAAAACCGACCGCCGGTTCAACCAATTTTTTGACCGGTATTCCCCGTTTCTAAGCCCAGCCGGTTATTTCGGCTGACAGGACTGCCCGCCGGACCGGTTCACGGTTGAATCGGTCAAACCGGCCGGTCCAGTCCGGTTTCGATAACCTTGCCTAAGAGTACAACCAATGATCTGCTAAAAGATCAAAGACTGCACATTCCAGCTTAAAATGATTCAATTACATTCTGAAAATGGTTAAGCTTGACAAAAAGATTTGATAATTCTAAACAATGGTTACTTTAATTATATTGCTCAAGGCTGTAGCTACCATTAATACACATTTAAAGAAGATAAGATAAAAGAAAAAAAAAAAAGCAACATGTCAGATTCACAGTTAACTCGTCTCTCAAAAATGTACTCTTGGAAATAAATAAACCTTTTTGATGGAGTAAAACAATGTATTACCCGTAAGGAGTAAGCCGAGTTATGTAATAAATCAGCCATCCTTCTATGTATTTGTTATTACAGTGCATGGCAACTTTCAACTAATATGCATGGTCATAATATAGTTTAACTTGCCAATTCACAAAACTGTATCAGAAAACAGATCATGAACTCTTGCAAAAAATAATGAAGGTTACCATGGAAAATGGAATGGTCACCATGAAATTAGCTGCTTGAGATACTCTGCAAAGATTCGCATTAAGTGAAGGCAGGGGATTGTTGACTGCCGAAGCATAAAAGCAAACGGGATTAGATTTAAGGACCTTAGCAATAACTTCCAACAGCATTACCCACTAAGTTAGCTGTATGGTGCATGCATTTTATAGCAGGCAAATTGACGAGTGTTTCCTTTTTTCTTTTCTACAGATAAAAGGAAGTTCTTTGAGCCAATATTTTTTGCAGAGCATATAGCCAAGTGCTTGCTTCATCTTATATGTATATTTTATGCTTCAGAACTGCTCTCCGTATCATAATGCTTAACTGAAACTCCAGTATAAGGATTCTTTTTCCTAGTCTTCTTTGACCTCGTTATCTCTACTTTTCGTTTGGAGAGAATCATTGAAATAGCAACCAAGAAACCGACCACAGAAAGAGCCCAAATACCAATCATCCAGATCCTCAAAGATCTATCCAGAATGTTTGATCCATGAAGCAAAGATATATTAGAAGCTTCTGAAACAGGCAATTTACTTGTTCTATATACTATTTCCTTCTTTTCATCAATTTTCCCATCCAACAATGCAGGCTGTGAATTCTTGATGCTATATAAAGGACACTTCCTCCGTCCATGATGCAACTGAAGAGCACGGTTCAATGCTTGTCCACATTCAATGCTAAGGAGATCCCTTTGCAAGGCTTTTTCATCCATGGTGGTAAGGTCAGAAGGATGCGACGGCGGTTCAGGGAACTTGGCCCAGCAGGTGTTCACCACATCAGTGGTTCTCCAGTCAGCTTTGTCAAAACTCCAGTTGCCGACAGTAAATCTGAGCCCATAATGAAAGACTTTATAGTTGACACCAGGATCAGGAACATAACCTGGATAAATTAGTATGTCTCTTCTAACAATATGCTTCAAATTTAGCTGCATGAAAGTTAAAATAAAAAGAGTCATAAATTCATGCCGGGTATTGAAATTTTCCCTGCCCATGTAAAAGTTTAAAAAGGTGGTTCAGTTGCAGTGTTGGAGAAAAAAAAGGGGATACGACACTAAGGAATGTACATGATACGCTGAACAGAAGGTTGCTTCCTTGGAGAATTCTTTTGACACATCATCTTTGTTGTATACATTAGTACAGATTATGCTTGGTCTCATACGTACTCAGGCACATAGTTCAATAGGGATAACAACCTAGAACCAGATGCAGCTCTTTAACAATCAGCCATAATTAGAAGTATGATGGGAAATACCTGTCTGTTGGAGAGTAGGCTAAGGAGATTGATAGTTTATTTGAAAATTATGATGGAAACCACTAGCCACATCTCTTATTTTTTGTCTTCTATCATCAAACGTCATTAGAGAGTAGGTTAAGGAGATTGATAGTTTATGATTAAAATTATGATATTTGTGTATGAGCCGTACTATAAATATAGTAGCTCTGATTATAGATAAGAGTTTCAAGGATAATATTGTAGAAATTAATACAATTAGTGATAAAATTATAACTTTAAAGATTATTGTTGATGCTAAGATTATTAATATTATAAATGTCTACGCTCCTAAAGTAGGTTTGGATATATGTTCAAAATAAAAATTTTGTAATGACTTAAAAGTATTAATACAAAAATACCTCTTTAAAAATAGCTAAGATTATTAATATTATAGAATGATATAATATTTTAAAAATATTCATGATAGCTAACAGTTTGAAGCGACTAATGAAGTTGATAGGACCATATTAGATTTTTCTCCAGTTTATAATTTTGTAATTGCTAATACCTTATTTAAAAAAAGAGAGAAGCATCTCATCACTTATAAAAATAGATACAGTAAAATTCAAATTGATTATTTTTTATTAGAAAAATATATCGTTTAGATTGCAAATATTATACTCCAAGTGAAAGTTTATGTACACAGCATTGCTGATTAATTTTGAACTTTAAAATGACGGGGCGAAATATAAAAAAAATTATAAAATATTATCCTAGAATTAGATGGGGGTATTTAAAGAACACTAATAAAAATATTTTTGAGAGTAAAATTTAAGATATTAAAATTTTGATTGTATATGAGGAAGCTAATGTTATGTGAAAAAAATAGCTAGTGATATTAAGAATGTTGTAAAGAATGTGCTTTAAGTATCAAAAGGAAAACCCCTAATAGTAAAAATAGTTGGAGGTAGAATCAAAATGTGCAAGAAAAGATCAAAAATAAAAAATTTTGTTATAAAATTGGTTTGAATGTAAAAGCTGAAAAAATTGGGAAAGATATAAAGGAGCACGTAAGAAATCTAAGTAATATGCGATGCGAATTTAGTTTTTAATGATTTATATAATAGATTAAATACTAAGGAGAGCAAAAGATGTATGTATAAGTTAGTCAAACAAAGATGTAAGAGAAGTAAGAATTTAATTCAAGTGACGTGCAGTACGAATGAAGATCAAAATTTTTTTTTATTAGAATAAGATATTTAACAAAAATGAATGAGATATTTCGATAAGCTTTTTAATAAAGATTATGAAGATATGATTGACTTTAGTGACCTCAACATCCTAAATGAAAATAGATATTTTTATTTTTATCATCGTATTAGTAAAACTAAAGTTAGAGAGGCTTTGAAGAAAATAAAGTGTGAAAAAGTTGTTGGATCTGGTGATCTTTCAATAGAGGTGTGGAAATGTTTAAAAAATGAAGAAATTTTTTTACTTGTAAAACTTTTCAATATTATTTTGAATACTAAAAATATTCTAGATGAGTAGAGCACTGTGTTGATTCCTATTTTTGAAAAAAAAGGTGATGCACAAGAGTGTGCGAACTATAGAGAAATTAAGATAATATGTCATACATTAAAACTATGGGAGAGAATTACATAACATAGATTACGACGTAATACTAATGTTTCTCAAAATTAATTTAGATTCATATCAGGTAGGTCAACTATGAAAGCTATACATTTATTAAGAGCTTTGATGGAGAAGTATGGAGAGAATAAGGATGATCTACATATGATACTTATTGATTTAGAGAAAACATATGATAAAATTCCAAGAGAAGTGCTCTGGAGAGTTCTAAAAAAGAAAGGATTTAATAATGCTTATATTCAAGTTATTAAGGATATGTATGCAGAAGTTGTTGTGTTCAAATATATGGTGGTTTGACCAAGTATTTTCCTATTTCAGTTGGATTACATCAAGGATCAGCTTTAAGCCTATATCTTTTTGCTTTAGTCATGGATATTCTCAGTAGACATTTACAAAAGGATGTACCATAGTGTATGCTTTTTGCTGATGATATTCTTTTGTTTAAAAAATAGGGAGTTAAAGGAAACTTGACTTATAGAGGTCAATCTTAGAATTTAAAGGTTTTTGTTTGAGTGGATCTAAAATCGAATACATAGAGTAGTTTTCGTAGTAATAGATCTAGTGAGGGGGATTGTGACTTTGGGCGATCAAGTCATTAATACGAGTACACGTAGATATCTTGAGTATATTGTTCAAAGTGATGGTGAAATAGATTGGGATATTATTAGTAGAATTCAGGTTGGATGGTTGAAGCGAAGGAATACATCGGACCTGTTGTGCGATAGAAAATTACCCCTCAAACTTAAGGGAAAATTCTATAAGATGGTGGTGAGACCTGCAATGTTTTATGATGGAGAATGTTGGACATTAAATGAGAAACATTAAATTAACTTGAGTGTTGTAGAGATGAAGATGCTCTAGTGGATGAGTGGCTTCACTCTTAGAGATAGAATGAGAAATGACTATGTACGTGAAAAGGTTGATTAGCTCTAGTGGCAAAAAAAATTAGAGAGAGTCGCCTTAGATGGTTTGGACACCAAATGTAGACCTTTCAATAACCCAATTAAGAGAGTAGATGTATTGGAATGTTAAGAAAAGTAAAGGTATATCTAAAAAGACTTAGCTAGAAAATACTAGAAATTATATTTTTTATTAAATGTAAACAAGGATTCGACTCTTAATATGACATAATGAAGAAAAAGGATTCATGTAGCCGACCTCACGTAGTGGGATAAAGGCTTAATGTTGTTGTTGTTGCTGTATCATCAAACATCATTAGTCATAATACATAGCCTCCGATCATAGTGGTGGCAATATCAAAACCAACATCCCGAGTAAAGAAAAGGATGCATCTTTGTTCATCAAGATCCATAAGAAAAAATAAGGATTAAAATTTGATATGTGTATAGTAAAAACACATAAAATGTACTGACACTAAAATTTTTTTTGCAATTAAAACATGCATGCTACAGTGTGTGTGTATGATTGCATGATGCAGAGAAGGCATAGATATGGAACACATGCATGGCACATTTGTTTAACTCCACAACCAATCTAGCTCCCAAAAATTGATAGAAGACATCAGGGTCATTTATGTAATTTGTAGATTAGGATTATATTAATCAGTCTCTATGAGTTATTGTTATTTAGAGATAAATAATATGTATTAAGAGCTAATAAGTAGTTTATGAGTCTTTAAAAGTTTGTATTTTTATAAATAGTCTCCATTATGAGACATTAGGGTAACGAGTGAAAAAAAGAGATAAGCCTCCCCAAACCTGAGTTCTGATCTTTTTCTCTTCCCCACTCAATTTTTGAAGTTGCCAGCGAACTAAAATCGTAGCTTATTTCTAATCTAATAATCGGTTTGTATCAATGGCATTCTCATTGAGCCTCATTGGCCGCCTAGTGCGCTATTTTTGTTGATGATGTCCCAGCTCTAACATCGCTTGGATCTATTCTTGTGTCCCTAATCTCCACTCCAACTTTGCCCAAATTTGATTTTCGATGTCCTGATGTTCGCCATCATCCCAGCAAAATAAAAGAGGCAAAAACAAATCAAAATTTTAGCCTCTAAATCCCATCACCTAGTCGTTGTCATTTATCCTATCCAATTGTCATCGTTGATCCTCCCAAATACCATCATTGATCATCCTTTCCCACCTCAAGATCTTATTATTGTTCATCGTGCCCCATACCCCTCAACATCAACGTTCCAAACCTCTTGCCACAGTCGCCAAAGACAAGATCCGATTGTCCTTGCCCTATACATAACTTCCAACCTCACCACCTTCGAACATCATGAGATCTTGCCGATCTATCAATCCCCAACCTTCAACCTCAAATCTAAGCATGCTAACATGCCAATAGTGTCATCACCAACCCCACTTCACTTGACCCAAAGCCCATATCTTTTGTTGCCACAATGCCTCTACTTAGGCCACACTGTTGACCCATACATTAAGAAAAGCGCGAAAATAGGCAAAAATCGACAACTTCAGTGACAGTCGACGGGCGCGACGCATTACTTAAGTAGTCAAATGACCTCCGACCGCCAAACGAACTATGTCATTCCGATCAGAGCGTCGAATTCGCCTAAAAGGGAGCCCCTCGCAGTCAAATCGGACGAAAAAGGTCAAAATTGGCCACCAACACCTAAAATTGACGCGCGACGCTGCCCAAATGACGTCCGATTACAAAACGAACTTCGTTGTTGGGTTCAGAACGTCGACAATACCTAAAATCAACTGTAGTTTCGCACAAAGAAATTTACGTGCGAAAATCAATAGGAATTCCGAGTCAACGACGCACGAATCGAGGCTAAAATGAGATCTTCTCTCAATTTTCTATTATTTTAAAATAATAAATTATTATAAATAATAATAATATTAGTATTGTTATTATTAATAATAATTAAATACAATCAAAGTCAAAAAATCAAATAAAAAAATATACCTCGTATCCCTGCGTCTACTCTGATCGAATCCCCGAAATCCTGGCGATGTTCGAGTCTCCTCCTGCAAATCCTGCGACTAGCCTCGATCAAGCTTTACTCTCGTGATAAAACGAGACCGAACAACCTCTGTTCCGACTTCTTCTACGATTACAAGCCTCCACAGTTAATCCCTCCGACCTTCAGAGCCACCAATCCTCCCAACTTCCGACTCTTCATCCCGATAGTCCTCTGCCGACCCAGCTCCCATACCTAATCCTCCTAGCTTGACTGAGCCCAACTGTCGATTCCTAACTGCAAGCCGCACACAATCAATCAAGCAGACCACCGATTCCACTACCTGCGCATGTAGCCGAAACCGCGAGTCACCTGCACCCTTCTGCTTGATCCCACGTTCGATCCCTTAACCTGCTTCAACCTCCCCTATCCCGATTTTCCTCCTTCACCAGTCGATTCCAACCTCCAAGCCCGATCGCGAGCTACCCACAACTCCCGACCGCGCCTGTCTCTTGTCAAAGTCCTGACCGACCTAGATCCCGTCGCCCCTCTACCAACCGATCGCACGACTACAGTCTCTCAACCTTCGAACCGCATGCAATTCCGTAGCCTTACCCAATCTTGTACACACAATCCGTCCGAAATCCACAAGAACACTTCCCAGTGCTGATCGGCAGCCAGATCGGCCTGACTCCCGCAACCTTGCCCGATCTCCTGTGCCAACCACCTAGCCGACCTGCTCCCTGCGATTACTTCCGATCCAACTACAATCATTGAACTATACTTGGCCGAGCTCCCCAAGCCAACTCGCCTCCTCCTTCCTCTCTAGTTCACGGCCTCAACCGACGAATAGCTCGACCATCCCTCTATAGTCGCAGAACTCGCACCTCACCTTAGCCGATCCCTTGTTGTTGCCAATCAACCACTACATTCCCTCTTCTCACCACAACAACCCTTTTTTTATTATTTTTATTATTATTTATTATTACTCTTAGTTATTATTATTAATTACTACTATTTATTAGTATTATTATTTAATATTATTAATATTAACATTATTATTATTATTATTATAATTATTATTATTTAGAAAAAAAAGAAGAAAAGTTAAAAAAAGAGAGACAAAAAAAGGGAAAAAAAGAAAGGAAATGAAAGAAAGAAAAAGTGTTTCCTTTTTGTGCTCTTGTGCATATTCGGCGTCGTTGTCCCGACACCATCGTCGTCGACCCCCTTTGCTGAGGTATAATGATTTCTAAACACAAAAACTCCCAAAATCATTATATATTTGTGCTCCAAAGTCCAAACAATTAAAGTGAGCTTCAAGTTCGTCCAAAATTTCTACTAAAATAAAGTCTTATAAAAACCTAACTAAACTATTTTAATCATATCAAATAATTTTAAAATTAATTATTAAATTATTTTAAAAATTAAAATATATAAATATTAAAAACTATTTATAATTTTATTAAAAAATTCCTAAAATTCAAATTGTGCGCGCTGTGCGCCATTGCGCACACATGGCGCAAATGACGCGCGCCAACTTGAACATGTGCGTCGCGCCATGTAGCTGGTGCCATAGGTGCGCTGTGCAGCGCCATGCGCCATGGAGCGCCATTTTGTGCCATTGACAAGTATGGCTAAGACTCCCCAAATTTCTCCTAAACGGGGGAACGACGGGAGGCTGCCGAAATTCAGAGTGAAAATACATAGAACGTAGACAAATAGCAGGGGACCTGACTTGAACTACAGGGAACTGAACTTGCATATTATTGAATTACAGGGAACTGGACCCAACACCTAAAACAAAGTCTGGAAATCATAAAATAACAAAAATTGAATATAAACATGCAAGCAAAGAAAAATGGTGAACAAACCCCCAGATGCACACAAATTATAAACTATGAAATTAAAATGACTTGAATATTCAACCTGTAAATGAGATCATGCAATGAGCACAACACTGAAATGAAGTCTATGTACATTCAATTTGATACAATGAGCACAACAATTTGATACAATCGATGAGTTTGAAGTGAATGAAGTATATTAATCTGCCAACAAGCAATAGGTTGTGAACATAGTAATTTCCCTACTACCGAGGTCAGCTAGCTTGCAAAATACATGCAGTAGTTCTAATGAACACTGAAAGATGCGCAAGCAAACATGGCAACTTGTCGATCAATGTGCATAGGAGAATTAATGGTGAATGCAACTCACCCGGCAATCAGCATTAATTTGCAGATGAACACACGTTTGCCTGCGAACAATGACACTCCTTAAAAGATTAACTTGCAAGCACACACATCAAAACAATAAGGGTCAACATACGACAAACATAACGAGTTCTTAGCCAACATGAATAAGGAATGCACATTGTCTACAAATAGAGGCAGCGAACTTATGATGAATGAGAATACTTGCAAACAATAGTAGATGACCTATCATATGCATAACTTGCATACAAATTAAAATAGTAAATTCACAATGAATACAAGCTCCTACTAATCACTGTAGGAAACTCGTCATGTACATAGCAGAGTGCTTATGGATAGTAGTTAGAGATCTAATATGCACAGAATAGTCTACACATAGACGATAGTAGAGGTGTAAACGAGTCGAGTCAAGTAGTGGCCTTATTGAGCTCGACTCGTCAGATATATAGTCGGCTTGAACTTGAGCTCGTCCCACTGTAAATGAGCTCGAGCCGGCTTGCGAGCCTCGGCGAGATTTTTAAAATTTAGGTGGGATTTAAAAATATTTAAATTTAATAAACATGTTTAGCATTTATTATTAATTTTTTAAATATTTAAATTTAATAAATAAAATAAAATTATTTAAAAACTATTAATAATTATTTGAGCCGGCTCGCGAGCTCATGAGCCGAGCCTCATCAAGCTCGAACTAAAGCTCGTTTACCAAACAAGCTTAAGTTTGAGCTCGAGCTCGACTTGTGAGCACGACAAGCTCGGCTCGCAAGCCCATAAACGAGTCGAGCTTGAGCCGGCTCTACTCACTTACACTCTTAAATGATAGCAAGCAAGAGGCTGTGAATGTCACAACACCCTTACACACAACAACCACTCAACGACAGACGAGTACATTAATTTCCTGCAAGCAAAAGATGGTCAACATACAATAAATGCAAGCACCTGCGAGCTGTTGTAGAAGTCATGGCATGTATATGACATGCTACTCACCAGAAAATGCAAAAGGGTTGTAATAAATGCAAATACTACAAACCGCTGTAGGAGATTCATTAGTGCACGACTGTCTACCTGCATAAGTAGCAAATAACCCAAAACTTAATGCTACAATTCACCTGTAAGCAGAAGCAATGAATTCGTAGTAAAAATTACGGGTCACTGGTAAAACTAAGGCAGTAAGTTTGCAGTGTCTGGTTGTCACGCCAAATAAATCAGCTTGCTCGCAAAAAATAGGTGGAAGAGTCCTGATGCAACGTGCAGCTCATTTGCAAGCTGAAGTACACTGTCGCAAGTTGAATATTGAATAAAATGACAGCGACGTGCAGATGATGAAATGAGCTAAACTGCACTGCCGATGCACGACAAATGAAACTCAACGTGTTGCTAAATTACGCCACCGAATCCGCAATACTTGTACAAGTGAACAAAAGGCGTTTATAGGTTTCTAAATAGAACATTGCGCACACTCAAATGACAATAATTCGCACAACTAATTAGTATCAAAGACTTTAAAACACCCTCTCACATGTATTTGCAATAAGCAGAGGGTTTCATTCAAGCATGTCATTCAGTATTACATTTACATACAAAGATATTGCACATGCGCACCCTCCTACATGCATTTGCAATAAGCAGAGGATTTCATTCAAGCATCTTGCTCAGTGTTGCATTTACACGCAAAAAATATCACAAGATACAACTAAACAGTGTGCAAATACATATGCCAACATACATGCATACGTATAAATACATATGCTAACATGTCAATATGCAGACGCATACATGAGTGTGTATGTAAACATGCAGATGTGTCACATACGTCCACTGCATTGCATACATATAACCGCCATATAAATACATCTTATAAAATACATGCACCCGCATGGGCCCCCGTCGAGCATGTTATGGATACACACGTGACGTCTGATGATGCAACGCTGGTAAAAAAATAAACTTAAGCTCGAGCTCGATTCTTCTATGTGAATAGGTAGGAGTTGACACAGCTCAAACTATCAAACAAATCTATGATCATGGCATCGACCGTGAATATTTGTTTTATACATTCATATTAGGCCTTCAAGGTCTATAACAAAGAAAATTCACTAACAAAGGCATAAAGCTGACAACGAACCCAATCCTCTGTCGACAAGTTGACAGAGTCAACAAGGTTCAACTAACAAAATGAAATTGCCCATAAGTACCCCGATGATGGCCATGTTGATCGAAGATTTCAATTGGAGGGGACCCCAAATATTTAAATATGCTCCCAAATTCCTACGAAAATTCAAAACTCAAGAGTCAGCAAAACCTAAAATATTTAAAATTGAAATAAAAACACCAAAATACTTAAAACAAAATACACATTCACCCTCCGCAACAGTTTGTCGAGGTGGACAAATTTGAAAATCACTTCAGCTCACAAAGAGCGAATGTCTAGTAAAGAATATCACTATGATTCATTCTCAAACCGTTTCTTGCTAGTAAGGATGTGGCATGTGTCCTCTAACCGATGATTTCGCCGCCAAATGGCACCACATGTAAATGATTATGATCGGGTGATTTTGTCGTCAAATTGTACCATTAAATTACAGTCATAGTCAGAGCCCGTATGTTCCCCAACGATGTTAAATTATTGAGTAATAAATCAATAAGATATGACCGATAGGGCACAAAGCCCTCTGTTAGCTAAGCTGGCTTCAAATTTATCCCTTTAAACAAGCATTCATCCCAGGTTTATAAGGTACCCTTGGACGAAGCAATCCATGGTTGTCGACAAGGATCTTTCTGTTAGATTGGATCGACTACCTCCTCTGACTATGTAGACCAGAGACTATGATGACCCGGGACGACGGAACCATAGGATCTTGACCTGGTCTATTATCACTCTCCCCACCATCTATTTTAAGTACAAGGTAGTGAATTTTTAATTTTAAATATTAAATTTTCAAATACTTAAACATGCTACTACTATACGCTGGATATTACGTAATTGTTTGACGACTAGCCTTAATCAAAAATTCTCTCTCACTATTGGGAGGGGTAATTAGTTATAAGGGCTTGCGCCTATAAGAAACCTGAAGTCAAATCATAAAGTCCTCACAAAATGAGGGCAAAATCTCTGGTTAATGTCTTATTCAAAACCCAATATACCTTTTGAAATTTTGCCTAGGAACTTAAACGTTAAAACTTTCCTTGACGACTCAAAAAAGAAAGAAAGGGTACGTAGAGAGTTCGGGAGCGAATTTTCGGAGCCCACACACACCCACTCAGCCAAACAACAAACATCTAGTTTCCATGGCCACCACTTGCTTGACTTTGAGGAAAAGTCCATTTAAAGGGGTGGGTAATGTTAGTGTCTATAATGTAACGGATAGTTTATGATTAGATTAATAAGTTTATGTGAGTTATTGCTGTTTATAATTGAGTCATAGGTACTAGGAGCTAGTATATAGTTTATGAGTCTTTAAGAGCTTTGTATTTCTATAAACAGTCTCCATTAGAAGGCACTAGGGCAATGAATAATGAATTGAGCTAAGACTCCCAAAGCCTAAGGTATGATATCTTTCTCTTTCCCACCAGATTTTCGGAGTTGTCGGCAAACTAGGATCACCATTTATCCCTAGTCCAGCACTTGGTTCGTATCAAAAGTAAAAGCAAACCCTAATTAGGAAGAATACGTCAAGGCATTCGTAAATGCAAGAAAGCTACCATGTCTAACACTTTATTAGAAAGTAGTTACAACTATGACTTTCAATTTTAGTAATCAGATCAAGTTCAAATTAATTTTGTCCATTCAAAGGCTATATCATAAGGTTTTACATGTAAACCATACAAGAATCTTATTCAGTCATCAAAACATCGATAGATTACGACCAAGTAGTAAAATACATTGTGTGAAGCATTAAAAAATCAGCAATTAAATCATAAGGGATTAATATACATACTACACAATTTTTATATAGTTATATATTTAACACCTAAATCATTATATTTTTTAATATAACACCCTAGCATTTAAATTACATCAAAACATGAGTATGAAAATATATTTCAGTTAGATAATTTAATATTGGTGGTATTTTTAATATGATTTTGATATTATAGTATTATAAAAGTAAATATAAAGATCTAGGTATTAGATTAGTAAATATATAAGAATTTATGGTATATATATATAAATCAATCTGAAATCATTCATTACTCAATCCAAAATATCTTTATTTCAGTCAAACTGTTTAACCTATCAGGCAAGAATCCAGCATGTACTACAGTTGTCAACTGGCTGGAGACCTGCCACACCAACCAACCTGACCAAGCTTTCGAAGGGGCTGGTCCAGTTTTGAGGTCTATTGGTGTTGTTTATCCTTTGTTTTGGGGTCAATTCAATATAGAAGTAACGCCTAGGATAACCCTGAAAAACTAACCCGAGCGATCTTGGAAATGATGGTAGATTTTCTATATGCATTATTAATATGAAATGGACGTTACCCATGCAAACAATATATGAATAAACAAATAAGCATAATTTTAGACATACTAATTTCAATAAGTACATTCCTCTTATAAAAATTTGTATCTTAAGGCTGCAGTTTTTAGATCCAACACTTGACTGATGTCGTGTTGGACAAACAGGAAAAAAAAAAACTTGAAATGCCCATGCTTTGCACAATTTCAAGACAGTAGGCCAAGGTATATGAGGAGGGCCCGAGTCAAGATAGGTATATGATGTGCATTTAAAGAAGTAGGTCAGTTTTAAGCAGGCCCTAGTAATAAAATGCGTCTCCTCTTAAAGCATCCTGGCTAGTGTATGAACAATGAAAACAATGCAAGTATATTTTGAGAGACTGAAGCATAGCAGAATGTTGTCCAAATATGTTTTCTTTTGGCCACATTTAGGATGATATAAATAAATACCTCAGCTGCCCCAAACGAGTAGCCATACATTTCACTAATCCAGCCAGATGAATATATATCCCCAGTGAAATTGGTGGCATAATGAGCTTTATCAGCTCGAACCTCCTCTGTTTTATGAAGCCAATATAGTGCAAACTTCCGCAAGTCTTCTATATGCATTACTATGACACCACCAACCTTGTCGCAAGCTCCTGGATTGCGTGTATGAATCTTCGCCAGCACATTATCACAGCCAATAAGGTATCTGGTATGATAAAATGTCTTTTAAGCATTTTAAGGAGAAGTACACAGTTCTAAAGATCGAAATGACCTTGCTTTGAATTTAAATGTCTTACTCGTATGGTGTTGAAACTGGATGGCCACGTTCAGCACCATATTCCCATGGTGTGATGGGACCTCTAAGTATCATATCAGCATCAAGGATGACAATGAACTCAGCATCAGTCTCCACATGATTAAGCCAGTGGAGAACAGCAGCTGGTTTATTGATCGCTGGGTACCTAAAAGCCAAAAAAAATTGAACCATTAGTAGAGAAAGCCTGAACACAACCAAAACAATTTTTAGTTGGACTAAGGGTCTTTTGAGGACACGTAAATGAAAGCTATATCCATAACACCAAAAACTTCTCAAATTACTCCTTAAACAACAAATTATCCATTATATATATATATATATATATATATATATATATATATATATATATATATATATATATATATATATATATATATATATATATATATAAGTAGACTAAGGATATGAGCTCTGATACTCGCATAATTTACACCGTTAATCCGCATTTTAACTGATTAAGAATAGCGGTGTCAAAAAAAGACCCGACCCACAAATCTAATCCGAACCCGACCTAAAAAATCCGGATTCGGGTTGACTAGTTAAATAAATGGGTTGAGTTCGGGTACAAAAGTCCGACCCATATATTAAATAGGTAGGGCTCAAGTTGACCCGTCAACCCAATTTTGGCCAAAAATGGCCCCTTAAATTATTATTTTCTTAATTTTTTTATTTTTCGATATGACTGTCTTATTTTTTATTAATTAATCTAAAATGAAAGCTATATCCATAACACCAAAAACTTCTCAAATTACTCCTTAAACAACAAATTATATATATATATAAAAGTAGACTAAGGATATGAGCTCCGATACTCGTATAATTTACACCGTTAATCTGCATTTTAACTGATTAAAAAATAGCGGTCAAAAAAAGATCCGACCCACAAATCCAATCTGAACCCGACCTGAAAAATCCGGATTCAAGTTGACTAGTTTAATAAATGGGTCGGGTTCGGGTCCAAAAGTCCGACCCATATATTAAACAGGTCGGGCTCAAGTTGACCCGTCAACCCAATTTTGGCCCAAAATTACACCTTTAAATTATTATTTTCTTAATTTTTTTAATTTTTCGATATGATTGTCTTATTTTTTATTAATTAATCTAAAATCTATTGTTAAAAAGTCATACAAATTTTGTTTAAATCAAAAAGGGTTATCAAGTCGGATTTGGGTCATTCAGGTTGCTAGCAGGTCAGGTTCAAGTTCGCATTTTTAACCCGTTTATTAAACAAGTCGGGTTTGGATTGATCTATTTCGTGTCGGGTCAATTTCGGGTCAGACCCAAATCCAACCCGTTACCATTTTGACACCCCTAGTTAAAATTATAATATATTTGAATGAATTAAATATGGAATTGAAAAAAATGATCTACTTTAAAGTTCATTTTGAGCTGCACATGCTTTTCTACATTTGTTTTATATATATATATATATATTTTGCAATCACAATTTATTACGTTTTCTCAAAAAAAATCAAAGGCAGAATATTGAAAAATCGCAAAAAGTCATCCAAACGAGCAATATTTTTTAACTACTTTTCTAACACAAGCAATAAAAAAGATGTACAAAACAAAGTCTAAATCTCATTACTTTAAAATTGATACACCCTCCAAAAATTATCTTGATCGGGCACGAATCTCAAGGCAAAATCAAGTTGGAAACTTCCAAAATTAAAATTGGGACCATCCAAACTCTGATTTCAGCAAACTTACAGTCGAACTGAGCGTCTCAGAAATACGAACCCAACGACACCAAATTCAACCCAATCCGAGCCCAAATGGGTCCAAATCAAGAGTCTAAAGCGCTGTTTAAAGGTTCAAATCATAATTTGGATTACCAAACGGTCTCCAAATGTGACATGCTTATAGTCGAATCGAACGTCTCGACGAGACGAATCCAACGAGCCCAAGATCGCCAAAGTTCAACATCATTAAGACCTTCAAATGTCCAGCGAACGGTCTATGATCAAGGGATTCAAGATCGGCCGTCCATTCAAACCACTCCCTAACTACCCTTGATCTTCCAACTATTTACGGGTCATGCCACTCACGAAAATCTATAAATAGAGACCCCATTTCTCATGAAAAGGGGGACCTAATCCTAAGAGAGGAAGAGAGAGCTCTTGCCTCCTTGCTCCTCCTCGACCACCGCCGGAGTTCCACCGGACCACCACCTGAGGTTCTGCTCTTCGTCGGACCACCACCTAAGGCCCTGCTCTTCGCCGGACCACCACCTAAGGCCCTGCTCTTCGCCGGACCACCACCTGAGGCCCTGCACTTCGCCGGACCACCACCTAAGGCCCTGCTCTTCGCCGGACCACCACCTGAGGCCCTGCACTTCGCCGGACCACCACCTGAGGCCCTGCTCTTCGCCGGACCACCACCTGAGGCCCTGCTCTTCTCCGGACCACCACTTGACGTCCTGAGTTCTGCCGGATCTCCACCTGAGGTCCGAACTTCCGCCGAAGCATCACCTGATGTTCAAAGTTATATCAGAATACCAACTAAGGTCCTCCTGACCTCTGACATCAGATTAAGGTCCTTCTGACCTCCAACGCCAGCCGACCACGGTCCTTCCGACCTCCGTCGCCCTACCAATTCAGGTCCTCCTGACCTCTAACATCAGATTAAGGTCCTTCTGACCTCCAACGCCAGCCGACCACGGTCCTTCCGACCTCCGTCACCCTACCAATTCAAGTCCTCCTGACCTCTGACATCATATTAAGGTCCTTCTGACCTCCAACGCCAGCTGACCACGGTCCTTCCGACCTCCGTCGCCCCACCACCTGAGGCTCTGCTCTTCGTCGGACCACCACCTAAGGCCTTGCTCTTCGCCGGACCACCACCTAAGGCCCTGCTCTTCGCCGGACCACCACCTGAGGCCCTGCTCTTCGCCGGACCACCACCTGAGGCCCTGCACTTCGCCGGACCACCACCTAAGGCCCTGCTCTTCGCCGGACCACCACCTGAGGCCCTGCACTTCGCCGGACCACCACCTGAGGCCCTGCTCTTCGCCGGACCACCACCTGAGGCCCTGCTCTTCTCCGGACCACCACCTGACGTCTTGAGTTCTGTCGGACCTCCACCTGAGGTCCAAACTTCCGCCGAAGCATCACCTGATGTTCAAAGTTATATCAGAATACCAACTAAGGTCCTCCTGACCTCTGACATCAGATTAAGGTCCTTCTGACCTCCAATGCCAGCCGACCACGGTCCTTCCGACCTCCGTCGCCCTACCAATTCAGTTCCTCCTGACCTCTAACATCAGATTAAGGTCCTTCTGACCTCCAACGCCAGCCGACCACGGTCCTTCCGACCTCCGTCACCCTACCAATTCAGGTCCTCCTGACCTTTGACATCAGATTAAGGTCCTTCTGACCTCCAACGCCAGCCGATCACGGTCCTTCCGACCTCCGTCGCCCTACCAATTCAGGTCCTCCTGACCTCTGACATCAGATTAAGGTCATTCTGACCTCCAATGCCAGCCGACTACGGTCCTTCTGACCTCCGTCGCCCCACCAAATAAGGTCCTTCCGACCTCTGTCATCTGATTACGGTCTTTATGACCAGCAACATCAGTCAACTATGGTCCTTCCGACCTCCGTCGCCTGACCAACAAAGGTCCTCCCGACCTCTATCCTCAGACTACGGTCTCCCTGACCTACAACGTCTGTCAACTACGGTCTTTCCGACTTCCATCACCAAACAACGGTCTTTCTGACCCCTGTCTCCAGCCAAGTACGGTCCTTCTGACCTCTGTCGTCTGCCAACTATGGTCAGCCAACCTAGCAAATGTGTATATATTAATTCTCACAATGTAATGCACTCTATATGATGTATATTCGCTATATCAAGCCAAGTCCTTCCCCAAAACGGAGGACCTCGTTTGTAAACAACTGCAAATACTAGTGGATTCATTCAAACTGGGCCAGGCCCCGTGGTTTTTCCTCCTTTCAGGGGTTTCCACGTAAAAATTCTGGTGTCTCATATGAATATTACACCCTCTCTCTCTTTCATCTGATTGTGTGCTGGATTTTCGTACAATGCTAAGACGCTAAGCTTTATATTTCTCTACCGCCGTGAATACTCCAGGACGCAACAAAAATATATTTATTAATGTCATAAAACAAGTGAGTATAAAAGCTCTATATATATATATATATATATATATATATATATATATATATATATATATATATAACTTTTAATATTAGACACCCATACATCTCTTCCAAAATATTAGGCTATAACTTAGTTAATATTTAGGGTCTATTTTGAGCAATATTTCTATTGTTTCACTTTTTTAGACCGCTATCATATTTTTATTTGGCTATTACTTTCTTACTGAAGAATTTTTAATTGATTACTCTTCTTGCTAGAAAAATGGTACTACATCTACATATATATACTAAAAAAATATCTAATAAAGGAAATAATTAACTAGCTTAATTTTTTTACTAAAATTTAGAATATATTTTCTTTGAGAAACAATAAAGCCCTTTCTTAATCTAGTCACTTTCATTCCAAGAATATATTTAAGATTTCCAAAATCTTTAACTTCAAACTCTTTTGACAAATACTTCTTGAGTTTGTAAACCTGATTCTTCGCCATATATTTTTCAAAACCAGGTGGGATTTCCATGCAAACTTCCTCTTCGAGGTCATCATTTAAAAAGGCATTTTTTATATCGAGTTGTTGCAAGTATCAATCTTGGTTGACAACCAATAAGATAAGAATTCTAATAGTGTTAATTTTTTGCGATATAAGCATAAATTTGATAGTCTATCCCATAGGATTGTGTAAATTCTCTAGCTACCAACCGAGCCTTGAATCTCTCAATTGATTCATCTGTTTTGTACTTTATAGTGAAAATCCACTTGCACCGCACAGGCCTTTTTTCCAACTGGCAAATTAGTAGTCCATGTTCCACTCTTCTTCTCAAGTGCATCAATCTCATCTTGTACTGTCTTCTTCCACTCTGAATTTTTTTTTTCTTCCTTCCACCCTGAATTTTGTAATGCTTCTTATATTGTGCTAGGAACACGGATATCATCAATAGAAGTAATAAATGCTCTGTAAGATGTTGATACCCTTCATAAGTAACATAATTCTCAGTTGGATGACTCGTATGTCTCCTAACACCCTTCCTCAATACAATCAACTTGATAGAGTCATCAATGTTAGGAATTGACACGTCTCCAGTCTTATCCGTACCTATATTTTTTTCAGGCAGACTTAAAATTGAGTCAATATCTTGGCCACATGTTGGCTGTCATCCGTGCTCTAGCTTCCTATCTTTTCCTCCTCCTAATGTAGGTTTAAAAATTCTCATTAGCAAGTTATAGAGATACAGATTGAGCAGACACGAGAAGAAACATTTGTGGGTTGGACTGATGACTGAACATGCACGGGTGTGGACAAGTCTTGTGTACGGTCTTTGGGCACAACCACAAGTTGAGAAGAACTTGGTGAGACTGAGTGGGAAAAAGGCCCAAGCCCAAGAAAGAACTCCCAAACTTGATGCTCATTCATGCTCCCCCCCTAAACATGAGATTTGGGATAGAATGACACATGTTCAAAAAAAGAGACATCCATGATGGTGTAAAATATTTTGTTGGTTGGAGAATAATATTTATACCTTTTTTTAGTTGGAGAGTACCCTAAAAAAATACACTTATTGGCTCTATGATCAAATTTGCTACGGTGTTGAGGATACACATGAACAAATGTCATGCAACCAAATATCTTCAATGGTAAATAAGATGAAACTGCACGGGTGCGAGAAAATTTTTTCAGAAGAAGTTGTTATGGAGATTTAAAATTAAAGACTTTGGATGGCATATGATTGATCAAATATGTAGCTGTGAGAATGGCTTCCCCACATAAATAATTTAAAACATTACAGGAAAATATAAGACACCAGGTAACCTCCAAGAGATTATATTCTTGCATTCAGCCACCCCATTTTATTGAGGGGTGTCAACACAAGAACATATGTGGATAATCTCATGATTCTAGGTAGGTATTGAGACTACTAATGAAATATTCCCTAGCATTATCTGACTTAAGTACCTAAATTATAGAGTTGAATTAATTTTTAACCATAAGATTGAATGTTTGAGTCTGACCTCAGACTTTTTTTTTCATAAGGAAGACCCAAATTACCCTTGTATGATCATCAACAAATATCACAAATCATCGAGTGCTAGAAATATTTTTTATCGCCTCAAACATCACTATGGATTAAAGAAAAGACAATAGAATGTTTGTATGAAATTTGAGAATATACAGTTCGAGTATGCTTTGCAATCTAACAAGTTTCACAATGAAAATATGCAGAACTTTTATTGATAGATAATTTGGGAAACAATTTTGCAAGATACACAAAGCTATGATGATCAAGACGATAGTGTGATAATATAATTTCATTATTTTTATTGATATTAGAATTAGACACAAAATTGAAAGATTCTAACATATTCTAAGATTGGATGCAACTGTAAAACCAGAAAAATGCCGATCGTAAGTGTCGCATGCATTTCGATGCACTGCGACGAAAATAGGCGAATTTTTTAAGTTGTCAGAATTTGACGAAATAATTTTTATAAACTTTTACATAAAATTTCGAGCGATTTGGTATAAAGAACTTAGGGTTAATTTTACTTGGATTTGAAATTAAAAAAAATCGTCAAAGATTATTTAAGAGAAAATTACTACATAGCCCTTCAAATTCTTTATGAAACAAGTGCATGCAAGGGTGATTATGACATTTGGCTTTTCCCCTTTTTCCCTCACCGCCTAAAAGACTTAGAAGGGACCGAAACTTTCGGTCCCTTCAGTGTCGTTTTGGTTGGCCGAATAAGAGAGGGCGGTAAGAGGTCCAAGACGGCGGCTAGGGCAGTTTTCCGGCGGCGGTTTTGGGAGAAATCGAAGGGGAAGGCTTAGGGAGGAAGAAGGAAAGTTCCTAAACAAATATTTCCTCCTTTTTGCTTAGATTTCTTAAGATGAAAATTTTAGGGTTTATACAAAATTTATATTTTTAAAGAAGAATGTTAGGGATGATTTCTAAACCTAAAAATGAAGTTTTCCCCAAATTTTAGTGAGTTTCCAAAAGTTAGGGTTTTGCAATTTTTTTTTATTTATATGGAAATTTCTTAATGAATATTATTTCTAATGGTTTTAGGGAAATTTTTAAGGGTAGGAATTAAGGTTTTTCATAAAATATTATTTTTCCTAATTTCTAATTAAATTAAATCCGAAAATAGAAAGTCCTAGTTATTTATTTAAATTATTGGGAAGATTTGGCATGCTAATATAAAGAGATTAATGAAAATTTGGTTTCCAAATTTAGGGCTTTAGGTTAAATCCGAAAATTATGTTTATTTTAAATTAATTTAGGCATTGGTGAATGTTTAATTTGGGTAAATTATGGATTTCGACAAAATTATGAATTTTTAAAAAATTAGGGATTATTTAAATTCGAAAATAATAATATTAAAATAGTTAATTTGAGAGAAAGAGAGGGAAAAATAAATATAATTAAGATTTTTTATTATTAAAATAATGATATTTTATGTAATGATTTTAATTTTTATAGAATATTATATAGAAGTTAAGCTGGCGGCAGATTAGTGACTAAACAAATTATTAAGGCATCTGATTTCAAGGTGAGTATTTATGATTCTTCACTTATAGTGATAATTTTGTTTTTCTCCAGTTATATGTTTTAAAAGTCAAAGCATGCTTATGAAATCTTTATGGTTAATTTAGATCGTGATTATGTTACTCTTATCCAATGATTGATTATGCGATAAAGTTATATGTTACATTTCATGACATTATCATATAAAGTTCATATGTTATAAGAATAAGATGACATGATTGATATAAAATGCTTGCATGTGCATGTTGACTGATGGAGCTCACCCCCTTATGGTACTGGCTGGGGACGCTGTACCCGTGCACGTTAAAAGGAAAAAGGTTATAGAAAAGGAAAAAGGAAAAGAAAATGGTAAAGGACTACCTTCGTTGGTACTAATTTAGACGGTGGCTCCTATGACGTTTGTACTATTTATGAAAATGAGAAATATATGAATACAGATATGACGAATATAAATTAAATATGATATGATATGTATTTATGATTTATGCATAACATTATACATTTAAAGTCTTGATAAAATAAATGATATGTTTACATGAAATAAAATTTAAGATATTAAATGACATCAAGCATATTTCTTTTACTGCCTTGAGTTACTATAGTTTAGAAACATGTGTTACTCGTTAAGTTGTAGCTTACTGTTGTTGCTCTAACATTTTCTTTCAGGTAAGCTTAATATAATCAAAATGAGAAAAGAAGTGAAAATGTATACCGTAGACATATGCAACCAATGAGAGGTATTAATTATTTTATTTATTTTGTTTCAAATTTGAAGTTTGTGGCTCTTTCATAGTGTATTGAAATAGTTTTAGATGAAGTGAAATAGAATTAGAAAATGAAATTATGATTTCACCATCCAACCGTCTGTTCTCACCTCGTTAATTCAAGCTCTCGGGCTGAGTCATGACAAAAGTGGTATCAGAGACCAAGGAGTATCTTAGGAAAATAAATAATAATGAAAGAGCCATAGGAATGATTTATGAACTTATTTAAGAATTTTAAATATTCGATTAGATAATATAATTTATATATATTAATTATATTATATATATATATATATCATGTATACGGATGATGAAGAGGATATAACCGATAGCAATATGGAAAGAGAAGTACCACCTGAAGTGACTGTAAACACCAACACCTTCACCCAAATGATGACGGCTATAACCCAGCTACTTCAGGAATCAAGATCACATTATGTAATTAGAGTGGATAAATATCTGAAATTATTTCAAGACATGAGACCACTATTATTCAAGGGTAATGAAGGACCAATTGAGGCTGAGAATTGGTTGCTTTGCATAGACAAAGTATTAGATAGCATGTCATGTCCTGATGAGAGGAAAGTGTCAATTGCTGCCTTTGTCATGGACGGAGAAGCAGAAAGGTGGTGAAGGGGACAACGCAAAGACAAGTTAGGAGATATTCCAAATTTGCTGGTCAATTGGAAAGACTTTGTAGAACTTTTCAGAGAATGGTTTATACCCATGTCAACAAGAAGGTAGATGCAGGGCAAATTTATAAGATTGATTCAAGGGGATAAATCAATGATGCAATATGAAGCAGAATTTACAACTTTATCAAAATATGCATTGCAATTGATTGGAACAGCAAAGGAGAAATGCTATAGATTCCTATCTGGTTTAAAAGATGCAATTAGACAACCTTTAATACCTTTAGGAATCTAGGATTATTCAGTATTGGTGGAAAGAGTTAGGAGGGTGGAGATTGATTTACAAATCACTCAGAAGAGAAGGGATCAACATAAAAGGAAGAGTGTTGAAGATGATATCCAAAGCAATCTAATTGGAGGATCAAATGAGAAGAAACCCAAGTTTAGTTCTAGTGGAGTTAGTGGTGCAACTGTTAGTAAAGTTATTGAAGCTTGTGCTAAATGTGACAGATTGCATAAGGGTGAATGTCTGATTGGTTCTAACACTTGCTATTGGTGTCGTCAGCCTGGACACATAGCAAAATATTGTCCTACATTGATTCAGAAGACTTCAGGAGAAATGAAATTAAGTGAAGCACCTTCACAGAGATATTTTGGCAAACCAAAGATGATAAAACCATCAGTTGTAGCTTCAATACAGAATCAATCCAGGCAGAATGTTTGACCGCTAGTTTATACTTTGACTCAGTAGGAGCTCAATGAATCCATAGATGTTGACAAGATAGTTGAGATGGCTTTATTATCTAATATAGATCTATAGCATTTTTCTTGGGTTTAATATAGTGACTTGTCATGTTATATCAGATATTTTGGGTTTATCAGGTTATTTTGTTATGATATTTCAAATGTTTAGTTTGTTCTGTTCTAATGTTGAAGTTTATGTTAAATGAAATGGAAGATGTTGTTTGATTAAGTAACTAGAAGTTGTATGTAAATTTCGAGGACGAAATTTTTATTAGGAGGAGAGAATTGTAAAACCCAAAAAATGTCGATCGTAAGCGTCATATGCATTTCGATGCACTGCGACGAAAATAGGCGAATTTTTGAAGTTGTCAAAATTTGACGAAAGAATTTTTATAAAATTTTACATAAAGTTTCGAGCGATTTGGTATAAAGAACATAAGACTAATTTTGCTTGGATTTGAAATTAAAAGAAATCGTCAAAGATTATTTAAGAGAAAATTACTACATATCCCTTCAAATTCTTTATGAAACAAGTGCAAGCAAGGGCGATTATAACATTTGGCTTTTCCCATTTTTCCCTCACCGCCTAAAAGGTTTAGAAGGGACCGAAACTTTCGGTCCCTTCATTGTCGTTTCGGTTGGCCGAACAAGAGAGGGCGGCAAGAGGTCCAAGATGGCGGCTAGGGCAGTTTTCCGGCGGCGATTTTGGGAGAAATCGAAGGGGAAGGCTCAAGGAGGAAAAAGGTAAATTTCTAAACAAATATTTCCTCCTTTTCGCTTAGATGTCTTACAACAACAACATCAAGCCTTTATCCCACTACGTGGGGTCGGCTACATGAATCCTTTTTCTCCATTGTGTCCTATTAAAAGTCAAATTCTCGTTTAAATCTAATAAAGAAAAATCATTTCTAATATTTTCTAACCAAGTCTTTTTAGGTCTACCTCTACCTTTCTTAACATAAGTCAAATCTAAGACCTCTACTTTCCTAATAGGGTCATCGAGAGGCCATCGTTTTATATGACCAAACCATCTAAGACGACTCTCTCTAATCTTATCTTCCACTGGAGCTACTCCAACCTTTTCACGAATATGCTCATTTCGTATCCTATCTCTAAAGCCACTCATCCACCTGAGCATCCTCATCTCTGCAGCACTTAACTTAGAATTATGCTTCTCTTTTAATGGCTAACATTCGGCACCATAAAGCATTGCAGGTCTCACCACCATCTTATAGAATTTTTCCTTAAGTTTGAGAGGTACTTTTTTATCACACAATAAGCCCGATGCATTCCTCCACTTCAACCATCCAACTTAGATTCTGCTGATAATATCCCCATCTATTTCACCATCACTCTGAACAATAGATCCAAGATATCTAAAACATGTACTCTTATTAACGACTTGATCGCCCAAAGTCACAATCCCCTCACTAGGTCAATTATTACTAAAATTACTCCATATATTCCGTTTTAGATCTACTCAAGCGAAAACCTTTAGACTCCAAGGTTGACCTCCACAATTATAGTTTACCTTCAACTCCCTCTCTAGCCTTATCAACAAGAAGAATATCATCAGCAAAAATCATACACCAAGGTACATCCTCTTGCAAATGTCTAGTGAGAACATCCATGACTAAAGCAAAAAGATATGGGCTTAAGGCTGAACCTTGATGTAATCCAACCGAAATAGGGAAATACTTGGTCAAACCATCTTCTGTTTGAACACAAGTAATAGCTCCTGCATACATATCTTTAATGATTTGAATATAAGTGTTATTAACTCCTTTCTTTTCAAGAACTCTCCATAGCACTTTTCTTGAAACTTTATCATATGCTTTTTCTAAATCAATAAATATCATATGTAAATCCTCCTTATTCTCTCTATATTTCTACATCAAACCTCTTAATAAATGTATGGCTTCCATAGTAGACCTACCCGACATGAATCCAAATTGATTTTGAGAAACATTAGTATCACGCCGCAACCTATGCTCCATAACTCGTTCCGATAGTTTTAAAGTATGACACATTAACTTAATTCCTCTATAATTCGCACAATCTTGAGCATCACCTTTATTCACTTAGATTTCATAAGATGCAAATTTTAGGGTTTATACAAAACTTTATATTTTTAAAGAAAATGTTAGGAAAGATTGAGGGATGATTTTTAAACCTAAAATCGAAGTTTTCCTGAAATTTTAGTGAGTTTCCAAAAGTTAGGGTTTTGCAATTTTTTTTTATTTATATGGAAATTTCTTAATGAATATTATTTCTAATGGTTTTAGGGAAGTTTTAAGGGTAGGAATTAGGGCTTTTCATAAAATATTATTTTTCCTAATTTCTAATTAAATTAAATCCGAAAATAGAAAGTCCTAGTTATTTATTTAAATTATTGGAAAGATTTGGCATGCTAATATAAAGAGATTAATGAAAATTTCGTTTCCAAATTTAGGGCTTTAGGTTAAATCCGAAAATTATGTTTATTTTAAACTAATTAGGCATTGTTGAATGTTTAATTTAGGTAAATTATGGATTTAGACAAAATTATGAATTTTTAAAAAATTAGGGATTATTTAAATCTGAAAATAATAATATTAAAATAGTTAATTTGAGAGAGAGAGGAAAAAACAATTTATAATTAAGATTTTTTATTATTAAAATAATAATATTTTATGTAATGATTTTAATTTTTACAGAATATTATATAGAAGTTAAGCTGGCGGCAGATTAGTTACTAAACAAATTGTTAAGGCATCTGATTTCAAGGTGAGTACTCATGATTCTTCACTTATAGTGATAATTTTGTTTTTCTCCGGTTATATATTTTGAAAGTCAAAGCATGCTTATGAAATCTTTATGGTTAATTTAGATCATGATTATGTTACTCTTATCCAATGATTGATCATGCGATAAAGTTATATGTTACATTTCATGGCATTATCATATAAAATTCATATGTTATAAGAATGAGATGATATGATTGATATAGAATGCTTGTATGTACATGTTGACTGATGGAGCTCACCCCTTTATGGTACTGACTGGGGACGCTGTACTCGTGCGCGTTAAAAGAAAAAGGTTATAGAAAAGGAAAAAGGAAAAAAAATGGTAAAGGACTACCTTCGTTGGTACTAATTTAGACGGTGGCTCCTGTGACGTTTGTACTATTTATGAAAATAAGAAAGATATGAATACAGATATGACGAATATAAATTGAATATGATATATATGTATTTATGATTTATGCATAACATTATACATTTAAAGTCTTGATGAAATAAATGATATGTTTACATGAAATAAAATTTAAGATATGAAATGACATCAAGCATATTTCTTCTACTGCCTTGAGTTACTATAGTTTAGAAACATGTATTACTCGCTAAGTTGTAGCTTACTGTTGTTGCTCTAACATTTTCTTTCACGTAAGCTTAATATAATCAAAATGAGAAGAAGAAGTGAAAATGTATATCGTAGATGTAATGCAACCAATGAGAGGTATTAATTGTTTTATTTATTTTGTTTCAAATTTGAAGTTTAGTGGCTCTTTCATAGTGTATTGATATAGTTTTAGATGAAGTGAAATAGAATTAGAAAATGAAATTATGATTTCACCGTCCGACCGTCTATTCCTGCCTCGTTAATTCGAGCTCACGGGCCGGGTCGTGATAGCAACTTGCTTGAGAAACTTAGTTTGACGATCTGTCGCATGGGAGCTGATAGAGTCTAAAGCACAGTTTAGCACCGTCAATCATCTATCCCGATTTCAAGTCCTGAAAAACACACAAGTTTGGATAAAATTTAGTAACACATTGAAGGTTACAAGCCAATGTGCTAATGGACAAAAGATTATAATCCAAGTTTAGAACATGGAGGATAGAGTTGAGATAAAACTCTTTAGTAAGTTGGATGGAACATGTTCCAAAAATTTTAGAATTTGAATTACAAGCAATACGGACAAACGAGTGACCACTACTTGGCTTGTAATTTTGTAGAAGGGCAACATCTTATGTCATGTGATTAGAAGCACCAATGTCAGCTATCCACGACCTCATTTCTCCTCTGTTAGCAGTGAAGGCAATATGTGAATCTATTTGAGCAACCAACCATGTCCTAGTAATGCTACCATTGCCAATTCGACTAAACAAATTCTGCAGCAAATCCATCTGCTCTTTGCTAAATGGGCTAAGCTCAGGAACATGAGCACTCTCAAAGTTGGAAGCCATATGTGCTTTACTGTCTCTATCATACTCTGGCTTTGGTTTCTAATCACCAAGTTTTCCATGGAGCTTCCAGCAAGTCTCCTTGTTAGACGATCAGACAACAAGGGCAGATTCATCCAACGTTGATCCAGGTTATTCCTTAGATTCCATCCTCACTTTCTTTCTTTTTTCTTCACGCCTAACCTCTAAAAAAGTCTCTCTAAGATTTGATAGTGGTTTAGTGCCCATGATTCAACTTCAAACATCATCCAACGCCCTGTTAAGTCCTAATAAAAATTTTAACAGTTTTTTGTTCCACAATTTGCTTGTACATTATTGCATCTTTTGGACATGTCCTTGAGTGAGTTTCGAATAAGTCAAATTGTTGTCAATACGGCGTGAGTGTATTGTAATACTGAGTAACAGGCTGCACTTCTTAGCGGAAGTCATGAAGTATTGATTCAACCTGAAACAACTCTAGAGTATTTTCAAAGCTGAAGTAAGTCTCTTTAGCTGCATCTAATATTTCTTTTGCAATCCCAAACAACAAGAATTTTTCACATATGTCATTATTCATGGAATTGATAAGTCATAACATGATCATACTATTTTCAATCTTCCACTTTTTGAAACTCGGATCTATAGTCTCTAACATGGCTACTGCTCCCGTGAGATACTCATCCTTTCTCTTACCACAAATGAACAGCAACACATATTGTGACTATTGCAAATAATTATGATCATTTAATTTGTGTCCTGTGATGAGAATAGTAGAATAATCACTATCACCAAGGTTTGAAATTTCTGAACGGCTTCTTGATTCTGTTGTCGTGATGCCGAATGTTTGTGATAAGGCCATTCTGTATAGCAAAGAAGAAGATGAGAGAGAAGAATGAATAAGGTTACTCGAAATATAGAAGAAGAAGGCCCAGACAAACATTGACTAGAGAGAATTGGCCTAAGAAACAGAGAAGAGATGGCCAGAAAGAATATGCTTTAGTTTAATTTTTTTTCTAAAAGTTAGGAAACAAAAACACAGGAGAAAATTATAATTGATTTTTCCTTTTATTCCTAAAAATATTTTTCTAAAATAAAAACATAATTATAAGAGAAGATTACAATCAATCTCTCCTTTTATTCCTAAAAATACTTTCTTAAAATAAATTCTCTAACTTTGACTTTCAAATACTTGACACTTATTATTTTTCAAAAATTTCTTTGGCAGGAAGCTATACTTTACAACCAAATATGCTAAAGTGTGATAACTATAAAGAAATTATTGCATGATTCTTCGAACAAAAAAATATTTCTAATACTCACAGTAGCTTTCAAAAAGATTATTTTCCCCACAAAAACTCTACAACTATATTTATAAAAGGTTACACTCGTCTCAACAAACCCTTAATTATGATTAAGGGTTTGTTTGGGATGGTTGCAATTATCAATAAAATAGCAATAGAACTATTGTGGGGAATGTAAATTTTTTTAATGCTATGTTGGGTATTATGAATTTTTCTTTTTGAAGGTCAAACAATAACTTTTTTAAGCACATCTGGTAGTAAAAAGTTGCTTAGAACCACATAATGTTTTGAACATCAACGAGAAAGATATAACCAAATATAATTGTGGCCACTTTTTGGAAGTCAAAGCCACAAAAAAATTGCCCCAAACAGAGACCAAGTTAATAAAGTTTGAATGCATCGCAACCAAAAAAGCAATCACATAACCCATCTAGGGTGGCAACAAAGTGGCATGTTGCAGTCTGCCATATTGTGGATGTAAAAGCAAGTTGCAATCAAGAATGCTCACATTCGAAACTAGCTTGCGCCCAAGGGTGGCCCCTGCACTAGAATGCTCTAGTCATAAATAACCAAGTACAAGGGCAGCAGGTGGCAAAAACGGGCCATGCAAAGGGGCATCAGGCGATAAGAGTGACCCTACACAAGGCTGGTCCTGTCAAGTGTCTTGAAAAGAGATCATCCATGCAAAGGTGGTGCTTAGTCACGAGTAGCCTTGTGCATAGGCCAGTGGCATAATTTTTAAATTAGATCAAGCTGAGGATGTAACAAATAATAGAAAAAATTCTAGCATCCCTATTGGTCTTTAGCACAGTAATCTTGGTGTAAGAGTAATAATCAAGCGTCATACTTCTAACATTTAAGAATTGAAAACATAAAGAACAACGAAAAAGAAAACAAAATAAAAGTAGTAGTAGAGGGCTGAAAATGAATAGACACAAGAAGGGATTTGATGATGCAAATGGTTATCTGATAGTGAATTAAGTTGATGCCAGAACAATATGAACATCCTTATCTTAGCACACAAATTAGAATCCAGTTGAAAACTTAAAGAATAACGAAAAAGAAAACAAAATAAAAGTGCGGGAACTTTATCACTAGAAGGAATGTGAGTGATTTGACTCAGAAGATAATGCCAGCATGCATATGTTTACTGCTCAACTATACAAATCCTCCCTTTCTGGTGATTTGTATAATGCAGAGTGCTCAATAAAATAAAATAAAAAGAGAGTATTTATTGTAGTTATTACACAAAGATAACTAAATACCCATATAAACATATAAAAAACTGCAACGCAAAGCAGCGGACGGTGGAAAGCAAGAAAAATTTATAGAGCAATTTTACTTTGCATCAATTTTCATTGACCTCAAATGTTGAAACATGAAGTCGTGAATGTAAGGATTTCATAAAGTGCCACCATAAAAGAGGAATATTTATTTAGCAATGCTCAGAATATACAAAAGGTTCAACATAAAATGATTTGGAATGGATACCACTGAAAGAACTAGTTAGCAATAAGTTGAAATAAGTAGTAAGAGACTAAAGTCAACTTTACCAATCTCCAGTTAGTGGATGTTGACTCATAGATGGAACGTAATGAGTAGGTGCCAGATCATGCCCTTTATAATTCTTTAAGTCCTCATCTGTGCAACTTAAAAGCCGAGAAATATTTCCAGGTTGGCCACTCAAATGGAAGCTATGGATAAGACCAACTGTTTGCCAATCAAAATATGGCGAACACTCAGTTGAAAAAAGGGTATGTATTTTTGGATGTGAACTTCTCGATTCATCAAAAGCTTTTCTTTGCTCCATAGTCGAATTTCTAATTTCATGATCATTTAAATATTTTGCTTTAGTGAGTTCTGAAAATCTCTTGCTTTTGAGAAAACTTAAATACTTGGACCATTGTGGTCTAGGACAGCCCATAGATGCATGATGTGCTAGGAGTCCTTCATTTAGAGTGTTAATGCATTCTATACTTAGGAATAAACCTTGTCTCTCATGTGGGTTAGATTCTATCATCTGAACCTGCATGGCAGCAACAACTTAGTTTAAGGTAAGCTTCTTCCAAAGGAGATAAATAACTAACAAGAACCAAACTCTATCCCTCAAAACGTCAATATACAAACACATGTTTGCTTGCTACCTCTTTGGGATATGGAGGAGGTGGAAAAAGGCGGTTGCAATCATAGACAATACCATCCTCATGATGCTCTAACTTGCTGAAAGACCAGTTCCCAACTTTAAAAGGTAAGCCGTAGTGCAAGAGGATAGGCTCAACACCAGGTCTTGGAACATATCCTGGGTAGATCATCAAATCTTCACTTATCCTGTGGTGAAGGCCTACCTGTTGACAAAAATTATAAGATACTAAAAAGGGAAAATTTCCTAAAGAGGTTTTCAGTTTTCATAACTAATAGAAAGAATTAGTGCAAGACAGATTGATTAAAGCCAAAAATCCTAACCTCAGCAGCACCAAATGAATAACCGTACATCTCACTAATCCAACCTTGAGCATAAATGTCACCAGTTATGTTAGTTCCCCAATGAGCCCTATCCTCTCTAACTTCCTCTGTCTTTGAAAGCCACATAGGTGCCAAGACCCTCAAGTCATCGATATGCATAGCCAAAAGCCCACCAACCTTGTCACATAATTCTGGGTGCTTTGTATGCAACTGTGCTAGAATGTTATCGCATCCAATTAAGTACCTTAATAAACCAACGAGATGAAAATAAACATGATGGGTAATTGACGATATCATAGCCAAATTATGGGTTAAACAAAAGAAAACAAACAGTTACAATGTTTCAAAGATGATGTAAGTTAACATGATTAATTTAGAAACAAGCATACAATGTTTCACTTGGTTCAATATTTACGGTGATTTTTTCATGCATTTTAATTCTCATGCTGATGACCACAAACAAATTCAGCAATGCCCAAATTACTTCTGCCATTCATATTATGCAGGGAATTCTAATTCATCTTCTCTTTACTTGCTAATTAATAGCGATAGAACCAACAATTTTAGTCAACTTAACTGTGATAAACTGTTCAGAAAGCATGTCTCTTGCCCGTGAAAGTATGTACTATATTGATTTATTTCTAAGCACATCTTCTAATACTCAAAGTGCTTTGTAATCCTTGCACAAAAAAGTTATATGCTGATGTTCCTTCTTCAGATACATCATGCATATGACACATACAACTATCACATATCATCCAAATATGAATTGTTTCAAGAAAAAAAGATGTGCAACAGTTTACGGTGGAAGTTCTTAACCATAGTGCAGGGGAAATTATTAGAAGCTGAAATGGAAGAAAGCACCACCATGATTTTGTTTATTAGTGCTTTTTACCTGCTTTGCTTTGAAAAAAAAAAAAAAAACAGGTGCAGTAATTTTAAGATGTGTTCGTATATTTATTTTTTGCATTCTTATAGAAAACAAAGACCTAAAAAATTGCTTTCAAAAGCAACTGTTTGACATCCACTGCGCGTTACCAAGTTGTTTACATAAAAATAACATAAACAGTAAAGCTATATCCAAAAGAACCAGCTACCATATGCTTTCATAACTAAATCACAGAATAAAAATTGGCACTTTCTTTGGACTGAATCAGAATGTATGATAATAATCCCTCATTAAATGCACAATGGATCATTATCCTTAGCAGAATCTTCTCCCAGAATGCAAGCCGAATCTTACATCTCATTTCATTACATCTTTTAGCAAAAATGTACAAAGGTGACCACAGAAGCAATCTTGCAATACTCAGAAGGATAAAAATGCATCTAAAAAAAAAAAAGGATAAAAATGCATCTGATATAAAGAATTTTGGGGTTGAACTGCATATTCATACCCATAATAGGCAGCAACAGCCTTTCCCTTCTCTGCCCCAAGTTCCCAAGGAATGATGGGACCTCGAATAATCATATCTGCATCCAAGATTACAACCCAATCAACATTCTCAGCATCTTTGCTATGTTTAAGCCAATGTACAATGCCAGCTGGTTTATTAATAGCAGGGTACCTGGCCAAAAATAGCCAAAGCGAATGGTGATCAATATGTTAAGAAATTATATAGTTAATTAATAACTTCTTAGTACATAACATTATGAACAAAAGTATAACCCATCATAAAATAAGGATGTTAACTTACATGTGCGCACATGTAACTATCTCAAAGTGTTTCCCAGTAAACTTCAGTCCAGTTGCATAAGATTCATGAAGTGGTGGGCAATATTGACACGAGTGTGGGACCCCACCTCAAGTTCAGAAATTCTACAATATGCATTGCCGTTTCTAGAAAGGAATTCATTTGGCCCCACTAAATTATAGAATTGTACCCCTTCTTCTGATATACAGTTTGTGTTTGCTTAGAACCCCAACTTAAAATTTTAAAGACTACGCTCATGCTTTAAGATGTCAATTTTAAAATTGAATATTCACATATTGAGCTCTAGGCTGACAATAGTTATTGTCCAGCTCCTTTTTTGCCCCAGTACCTATCTGGAATTTAAAACAACTTTAAATTTCATATCAGGGCTACTCTAGAATTGAAGCTTCCCATCAGGTCCTTAATTATTTTGACCTTCGTTATTTATATTTTTGTCATCTTTCCAACAATGACAGGTTTTCTAGGTAAGATGAACCACCCACAGCCCCATTCCCACCTTATGGCCAAGCAATGGTGCTAGATTAATAGCCGAAGACTTCAATATGCCAAAACTCCAGTCAATTGCTATTCAAAATACTTCCACAATTGATGAGACATCTACATTTAAATTTATGCATAAGTTTCACAAAAGTCACAAAATGAACAACTCCAATGATTATAAGCACCAAAAGTCACACTCAATTTGAATCGATATCAACATAGCTTCTGAGATGATGGATAGCCTTCTTTAATGCAGAATAAACTACAAAAGAAGACCTACAAAAGGTTCCTAATAGCCTTATGACATTAAAACAATGGGTCATTGTGATTGTCATCCTCATTATGCTCATTTCTTCAAAACAAAATAGCATCGAAGGGCTGCTGATGTACTGCATGAGTGAGAAGGAAATGTTAAATTTGGGCACTGCCATGTAAGCTAATCTCAATTTATGCTGCGTCCAAACAAACAATTCTAGTGTTTTATTCAAACTGAAGCATTAAGAAAGACCAGTGACCTTTTATCTATATTTGACTAACTTTAAAGTAACTTTTATAGACATAAAATTCAAGATTCAGCCCATTTAACTTGTTTGATTTATGCATAACCTGCACAGCAAAGAGATGAGAACCAGGAAAACACTAATATTTTTTTTTCAAATAGCACAAAATATTCTATCAAAAAATGCATCTTGGAAAATATAATGTGGCATGCATGCCACTTTAAATCCCATAAAAAGACTGAAAAAAGAAACTCAGAAGCAGGTTACCCATATGAACCTATAACTGAAAAGAGTACCAAAATCGGCCTAATCATAGCTTTTTTAAAGACATGCAGATTAACATTTTCTTTGATGCCCAAAAACTAGCTCCTTCACCTCAATATGAAACAAACAAAAGCCTTCCAAATTTCTCACATTTCTCATGACTCATAAATAAAATGAATAAAAATTTAAAATGAAAGATGAAAGCATATGGTGCTGGATCCAGGACTCTGGTGTTTGGGATGGCATCACCCTAGATCTGATCCTGCAAACATACAATACAACATAATACAAACTGATGAAAATTGAGTTTTAGCACTTATACCAATCTCCAGTTTTTGGGTGGCGGCTCATGGATGGGACCTCGAAGGTTGGGGCAAGCCCCATCCCTTTGTAACGTCGACGCTCCTCATCTGTGCAGCTAAGAAGTCTAGTGATTGGCCCAGGCTGTTGCATTTTGTGGTAACTATGGACTAAGCCCACTGTTTGCCAATCGAAATAGTTTTGGCACTCCACCGAGAACAACGTATGGATCCTCCATGGTGGCTTCTGTACCTTCACCTCAGTACCACCAATAATAGGCGTCACCGCCACCAATAGAAAAGGCAGTATCAATGATGCCACGATCAACATTGCCAATGTAGATTCAAGCTTGAAGTTCTAAGGGATTACATCACTATGGGGAGTTCCGTGACCCACCAAATAGGTCCAAAAAACTTTGGCAACATAAAATCCATATGGGATGACTTTTACCATTTACAGATTTGTACATAAAACCTATCATTCATAAAATACATATTATCAACCAAAAATAATATCATGAAAGCGACTAAGTCTTGTCATTCATGCAGTTTATCCATCAAGAACAATATAAAAATCTAATTATTTAATCTCAAGAGAAATTTACAATCAAATATATACATCACATACTCATACATGATTTCCTTTTGCTTATCACCACCAAGGGGAATCCTAAGAACCTTATTAATGTACAACTATGACATAATTCTATCTGAAAATAGAAAAACATCATATAAAGGGGTGAGTTTTTCCAACGCAGTAGATAGCTGAATCATAAAATAGTAATTCGGAGACAAACAAACGCAAATATGCATACCCTTATACATAAGTTTCACAGTAAGTAGATAACAAACATATGATAACTTTAAATTCGATTCTAGTATCAAATAATTAGTGCGTACATTATCTCAATTCAAAATATGTGAGATACACATATTAGAGTATATCAGCGATACAACGCATCAACATATATTAAAATATCAGAGTGTAGCAAAAATAGTGCCAAAATCTCTGTTCATCTGAAATTTGAATCTGAATTTGGGAAAATCTCAGGTCATCCGACTTACTAGAATCAATCTAAGGGATTTTTTGGTTGTAAGATTTAGCCATGATTTAAGCTAAATCATGCCTTTTTTTTTTCCTTTAAACCACATAAGTCCTGCTACTTTCTTAAATCTCATTTTAGGCTAAATCCCGGATTTTGTAAATCTTGTGGGAAGTAAAATTTAAGAGATTTACCCCACTTCTCCTCATTATACCTCTTTTCTCCTTCATCTAAATCTTAAATCTCAAAATTTTAAGTCAAACAGTTTATTAGGATTTAGCCACATTTATAGCATATATCATGCCAAACAATTTTCAAGACTTGACGCCTCCAGGATTTACTAAATCTGAATTTAAAAGATTTACTAAAGCTTACTTTAAGTCAAAAGCCCATAAGAAACTTGCAATTCTCAATCCACTACACATTTTACCGAATTCATCTTCATTTGAGAGTCAATTGATCAAATCCCAACTACTTTATCTAAGTTTTCTTAAGTTACACATGAAAAAACATATAACATTTCTTAAAATGAAAGCACCTATCAGATCACCATGATGAAGTGGTTCACTTGTCGCCACTTCACCAAAAAGAGAAGGAGACTCACTTGATCCTTGCGCTGCCTGTTTCTCCAGAGAAAGGACGGCGTCGCAGCTAGCCGGATACCCTGACAGATCGATGAATCCACCCGACACCACGCCCCTCACACGATCTCCCCTCCTGCCCTCCACTTTCTGGTATATATAGGGTCAACTGCTCGGAATCGCCTTCCCGTTATTTATCCAGGGCAGGAGCCGATGCTGACAAGCCTTAAGTCGGGCAAGTTAAATTTATTATTTCTTTTCTTAATTAGGAATTAAATAAAGAAAATCTTACGATTAATCTGACATAATATAGTTGAGGAATGATAAAATATTATGACTAAAAGTTAATAAGTGTTTTAATTAAAATATGTATAATTTAGATATTATTAAAATTTCTTTATCCAAGTTAATTCTCATCCTTCTTGAAAAAAAAAAAATTACTTTTATAATTTTTTCCTTTTTATTTTAAATTTTATATTTTTATTATTTCTTCTAACTTCTCAATTTTTTATTCAAACAAATTTTTTAGGGGTTGTTTGGTCAATTATATTAGCATTGGCACTGCATATAGAGGCCAAGACCCACAGCTATAAAGCCACAGAGCCTTATGCTTTTTCCAGTTATCTATTTAAAATAAGTAAAGCTAATATTTAATTTCTAATTAATAAATTTCTTGTTTTTAGTGGATGATAATTAGCTTGGTCAATAAAGACCTAAGAAGTTACTATTAAAGTTTTTAGATTGAGGTTTTATTTGTGACGACTTTCTTATTATTTTGTAAAGCTATTTTTTAATACAAAAATTTTTTAAAAGCTGAGAAAAAGTAATTGTCTAAACCTGTCCAGAACGAAACCTGAATCTCACAATCATCCTGCATTTTTTGACACTCAAAATTATAAAAAACTTAATTTATGTTCAAGCTTTTGAATATACAATAATTATTGGATGTTGGGGGATTTATGGTATAATAGTGGCCATTAGTGTCCTAAGGTTTTGTTCAAAGAAATAATTAAAAATCTATCTTCAATATTGATATATCATACAAAATTATCATGATCGGGCACAAATCTTGAGGCAAAATTAAGTTGGAAAATTCAAAAATTAAATCCAAGACCATCTGAACTCTGATTTCAGCAAACTTACAGTCAAACTGAACGTCCCGAAAATACAAACCCATCAACACCAAATTCGACTCAATCTGAGCCCAAATGAGTCCAAATCAAAGACCCAAAGCACATTTGGAAGGTTCAAACCATAATTTGGATTGCCAAACGGTTTCCAAACATGACATGCTTATATTCGAATCGAGCGGCTCGATGAGACAAATCCAACGAGCCCAAGATTGCCAAATTATGATATCATTAAGACATTCAAATGTCCAGTAAACAGTCCGTGATCAAGGGAATCAACATCAGCCGTCCATTCAAACCGCTCCCAAAGTACCCTTAATCTTCCTTTTATTTACTGGTCATGCCACTCTCAGAAAACTATAAATAGACCTCTCATTCATCACGGGGGGTGGGGGAGCAAGGAAGTAAGAAGGGAAAGAAAAGAAGAGAGAAAGAGAAATCTCTTGCCACCAAGCTCCTCCTCGACTACCTCCTGAACTTCTGCATGTTGCCGAACTTTCGTCTGTCTTCTACCCGATGCCAAACTTCCACCTGTCGCCAGACTTCTACCCTTCGCTGGACTTTCATCGTACTTCTACCCAACGCCGGACTTCAGGCTGTCGCCGGATTTTTATCGGACTTCTACCCAACACCAAACTTCCGTCCTTCGCTGGACTTCTACCCATCGCCGGACTTTCGTCGGACTTCTACCTGATGTCGGACTTATGCCCATTACCAGACTTTCGTCAGATTTCTACCCGACATCAGACTTCCGTCCATCGCTGGACTTCCGCCCGTCCATCGATTGACACTAGACTTCCGCCCGGTCGCCAATTGATGCCAGACTTCTGCACGTCCACCAACTAACGTAGGACTTCCACTTAATCGCCGACTACAGTCCTTTTGACCTCCATCATCAAATAAAGGTCTTTCTGACCTCCGTCGTCAGACAATAGTCTTTCTGGCTATCATTGCCCGCCGACTACGTTCCTTCCGACCTCCGTAGCTTGATAACGGTCTTTCTGACCTGTTGAATGCCGATTAAGATTCTTCCAACCTCTATCACCTAACAACAGTCTTTCTGACCTCCGTCGCTCACCGACTATGATCCTTTCGACTACCGTCACCCGAATACTGTCTTTCCGACCTCCGTTGCCAGTTGACTATAGTCCTACCGACCAAACGAACACATCAATTTTGATTCTTCTAATTCCCACCATGTAATGCACTCTATATAATGTACATTTGTTACATCAAGCCAAGTCCTTCCCCTCAAGGAAGAGCCTCATTTGTAATCAACTGCAAATAGTAGTAGATTCATTCAAATTGGACAAGGCCCCGTAGTTTTTCCCCTTTTCAGGGGTTTTCACGTAAAAATCTTGATGTCTCTTAAAAATACTGCACCCTCTCTATGAAACCCCTAAATTTTTTATAAGAATTTTGTGGTAATTTATGAAAATGTGCATTTTTGCCTAGTTGAATTTTTTGTTGTCTACCGTTATACAACACTCTGAAATTTTGATACATGCTCAATTACTTTTTAATTATTATAATGTGATGATATATGTGCATATGTGATTAAATTATATCTGTTGGGAGCCATAAGGGGCCAGAATCCTTTGAGATTTTGTCTATGTCAGGGAATTGCTGGGAGTTATAAGGGGCCAGAATCTTTTGAGATTCTATTTGAGACAGAGATATGTAATATGTTCTGGTGCTATAAGCACAAATAAAAAGAGAGTTATGAGGGGCCAGAATTACTTGAGATTCTGTTTGGGTCCGGGAATGTGATCTGAACTACTCTGCAATATGAATTCCGATTTATTTATTTGTTTTGTACTGTTATTTAAATCAGAGAATAACTATTATGCATATATTTTTCAATTTAGTGATTTATTTAAACTATATTTAACAGCTTTTAAATATTCCACAAAATATTTGATAAAATAATATTTAAAAATTTAGATTGGTTTGTGTGACTTGCTAAGTTGTTGTAGCTCATTGTGATTTTGCTTCTAGTTTTCAGGATCTGGGAAGGAGAAGAAGATTGTGGACTAGTAGTTCAAGATCTGATCTGATGTCATAGGTATTTTGATTTTTGTACAGTCATGGCTAGTTAAATTTTCAGTTCTATAGCTTTTGCCTGTAGCCATATACTGTATTGTAGATATTTATTTGATAAAATGAAAGAAACCTGGTGGATGAGTTTATTTTCAGTATTTAAATATTTTAGTAGCTCTATAGTCTATTTTAATGAATATTGATAGAAAATCTGAAATAATTTCAAAACTAGATCTTGGGATTTGTCTGTCACAGCTCAACACGATAGGACATGTCTTAGTCGGGTTGGGTTGTGACACTCTCTCTTTTATCTGTTTACGTGCTAGATCTTCGTACAAAGCTAAGACAGGCGTTGGTGCTCAGTCAAGTCATCACGCGTAGCCGTAGAGGACTTGCCAGCTTGGGCATCAGTGCATTGTGGGCAAACAGGCGAATGGCGACTGGGCGAAGGCTGAGTGCATAAGGTCTGTGCGAGGCAAGGTCGAGTCATCAGGGATTCATGCAGACCAACGGAATTGGCGTACAGAGGAGTCGGAGTGAGGCGGGGCTTGAGTCGCTTGACCAATTGACGGGGCTTGACTAGTTGACCCGAGCCGGCAGAACTCCAGCGTGAGATTCGAGAGGCCGGAGGCGAGAGCGTTAGCGTGGCTAGGCCAGGTCGCAAAAGCTCGCACCTCGCGGAAGCTCACACTTCGCGGCAAAACCAGGTTAGGACGCGTGGGATCTGGGTTAAACGGGTCAACTGTACCAGACCCATTTTTCAAATAAGTCAAAAATTCGAACTCAGACCTAACCCGTTTCACAAACAGGTTGACCTGAACCCGGATTTTTCCTGGTCAGGTTTCGGGCTGTGTCAATTTTTGACACCCCTAAACAAATATATTGAATAAAATATACAATAATATAAATCATATGTAACTATTCTTTGAAAATAGTTAACTATTTAGAACATTGCTTTTGATCCTCATGATGTTAGTTCTGTGTGGAATATGATTGTGTTGATCAATTGGGTTAGATTGTTTCCTTGGACCTCAAGTCCATTTGTCGTGCTTGCTGCTTGGGTTTCAGTGCAAAGCACCAATTTTTTTTTTTCGTACAGCGCTCGGGATTATGTGCCAGAGCTCCCTAGCGCTATGTACCCGAGCGCCCAGACCCTGTGTTCCTGAGCTCCTCGGTGATGGAGAATTTGCTAGGAGAAACGACAGAGAGCGAAGAGCCGCGACACTATACATTCAGCACCACAGCGCTGCGGGTTTGAGTGTCGCAGCGCTGCGGGTTTGAGCATCATAGCTCTCCAAATTGGCGCTGCAGTGCTGCGAAGCGGACTAGACAGTTTTTTTTCTTGTTTTTCTCAAGCGTGGCTTCCCTTTGTGTTATCAACTTTTCTTTTGCTTTGTTTTTAAGTGAGAACAGTTTAAGGGAGAAGAGAAGCATGGAGAGAGTGTGAGAGATGAGAGATCTGTACATATTTCTCCCAATTTTCATAGGTGATTTCTTGTGTGGTGTGGCGACGTGATTTTTTCCCGATATCAGGTTTTTCCACGTTAAATTTTGGTGTCCTTTACTTTCCACTGCTTTTCTATTTTTCTTGTTTGTTTCGTTGCAGTGTTTACTTCCATCCCCAACACATGAAATCGACACTCAACTCATTATATATTGTTTACCTTCACATCCACTTGATCGTGGATCATTTACTAGGCATTTGAATGTCTTAATGATATCAGAATTTGGCGATCTTGGGGTCATTGGATTCGTCTCATCGAGTCATTCGATTCGACTATAAGCATAACATGTTTGGAAATCATTTAGTCATCCAATTTATGGTTTGAACCTTTTAAAGATCCTTTTGTCTTCAATTTGGACCCATTTGGGCTCGGATTGAGTCAAATTTGGTATTGTTGGGTTGATCTTTTGAGACATTCAGTTCGACTATAAGTTTGCTAAGATCGGAGTTTTGATGGTTCCAAGTTTTATTTTGGAAGTTTTCAACTTGATTTTACCTTGAGATTCGTGCCCGGTCATGATTAATTTTTGAGGATATCTCAATATTTAAGATGTCATATAATTTAATTAAATTGAAAATAAGAAATAAAAATTGAATTGATACCAAAAGACCTTAAATTATATTAAAAAACACCTTTAAACCACTGCAATCATCAACATGTCAGCAAGTTTTTCAAAAAATAAATTAAAGGAATAAATTCTAGCCGCTCCAAATAAAGTGGATGATTAAGTGGATTTATATTGAACCTCTCAAATTATCATGATAATTGAAAGGATTAAGCATTTAAGCCCATGTAGTTTTTTTTTCCTTTGATAGCCATTGTCCAAATATAAGGTCATAATGCCTTCTAAATGAATAGTAACGAACAGATTCAACCAGCAATTATAAAATTTTTAATATATGGCATAATAGAGTTGCATTAAAGTATTATTCCGTATCCAATTGAATGATGAAGTACTTCTAAAATATATATTTGTAATTAAGAATTGAAATTAAATGTAAAAAAGGAATATAAGTTTAAGAAGATGAGATTAATTTATTGCTTTTTAAAATAATTTTTTAGTATAAAAATTTTTTGAATTAAAATTTTTTGTATTAAAAAATTACTTTAAAAAACAATAAAAAAATTATTTGCAGGTGCCCTTCAAGATGAAAAGCAATAGCAATCACCTCCACCTGGAACAATAATCATAACTGCATTATGTATAAATATGAGATCGGGTAACAGTCAAAACAACTTCATTAGTACAGTTTGTCAGATTAAGCACTACCTTAGACGTATCAATCAAACCTCAACCTAGTCTATAAGAAGACTCCAGTAATAACACACCTTATCCTTACATAAAATAGCTCCACATCATACATTCTACAAGGAAAAAAAAAAAAAGGGTCATGGTGAAACTGGAGCTGGATCACAACTGGAGACGAGAGAAGCTGCATCCTCTTTGGAGATGGCAACATAATTCACGGGAGCTGAAGGCCGAGCACTCTCCCTTCTACCATCCTTGCTTCCAGATCTCACACCATTGTTGTTTACTCCCTGATTTAAGGATAGCCTTCGATTCAAATTTGGAGTTCCATTTGAAGCACCACCATTGGCACGAGGCGTGACGGCCTTCTTCGAACCAGCAATTCGACCTGGGCTAATTCTGGACCCAAAAGCAGTCTCTTGATCTGTGCCGTACTGCTCTTGGAACTTCTTCTGGTCCTATAAAATTTAAAATAAGGTTGTTCTCAGTGACAAATGCATACAAATCTTCCCTTAGCTTTGCACGCATGTGTTCTTCAAATCTTTTATAAAGCAAGCTTGAAGTATATATGAGTAGAGCTGTCGGTAAAGCTTATATTGTTCTTGTTTGACTTAGATAATTAGCTTAAATTTGACTAATTTTTATAATCTCATTTATTTAATGAACCAAATTCCAAAAATGCCTAGTCTTAGTGTGTTTAATATCATAGTAACTTGATTATATTTAAATATACAATTAAATAAGCATATAAATATGCATGTGTGCATGCATACACACATACGTATGTGTATGCATGCACACATGGGCGCACACGTCAGTATGCGCATATATATGTATAGAATAGCATATACTCGTGCTCATATATATACACACATACACATAGCAACATGAATATTTTATAGTTTATATCACTTTCAAGTTGGCTTTATGTTCATGAACTTATATTTTGCCTAATGAGTTAACAAGCAAACATAAACAAAAAAACTTTGACTTATTTGCTTAAGTCTGAACACTCAAGCTCAACTCGTTTATACTCTTATATGCGAGCAACTGAGTTAAATTACCAGACCCTGGAATGACAAAGATTGAATCTAAGTGGCGTGAATTCCGTAACTCATAGGCTAGTATTTGGCAAAGGGTAATAGGAAGTTTGAGATTACCCGCATTCTTCGTTTCTCTTCTTCTCTTTCCTGCCTGAGTATTGCATATTCATCAAGCATGGCGAGAAGAGGAACCCCATCATAAGTGAATGACATTCCACGGTTCTCTTCCCAAGCCCGAGTCTTGACGACCAGTGTGTCAACAAGAGCTGAGAAAACATTTCCAGGTTAGAAATTTAATTTGATCAACTAAAATTGTGCATAAAAGCTTAGTCGCCAACATTCTTGGTCAAACAAACTACTCAAAGCAGCCTTGATTGCATATAAATGTTGGTCGTCGAAGCTGCTATGCATATTCTTGGTTGACCATGCGTTTCGAGGATTAATACCCAATGAGGAAGTTAAAGAAGCATAAACTACTAAAAGGCTTTAGAAAAATTTACCACAGCGTCAATAACAGAGAATGTTAAGAAGTGAATAAGCTTTTGCTATCTGAAGAAATATTCATGAATAACCACCATGCGGGTAGCACTCCAGGGAATAATTCTAGAAGAAGGAAATTAAGTTGACGCCAATATCTTCCATGAAATCAGTCGAATTATTGGCAGTATTCATTTAATGTATAGCTTTCATGCATGCACAACTGTGACGTTCACTTTATGAGAACTTTTTTGTGACAGTTGATGCAGTCTTACAGGAAAAATAACAAAAACATTGGACACAAAAGATCTTAGGGATAAAACTAAAAAATCACCTGGAATTTTGTTGACCAATATGCGAGCTTTTTCGGCACGTTTGAGGTTCAAATGAGCACCTCTGCTTGAATTATACCTATTCTCATCCTAAACAAATACAACCTGTATTAGATTTGATAATTTGTATGGTTCCCAGATACATGTCAAAATTATTAGGTGAGACGACCCTTTCATTGAGCTTGTTCGTATTTAGCTCCATGAGGACAAACCAATACAACAAAAATACAGAACTTGCTTCCTATAAGCTCAACTCACCAAAAAAAAAAAAAACCTCGTGTAAACGAATGCAATAGAAAGACTATAAGACTTTACCCTATTGTAGTCTTCAAGCCAGCTCTCTTCTTCACAAGCTGACATCCATTTGTCAACCTTATCCAATATTTCCTTTCTGCTCAGTGCCTCCTCTTTGGCTTTTGATATCTGATTGTCCATGTTAGCTAGCAACTCTGAGGGTTCAATGTTTGCGGAAACAATAAGAGCCATTATCTTCTCCTGAGCAACCTCTGAATCTATTTCAATGTGTGCAACGGCATATATGTCTTCTAGCTCTCTTTGTTTTTTGAGAGCTATTTCCTTCATCTTGCTAGCCTTCAACTGGTCTAGCCTTTCAACTTCAACTTCAGCCTAAATATACGAAGATGCATCAAATGAATAAATTTAATGTACAATCTGTTCATGTTATTTATGCTAATGATTCAGATACAATGCCGTGCAAGCTAGCAGATACTGCTAACCTGTTCAATCAGGTCAAGGGCAAGAGATCCAGGAACAGTGACTTCATCTACCGTAGCAGACATATTACATGTGACATGATCAAAAAGACTTCGTTCTTCGACTGGGGTATCCATTAGATTCCAAAGGTCATATAGTTGGGTTGCTAGCTCTTGCAGCTGCAAAATAGAAAGCTTCATTAATTTATGAAGAAAGAGAAGCACTCAATCTACACCTTGAAAACATACATAAAAAATGTCTTCAAGCAAAAACATTCCTGAGAGTGGTTCCTAAGATAATCCATGCATATTACTTATCCAACATATCATTGTACCTTTCTCATATAAATTATGAAAAAAAATCCGAGAATCTTGCAAATAAATACCTCATTTTTTCATAATAATTGCATTAAAATCCATAATTTGTTAAACCTTCACAGTTTACTTTTTCACCAGGTACGCAAGTCATTTTGGACAGAAATACCACAATTTTTACACTTAAGGAAATTAAATGAAAAGCAAAACTCAAGAGGGAAGCGAAGGCATTGTGATATCAAATAAATTAAAAAACTGGAATTTTATTGGAAATCCTAATGATCTACTTGATGATTAGATCAAATGGGTGACCAACTGCATTGCTTTCAAAAAAATGATGGACCTAATTGTAAACTATGCAAACATAAGGATCCATATACAAACTTAACATTAAAAATTATTTTGCTCTTATTATGCATTTAACAAAAAGCATAAAAGGCCACATCCTTGATTGACTATAATGTTAGAACAAATATACCTATATAAAGGCAAGAGAATAAAATAAGAAAATATAATAAAGAAAAATATCCTCAATAATAAGAATATTTTAAAATAATAAATACTATATATTCCTAATAAATAATAAGCACAAGTTATAATATTAATATGATAATTCAATAATCATAATATGTTGATATAATATTCTATTAAATCTAACACCCCCTCCACCCAAACTGAGGATGCTATAGCAAGGAGCATTAAGAATTTGTAGGGTGCAAGAGGAAACGTTAGATTCAAACAAAGTAGAATAATAACTTTTCAAAATTGTTGGTCAGAGCTGATCTGCACTAGAGCAACACCTTTTTAGAGAAATCGAGAACAGTTGAGAGATTAGCGCTGGGCCAATCATTGCCGAGACTAAAGGTGACAGAATACAAGAGATAGGATCTTCATAAGATCCTCACATGATCTTCATGGAATCCACCAAGAAATTTCAAAATAGAAGACGAAGACAAATCACTTCATCGAGTGAGGATCAAATGGGATCTTCATGGGATATTCAAGACGAGAATAAGATGAAGACTTAGAGCGTGGCTTCGATACTACTATAGAAATTATACAAAACTACATCTTTGCTTTTTTTAGTATGATGCTAGTACAAATATGTCTATATAAAGGTAAGAGAAGAGAGCAATAAGAAAGTATAATAAAGTAGAATGTCATCAATCACGATATATTATTATAATAAATACTTAGATTCCTAATAAATATTAAGCATATGTGATAATGCAAACATGGTAACATAATATTCTAATAACTCTAACAACAATTTCATTATATCCATCAAGTACAAGAATACTTGGTACATCAGATTTCATGCTGGGAGGCTGCATATTTGAATAACAACAAAAAAGGGCGGGCATACACAATGATCCTAGCCCAATTCACTTGAAATGGCAGAGCAGCCCTGTTATATTATTTTCATGCATATAAGCTTCATTATTTTGCATGCTTTGCTGCAGGATGAGCTGCTTCTCTTCAAGTAAATAAGCTGAACAACAGAATAAAAGTAGTGGCTTATGAAGCATCTTTTATATGGCTCTCGCTAGGATAGAAGAAAAGCATAAGCCCGGCCTAACAAGCCCTTAAAGGCTTTTAAGAATGCAATTTAGGGTTTGCAATGAATTACAAAGACACATTTTATTTGTAAAGCAAAGAGAGGATTAAAAGCGGAGGGCTTAAAGAGAACATTCATAACTTTAAGGGTATTTTATGATGAAATTAACCAGGCAGAACGGTGGCACTGAAGTAGGTGCATTAGGATTTCAGTGGGATTTTGAATAGATTTCAATAATAATTTGTAGGTTGATATATATATATATATATATATATATATATATATATATATATATATATATAGAGAGAGAGAGAGAGAGAGAGAGAGAGTTTGCAAAACACTGCAATTTCTTGGGACAAGCCATATAAAATGCAACTAGATTGCAATCTACAGACAATTTCAAATGCTTGGGGAAATCATTTCAAAAACCCACCGTGCAGAACAAGTTTTTCATTGAAAGCAAGTCTAGCAATAGATAAACAAAACTTTGTATAATTCAAATTACAACTATGAGGAATCTAAGAATTAATGATATGCACCTTCTGCAATCTTTTCTTCTTATCTTCTTCGAGTGCTGCAACTGTCTTAGCAAGATTTGACAAAGTATCATTGCTTATACTCTTAGATTGCACGCCAATAGAATCCTCCAGGGTAGGATGCACTTCAGTTATAGTACTAAAGAAATCCATTCCCAAGACAGCACAAAGATCATGCACAGAACTTACGAAGTTAAGAACCTTACGCAATCTATCACTCTGTCAAAAAGAAACTATGGATGTTAAAGAATAATTACTCGAATCAAGATAGAAAAGCCAACCATTCTCATAAAAATTAGTACCTTTTCTTTCTGAAGTTCCTGTAAATGACATTGAAACTCATCCAATTTTCTCAGTGACAAATCATTCTCATCAACCACTGGCATTCCTACTTTTTCGCCTACCCTGAGAGCGCCAGCTATTTCTGCACATGTAGTTTGAATCTGTGACTGCACATCTGCAAACTCTTTGATTCTTTCCTCTTTCTGTTTGCATAATTGTTCTAATGCTGGAGCTATAGCTGCTAGTTGTTCCTTAATTGTGCCAGTTGACTTCTCTGGCTGGTAAAAGCCAAGGTAGAATGTTAGACGCATTCAATATAACGCAGTAACATGGACCTTCTGCTAAATTGACACTTTTTTTTTAAAAGAGGTACCAAGTGCACCCATTAGAATTGGAACATAGTAGCAATAACCATATTTAATTCATGGACGAAACGAGATCCAATAACAAAAACTTACAAGCACACAAACAATATTTACAGGGTTGACATACAGCTGGTAAAATTTAACCAAATAATTTTGCATGTTCCATAAATGTTCATCCAAATGTGAGACAGAATTTAGAAAAAAAACATTTTAGATTTTTGACTAAATAGATTGTTGAGATAAGCATATTATTGAGTGCTAGAAAACTCACAAGGATAGAGATAAAATTCTACCATCCTAGCTTTTCATTAACATACAATAAACACACAGATAAAAAAGAACACAAAAGAAACTAGAATTTTTATGTGAAAATTTTGGAAAGAAAAAAATCCATAGGGCTAGGCCTAAGATTAAATGATCTATTGTGTAAATAGGTTACAAGAGTTTGAGCATCCCCTCAACTGGAGAAGACGGGATTATAAAGTATGGAATACAAACTTGCATATATGTGAATGTGAGGGAAAATGCTGAAGAAGTAACAGTCGGATGTTATTAGTTGAGCGATGATGATTGGATGATAGTGGTCAGGTGAGAATAGTCGGGCGATGATGGTTGAATGACGACAGTTAAATGTTGGTGATCAGATGATGATGAATGGATTTTAAAGATCGAGCAACAATTGTCAAACAATAATAGTCGAGTTACAATAAGAGATGGCAACAATCTGGAATGGTCGAATGACAGCAGTCATGCAACGCTGGTTATCAATAGTGATTGACAGTGATCGTTATATTGAATGTCAGGTAGAGCTCTAGAGTTCTTCAAATCTCCAGATTCTCCCAACTCAAGTCTAGGCCCTTTTCACGTGGAGAATGGAGTCATATTTATATTTTTTAGTGACATAATATAAATTCAGCCAAAATTTTATAACAATAAAAAAGATTGCTCATGTTAAATCCTTTAGTTGTGGATCATTCATTTATAAAGCTTTTAAGTGACTTAATGACCTCCTAATCGAGCAATTTTGGGCTTGTTGGATTTGTCTCGTAAACCCACTTGATTTGACTATAAACATGCAAAGTTTGAAGATCAACTGATCTTCAATGAATGTTTTGAAGTTTTCAATTTTACTTCGGATTTGGGCTTATTTGGCCTCGGATCGGAAAACTTTTGATGCCTTTTGGTTCGTCTTGTCAAGCACTTGGTTGACTATAAGTTTATTGAAATTGGAGTTCAAAAAATTTTGAATTTAATTCTAAAAGTTTCCAATACAAAATAATGCATCAAAATTCATACCGATCAACTGAAATTTCTTGAGACATATCAGACATAAATTTTAAAATAGGTAGTTACATGATTAAAACAAATTACCCTATTACTATTTTTTTTATGAAATCAAATTTACAAATTTGTTAGAGAAATTGTATTTTGGATAACATTAAGTCAAAATTTAAGGAGGATTTAGTTTTAAGAACTACCTCTATATTATCCCTATGAATATACAACGGAACAATTATTATATTCATGATATTGATGTGAACTTAGGATCTATCTAGATGTGTAGGGAAATAGAGTAAAAACTAAGATAATCAGGAGACATGAAAAAAGAGTAACATTTTGAGATTGTGGGGTATATTGAAAAGATGAAAGCTCAGTTGTCCAAGAAATTTTATGACAATTTTGTAGACATATGAGTAGAAACCGTTTTGAGAAACTTTCCAAGTGAATACTTAATTGTATTAGTTAAATTTTTTTTTTCATTATCTCTTAAGTTAATCTTTCTGTTGTTAGCTGAAATATTTGAGGCTTCTTTACTTCGGTGTGATTGTCTGCACTAATCTTTATAGAAACGTGTTTTTTAGTTCCCTTTTATTTGTGCAGTAGTGTGCTTCTGTATAATAAATCAAATCCTCTTTTTTTGTGGATGTAAGTTATTTTTTTAGCATAACTACATAAATCTTTGATTTTTTTTTGGTGCTAAGTCTATTATTACTTCATGTACTCATTATATTTGCTTATGTATTTGCTCGGTCTTTTTTTTAGAAATTTTACATATAGGTGTTTTCTTGGTAATTGATATCAAATAATGTAAAAAATGATGAACATTAAATATGATAATAAGAATTTTGATAGCTCAAAGAGTTTCAAACTTCGATAAACTAGGAAGTGATGGGCCTTGATCCAATAGGGACTGATGAAAGCACTCATAGGGCATTTGAATACGCTCAAGACTATAAAGTGAAAAATATGTGATAGAGGTGGATGAAAAAAGTCTTTCGGTGATCCAACCATGTCTGGTAGATAAGGTTTTGATGGAAGTCTTAGAGAAAACAACTGTGAAGGGATTGTGACTCAAGTAGGAGCCTTTAAATATGATCAAAAGCATGTCGAACGAACTTAATCAAAAGTACATATTGTATTTGTTTCATATGCAAGACGGTATTCTCATTAAATCGCATCTTGAGTTTAATTCTATTATTAGGAATTTAAAAAATATTGATGTAATCGCTGATGATGAGAACAAGCTTTATTACTATTGTGCTCTTCATTTCCCTTAAAAGCATTTTTGCGATACTATGTTAAATCGTAGAGCTATAATTAACTTAAAAGATGTTAAAAATTCACTTATTTTCAAGGATTTAATTGCTAAGCTTGAGGGCAATAAATATGAGAAGCTGACAAATGGATTGTTCGTTATGAAGAGACCTTAGGAAAGAATTCTAACTCTAATCCCGACAAAAACAAGTCTACCAAATGGTATGGATGTGACTTGCATATATTGCAAAAAAAAAAAAAAGAGCATACTAAAAGAGATTGTCAAAACTAAGGGGAAGACTTTTGGAGATCAAAGGAGAGCAAAACTTGAGGGGAAGACTTTTGCAGATGATCAAGAAGTTTGAGCCCGTGTAGCATAGTTTGTCCCATTAACATGTTGTACCATTCCAACATTTGAAGTGAGATGAAAGCCACTTTAGGGGTACAAAGATCAAGTAATAGGAACATTTTCTATAACAATGGATAACTATTATATAAACAAATGTACTTAAGAGTTCCCTAGCGGGTGCTAAGTTTAGGCATCATTTAGACTTGATGAAATTGCACGGTGCTTAGCCCTTCAGGCTTTGGATTGTTGAGGAGCTCGATTTAGAGATGAGCCATAGAGAATATCTAAAATTTGTTGCCATATTATTAAGTCAATATAGAAATTTGAAAGGAAGTTTACTCAATAATTTGATATGATTAAAAAAAAAGAAACTATATTATTTTGGACTAAAAAATTTAACCCTTCATTTTTGGATAAAATCACACTTCTAAGTTTTTTTTAGAAAGTTATTTATTTTGTATAAATTTAAGTCAAAATTTTAATTGATTTAGATTTTAAAACCACCTCTTTATTATCCCCAGAAATATACAAAGGATCAAATATTCAATATATGCTAGCAAATGCGAAATTAAGAGTTGGTTGTATATGAAGAGAAGAATTATAGAAGTGAAAAAGAGAGTGAATTAGAGTGAGAAGAAGAATAGAGAGAGAAAATAGAAAGAAAGAAAAAAAAATATTTTGTAATCGTGGAGAACTTGATCTAGTGAGAGCACAATTATGCTAGAAAATTTGTGACAAATTTATTAACAAGCGGGAGGAAGTTTTTGGATGAACTTTTATGTGGGTAATCTTTTTGGTACTAGCTAATATGCTATGTTCACCATCACTCTTTTGTTATTCTCGTTTTTATTTAGCTTGAGAGATTAGGGACTTCCCTTTCATGCTGAGAGTAGTAGCACTTAGGTCTGAGGAAAAGCTTTTCTAGTGCCCTATTTTTTTGTGCACCTAGGTCGCTTATAGTTGATTGGGCTCTTTCTCCTCTCTCATAGATGCAAACTATTATTTCACCGAAACACGTGATCTTGGCGTCTTTTGATGCTTGGTCTCTTTATTATTACTTTGTCTATTCATTTTAATCAATCCTAGTAGGCACTTCACATAAAACTCAGGTGTTAATTCCTTATAGAATATGCATAGTAATCCTTGTGCAATGATTACAAGGAACTTTGTTATCCTTCAAAGCTCAGCCAAAAAGTTAATTGAATTAAGAATCCCACATTATTAGAAGACATTAGACTAATATAGGAACCTCACAAAGTCTCTGTATTCTTTCCCTGCACTAATGCATTATGTACTGAGTTTACTAAGCTAATTCGAAAGAGATTTAAATGCTACCTCATAAGATGTCAAGTTTTTTAAGACAAACAAATAATGCAACAAAGAGGGTGGAAATATCATAATAAACCACACTTCCCTTACAAAAGGCTGACTAAAAAGGAAAAAAAATATAAAAAAAAAGATAAATATATATATATATATATATATATATATATTAGCCTAATTACTTGAGGAATCATCTCTAACTCACCATGCCAACGTAAGTCTTCTCACCAAGAGCCGAAAGAAGTCTAGTAAACTCAACTTTTGAATCAGCCAAGGTCTGAAGAAGCTGAGCCCTGGACTTTGATGCCTGATCCACTTTCCTCTTGTAGACATCCAAGCACTCCTGATCTATTTGAAGCAGCATTTTATCACGTTCTTCATCACTCTCACCAACCTCATCCCAGATTTGCTGAAATATAAGTTAATACAAAATAAGTAGCTCAATTCATAGTCATTAATTTCAATCATTGTCACCAAAACTACTTCAAATGCATTAACATTACCTGCAATTGCTGAAGTAATGAACCACAGGTGGTTTCACCTAGTAGCTGATTTCGAATATCCGTGATGGCCATCTAAATCTCAAAGGAACCTGAATAATGACATGTTCGCAAGTGAAGTTACTGCACGAAGTCTAATAAAAAACTGCTTGTCAAATTCACGCCACCAGCAAAACCAACAAAACCTTGAAATACTGCGTGCTCCGGAAGATTGATGAAGCACAAAATCTTCCTACAAATTGTAATAACCTGAAATCGACGGAGTAAACCGAACCGGGTCAAGTAAACCGGTTCACGTCGTCTAAATCCTATTAAGCAACCCCGTTCCTTTAAGAGATGAATCGGACTTAGGGCATCACAACGAGAGGGAGAGAAGGGGTGCGGCGAGAAATAGAAAGAGAAAATGTCGTGAAGCGGCAGGTGAGCAGGAAATCGAAGAAGTGTTGGTTGACGTTGGCCTCCTATAGCTTGCGATGTGCTAACAATGGAGACGAATGGCCATGGTTGTGCTCGAAGGCTTCCCGGTATGATAACTTTGCTAATCGGTGACTTTGTCTACCCAAGTCGTAGGGGCGGCGAGGAGGTGAGACAAGAAGCTCCTATGGCAACAACAATTTCCTCGAGTTCGCTCTCACCGTCAAGCACTGTAGGGGTGGGAGGCGGAGTGAAGGAAAACAAGGGGAAGAAGCAAGAATATCTCATCCTTTTTCCTCTTTTTGCACCATCATCTTCTTCATCAGATTTTGATTTAGGTAAACCCTAATACAATTTTTCTCTATGCTTTTGTAGATCTTTCTAGGTGGATAAATGTTAGTTTTTTTTTTTCCAAATCAAACATAATTTTGAGAGGCCCTCGAGTTGAATCATGCATAAAATATATCTTTCTGATGTTTTGTGAATTTTTTTTAGCAATTAAATTGAGAGATTAATGGCATTTGATTTGATTTTATTATTATTATTATTATTATTATTATTATTATTATTATTATTATTATCATCAATGTTAGATATCAACTTAGTATATGTAACGATCAAATCTATAACCTTTCTTGGCATATGGTAAAAATTGTTTATATATATATATATATATATAAACAAATCCTATAGCTTTGATTTGCTGTGGCGTATGGTTAGGGTATGTCTATAATGGTAAAACCTTAAAGCATTAATGATAAACCTATTCTATGAAAATAATTAATTTATTGAATAGGATTAGCTTAATTATTTTGGTTGATAATAATTATTGTGTAATGTATTAAGTATCTAAGTGACCTAGATTCTTTTGAATCTAGGATTGTGGAGCACTACATGTTGAAGCGAGAAGGATTGGCGTCAAGATCGAAATGTTTGGCTATTTGTTATTTCATCTGGTAGGTAACTCTTTACTAAGGGATAAATGTACCCTTCCTTATTAGGGGTCCATCCCTTGCTACTTATTGTATGTTAATAATACATGACAGAATGTGCTAATTCATTTATAGTATTTTAAGTTACTATTTTGATATGATCTGATAGTTAGTATTGTCATATTTATTGTTGCATAATTTCCTCAATAGTTCATATACTTTATTTTGACTACTGTGAATAACTGTTGCCCATTCAAATCATGAATTATGTAATAAATATAACTAAGCTTAATGGTGTTAGAATCATTGTTAAGAATTATTATTGCAATACAATATATATATATATATAACTCAAGCTTATGCATTTGATGCTTATAAATGTCGGTATAAGACCCTATTGGTTATTGGCTAACTGGGGCCGACGGGCCCCAAGAGTGACGACTCTATAGAAAATAAATGAATTTTATTGGGATTGGTGTTTACCTTTCCCGGAAGGGTGTTGTAGTAAGCCGATTATGAATATATGTATATATTGATACAAACAGAAAAAATAATAAATGACTAATAAGTTATTGGTGGATGTATAAATATCAAATGCTCGTAAGTGAATGTGTCCGCATTTGAATACAATGATTATTAGTTGGCACAATTAATTCTTTGTGAGTTCTGCTATATAAGAAGCTTTAATTAATGAAGCATGTATATTTAAAGATCTCCTATCTTATACATTAATTTCAGCTATTGTATTTCAGTGTTTATTTTCCACTTATGTTTCCTCTCTTCATTCATATTTATGCCCCATGCCTTGCTGTTTATGTTTTACTTGGTAGGGCTTTATCTACTGAGTTTGTTCTTGCAAAATCACACCTACTACTTCAAATTTTTCAGGTTGCTTGTTGGGCTGCTTCTAGAGGAACTTCTAGGTTTTTGCATTAGGTTTATCTATGATAGGAAATTAAGGTTAGAGTTATTTAATGGATTTAATTATGAAATGGAATTTCATTTATGTTTGGTGGACATATTACTATATGTTTGGGTTTAGATATTCTGATAATTTATTGGTGATACAAATTATTGAAGTCATATAATTCCATTGCTTTGAAATCATTTTATAAATTTTGCTTAGCTCGCACCCTACCATTGGGTTCTTGTGATTTTCTTCCAAGCCCGGTGGCGGGGTGTGACACAAATGAGCCAGAGCAGATGTTCTAATATCTGGTTATGGAAGCAAGTTCTTAAACTATCAGTGGAACAAGATAGAGTGATTGATTACAGTCCATAAAAAAGATGAACAAATCAAACAAATATCATTGATATAGTCGTACATTATAACTCTATCCTATGCTAAACTAGACAAGTAGAATGGATCCGAAAAAGCTGTCCCCACATTTTTGTCTAATAATAATAATTATACTCCATGTGCAAATCTGAGTACAATAATAGGCCAGAGATGAAGGTAATAATGCTGGATCTCACAAAGCCTACTCACAAATGATCACAACAAACCCTAAGGCTTTAGGTTAATGGGAAACTACCACCAATTAATAACCCATATTGACCAATTCAAAGCCGGAGTTTTCAATTCAACACCTAAATATAACGCCCATAAATTCCTGATAGCGACCATTTTTTAACGCTGCAAACTAGTAAATAGGTTAAAAAACAGCTGATGTACAGCAAGTTACCAACGTCGAGCGCTAACTTTCAAAGAAAAAGAAAAATATATATATATATATCAAAAGCTAAAATTCACATTTCAACTCCATAACCAACAAATCTACCGCAGAAAAAAAAACTTTGAAAGAGATCCAGCAAATTCTTCAATTCAACGCCCAAAAGTGAATGAGTTAAAGAACGCAACTTTACCATACCAAACCAAGCAATAGCACCAGTAAAAACCAGGACAAGCTCAATAACAGCGCAATCTTCCCCAAGGAAACAACAAAGAAGAGGCATTGAATAAAAATCTAATATATTATAAATCCAAGCTTCAAAAATCTCAACTTTACCCAAGCAAAGACCTCCTTAATCTCCAAAGAGCCAGGAAAATAGAAGCATTTTCTCGCTAGATCATAAAACCGATAGATAAAAACGAGCACGAGCTTTACTAGCTGACACGACAGCCAGCCCTGAGAAAACAGCAAACCTCACCTCTTCTGATCGCAAGGCCAGCGGTTTTAGAAAAGCCTCTCTAAGATCTGTGGCTTCTCTGCACTTTGAGGGAAGAGAGAGAGTAAAATCGAGTCTGAGGCTGTGCAGGGGAGGCTTTGCTTCTGCGACAAAGGACACAGAAATAATATGGGGATGGTTGCATAAAAGAAAGAAAGGAATTTTTTGTATTTTTTATTATTTTGAACGCTTAAGATGCAAAATGTTTTCTTAAGGACTTTATAAACCAAATTACTGCAACCAAAAAACGCCTTCACCCAGATTGACCGCCACTGTGAGCCACGCAAAAAGTGGACCCACTCTTCGTCTTCTCAGTTTTGCAGGAACAAGAAGCTGGGTCCAGGGACCCACGCCCGGGAGACGCACATGGAAGTCACGTGGCAAAACAAAAAATGGGATTTCTCGAGCATGATCTAAGTAGGTAGATTATACATATTTGAGAAATAGAGATAAAAAGCTTAACACTTATTTTTAACTCATTTATAATTTTTTTGGGATATTGGTTAGGCGGTAGCTTTCCGAATTTCTTGTTGTCTTGATTCAACGTCAACTAGAAATTATAAGATTTTATTAAAATGATTTGACTTAAATTTAATACATTATATATTATTATATTTCAAAATAATTATGATGATAGGAAGAGTGTTTAAAATATTGTATAGATCAGAGACAGTTCAAAAGAGATTATAAGTTTTATTTGAAAAAAGTTATAGAGTTTAACCTAGTTGAAATAATTTCGCTAGTTTATCACCGATTATAAATGATGGCATCTTCTGTGATTGGAGAAGATGTTGATATAATAGAGTAGATGTAAACTATATAAAGTGGATTCCGTGATAGAAGTTGGGAGGGTTCAATGTATGTGAGCTATCTTCAAGAGATCATTTGTTATTTGTTTGATTATTCTTCTTTGATGAGACTAGAGACGTGAAGTTAAGCATAAATCATGATGTTGATGTTGTAAGTTAGAGTTGATATCGACAGTATGTATTGGCCTTACAAGCGATATTCTGCATCGACACTACAAGCAATGACGGACAATGAAGTCAATGGGATGGAGATTGGAGAATTATAATCATATGACTGTGGTCAAAGAACCATGGTCGATGGTTGGAGGGCAGAAGTCCAATGGTGATAGTTAGTTAGCGATGATCAAATGATCATGATCTAATTGCAGTGGTCGAATTATATTTGTTTGATGGAGATGGTCAGATGATGGTGCTTTGATGGAGACGGTCTGTTGGTAGTGGCCTTTCTACAATCGTTTGATAATGGCATTTAGATGATAATGATCTGATGGAGCTATCTAAAACCCTCCGGACTTGAAAATAGTAAAAAAAAAAACCTAAGACTAATTTTATTTTATTGTTTTATATAAAGCAGTACAGAGTACTACTAGGATATAACAATGACAAATATGATTAAATATTTTTGAGATTATAAAATAATGAAGGTTACAGAATACAGAGAATCTTTAGGAAGGCCGTACCAAAAAACATGGCCGACTGCCTTCAAAAAATTACAAAGAAAACCTCACCGAATAAGGAAGAAAAAGAACGGCTGTCTCCCAGATCGTGTATCATGTCTTTTGAAATGGCCTATGAACATCATAGGGATGTATCACGGGACTGAAAATTTTGACTTCATAAGTTAAAATCATAGGTTTCTTTGGAAATTTTTTTAATTTTAAGCAAAAAATTTTTATACTTAAGAGTTATTTAATGAAGTCTATATCCCATATTTTAGTATTAAAAAAAAAAAATTTGATATCTTTTTTAGATTTGGCCTACGCGTGCGGACTGCGCGACTCAGAATCGTCGCTCGCATGAGGACTGCGAATTCGACCGACAAGGGCGGATTGCGGAACTCAAACCGCCGAGGCTCGCGAGCTGGCTTGAGCTCGAATTCGAGCTCTTCTTTTGAGCTCAACTTGAGCTCGAGTTCGAGCCGGATTTCTAACTGACAAGCCGAGTTCGATAATGTCATTACTCGACTCGACTCATTTACATCTCTAATGCTAGCTCCATTAATACTTTAATACTAAAATGTATATTAGAAATTACAATCCCACTTTATGAGGTCTTCTAATTTTGCATGAACTTTAGGGTATAGAGCAATTATTCAAGATTTGAATAACACATAGATAAATCTCCACTTACAAGCATCAGTTCCTAAAAGTCCTAATTTGATGTTTGTTGATATAATGATCTCATGCTCAAATTTGTTTTTAATTCATTTAAAATTTGGCAACTTTTTTAAAATAAAATAGACTTAAAGGACATTCAATGAAAAAAGGGAAAGATATTTGATATGAATTTTATACTATAATGAAATTTCTATGATATTTGAACCGCATTTCAATCATATTTGAACTATATTGAAATAATATTTGAGTGATATAAATAATGAAGTCTTAGGCTTCATTTGAGACGACTTTTTTATTGCTTCTTAAACGAAATTTTAGTTAAAAAATAACCGTCCCATATGAAACCTTACATATATATATATATATATATATATATATATATATATATATATATATATATATATATATATATATATATATATCCAAAAGTCTCATTAGGTTTGGAATAAGGCCAACCCCAACTTAATCAGAAAGATCTGGAAGTCAACCAAGGCATAATCCCTAAATAATAAGCATGCAGTGTACTAAAATCTGCTTTATAATCTTATCACTACTGACCTATCTATTACTTAAATTTGTCCTGCAATGGTGTTTGGCTGGATAAATAAACGAGCTAAACAAATACAGAGTTTGGCTGGATAATTGAACCAAGCAGAATAGATATCTTATAGTAGAGAATATTTATTGGCCTGTAGTTATTGCCCACCCAATCCCACCGACATGGACGTTGTAAAAGCCAATTGCATAGTCAAAAGTGAAGTTCATGAAGGCTGCATGTGGCACCCAATAACCTTTTTGCATACTCATTGTGAAAAAAAATAGTTTGATATTAAAATATGTTTTCTTCAGAACTGAAACTTTATATAAATTCAAACATTCTACCCACAAGTTCCAGTTTTTTCTCCCTTCAAAGCAGATTTCACATAGGGTTGTTAAGCTGATTTTCACAGACAAAACAAATTAAGTGAAAACAAACATTTATGGTTCATTCAAGCTTGAATGCTTCATACCAGTTTAACAAACATGATAACTCTTGTGCTAACCGTACAGGAAATACGCTTCTACAAGTTGCAGAATGAGAAGGGACATTCTCAACTTAACAATTTGTACATGATTGTAAAAAATTTCAATCATGATGCATAGCCTGTGATGATGCTGGAGTTGATATAAGTTAAATCTGAGCAGAGGATAATTTTTGAGCTTGTGGTCACTAATTGGGCATTTTGAAGAGTCAATCCATGAAAAACAGGTATGGAAAATCCTTTACCGAGGTAAATATTTACATAGGGCATAACAACAGTGTTCAGGAAAACCCTCATCACACCCTGCAAAAAACATGAGATGTATGAGAACTAGGTGACTAGTAAGCTTCTAATCTAAATGTTGAACAAAACTATAGATGAAGAACTAACAGAAGATGGATCTAGCATTTTCATCATTGGTAATGTAGAAGGCAAGGTTCCTTGGTATCAAAAAATCAAAATAATCATCAATTAAATTATCAGATGCTTCTAAGTTGGCTTTATGAATCTAACTATTTTGGCATACTCAAGCGCAAAGAAAGATTGATAACATGATTGATACTTACTTAGCAGCCGACAACCGAATGATCTTTCGCTGTTATCAACTATTGATTATTGAGTTGGATTTAAAGACTCATGACATCAGGTATCTAGCAAAAGTTCCATTTGATACATGCCTGCATTGTTCTAAATGATTCTCACATGAAGAACCGTTCATCATGTTTCAAAATAAATTTCCATAATTGTTTCATAATATCCAGAACATAAAACATACTTTATATAGTTTGGATGACTTGCGTTACTAGGTTCATAATGGGGAGAATATAAAATATGCAAATCATATAAACTATGGAAGTGTTGTGAGATATGAAAAACTGAAGTACAAATATCTCACCTGAATCAAAACATTCGAAAATTACCAATGTTGCTCCATTTCAATGATAGAGAGAAGTCATTTAGATGAGCTCTACTAACTAGTTTATTCCCAGATATGTTAACATCACCTGAGACAGTGAAGTCCTGTAGAAAATTCAACAAAACTTTTATAACAAAGTTGAAGGATGCAAGGATCCAACGAAACATCAAATCAAAGTTCATGAAAGGTAAAAAGTGAGGGCGGCAGCTTGAAATATCCATATATGCTGTAGCCTTATTCCATGAAAATAAAGTAATTTAGACATCAGAGAATTTAGCATAGCACAACAAACTAGAATAATTAGGTACACCATATCAATAACTTATGTTAGGCTATGTTTGAATTACGTGATGTTCATAATTAGGCAATGTTTCCAGTTTTTTGTTATTTGTTTTTAAAAACAAGCATTTAGTGAGGGAAAGATATTTGGCAACCAGTTCCATCTTTTTGTTTTTTGCAACAAAATGGTTAGTTTCCTGAAATTGTGAAAACGCCTATAAGGGTGTTTTCATATGTTTTGGAATGTCTGAAGTATTTGTTTCGATAAATTAGACAAATTGGATATTAATTACATTAATAAAAATTAATAAACTAAATAGTGACTAATTACTGTTATAATTAACAAACTAATATTTTATGAATGTTTATAATTTTCATAATTAGGCACATGATATTAAAATAAAAAATATTAATTTTTCACTAAAACTAATTAGAGATTAATTATAGCTTAAATTATCATCATTATGTCTGATAACTATTTAATAATAACAATTGGGCTAGTATAATTAATTAGCCAAAATAATTTATAATTAATTATAAAGTTAAGCTAATTATGCATTAATTAGATTTAAGTCAATATTGCTAAAATTTTACTAGTATTTAATTATGATAATAAGTCTAACATAAGCAATTAATAAATTAATTGGCTAAACTAATTAGTAATTAAGGAATAAGTCATAATTAATTAGGTTATTAATATATTCCTAGTATTTACTTATGAAATTAGGTTAGAATTAAATATTAATGCATAATAACAAAATAACTATTAAGGCTGATTAAGAAATAAATAAAGTTTAATTATGGTCATTAAACTTTGTATAATATTTAATTATGATAACTTGGCATTGTATAACTAAATTATCAGATAATTAAGCATGACTAATTATTGTGCTTAATTAAAAATGAATAATAATTTTAATTAAGATCATTATGATTTAAAATATTAATAAGTCACGACTATTTATTAATTTGAGAGTTGCTGAAGTCACCTTATAATTTTTATTTGTTCTTTGCAGGAAGTTTACCGTGAAGCCTATTATTCTTTACCACATTGCTACTCAAGCCTTTATTCCTTCTCATTATTAGGTATGCTAAGCTATTCAATCTTTTTAAACACAGATCTAGATTTGTTTTAGTTTATTGAAAGATAGATTATATAATTATGTGTTTAATTTCATAAGATAATAGTTTATCTAGGTTGCCTATGGGTTAACTTATTATGTGGACTAAGTTGAAACTACATCATTCATTTAGTTCACTATAGATTATTCAAAAAAGAGATGAACATCTCATTACTTATAGGTAATGCATATAGTAAATCTCAGATTGATTATTTTCTTATAAGAAAAATAGATTGTTTAGATTATAAAGAATGTAAAGCTATTCCGAGTGAAAGTTTATGTACCCAACATCGCTTATTAATTTTGAACTTTAAGATGAAGGGGCAAAAAATAAAAATAAAGTAAAATATTCTAGGATTAGATGAGGCTTTTAAAGAATATAATAAAAATATTTTTGAGAGTAAGAAACTAGATCTTAAGAATTTGTTTGTGCATGAGGAAGCCAATGTTATGTGAGAAAAAATAGTTAGTGATATTAAGAATGTTGCAAAAGTTGTGCTTAGAGTATCAAAGGAAAAATATCCTAATAGTAAAAATAGTTGGTGGTGGAATCAAATTGTGCAAGAAAAGATAAAAAATAAAAGATTTGTTATAAAAGTTAATATATATGTAAAAAATTCTGATAATTGGAAAAGAAAAAAAGTGGCCCGCAATGAGTCTAAGAAAGCAGTATATAATGCAAAAGATTTTAGCTTTTAATGATTTATATAATATATTAGATACTAAAGAGGGTGAAAGATATGTATAAGTTAGCCAAACAAAGAGATAAAAGTAATAAGGATTAGTTCAAGTGAAGTGTATCAAGGATGAAGATCAAAAAGTGCTTTTATTAGAAGAGGATATTCATAAAGGTGGATGCGATATTTTTCTAAACTTTTCAATGAAGATTATGAGAACACGATTAACTTTAGTGACCTTAGCACCCTGAATGAAAATAAAGATTTTTGTTTTTATCTGCATTAGTAAAACCAAAATTAGAGAGGCTTTAAAGAAAATAAAGTGTGGAAAAGCTGTTGGACTTGATATTCCAATAAAGGCGTGAAAATGCTTAAGAGATAAAAGAATTTTTGGGCTTACTAAACTTTTTAATATTATTTTGAAGACTAAAAAGATGACAGATGAGTGAAGAATGAGTATGTTGACTCCTATTTTTAAGAATAAAGGTGATGGACAAGATTGTGCAAATTATAGATGAATTAAGTTAATGCGTCATACTTTAAAACTATGGGAGAGAGTTATGGAGCATAGGTTGCAGCATGATGCTAATGTTTCTCAAAATCAATTTGTATTCATGCCGGGTAGGTCTACTATGGAAGCTATACATTTATTGAGAGGTTTGATGGAGAAGTATAGAGATAATAAGGAGGATCTATATATGATATTTATTGATTTAGAGAAAACATATGATAAAGTTCCAAGAGAAGTGCTATAAAGAGTTCTAGAAAACAAAGGGGTTAATAATGCTTATATTTAAGTCATTAAGGATATATATGCAGGAGTTGTTACTTGTGTTCAAACACAAGGTGGTTTAACCAAGTATTTCCTATTTCAGTTGAATTATATCAATGATCAGCCTTAATCCCATATCTTTTTGCTTTAGTCATGGATATTCTCACTAGACATTTGCAAGAAGTTGTACCCTGGTGTATACTTTTTGCTGATGATGTTCTTCTTGTTGATAAGACTAGAGAGTGAGTTGAAGGTCAACTTGAATTATGGAGGTCAACCTTAGAGTCTAAAGGATTTCTTTTAAGTAAATCTAAAACTGAATATATGTAATGTAATTTTAGTAATAATAAATCTAGTGGAGAGATTGTGACTTTGGGTGATCAAGTCATTAATAAGAGTACACGTTTTTAATATCTTGGGTCTATTGTTCAGAGTGATGGTGAAATAGATGGGAATATCATTAGTAGAATTCAAGTTGGATAGTTGAAGTGGAGGAATGCATCGGGCTTGTTGTGTGATAGAAAAGTCCCCCTCAAACTTAAGGGAAAATTCTATAAGATGGTGATTAGACCTTCAATGCTTTATGGTGCAGAATGTTGGCCATTAAAAGAGATGCATAACATTAAGTTAAGTGTTGCAGAGATGAAGATGCTCAGGTGGATGAGTGGCTCTACTCTTAGAGACAGGATACGAAATGAGCATATACGTGAAAAGGTTGGAGTAGCTCTAGTGGAAGATAAGATTAGAGAGAGTCACTTTAGATGGTTTGGTCACATTAGATGGTTTGGTCATATAAAATAGCGGCATTCCAATGACCTGGTTAGGAAAATAGATGTATTAGATTTGACTTATGTTAAGAAAGGTAGAGATAGACCTAAAAAGACTTGGTTAGAAAATATTAGAAATGACCTTTCTTCATTAGATTCATATGAGAATTTAACTCTTAACAGCACACAATGGAGAAAAAGGATTCATGTAGCCGACCCCACATAGTGGGATAAAGGCTTAATGTTGATGTTGTAGGGACATTTGGGTTGATATTCCTTCGGTGTTGCTCCGCTGAATCTAAATTGAGTTTTGAATTTCTACTACATGCATTAGGTAAGTATTTTTATTTTTTAAGGGTAAATGTACCTTTCTTTATCAGGAATGTTGTCTTTGATAGTCGTGGCAGGTTTTTTAGATACTTGGTTGATTGTCAATCAACCCTTCACATCATACATGTCTTACACATTTTGGTAATTTTCTTTTAAACTTCATATTGGAATGCCATATAATGTGTAGATAGCTTTAATATGATTAATTGCTGCATAAATTCTTTAATTTTAAAATGATCCATAAATAACATAATTTATTTCTCATGCATACCATTAGTTGAAATAAAAAAAATTGTATTCATGTAAATCATATCATCTTAATAAAGAAAATGACCAAAATGATCCAATGACTCTTTATGAAAGATCAAAATGATCTCAACTATATTAAAGGATCATTTTGGTTACTCAATGTTTTAAAGATGAACCAAAATAGTCCCATCATGGGACTATTTGGTTCCTTTTTAATATAGTTGGAGACTATTTTGATCATTTTCCCTATCTTAATATATAACAAGCTTTGATCATACTGATTATAGAACTTTGTAATAATGCTTCTTCGGTGTGTGTACATTTATATATAATATGTGTGCATGTATGTCATATAAATGTAATGTCAATGGAATACCTTATAATGTGATTGCTTGGTCGGCCGATAGGTCCACAGAGTGACGACTATTTTAGGAGTTGGACTTTATTAGATGGACAAAAACCTTCTTTATGTTTAGGATATCTTGGCAAATCAACTATATAAATAGCTGATGTAATTGCACATGAAAATATAGTGATTATTAATGTTTCATGTGAATGCACATCAACATCACTATACTGCCAATCATTAATCATTCATGATATAAGATATTATTTTAACCTGAACCTATAATGACACTGGGTAGAATGATATTATTATAAATTATGTTTCTTTTATTACTCATTACATGTCATATATCTTGTTGTTCATGCTTTGATGAATATAAATTATATATTAAATTTATGTGGCTACCTCATTTGTACTTAGCTTTTCTCTTAGCATTTCCCTTAGAGTTGATTGGTGGACTGTCATCATGAGAGCAGATCTTTCAGCAATAGTTAATATATGGATTCAATATTTATGCTTAAGTTACAGTACTTTGTTAAGAATTACATTGGGTTTTGAGTTATTACGGATGTAGTTGATTTCTTTCCTTTCCTATCCATTTGTTGAGGGTTCTTGTTTTCTTTGAGGAAATTCTATTTAAGATTTTGTTACAACAACAACAACATCAAGCCTTTGTCCCACTACGTGGAGTCGGCTACATGAATCCTTTTTCTCCATTGTGTCCTGTTAAAAGTCAAATTCTCGTTTAAATCTAATAAAGAAAGATCATTTCTAATATTTTCTAACCAAGTCTTTTTAGGTCTACCTCTACCTTTCTTAATATAAGTCAAATCTAATACCTCTACTTTCCTAACTGGGTCATCGGAAGGCCGCCGTTTTATGTGACCAAATCATCTAAGGCGACTCTCTCTAATCTTATCTTCCACTAGAGCTACTCCAACCTTTTCACGTATATGCTCATTTCGTATTCTATCTCTAAGGGTAAAGCCACTCATCCACCTGAGCATCCTCATCTCTGCAACACTTAACTTAGTATTATGCTTCTCTTTTAATGGCCAACATTCGGCACTATAAAACATTGCAGGTCGCACCACCATCTTATAAAATTTTCCTTTAAGTTTGAGGGGACTTTTCTATCACACAACAAGCCCGATGCATTCCTCCACTTCAATCATCCAACTTGAATTCTGCTGATAATATCCCCACCTATTTAAGATTTTGTTAATGTAATAAAATTTCATTTCTTATATTTATGATTATAATTGCTTTTAACATATATTTATATATTAATCTTTCCTCTTAAATACAAAATTGTTTTATTTGGTCTACTCTTGAGACTTATCTCATTATTTGAGAGTAGATCTCTTCATCGTGTTCTATGTTGTTGGATTATACTACCTTTTGGACCCAACTTTTGTTAGGACCACCTTTTCTTTATGTCCATCCAGGGATTAAGGCCACAGATGTATAATTCTGTGTATGTATAATTTTGTGTTTATCTTATCTGTGCTTTGTATATACTTAAAGCTATACAAAATTCACCTAAAAGCTCCAAAACAAATGTGTTGATTGCATTTGCAAGCACAACAATGACTCACTCTTGTTGAGCCATCCAACCTTTTATCAAGAAAAGCAAGCAAAGCATGATAAGATAATTAGCAAGCTTCTCCAATGATGATTACAGAGTTGGGGTGTTTGGTAGTTGATTTTAACTAATAGATCAAACTGAACGAGCAACTACTTTAGATCCCGTGGGCTGAAACAAGAAACAATTTCTATACAACTTTCTAACTAAGTAAATAATCCACATCAGAAAAAACCAAACAGTCGTACCTACTAGATTTCCCCATTTTCAACAAAGACGCCCTTGGGATAGAAACTAGTAAATGGGATAAATATCAAAATAAAGCAGATGGATTGGTTCAGTTAGTATAATTAAATGACCAAATCAGTTGATTTCAGCATTAAACAAAATGTAGAGCCACGCTAATGCTCTAACTGTAACAACATCCATTGTAACCAACAGTCACTAGAAAACGAAATAATTGATCATTCAAAATTAAAGAAGTCCCCAAGCATTTGTTCATCTCGTGATACCGACCCTAAATGTTTAGGTGATAAATAACGTTACTGAGTGCCACAAGAATGAGAGAGAAAAACATAAAGGGGAAAAATGCATAAGAAATAACTGAATAGTTGCTTGCAAGAAGCATACCACAGATATGCATGCCACTGGAATTGCCTTGTCACTATCTAAGACTTCAATTGTAATGTCCGAGAAAATGGTAGCAACAAAACCTTTTTGTGTAACCTCTACCACCGGAGCAGAGGATAAAGAAATATTCAACTGCATTTCATCGTTGGGGTACCTTCTGTACAATTGAGGAATAATAAACTTCCAGCTGGCAGTATTTAAAAAGATTGATCAGGAACCTTGTCAACCATCCAATGAAACAATCCTTCCTGAAACAATGGACTAACAAAATTAATACAAATTAGTACAGATAGAAAATAGTAAAAGAACAAGTGTACTTTCTCATCTAGGTATTTGTACATTTTCTTTGATTTGACAAACTTTTATGTCCTCAGGTTACCAAATCAAATGTAACAAAATGATATATGGAGAGAGAAATTAGAAGCAAGAATCTAGAAGATTAAACTAGTCATGCCAAAGCATGTGCCAACTTTGTCAACTACTAGCCTTACAGGGCACAAAATGACATTCAGATGCCCAAACGTCATTTTTAACAAGCAACAAGTCCAATTTGGGAAATCTTCTTAATAGATGACAATAGGGGCATAAATGAGTCAAGTTTGAGCCATAGCTAAATCAAGTTAAGATTGTTTATTTTATGTTAGACTCGAACTCAAGTTTAAGCCCAACTTGAGCTCATATATTGAGCTCAAACTAAACTCGAGTAATGAATGTTTGACTCGAACATGAATCATATGCTCCATCTCGACTGGAACGCTCAAGCTTGACTCAATTTTGAGATCGATTGTATAAGATGATTTTAAAATATTCAAAATTTTTGGAGTCTAAACTTTTAACATACAATTAAACGTTTGTTGATAATTTGCAACAAATAATTTAGCTATTTGCATCTCGTATTTAGCTTATAAATTATATTTGAAATGAAATTGTTGATGCTACAGGATAACTAAATAAAAGAGCTCAATTTGGCATGCCAACTAACATTGAGTGAAAATTTAAAAATTTTGAATAGAAAAATAAATTGTGACTATGGAATGAAGGCATGAAATGTGTGATGTCGCAAAGAAGATTGGACTTTTGAGTGATGAAATAAAGGCAAGAAGGTAGAACTTTGGTCTCTAAAGGTATAAAAAAAGAGTTGGTTGGGGAGAGGGGAAAGCATTAGGGCAATATAGGGGTGTCAAAACGGGTCCACGGGTCGAGTTCGAGTCAAACCCGGATTGACCCGGGTCTAAACAGGTTGACCTGACCCGACCTGCGAACAAGCGGACGAGCTTGCGAACTACGAAGTGTGGACGTCGCAGTCGGGTCCCCGGGTCGGGTTTTGGATCGTGTCAAATATTGACATCCCTAAGGCAATACATGGAAGTTGGTTCGAGCCATGACTACCTTTCAGGTTTCCCATTTATGAATAAAAAATTAGGTGTGAATCAAGAATTTGAAAATTGAGATTCAAGACGAACTTAGTGTTAGTTTTGTGTGGAATATGATTATATCGATCAATCAGGTTGTACTGCTGCCTTGGACCTCAATTCTATCGGTGGAATTCGCCAGGGGGTTGCAGGGGGTACTCCCCCTACGGTGCTGCAAGATAGACTGGAGATAGATAGTTGAGTGTCGCGGCACTCCAAACTTGGTGGTGTGGCATTGCGAGGCGGGCTGGGCAATTTTCTTTCTCATTTTTCATATCGAGTTGAGTCCCTTGGTGGTTCAAGTGGGTATCTCTTTATTAGTTCTAGTAAGATAACGGTGCAAGAGTGAAGAGGGACAAAGAGAGAGTGAGAGAGAAGAAAGATCTGTACTTTTTCTCCTAATTTTCATATTGGATTTCTTAGTGTTGTGTGACTCCATAATTTTTTTTCGGGTTTCGATTTTTTCCATGTTAAATCCTGATGTTCTTTTTTTCCATTGTATTTTCTATAGCTTTTTTGTATTCGCTGCATATTTTACTTACCCAACAACTGGAATGAGAGTCACGTTCTTCAATTCGAGTGGCAGTAATGGCTAACAAAACAAGATACAAGATTGAGAAATTCAACGGTTCGAACTTTGCATTCTGGAAGATGCAAATTGAAGTTTTGCTAAACCATAAGAAGTTGATTTGCTGCTGGATGGAATCACCAAGAAGCCATATTCAATGACTATGGAGGAGTGGGAGGTTTCTTGACTGAACAACTCTATGTTTGATTTGACTTTCACTTTCCTCATTTGTTTCCTTCAATATTATAAATGAGAAGACTACAAACAATCTCATGGCTGCACTGACTAAGATATATGAGAAGCCGTTGGCCTCAAACAAAATATTCTTGATGAAGAAATTATTCAATATGAATATATTAGACAACCCTTCAACGACAGAGCACCTGAATAATCTAAACGATGTGATGAGTCAGTTATGTTTAGTTGAAGTAAAGTTTGATGATAAGATGAGAGCATTGTGATAGGAAATACTTGAGTTCGCAAGCAAGCCTATAAGGAATTGGTACAAACAGTGAGAAAGTACACAAGAACACCAATGAAATCAACTCAAAATAATAATTTTTATTATATAGATCAAAGCAAACAAACATAAAACAAAGATACAATTGATCCTTAATTCGAGTGGAGGATCGTTCTCTCCCAATCTCTAGATAATAAGTCTAGAGCCCAAGACCCCAAAAAACTCCAAGAGAAAACAATAATCAAGCATACCCTAACCCTTCCCTCTCTTCCCTATTTATAGCATAAATATTCTAATTAAATAATTCCCCCTAGCCTTAGCCGCTCCTCTCCCTTTGCCAAAAATAGATTTAATTCAAATTTTAATTCAAATAGTGGACCCCACTCTTTCCTGTGGGCGGCAACCAAAAATAGGAGGCGTCGGCCCCTCTTGCTTAGGCGGCAAGACCATTGGGAGGCGGTTTGACCCGCCTCCTGTAGACTAGGACTGGCCCATGAGGGGCCGGCTTGGTCGGCTCCTAAACCGACCTAACAATACCGCCTTCCCAAAGAACCACTTTGTCCTCAAGGTGGAAAGAGAAAAACTGATCCCTCTCATATGGCTCCCATGTTGCCTCATAATCTGGAAGATCCTTCCATTTGATCAATACATCTTTTACTCCTCCCCCTCCCTGGCGTACCCCTTGTAGCTTGAATGATTCTAATATCACCTCCAAGTCCTCTGTTAAAGTCACCAGTATCTCAGAACTTGTGGCATGCTCCCCAATTGCCCTTTAAGTTGTGAAACATGAAAAACAGGATGTATGATTGTTGTGGCTGGCAATTTCAGTTTATATGCTACCTTTCCAATCTTTTCCAAAACTTCAAATGGTCCAAAATACCTTGGGGCAAATTTCTCATTCCTACTGTTGGCAACAGTCTTCTGCTAGTACTGTCGGAGCTTCAGAAACACCTGCAAGAACTCTTCCACTGACGAAACTAGAGTGCAGCTACTCCCAAAGTGCATCAGGTGAGGTGGGTCCCTTCCATAGAACACCTTGAACGAAGTCATCTGACAAGCAGAATGATAAGAGGTGTTGTACCAGTACTCAGCCCATGATAACCACTTGGCCCATATCCTGAGTGTCTCCGACACAAAGCCTCTGAGGTAGGTCTCCAAACTCCTGTTGACCACTTCTTTTGGCCATCTGTCTGTGGGTGGTAAGCTGTGCTTCTTTTCAGAACTGTCCCCTGCAATCTGAATAGCTCTCTCTCTATAAATAGCTGAGGAACACCTTATCCCGGTCGGATACTATCGCCTCTGGTATCCCATGCAGTCTAACTACCTCTCTGATGAAAGCTGCCGCCACTGTCCCTGCAGTGTAGGGATGTCGTAAGGGATGAAATGTGCATACTTACTAAGTCTGTCAACCACCACCATGATGACTGTGAATCCTTCTGATCGTGGTAGGCCATCTATCAAATCCATGGACACTTCCTCCCATACTTTGTTTGGAAGTGCCACGGGTTGTAGTAGTCCACCTGGAGCCATTGCCATATATTTGTTTCTCTGGCACACCTTGCACTTCTCCATCATCTCTTCAACATCTTTATACATCCCCTTCCAATAAAGCTCCCATGCCAGCCTTCTATAGGTCTTATATACTCCTGAATGACCTCCTACTGCACTGCCAGTGAAACTCCTGTAATAAGTGAGGAATATGGATGGAAGTTCGTGGCATCACAAACCTTCCTTGATACAATAGCCTCTCCCCTCAATATAGTAACCAGAATGGCTACTATTATCTCTTATCAAATCCTCCCTGATCTTCCTCAACTCTTCATTCTGCATGCTTTCTTCCTTGATGCCCCCACAGTCTACCATCAGCAGTACTGAAACAGTCAACTCCTGAAGTTCCCCAACACATCTGGATAAAGCATCGGCCGCCTTATTTTCCACCCCAGGCCTGTACCGAATCTCAAAATCATAGCCTAACATTTTGGACAACCATCTTTGATGCTCCTCGGTCACCATCCTTTGCTCCAACAGATACTTAAGGCTCCTCTGATCCGTCTGGATAATGAAATGGCTCCCCAAAAGGTAAGGGCGCCACTTTTGAATAGCCAAGACAATGACCATCAACTCTCTCTCATACACCGACTTCAATCTAGCCCTAGTTGACAGTACTTGACTGAAGTATGCTATAGGTCTATGATTCTGCATCAGCACTGCCCCCAATCCATATCCTGAAGCATCGATCTCCACTACAAAGAGCTAGCTGAAGTCCGGAAGAGCAAAAATTGGGACTGTCGTCATGGCTTTCTTCAATCTCTTAAAAGCTTGGGTTGCTGCCTCTACCCACGAAAAATTGTCCTTCAGTTGCTCAGTCAAAGGCCAAGTTATGGCACTGTACCCCTTCACAAATCTCCTGTAGTACCCAGTCAGTCCAAGGAAACCCCTCAACTCCCTTATGTTACTAAGCATAGGCCATTTTTGCATTGCCTCAATTTTTGTTTGATCAGCCGCCACTCCCTCCTGGGACACTACATGACCTAAGTACTCCATGCTCGACTGAGCGAAGCTACACTTCTTTAGGTTGGCCCTCAGCCGATGCTCTTGTAACACCTTCAGAACCTCCTTCAAGTGCTCCAGATGCTCCTCCTCTGTTTTGCTGTACACTAGAATGTCATCAAAAAAATACTAGAACAAACTTCCTGAGGTACTGTCGGAATATCCTATTCATCAAAGACTGGAAAGTAGCAGGGGCGTTAGTGAGCCCAAATGGCATCACCAGGAATTCGTAGCGCCCCTCATGCGTCCTGAAGGCCGTCTTCTGACATCCTCCTTCATCCTAATTGATGGTAGTCCGACTTCAAGTCCATCTTGGAAAACACTACTGCTCCATTTAGCTTATCTAGTAGTTCATCGATTACCAGGATGGGGAATTTATCTGGTACAGTCTCCTTATTCAACGCCTTGTAATCCACACAAAACCTTTAGCTCCCATCATTCTTTTTGACCAGTAAGACTGAACTAGAGTAAGGACTCACACTTGGTCTAACGATCCCCGCTTCCAACATCTTTCTAATCAACTTCTCAATCTCATCTTTCTGAATTTGGGGGTAATGATAGGGCCGTACACTAATCGGTGACACCCCCTCCTTCAAAAGGATTGCATGCTCCTGCTCTCTAGATGGTGATAAATCTTGAGGTGGCTGGAACACCTCACTGAACTATTGTATTAGTGGTTGTACTGCAAGAGGAATGTCTCCCTCTTCCCCTACACTGACCCTCTCTAAGCGTTGCAGTTCCACCAAATATCCGCCTCCCACCTCCTGTATGGTTCTAATCATGGATTTGAGAGATACACCGGCTCGGGACAGCCCTGCATCGCCCTGGATCACCATCCTCCTTCCTCCCACCACCAGTTCCATCTTCAGGGCTCCCCAAATTGACCTTGGTCTCCCCCAAGGTCTGCAGCTATTTCATCCCCAATATGACATCAGTACTCCCCAACTCCAAGGGAAGAAAGTCCTCCCTCACCTGGATCCCCTGAATGGTCAACATCACTCCCCTACACACTCCTCTACCCATTTCCATCTTTTCCGTGCCCATCATCACCCCATAGCCTCCTGTATCCACTAATTTCACCCCCAGCAGATCAACAATCTGGGTGGAGATGAAATTATGGGTTGTCCCACTATCTATCAGCACTACCACCTCTCTATCAGCTATCTCTCCCTTCACCTTCATAGTGTGATTTGGAGTGAATCTCACCACTAAGTTTAGGGAGACTTCTGCCACATCCAGATGCAACTTCTCCTCTTCCTCCATCTTTAACCTGCTCCCACCTCCCTCTTCAGCTTCCTCGTCATCCCAGACAGTGAGAACCTGAAGAGTTCGATCCTTACACCTATGCCCCGGCATGTACTTCTCATCGCATCAAAAACACAACCCCTTTGCCCTCTTCTCCTGTATCTCCTTCTCAGTCAACCTTTTAAAATTTCCCCAATTTCCCCTCCCCTCCAGCTCTCTCCTTGGGTACTTCCTTCGTACTCCCTGGCGCTGGTCCCTTAGGAGCTAAGAAGGTGGTGGTCATCCTGTACGACCCCCCCAGCCCCTCTCTCCAGCTGTTTCTGATCCTCTACCAACTGGGCTAGCTCCATGGCCTCTCCTAAGTCTCTTGGCCTCATCACCCTAACTGCTATATATATCTCCAGTTTAAGCCCCTTCATGAAATTTCCCTCTAGTACTATCTCAGAGAGCCGATCTAATCTGCTGGCCAAGTACTCAAACCTGTCACAGTAATCTACCACAGTCCCCTCCTGTGTCAAGACAAAAAATTGCTCATAGAAGTCTCATCCCCTACCAATTTGGAAATGTTCTAGTAAGAACTCTTTGAACTCCCTCCAGCTCCAGATGGGTTGCCTCATGTCTCGCCATTGGTACCATGCCAGTGCCTTCCCCTCCAAACACAGTCCTGCCGTCGTCAGCTTTTCTTCCTCTGTCAAATCATTGACGGCGAAATATCGTTCCACCTTGTAGATCCATCCATGGCCATCCTCGCCCTCAAAGATGGGCATCTTCAGCTTTCTCACCTTCGGATCACCCCCGTTGCCCCTGAATCCTCCATAGCCTCTCATTCCGCGAAGAGGAGGTGCTCTCCAGTTGTCACGATCTTCCCTCCGGTGATCATACCCAACCCCTTCATTAAATCCCCCTCTTCTTCTTTCAAATTCAACACCTCTGCGATAGAATTCCTTCTCTTCTCCCTACAAAATCAACAGCCCTTCTTTCGAAACCAGTGCTCATCTCCTCCCTGAAAAGTGGTTCTAGATGAGGCATTCCGTCTTCCCCCTCCAAGATTTTCACTTCAGGATTTTTCCTTCCGCTAATCATATTAGGGTCCTTCCATGGCTGCCGATGGTTTTCCTTGCTTCTGATATCGCTGGATTGGTTTGGGTCATCACTTCTAGCAATTTCTTCAACATCTCTTCCATCACGGCGAATTTTTCTTCCATTCTTTCATTATTGGATGAAATCTGATTTTGAAAATTAAAAAATTTTCCCTCCAAGTCTGATTTTAGTTGCCCAATTTCTCCTTCCAAAACTTCAACCTTTCCCGGCCATATTTCTTCCCAAGATTTACGAGAAGATCTTCCGGATGAAATTGCTCCACTGAAATTTCAGAATTCCAGCCGTCGATGGTCCCAAGACAAAGCTCTGATACCAATTTGATAGGAAATACTTGAGTTCGCAAGTATCCCTAAGGAAAATACTTGAGTTCGCAAGCAAACCTACAAGGAATTGGTAAAAACAGCGAGAAAATACACAAGAACACCAATGAAATCAACTCAAAACAGTAATTTTTGTTATATAGATCAAAGCAAACAAACATAAAAGCAAAGATACAATTGATCCTCAATTCGAGAGGAGAATCGTTCTCTCCCAATCTCTAGATAATAAGTCTAGAGCCCAAGACCCAAAAGACTCCAAGAGAAAACAATAATCAAGCATACCCTAACCCTTTCCTCTCTTCCCTATTTATAGCATAAATATTCTAATTAAATAATTACCCCTAGCCTTAGCCGCCCTCTCCCCCTTGCCAAAAATAAATTTAATTCAATTTTTAATTCAAATAATGGACCCCACTCTTTCCTTTGGGCGGCAACCAAAAATAAGGGGCAGCATGGGCCCCTCTTCCTCCTGTAAACTAGGGCCGGCCCATATGGGGTCGGCTGGGTCAGTTCTTGAACCGACCTAACACATTGCTATTGTTACCTTCATAGCCAGATAGCTGGGATAGGTTGGTTCCTGCTGTGAGTAACTTTTCAGGAAGTTTAAAGTTGAACTTTGAGGATATTATGAGGTTAGTGTTTAATGAAGAAGTTCGCAGGAAGGCGAACGGTAAATATTCAAATTCTACTCTGAATGTTAAAACCAGAGGAAGAGGTTTAAATAGAAATTCAAGTAGAGAAATGTCTAAAGGAGAGAAAAATCTACTTCAAGTAGAGTGAAAGTTGTGTGTTGGAACTATGAAAAGAATGATCACTTGAAAAAAAATGTACTGCTCTAAAGAAGGCTAATGGTGGTGGTCAAGACAAAAATCACTCTGCGAATTAGCTTGCAAACTCAAGCCATGTGATATCATTCACAGGAGATTCAAGGAAGGTGACAAAACAGGCTATAGTTAGCTTGTGGCAGTATTGAAGGCACCCTATATATTATTAACAAAAGATCAGATTCTATTGGAATATCTGATTCTGAGGTTGATAGATGTCTTGGCATCGTAAAGTATGGGTGTACTTAAAATATAAGTCGGATGTTTTTTATGTTTTCAAGAAGTGGAAGGCCATGGTTGAGAATGCGACAAGTTTAAAACAAATGTCTAAGATCAGATAATGGTAGAGAATATTGTGACAAAAAGTTCAAGAAGTATTGTACTTTGAATGGGATCAAGCATGAATTCATTATTCCAAGAATGCCACAGCAGAATAGTATTGTACAATGCATGAAATACAACTATCACTGAGCGTGCTAGGAGCATGAGATTGCATACAAGTCTAACCAAATGATTTTAGGTAGAGATAGTGAATACTTTTGTTTATCTGACCAATCATGATTCATCATTTCCTCTAAATGAGGGGTTACCTGAGGAAACCTGGAGTGGCAAGAAGGTAAATTTATATCACCTCTAAGTTTTTGGTTGTTCATCCTATGTTCATGCTAATGCAGGATCTAAGAGTAAACTTGATCCAATCTATCAAGTGTACATTCATTGGATATAGCTCAAATGAATTTAGCTATTAAATTCTAGATTACAAAATCATTATATTCATCAGGACAAGATGTTACATTCCAATGAAAATGAAATGTACAATGATAGAAATAAGACTCCTAGATATTCTTTCAAATATGTTGAGATAGATGATGATGA